>JAJHZJ010000073.1:6701414-7441414 GCA_023548195.1 Bettongia penicillata ogilbyi | reverse complement strand
GCTTTTAGATTTGCAAAACCCTTTAAACATATTTACTCATTTGACACAACTCTGAGGTAGGTGTGATTATCCTACACATTTTATGGATAAGGAAACCAAGACAAATAAAGGTTGACTTGACCAAGGTCATATAGCTAGTAAATCTCTAAGATCAAACTTGAATTCAAGTCTTCCTGATTCCAGGAGACTGTGACACCTAGTGATCTAACTTGACTTAGTAAATCCCTTGAAGAATCTGTTCTCTAGCTTAATGTTTAGAAAAAGCAGTTTTGTTTTGATTTTTATGATTCTTCTCTTTCTTATTCTGAAATCTGAGGTCTTTAAGAATTGTTCGGCTCCTCAAAGGGTTCCTCAAATCATCGTATGTGGTTCGGTGAATGTGGAAGTCAATTCCTCCAGTATTTCCAGGATGAATATTATGCCTTCTCTTGTGGAAAGAGTCCTGGCTCCTTGTCCAAGAACTACTTTCTTGCTGACTGACTCTATGATTTTCACAGAGATAAATTATCATCCCCTCTAAGTCTTAAGTTTCCTCAGTTATAACTTTGTACTAAGTGGTTTCTGAGATCTGTTCTAGCTCTTTGTTGATTTGTGATTTTATCTCCCAATTTTCCGTATATGGCCTTTTAGAAACCATTAATGGATACATTTCTTTTACTATATCAGCTAAGTTATTGTTCTTTAGTTGTTTCAGTTTTGTCTGATTCGTTGTGATCCCATTTGAGTTTTCTTGACACCAATATGGACAGTTTTGCCCTTTCCTTCTCCAGCTCATTTCACAGATGAGGAAACAGAAGCAACAGAGTTAAGTGACTTTCCCAGGGTCACACAGTCACTAAGTTTGTGAGGTCATATCTGAACTCAGGAAGATGAGTCTTTCTGACTCCAGGGCCAGTGCTCTGTCCACTGTGTCAACTAGCTACCCTGTCAGCTGAGTACAGCATACTAAAATTCAGTATTTTTATGTAATTCTAACAATAATAGCAGCTTACATTTATATAACCCTCAGTACCATGCTGCTTTCATAGGTGTATTTGGCAATGGTCCAAGGGAAATGGAAGAGCAAACATTTTGGGATTAGATTCTAACTAGTTGCATGGGCTTCTTTGGTCATGAGTCTTAGGGAAGGTTGGGAGTCTGGGACTATGCAGAGGTCCCACTTAATCACGGCAAATAGCAACCAAACTGACTCTCGCCTTGAACGTTCACCTTTAGCACCTTTATCAGATCCCTGATAGCTGCCTCATTCTACTCAAAGCATTGACCACCTGTTTTGATGCACCGAGGTCCTTCAGCTCAGATTCTAAGTTTCTGGACCTATCTTTTGATTTTCTCAGACTAGACCAGATATTCCCCAATCTCTCTTAGTTTTGAGGAAAACTTCTGAAAGTTTTCCAGCAGGGAACTCTTGTCCATTAACAATGAATGACATTATTTAGTGCTGAAGGACCAATGCTTTGATGACCATTAGAATGAATGAAGTATCTATTAAGCACTTACTGAGTGCAAAGTCCTGTGCTAAGTGCTGGGGATACAAACTGAAAAGTAAGTCCTCCTGTATCTGGGGGTTGGCAGGCAAGGGACTCGTGCCAATTCCTTTTGGTTTGTAAAATTGCCAAGGCTCCTTTCATGTGGACAAGGTCATCAGTTCTAAGAGAAATGTTTGAACAATGAACTGTATTTGGCTTTAAGTTGTGATTAATTAAATTTTCTGTTTAAGGTAAAAGCATTTGGGACCACGGATATTTTTGTTTAAGTTTGAATTTGGGTATAGTTGTCTGCATTAAATCAGTATCTGAGAGAATATGCCACAAGCTACTCAGAGGAACTGTGATCCTGCATCCTGTACTGTTATCAGGTGAAATTTGTATCTGGAGAGGAAACACCGAGGGGACAATTCTAGACTCAATCTAGGATGGGATCCTCCTTGTCAGTTTCCCATTGTGTCCTTTTATAAAAGAATTTTTCCCACCTGACTATTCCTGAGTCTGGTTTTAATACAGATACTGCATGATTGGAAAATTTCACTCCTACCTGAATTCAAACAGAGTCAAAAGATGTTTTACTCATTGCCAGCAGCTCCTCCGCGTACTTTTTATCAGCGAGGAATGCAACTGTATCCTCTTGGAAGCCCAAAAGGGTGTCTTGGAGCTAGATGGCTGCCCCTCCTTTGACCCTGCCCGTCTTAACTGCCTACTCTCTGGAACCCGTCCCAACTGAGACCCCAACAAGGCTCTCGACAGGTATCGCCAGTTGCTTTTGGGAGGGCTTAGGGCTGCAGCTAGAAAGCCCACAAATATGTCTAAGGTTAGTGAAATTAGGCAAGGCAAGGATGAGACTCCCTCTGCACATCTCGGGAGATTGATGGAGGCATATAGGTTATACAGTCGTATTGATCCGGAGGATCCAAACAACTGGAGGGCCATAGTAATTGACTTTGTTTCCAATTCTGCCCCTGACATTCAAAAGAAAATTCAGAGAAAGAACCGGTTTGAAGGGAAGAGTCTAACTGAACTCTTGGAGGTGGCTTGTAAAGTCTACAATAACAGGGATTAAGTCTGTAGCCAGAGCGGTGGTTGCGGCCCTTGCTGAAGCTTCCCCAGGAGCCGAGGGTGACACTCTCTGTGGGAGGGGTCATCCAGTCTTGCTTTTGGTTGACACGGGTGCTGCAGCCTCAGTCCTGAAGAAACCCCCGGGCCTGTTGTCTCACTTCTCCATCTCAGTTCAGGGGGCCACTGGCCAAGTTAGTCTATCTAGGCAAGGCCTGGTTTCTCATTCTTTCCTGGTCATGCCTGATTCTCTGGCCCTTCCCCTTCTCTGGAATTTGAGCCTGTACCCCAGCTGGTTGTATTATGCCCCTGCCCCTCCCTTGGAAGAATCAAGGCTCCAGATGCCCCTTCACCTATACTGTCAGAATTTCAGCAGAAGGTTCCCGGCATATGGGCTGAAACCCATCCTTTTGGTTTGTCAAGGCACCAGCCCCTGAGGTAGTTCTGCCTTCTGCAACTGCTGTGCCCGGTCAGACAGTACCCCTTAGCACAGCCAGCTAACATCCTGCTCTTGCCTATTCATCAGCCTGGTTCCAGGGATCTCCGTCTAGCTTCAGACCTCCATGAAGTGAACAGCCAGGTAGAAACCCACCATCCTACAGTTCCTACCCATACACCCTTCTCTCCTCTCTGGGCCCTTCTTTAATCTGGTCCACAGTCCTGGGCTGGGAAGATGCTTTCCCTACTGTTCATGTGCATGACTATGCGTGTCAACAAAAGGGTTTGTTGACTTTGGCGGGAAAAGGGGTGAGGAACCAGCATCAAATACGAGATCTGTTGGCCAGTATCAAATACGAGATCTGTTGGATGCAGTCTGGCTACCTAAAGAAGTTGCTGTCATATGGCCCAGTTTTTGTGTCTCAAGGTGTGCAAGCTCTTTCAAAAGTTATCGGGGTTAGGTGGGGTTAGGTGGAAACTACACTGTGCCTATAGGCCCTAGAGTTCAGGCCAGGTAGAAAGGATGAATAGGACCCTGAAGGAGCATACTGCTAAGCTTAAGGTTGAAACTGGTGAGACCTGGGTGAATCTCCTTCCTTTTGCTCTGCTTCGGGCTAGGTGTCTCTCTCTCTGTCACCCTTCGAAATCATGTTCGGAGTAGCCCCCCCCGTTGTTCTGCGAGTTGTCTTATTCTGAGTGTTGGATTCCTGACTTTTCCAATGTTGCCCTCCTTAAGTCCTTACAGGCTCTGCACGAGGTCCAGAGTGCCCTCAAATCTTTATCCTTGCTTGCACCTCAATGGACTGGGCACTTTCAAGTGATCCTGTCAAATCCATCAGCGGTTGAGGCCGCAGAACACAAGGCATGGATACATCATTCACATGTCAAGCCAGTAGCATCACCGTCTGCCCAATGGACAGCACATCTGGCTGGAAACCTCAGGCCCCATCTTAGATCATTCTGTTGTTCTCCCTTCTTTTGTTTCTCTTCTTTCCTACAGGCTGCTCCAGGCCCCATCAACCCATCCCTTACTTGTGGACTCTAAGCAAGACTGGCGATGGGATGGTTATTGCTCAGAATTCCTCCTTTGCAGCTGTCAGTTTTCCCTTTGATCTGTGTGCCCTCATTGGCCCCTTCACCGGTCTGTCAGGATATGTGTGTGGGACTCATTCGCTAGTCATGTCCTGCCCCACGGTTATTTGTATTCTGAGCCTGAAGCCCAGGAACACTTCAGCCTACGAAGAGGTGTTCCCAGGGCAGCCCCTATCCTGATTCCCATTCTAGCAGGATTGGGTATAGCTGGTTCAACAGCTGTGAGCACAGCCACCCCAGTCATGGGCAACAGCCATTTTGACGCTCTTAGTGCCCACATAGACCAAGACATTAGAGATTTAGAGTCCCAAATCTTATATCTAGAGTCTGCTTTAGATTCCCTAGCTGAGGTAGCTCTGCAAAACCAGAGGGGTCTAGACCTTCTGTTCCTAAAACAAGGTGGCCTCTGCATGGCTCTAGGAGAGACCTGTTGTTTTTATGCAAACCACTCTGGCGTGGTCTGAGAGTCCCTCCCCATGGTCTGCAGGTGTTTGGAAAAACGGGAGTCAATTCGACAACACTCCATGACATGGTTCCAGTCCTTGTTCAACTGGTCACCCTGATTAACTACTCTGGTGTCTACATAGTGGGACTCCTGGTCCTCCTGTGCCTTGGTCTACTAATAGCCCCTTGCATTGTGATCTGTGCCTCTAAGTACATTAGGGATCATCTCCAATCTATTAAACTGTTTGCTTTGTGCCTGGCTTACCCCTTTAGACTCTGATGAGTCCCCCGTTTGAATTAGTTACATGAAAAGGGGGGAGTGAAGTGGACATTATTCCTCCCTGGGCCCCCAGGTTGAGAGATATGTTAGGTTACTGGGCAGGGTTGAATAACCTGCCTAGTAACAGGTTTTTGTTGGGCCCCTGCCAAAACATTATTCCCCTTTGGGTTGTGAAATATCTGATGAATTGCTAACAATCATTTTTTGTTTAGTCCATTTGCATGGTAACAACCTGAGCCCCGGTAATGTTAGACTCCTCTTGCCAGGCAACTAGCAGCCCTCCTTCCTGACAACTACTTTTTGTGGAATGACAACCAGTCTTTGATTGGATCCCTCTCCTGGCCCCTCTTCTCTGTTGGGGTCCTTTGCCTAGTAGCACCCTGACAACCCCTTCTGTTTGGGGGCTCTTGCCTAACAACAAGCCCCACCCCCCTGCTCTGTAAGAACTCTGTTGTGAAAACCACAAGGCTGTACCGAGTAGCACCGAAATGCTTAAAATGCACACACCCACGACAGTTCGGGGCTGTCTCCTCTGGGTCTCTCCATGAGGCAGCCGCCAGCCTGGCTAATAAATGACGCTCTTGAAATTCCTAATTGACTTTTGCCTGTGAATTATTTTCGGTCTGTTCATTTCAGTTCTAGCTCTCAAGGAGCTCATGTTCATATTGAAGGTTTCAGTTGTGAGTCAGATGGGAAAAATCTCATTGTTCTTAGGCTTAATGTTTCTTTAAAGTCATTTCCACTAATGAAATTATATCAATGTCTGATATCAAATGATTTGATAGAGCCAAGTTTGTCATTGTTCGTCCTTCATTTTCTAAGAGATCAATGACTTGACTTGTGCCTGAATTGCATTTAAGTGAGGCAGTATTGCACAAAGTCATCAGCCTCATTCTCTCTTCCAGAGTCATGAAAGTCCAGTAGCAAGACAGAGCCAAGGATTTCGATGGCAAGAACTTTCTTTTCTGGGTCTTTAATAGATGTAGCTGTGGTATATGTGGAACAGAGGAGTCAAATTCATGACCATTGCTCACAAAAGTCTCAAGTATGGCCCAAACTACATTAAAATATAATTGAGAAATGTTTAACAAAATAAATAAAAATACAATGCAACCTAGATAATGTTAACTTGTAGTTTTCTAAGTCAATATGTAGCCTGCAAGGATCCATTTGTATTTGACTTTGGCATCACTGCTGTAGAAGTAGCCAGGTTGTATCTCCTTAGGCTACTTGTGATGTTATGAGCACTGGACTAGAAATATTTTTATTCTAAATCCTCTCGGGTTCAGAGTCCTGAGCTGTCTGCATCAGGGACTGAGGGATGGTGGTGGTGAAGGCAGTGATCGTGATTTGACTTGTCTGGCACATACTTCCTGTGATTTCTCCTTCAGGGTGCCCTGCTGCTTCGGTCAGGCTGTCTTGTCTGCCCCACAAGTGGCAATTAGTTGGCAGTGGGTGGGAAGACCCAGTCACTTCTCCATGGGAGTTGCTTCCCTCGATGGAAGCAGTACCAATGGTCTGGGGTCGGTCCTGTGACTCTTGCATCTATCTGCCTCTTGACTTCAGGACTGGTGCTCTATCCTTTGTACCAACTAGCTGCCCCACCCTAGTAATGACTCCGATCATAGTGTCAGGAGAAAAGTGGTAACATCAGCTGATGTAACATACATTGATGAACACTTAAATTCTAGGTTGATATGCTAGAGATCAGCAAGGAATCTTTTAAGATCTCAACCTTTCAAGGAGATTCATTATGGGGAAAAAAGACTAGGAAATGTTCTCTCAGCAAGCATCAGGGAAAGGATGAAAAATTCCAGGTCTTTAAAATGCAGTTTGAATACTCAAGCCCTTTTTTTTGACCATAATATAAATTTTTCATTCACAATTTACTTGCTCTGTGATTGCCCAGGGATTTGTGAGTTCTTTACAAGTCCGCCTTGCTTTATTATTTCATAATTTGGCGGGGGGAGGTGTTTGCCAAAGATGCTAATTTGAAAAAGTCCTACTACTTTCACTGAATCATAGATTTACTGATGGTATAGGGGCATGGCCCAGTGAAAGGAATGCTATCTTTGGTGTCTGAGGGCCTGAGTTCAAATCCTTCCTCAGATGCTTCCAACCTGTGTGACCTTGGGCAAATCATTAATCTTCTCTGGGCCTCAGTTTTCTCATCTGTGAAATGAGAGATTTGGACTCTCTCATTGGAGTTGGACTAAATGACCTCAGGGGTCCCTTTTAGTTCTGGTTCTGTGATCTTATGCTATGCGTCTCAGAGAATAAAAGGGAACTCAGGTGTATGATGAAAACTACTCATACCTTGGAAGTACAAATTGCAAAGAGGGTTGTCGGGATTGACAGAGTATATGAGCATTCAGGTGCATTGAAGAATTGTAGCAAAGCCAAGCCTAATTATCTAATGCCTCCCTCTGCTGAAAGCATTGAATCTTGCTTGTAAAGTTAATAGTAGCAACATGTTGTTATTGGGGATTGTTGCCAGGACGATCACAGACAAGTGGTAGATGATATTTTTGGGGGAAATGGAGGAGGCTAGACTTGTGATTTCATCAGTGTGAGAACCTCCTACTGTGGAAAGCTCCTTCCCTCACTAATTTAGGTGGACTCCTACCTTTAACTTAGAGCCTTAATGAGTTTTCTGGGGGTGTTCAAGAGTTAAGTAACTTGAATTTATGTCTTTTTGACTTCCAGGCTAGTTCTCTATCCATTACACTAAACTTTCTCTTTTGGTAGATCACAGGAACGTACATTTAGAATTTATAGATAACTTAAATATCAAGTCCCAAATCCTCATTTTACAGTTGAGGAAACTGAGGCCCAGAGAGGTTAAGTGAATTGTCTAGCATCACACATGTCAGGATTTGAATCCAGGTTCTCTAATGTCAAATCTGGGATTCTTACCTCTTCTCCATGCTGTATGGCATTGATCCTGGGAAGATATTCTGTGTCTCTTTGAGTTTGTGGATCATGCGTGTGTGTGTGTCTGTATGTATGTGCGTGTGTGTGTGTGGGGTGTGTGTGATATGAATATCTGTGTGTTTGTGGTTGTCAATAGATTATGAAGAGGTGTTTAGGTAACTTGGAGAAGTGATTGTTGTTGAGCAATAGCTCCAGACAAGTCAGCCCCAGAGCATGGCTCTGAATTTCCAGCTAATGAGACCTCTTACACAGGAGGCAGTAGACTGACAGGTTTGAAAAACCTTAGATTAACTGCTGTACAGTTGCAAGATGTTATTATTTCATTATCTAGTAATAACAAATCCCATTTACATGGTGCTTTGTTCATAACAACCCTGTAAGATAGGTATTGTGCGAATTTTTATTCCCATTTTACAGATGAAGAAACTGAGGTTCCTTGACATAGGTAACTTACACAGCTAGTAGAAATCAGAACTGCAATTAAAACCCATGTCTTTCAGCTCTAGGTTCAGGTTCCTTCCAACGTACCATGATGCTTCTTAATAAATAACAGGCCCTCAACAAATATTTTTCAAATATTGTGCAACCTCATGCTCCAATCTGTTTGCATAAGACTCTCCTACTAGTGGAGAATGATTACTCAATGTTCTATGCTTGAGTGAGGGGCAGTGTTGATGGGAGAGGAGAGATTTTGGTTCTTTTGACTTCCAGGAGGGAACCTGTGCAGTTCCATGGGTCAGATAGAGCTTCTTCCTAAGGTCGTTCCCTCTCATCAGCTAGGAGGGAGCTCTAGTTAGTCATCAAGCTAGGATCTGAACACAGGTCTTCTTGATTCCAAGACCAGTCCCATGTCCATTATGTCATAATGCCTCTCTGAAATTAGTCTTTCAAAGAAAATATGTTCCCAGTTCCAAACTTTCAATTCATTAATGAGCTTTGAATCACAGTACAATGGTGCTTGCTTTATTAATAAGCAAAATACTTCCTTTCAAAGAATGTAGATCCAGGAAGTTAGGTGAGCCTAGAGAAGTTAAAGAAAAGCTGAGAGTTAGCAGACTCAGGCTGCAGAGAGGGTTCAGTGACTAGGTATGTGACTTTGGACAAACTATTTGGTTTCCTTGGGTCTCAGTTTCCTTTTAGAAAGTGATGAGATTGGACTGGATGAGCTCTAGGATTCCTGGCAGCCCAATCAACCCATGAGATTTAGCACTCTTGGCTACAAATCATTTTTGAAGAGCTAAATAGCTAACTCCTTGGGAAGTGTGTCAGCTGACAAATATCTTCTTCCATCTTGTGTGGTCTAATTTGGAAGAAAAGACAAGCTACACAGAACTATCAGAAATGATGGGTAATATCCATTTTCTCTTCCCTAGAGAAGCCAGTTTAGAGTAAATGAAATGTCAGTGCCCCTCTTATCCTTCCTCATTTTATTCTTACTGACAAGCCCACTCAGTTTATAGACTCCTTCTCTACCATATGGTCATTGGCCTCCTGTGAGTAAACAGGCATGAGCTGCCAAGATGTGAGATACTTGGCACACCCAATGACTATGACGTTGCCTTGGGCTGTAGATTGTGTCTGTATTCATACTGTGAAGGATATTGCTGGGATTCTGCATTCTCTAGGCCCCCTGGCTTTCCTATGTTGAGTCTAGAGTCTCTGAGATAGGAAGCTGGTTGAAGTGATCAAAGAATGTTTCATGCAAGTAAATGTTCATTTTAGTATCTTTAAGAAGATAGACTTTTGGAAATGCAGTTCAGTGTCTATAAAAGATGAGTGTGTGAAAATTCCAATTTAAAAACAATGGGTGCTCAGGGCAGATTGGTGGCTCAGTAAATAGAGCATTGGCCCTGGAGTCAGGAAGACCTACATTCAAATCTGGCCTCAGACACTTATTCGTTGTGTGACCCTGGGTAAGTCTCTTAACCCAGATTGCCTCCCTGCCCCCCCCCCCCCCAAAAAAAAAGAAGGAAAGGAAAAAACCCACAATGGGCACTAGAATCAACAAAAATAAATGAGAAATTCAGATAACTTTAAGGCAAAAACCGAATAAACATGCTTTGGTTTTTTACCTCCTACTATATAACTATGGGATTATTATTCATCAATAAATAATTATATAGGTAATATATGTGTATGTGTATTTATATATGTGTATATATCTGCATCTATCTGCATGTATTTGCATGTCTGCCCTGGAGTCAAGAAGACTCATCTTTTTGAGTTCATATCTGGTTTTAGACATTTATTAGTTGCGTGATCCTGGGCAAGTCACTTAAGCCTGTTTGCTTAAATTTCTTCATCTATAAAATGAGCTGGAGAAGGAAATGGCAAAGCAGTCCAGTATCTTTGACAAGAAGAAATTCCCTACCATATACACACACACATGTATGTGTGTATGTATGTATATATGAATGTATGTATGTATTCTTTCTCTCACTAAGTTGTTCATTAGGAAAGAAAAAAGTAAACTCTCACTACAGTTTGCCTATATTGTTTTATATTGGCACGAAGATGAATGACTGAATAAGGATTTATTAAGTACTTATATGCACCAAAAACTGTGCTAAGAACTGGTGGCACAAATAGAAAAAGTCACATAGATCCTGATCTTGAATACTTCACATGCTAATTGGAGGAAGTGAGACATTAAAGAATGTTCAGCTTTAGGAAACACAGAAATGTCTAGAATTGCGAAGGTTACCCAGACATGTGGATGTTAAGGCCTAGGAATATTTAGGTTCTCAGTAGATTAGGTAACAATGTTGGGCATCTGCCGGGTGTAGAGGCAGGTGTAATAATTCACAGAGTAATAATTATTAAGACAGGAGAGAGAGAGAGAGAGAGAGAGAGAGAGAGAGAGAGAGAGAGAGAGAGAGAGAGAGAGAGACAGAGAGAGAGAGAGAGAGAGAGACAGAGAGACAGAGAGAGAGAGACAGAGAGAGACAGAGAGACAGAGAGACAGAGAGAGACAGAGAGACAGAGAGAGAGACAGAGAGACAGAGAGAGAGACAGAGAGACAGAGAGAGAGAGACAGAGAGGAGAGAAGAGAGACAGAGACAGAATGCGTTTATGTGTATGTGTGTGTGTGTGTGTGTGTGTGTGTGTGTGTGTGTGTGTGTATAAATTCTGAGACTCTGGCAGGTTCTGCCATTTTGGATAGATTTGATCAAGAAGAGCATGAGATCCAGCCTCACCAAGTCCAGAGAATCTACCTCATCTTCAGGTGATGAATTTTTGGTGACAGCAACTCATGGATCTTCTCTTACAGTGTATATGTGGGTGAGTGAAAGGTGGGATGGTCTGCACAGTGAATTGAGTGATCCCACTGATGAAACTGGAGGTCTTTGAAGGAAGAAAATGAGAGTAGAGACCCTGGATAAATGACATAATGCTCCTAGATCCTATTGACACATTTAGAAGAAAGAAGGGCTGGCTGATTCCACATTAAGAGAACAAAAGGTGACAGGGATGTGTAGGATGTATTTTTAAACACCACCTCTTCCAGCTGTGACAAAGCTTATATATCAAGATGAATGTGACTCCAAAATGGAAATTTTCTCCCTGGCCTAACACTATTAATTTGTTACTCTGAGTATTTGACACTCATGATTACACTGATGTTTTCTAGCCTTGGCTAAGTCAACTGGTTCCTTTTCAGGATGCCATTTGAGTGAATTCTACTCTAATTGAAAAGATATTATGGAAGTTATTCTGAGAAGGAAGAAAATTGCTACCCATTTTGAAGTACACCTATGCTTTCAGGCCTGTTTAACATATAGGGGAAGAAATTTAATCAGAAGTCATCTATTGGTTTGGGAGAATTTATGTGTCTTTAAAGAAGATGCAATTTATTGCTGTTATATTGTATAGATTTAGCTCTAAATCTATTATTTGGCATAGTCCTTTCTGAGTTTTCCCCTCCAACTTCCACCTTATAGATATGTGTTTACAACATGGACAGTGTGGCTTCATCTGTAGTATTTGACTTGGAGTCGGAAAGACCTGAATTCAAATCCTTACCCTACTAGCTGTGTGATCCTGAACAAGTGACTTACTCTTTATGTTTCTCAAGCAACTCCCTAGGGCTTAGTAAGCCATAGATAGATGATGGATCAGTTGGTGGATGGAGTCTTCATATTAGGAACTAATGAAATTAATTAAAATTTCTACTCTTTGAATATTGGAATAATTTTTTATGTAACATAACAATCAGTCAATCCACTGTACCTGCTTCATGATTAGGTGGAAAGAGGACTTACTTAGAGGACTTACTTAGCAGTCAGGAGCTCTGGCTAATTAGCTATATGACAAATCAGAAATTCTTGAAGTCTCAGTTTCATCATTTGTAAAACAAGTCAGATTAAGTCATCTCTTTAGATTCTTTGTAGGTATAAATTCCATGAAATGTAAATTTGACTTCCCTCAGATTATTCCTTCTTTCTCTCTTAGTCTCTCCCTATCTACTCATTCTTTCCCTATTACTAAAAACAGTCAAATCTCCCCCATTCTTAAAAGAGTGACTCTCTAAACCCTTTCATTCCATCAGACTGTTGTCCTATACTTCTCCCTTTCTCAGCCAAACTCCTGCCTAAGCATGTTTTAACTTCTCTTTCCATTCTTTATTCAATCCTTTGTTGTCTGGTTCCGGACCTCTATTCTCCTGACATTGCTCTCTTGAAAATTTCTTAATCTGATGGCTTCTTCACACAGTTAGTAAGTGCCTGAAGTCAGATTTGAACTAACATCTTCTGGAATCCAGGTTTAGCACTCCATCCATTGTGCCCCTTAGTGGCCACATACACACACACACACACACACACACACACACACACACCCATACATGCATTCATACACACATTATGTGCATGTACTTATGTTGATTTCCCCTTGCTAATTTACAATTTACTCAAGGACTGTGATAATTTGGCTTTGTTTTTATTTTCTTAGGATTATTCAATATGAGAATTTTCTCTCCTAATACAGTATATAATCTGTGTACAACAGCAAAACAAAACAAAACAAAAAGCCAACCCAAAACCAAAAACCGAACAAACCCTGAAACACCCCTGCCATAACAAGCAAACAAGTCTTTGTGAGTTGCCTGAGGCTAGTTAATAACTGTCCGAGATCAGATTTGAACTATGGTATTCTGGTCCAAGTCTAACTTTCTTCAGGCTTCGGATGATAATGAAATGAAGCACTTGAAGACCAACATTTAGCAAAAGAAGGTAACTTGTGTAGTAAGCCCAGGCCTGACTCAAGCCTATATGTGTATGTGTATGTCTATGTCTATGTCTATGTCTATGTGATATGTATGCATATGCAGGTATATATGTGTATGGATATGTGCATATATACACATGCACGCATGCATGTATTTGACTCAAATTTGAGCCTGGAACAAAGTGAGATTCTTGTAGAATTTCTTGACAGTTAAGAAAAAGAGATTTACTTCTTCCCAGTAGGATCTTTAGTACAGGGAAAGAAGAGAAGAGAGAGTATTCACATAACTGAGCCCAGCTCAGCTCTTCTGACACAAGCTTGAGGGAAAGCCTTATTGATCCCTCTTGTCTTGGAGTATTTTTTTTTGTACCTAGGCCATTAAGAAGCTACCTCAGGGGCCTGAGCCAATTACATCTCAAAGATAGTTTTAATACCTATTAAGGAGAAACTCGCTTAGCCTATGTCATGTAGGGCATTATTGTTCCTACCTTAACTGATGAGTATCATGGGAAAGATATTTTGCAGGATTGGTTCAAGTGGATGCATTCCCCTAGCCACCATGTGGAGAGGCTTCCAGTCTTGAGGGAGTGTTGACTCATACATCTGAGGAGTCCTAACCCCTCAAGTGTTGGGCTTTTTATGCCTTAACTCAGTGATGTCAAACCCAAATAAAAAGAGGGGCCACTGAACTTTAGGTAAAGGTACCTGTGGCTGCATATTGACTTAGAAAGCCACATATTAACATTATCTATGTTTTGCTATATTTTAATTTTTTAGTTAAATATTTTTCAATTATGTATTAATCTGGTTTGGCCTGTGTTCGAGAATGCTTAGGTTACCAGGAAGCTGTGTTACTTGGCAGCTCCTTACTCTCTTGGATCATTAAGTCTTGAGGATGATTTCCTTGTCTTCTTTAACAGGGAAATGAGTTTAACTAAGTTAAATGCATCAGGTTTCTGTCTTTCTAGCTGCAGCATGTCTCTTCCTTAATGCTTCTATCTATGCTCCTTGTCAATGTTTAACAAATATATGTTGAATTGAAGGAACACGGCTTATCATTAAAATTAGAGGAGAGAAGAGAAATTTCTCAGTTAAATTGTTCCTAAATGTCACAGGTACCAGTCACTATAATCTTAGATCCCAATGGTTCCCACCCAGAGGATCCCCAGACAAAGGGGCAGCCAGAAACTAGGGGCCTTTGGGTTTTCCCCTGAGCATTCAGAAAACACTGCTGTTCTTAGTCATTCACCAGGGCTACAGGGACGGGGCTGGGAGGGTTCAACAGAGAAAATAATCTTGTATTTCTTAAGTTTGGGAGTGAGGAAGACATAACGGGAAAAATACATGGGTAAATAGGTAGTACTGAATGGAGTTCTTGGAACTAGAAACTACTCATTTCAGATTTTCCCACAGGTTCTTGAAAATATAGACCCTTGACAGTTTTTCTAGACTGTATTTTATAATATAATATATACATATGTGTGTGTATACATTATCAACAGGTAAATCACAGCTTCATGAAACTTATGTGAAAACCAGGTTTATTACGAGAGAAATGAACGTGTGTGGAAACCAAAAAATTCATAGTTCATATCAAAGTTTTCATATTTATAACAGTACAGCAAAGGAAGAAGGAAGAAGCACAAATCTCCATCTAAAGGGGCATGGCTCAAGAGAGGGGAAGTGCAGTAAAGATGGGAGAAGGACTAAACCCCTCCCAAAGGGGAGGAGTAGGGTGATGGCAAAAGCCTCATTCCTTTCCCTTGGGAACTGCTGGACCATGGAGATAGGATCCTCTGCTTATCGATAAGGGTTCCAACTACACAACCAGTTTTCCCATTCTAGCACAGACTGACTGGTTCCTGTCTTGATTCCCAAGGACACACAGGGAATCCAGTTTGGGAATTCAAAGGACAAATTATGTCAGTTACTGGTGGTGGTAGGGTTCATCCTTGCACATTCAGGGCCTCCTGTACACTTTGGGTTCAGTGTTTCTGGAAAATATGGCAACACAAAAAGACAAGTTCAGGGAACCCCTTAACATTCCTCAACAAGATTCATGCATACATATATTTGACTGAAAAACTTTTGAATTGAAAGATCAATAAATTTCCCTTTCCTCTTGTTCACAGAACATAGATATACAATTGGAAGGAATCTGAGAAATCATTTAGCCTGACCACCCCATTTTTATATATGGAGAAACTGAGACCCAGTGAAATTGACTTATCTAAGGCTGCACAGCTGGTGTGGATTAGAAGGGTCCTCTGACTTCAAACACAGTACTCTTTTTACTGTACCTCACTGTTTTTCTCTTTAAGATGCCATTTGTTATCAATCAGTCCACTGTAGCTACTTCACCTCCCATGGTGCAGTGGGTCAACCAGGGAATGACTGTTCCAGGTTCAAAGTACTCTCTGGGGCTATATACCCTGAAGCCATAGCTCAGGATTCCCTGCTGATGTGCTTCTTTTGAATGGTCAGCCAGAGGCACAATTAGTTTAAAACAAAGGCATTTAATGAAATGACATCATAAGAAAAGTAGCAACAACATGTTTCCCGAATAAACTCAGGGATATTTTTTCCCAGAAATAGATATCATATCATTGTGAAAAGGAGACAAAAATAGGGAATGCACATGGAGGGACTGTTGGGGAATTTCCTGAATTCCTGAGTCCAGGGACATTCTTCCCTCCCAGGAGGTCTTTGGCTTTCAAGGATCCAGCAGACTGTAGAGATGATTCATTAGTATTTTTTCTTGCAGGAAGCAGTTCCAGTCTTCTTGGGAAAATGGTACTTGGTTATGTAGCTTTATAAGCAGGACAGGTTTGGGTTGTACAGTTTGGGTTTGGGTTACATAGCCAAGAAGCATTATTCTGAGGCATTTAACTGAACTAACGGGGTATTGTTTTTCCTTACAAAGAAAAGATTATTTGTGAATTTGACACAAATTCCTCTTATAGGAGGCTCCACAGTTTTGTGTGTCACCAGTTTACTCAAGGATTTTACTTCTTTCCACCTGGCTTGTGATTCTTAAATACAGTTGTCTGGAAAGTTCCTCCTGGAAGAAAGAACACAATTGCCATGTTGGTCACATCCTATATTTCTGAAATCATGTCTTTTCTTCTACAGGGCAAATGTTCCAGGGTTATGCATGACCGAGGCACATGTGTGGGAGGACTCACATATAGCAAACACATGTGTCCAGAGAATACAGGTAGTGAGGTCACTTCCTCTTCCCTCCTCCGCTTACAGGGCTCCTGATGTCTTCCCGTGATGTCATTGGGCTGTTCTCCCTAGTCCAGGTCCAGTCTGTTCTTGCAGTCTTTGTTCCGTGTTGCTTTACCACATGTACAGTCTCCACCATGAGTCTGCCTTTAGTTTCTGCTTCAGATGAAATCCTTGGATATAATCTTTGAGAAAACAGATGCTGACTTTCTCTTTTAGCTTTAAGTCAATTGACTTTTTAAAAGCTCTTTTATGAAAAGAAAACCTTTCCCAGAACTGACACAAACCCTCCTGTTTTGTTTTCTTCAGAGTCTTGGCTAGAACCTCTGATTTCTTTCTTTCTTTTTTTAAATCAAATTTTGTTTTATTTTCAAACACTTCCCACTTCCTTCTCATTCTTCACCACCTCAAAAATAGCTATAATTATTTCTATAAATATTTATAAATTAACATAAATATCCTTAGAATTTGTTTACTTAGGACTAATTCCTCCCTTAACCTACCCTCCCTTTAATTCCCTCTGCCCCCTTTTTCTTCCTATTTCCTTGTTGAGTGAAATATATTTCTATATTTTGTACGTGTGTGAATTTTTCCTTCTTTTGACTAGTTCAGATGAGAGTGAGGCCCACGTGTGTCAGCTGCTGCCCCCTCCTTCTCCTTGTTTTTATAAATTTTCACTTGTGGACTCTGTCCTTTCTTTATCTTCCCCTTCCAGTAAATTCCTTTTCCTCTCTTTTTCCATTCTTTTCTTAAGCTCATCAAGATATAATAGCACCATTCCCAGGTCTTAGGGTAGTTAGTTGGTGCAGTGGGTAGAGCATGAGTCAGGAGGACCTGAATTCAAATCTTGCCTCAGACACTTGACACTCACTAGCTATGTGACCTTGCCTCATCCTGGGTCATCTCCAGTCATCCTGATGAGTATCTGGTCACTGGATTCAGATGTCTCAGGAGGAGAAGTGAGGCTGGTGACCTGCATAGCCCTCCTTCACTCAAAGTAAAGTCAACTGCAAGTCATGTCATCATTTCTCTGATGGCATGGTCTTCTCTGGCAAAGAAGGAGGAACACACACATTCCCAGGCCTTGTATAATTGGACTAGTTCTCCACATCCTGATGATAATAAGAATCCAAGAGGGCACCTGTATTATTTCCCTATGTTTGAATGTAATAATTTATCTTTGTTTTGTCTCTTATAAATGCTCATGTTTACCTTTTTATATTTCTCTTCACTCCTGTGTTTGCATCTTAAAATTTCTCTGCAGTTCTGTTTTTCTTTTTTAAATCAGGAATGTTTGGAAGTCCTCTAATTTATTAAATGTTGCAACCCCCAGTGTAGCACATTTTACTCAGTTTTAATGGGCAATTTTTGTTCTTGGCTGTAAGCCTGTAACCTTTACTTTATGGAATATTATGTTCCAAGTTCTCCATTTCTTCATAGTGAGGGCTGTGAAATCATGTATGATTGTGACTATGGGTACTTGAATTCTTTATTTCTAGCTGTGTACAGTGTTTTTTATTTTGACCTTAAACCTCTGGATTTTGACTATGATGTTCCTGGAAGTGTTTGTTTTGGGATTTCTTTTAGAAGGTGACCAGGGATTTTTTCTATTTTTCCTTTGTCCTCTGTTTATAAGAGATCTGGGCAGTTTTCTTGATTTCTGAAATCCTTGGATATTTTTTTTTGAGGGAATAGATGCTCCCTTTCTCTTGAGATATGTTATATAGGCTTTATGTTTTGTTTTGGATTTTTTTGCTCATGGCATTCTGATAGTTCAATGATTCTCATTTTTTTCCTCTTTGATGTGTTTTCTGAGATGTTTTTGCTATGTAAGTATAATGCTTTTAATTTTCTTATTACCTTCCACAGTAGAAATCATAGTAGTAGACACATAGTAAATCCTGACTGAATGTTGGTTGCTTGTGTGTGGGCATTGGTACAAAGCCCTTTGCAAGCCTTTGCTGCCCATGTCTGCATATGGAAGGGACCTGAAGGCCACTGAGCTAGCGGGAGAGATGATGTCCTTGTCCTATCAGCCGCTCTTCTTTGGACTGAACTCCATCATGCTTACATTTTGTTCCTTTTTTTTCCAGCCTTTTGAGTTTGTTTTAATACTTCTTGTTGCTTAATGGAGTCACTGGTTTCCATTTAGTCCATTTGAATTTTCAGGTATTTTTTGCTTGGGCAAGATTTTGTATGCATTTCTGTGCCAAATTGTTAACTTCTTTTCTATTTTTTCTTCCATAGTTCACATTTCTTTTTCATTTCTTTCCATTAAGTACTCCCATTCCAAATATAAAAACATTTTAGACTCTTTTTAAAACTCTTGCTTCATCTCTTTCATGAATTCTAGTTGTACCCAAGCTGCATTTTAATTTGAGGCAATGCCTGTAGATGACTTACAGTCATCATTTTTGTATTTGTATCTTGAATGTGCCAGCTGCCATCATGGCTCATTATAGTGGGGTTCTTTTATTGGTTGCCTATTTCTTGACTTTGGACTAGATAGTAGAGACTCTGGGTAGCTATTAAGGAACCCCTGGCTTTTAAAACCTAGATGTTGGTGTTTTGTTTCTGGTAACTATGTCTGTAATGGTCAGACTGTTGGATCAGTCTGTTGATCTGTGATGTATGTATTACTTATGGTCAGATGGTTAGAAGCGCTGTCTGTTGGTCTTTATTTATCTGTTTGTATTTTCTCTGTTAGTATATGTGATTAAAGAAGATTGTTGACTCCTTAAAAGTTGCTTTTCTCTTAGAAAAGGAGATCTAGGAACCTGTGTCAGGGTGCTTGCTGCTATAGCAAGACAATGCATAAAAGCATAAAGAAAAGAGGAAAGGGAAAGGGAATGAAGACAAAGAAGGTATTGACTTTGGGGGTATGGTGGAGTCTGGTCCAAGGAATGCATCCAGTGGTAATGAAGAATTGGCTAGTCTGGGAACACTCTTTCAATGGAAGTTTTGGGGGGAGTTTTTTGCTTTACCTTCTCACCGTCAAATCATAGGGGCAGAGGGCACTGATGAGGTATGGGTACCAAAGCTGATACAGTCTTCTGGGATAATGAGTTTCCTGGTGATGAATTTTCCTAGGGGCATGATCATGATGGAGTCCAGTCCAAGAAAATGCAGCTGACAGGTCAAGGACATTGTCTCTTCCACTAGTGCAGTGACATTCCTGGCTCTTGTGTATGTATATACAAGCAACCAACATTGAGTTAGGACTTACTATATGTCTAGTACTATGCTTTCTACTGTAAGAAAATTTCTACTATAAGAAAATTAAAAGCATCCTCTTCAATGGAGAGAGGCTAGCAACAGAGGGAGAAAATATTATTATACATGAGACAACTGGCAAACTATATAAACTCATCACAGTGACTTGTACATAGTATGTGCTTAATAAGAGTTTGCTGAATTGAACTGAAGTTCATTGCAATATATTAATGACTGCAGAATCATGGAACATAGATTAGAGGTTTTGTAGGAATTCATTGGGGAAGGGGAGATAGGGAACATCGGAGAGGACTAGAATATTTCTTTCTCTCCCTGTTCTTTTCTGCTACATATAATAGGTACTCAACAGAGTTTTCAAAACAATGATTTTTCTAGTTTGACCAGCAGATGTTTGGCAACAGAGACAAAATACATTGTTTGGAAGGGTTTTTCATGATAAGTCAATTTAAGCTCTTTTAATCATATCAAAATTGAGCTTCCCTACATTAGAAAATGAACATAAGAACCTTGTCTACTTCAGTAGAATTTTGAACTTAAGGGATTATAAACAGAGTAGTAATTCATCTTTATAGTTCTCAAAGAACTGAAGGAATTTGCAGGCTGAGCATCAGCTGTGGTAAAGTAAATGGCAACATAGATTAGATATTGATATTGTTGTGGAGTTTTAGCATTGTAAATATTCATTAGGCCTTGTAAATATTCAGAAAAAAGGATGAGGGGAAATTCTGTGAGCTACAAGTCAGGAATCTGAGGTTGACTAGACTTCAGATAAATTAATGGCCTAAGGAAGAGGGAGCTGTCAAAGACATCAACAGAAGGGAGATCCTAGGGCTGGACAGTGGCCCAAAAACAGTCCTAGTGAAACTAGGGATTTGGAGCGTACCCAACTCACCTGGAGGCACCCTGCTTCTGGGGGAAGACATCCTTCATTCCACTTGGATGGAGATAGCCTGATTCTATTGGTTGTGTAGTCAGCATAAGCCAGACTAAGATGGTCTCTCTCTGACTTTCCTGTGCACTTTTTCTACTCAGAGACCAGAAACGGATAAGACTTACCCACCGCGTAGGTGCCATGAATTTCCCAAGTGAGGGGGGAAGTGCTATCTCCTTCCGCACTCCCCTTTTAGAAATCCCCTGGGATTTCTGTTTGTTTTGTTTCATTTGGCCTTAGTTTCAAGTGCAGGAGGTAGAATCTCCTCTGAACCAGGAATCATTGAACCATAGTGACCTTGGTGCCAGGATTCCAGGCTAGGTGTTGTAGCCAGCCAACCCAGTAGAACTCTGAGAAGTCAGGGTGCCTGGGACTCAAATCCAAGGGGGGTATTAGACTTAGCTCTTGGGACTGTGCTATATAGAAATTGACCTGAGCTGTGCCCAAATTATGAAGTGGTACAAGGAGGGGAGATTATGCCCCATATGTTGGGGAGTATGTTTGTATATTTCATATACTTTTGAACTGAATATTCCTTTGTAGAAGTTAATCCTATTAAAGGTTAAATTGAATGGGGTGACAGAGAATTCCCCCTTCCCCACATTGAGAGGAATACCATCAGTAAAGACCAGAGCAAATGACAAAAACCTAGACACTCTAAATCCCTGTAAGGACAACTGAATTGTGGGTGAAGGTGAAGTGTAATAAGTCTGGCCTTCAGGCACTGGGGACCAGGGCAATCTCTGTTAACTAGTAATGCAATAAACCAGCATGCCATAGAATCAACCTATGTATTAGCCAAAGCTTTCAAGTGTATCTACTGAGGGACTCTTTTAATAGTGGAGGGAAGTAATCTATGATGATAGGATTAACTTTATGAATTTTACTTTATTACAGTCAACTGTGCTGAAATATAATTATTTCACATATTCACCATGGCAAATTTAAAGAAAGTTCAAGAGATCGATTTAATTTGAATAAGAATACCAAATGTTTGGTTAGGGTATACTGAACTTTCCCATTCATCAGGAAATCTGGAAGAGTAAATTCTCTCATGAGAGATTAATGACTTTCTGGCTTCAAATGGCCTAGTATTTTATGGGTATAAGCTTTTTTTCAGTGTGGAGAATGGTGTAGTTTTTATCCAATAATTTTTTCAATCATGTCCAACTCTTTGTGACCCTCATTTGGAGTTTTCTTGGCAAAGATACTGGAGTGGTTTAGCATTTTCTTCTCCAGCTCATTTTACAGATTGAGGAAACAGAGGCAAACAGCGTAAAGTTACTTGTTCAGGGTCACATAACTAGTAAATGTCTGAGGCTGGATTTGAAGTCCAGGTGCTTGCGTCCTATCCACTGAGCTACTCAGCTGCCCTGAGTATGGTGTAGTACTGTGATGTAAAATTCACATAGAAAAAAAGCCACCTTTAAATTGTACACACTGCACACTGCATATTGACTTAGAAAACCATATATTAACCATATTTTATTTGTGTTCTGTTGTATTTTAATTTATTTTGTTAAATATTTCCCATTTCCATTTTAATGTGTCTTGGCAGCAACTTAGGCTACAATGTGATTTGTGAGCCACATGTTTGCTATCTAAGGTAAAGTAGGCAGAATTCTGGATATAGAGTCAGAAGTCTTGAGTTCAAATCCTACCTCTAATGATTACTGTGTGACCAGTGGTAAATCACTTAAATTGTTTAAGACCCAAAATGGTAAAATCTGATGAAACTCTATCTCAGCATCTTAAGTATTTTGCTTGGTTGTAGCATAAATCAAGAGATTTTTAAAATAATCACAAACTCAAACTTTTCAAGTTGAGTTAGATTCAACTTCTAATTCTCAGAAAAATTTGGTTCATTTGTAAAGGAACTGATCTTTCACAAACTTAACTGGAAAAAAGTGGCTGAATAACGAGATGTTAAAGTAACTGTAAAAATGTGGCCATGTCAAATGATCCCTTTATGAGGTTAAAATGAGGCCTTAGAGGGAGTCAGAAAGGAAGGAGCAGCTGTAGGATGAGCAGTTATTGGCTGGGCCTTCAGGTGACCTTTAAAAGTCAGTTCAGTGAATCCAGGAACTCAGCTTCCAACAGAATGAGTAGCAGATGCTTGAATCTAAGGAGGCATCAGGGAGCAGGAATGTAGACTGAGGCAACTGCCACAGAGAAAGGGCCCAGGGCTTTGAGTCAGGGCAAGTAGGAGTGCCTGAAGGAGCCTGATCACCACCCCACCCTACATCTGCTACACAAGGGTTCAACAAATTCAACAACATAATTGTTTACTTGGGCAGGGATCTATACTAGCCAAGGGAGTTTATACAAAGATGAGATAGTTCCTTTTCCCAAGGAGCTTGTAAATGAATGACAGAAAATTGGTAAGTATTTACATAATTATGAAACAAAATAGGATAGAGTAAGTGCATATCAGGTAGCTAGACGGTGCAGTGGATATTATCCATCCTTTGCTCTAGAACGGATCTTGCCACCTACTAAAGAATTTTGGACAGCCTGTGGAAAAATGTAGGGTTGTTTCTGTGCACTATGTTACATGATCCTCAGCAAACACCCATTGTTAGTCTGTCTTGAGCCTAACCTATCTGCAGCCCAAAGAAGTTTAGCCTGTTTTAATTTTAGCTCCTACTTACTGCCAAGTTGTGCAGGTCTCTTCTTGAAGAATGCCAATGACATCATGAGGGTGATGGCTTGGTGTATGAACTGGATTTAAGTGAGGCAGAGCTGTGCAACATCATCAGTCTCATTCTCTCTTCCAGAGTCATTGAGGTCAAGACTGAGGTCTTGGTGCCAAGTCATCCACTGCATGCTGGGCCATTGCCAGTCATCTTTCAGTAAACAGTGTCAGGCCTGGAGTTAGGAGGACTCATTTTCCTGAGTTCAAATCTGGCCTTAGACACTAACTGCGTGACCCTGGGCTAGTCACTTAACCTTGTTTGCCCCGGTTTCTTCATCATTAAGATGAGCTGGAGAAGGAAATGTCAAATTATTGGAGTATTTTTGCCAAGAAAATTGCAAATAGGGTCACAAAGAGTTGGTCATTCCTGGAAAAAACTGAACTAGAACAACAAAAGTGCAGAAGAAAAGCATTGCTAGGTTGTTGTGAGATTTTAGGAAGAGGGAGACAATTTCCTGTTGATAGGACATAGGGATTAGAGCTGAAAGGGTTTTGGAGATCACTGGTGCCCTTATCGAGGGGACTGACCCATGAGAGTTAAATGATTTTCCTGAGGTTGCGCAGGTAGTAAATAGCAGAAACAGGGTTTGACTCTACCTCTTCTGCTTCTAAGTTCAAACAGTTTGCTTTCATTAAAGCAATCCATCTTCCCTATCAGCTGGACTTCATGGAAAAGATCATATATCACTTGGACCTGAAGTACGAGCAGACCATCTACAAGAGGTACCAACCCACTCCCTGCGTCCCTCTCTCACTCTCCTATTAAACCTTTTATAATCCGACTTTTGACTTGATCATTCCATGAAAACTGCTTAGCAATGATCTCTTAGTTGCCAAATTCAAGCTACTTGTTAATTCTCTCCACCCTCCGATCATCTGGGATGTAGCTCATCTGATTACACGTTGATCGTCTCCCTTGGCAGAATGGAAGCTCCTTGAAGATGGGCAATGTTTGTTACTTTTGTTACCAAGCATGGTGCCTTATGCACACGTAAGATCTTAATAAAATGCTTGTTGAAATGCATTTAACTGGAGGAAGGTTGCAAACAAATTTCACCAGCTTCACAATTTTGACCAAACTAACCCTCAACTCTGGATTAACGGCAAACAAGTAGGTATGAAAGATGAATCTCAGCTCTCTACCTGCTCCTGGACATTTCTATCTAGAAGTTCTTTACATTCAGCCTATCAAAAACTCACTTCCCATTCTTCCTTCAAAACTGGTTCTTCTTCCTGATTTATTTCTATTAATGACAACACCTTTCTCCTAATTACTTAGGCCAGAAATTTTTAGTTACTGATTCTAATCCCTCAATTACTCAAATCCATCCCCAAATTAAGATTCTTTCTGCCTAATTCAGGCCCTCCTGATCTGAATTACTCCAATAGTGTCCTTCCAGGCTTCCATGCTGTTTAGTCCCTATGAATCCTGAAATCCAGCCAAAATGCTGTTACTAGATGAAGCTTCCTAAGGCACAATTTTTCTAACACTGCAGTCCTGCTCATAATCTTTTTCCTTTCTTTTTTTCATTATGAACTTTTTTTATGCTGAAATGTAACACGAATATTTCAATTTACCAAGAACAAAGAAATGATTATATATGAAATTATAAACCAGTTACAAAGAAGTTTTTAAAAATGCATATTAAATTTAATGAAGTAGTAACAAAAATTGCCATATTTGTTTGTGCAGAAACTTTCAAAGGCTCTCCATTGCTAATCCCCCTACGTTCTATACCCCTTGCTTGAAATTCAAGGCCTTCCACAATCTAATACCAACATATTTTTTCAGGTTTATTTCACGTTACTCCCTCTTTCAATTAAACTGTATTCTTTGCTATCTTTCAAAAAAGTTCCCATGGTTTTAACTTCTGAGTATTTGCATATTCCATTTCCTATACTTTTAATGGCCCCATTGGCCTCCCCTCCCCATCCATGAACCGTAACAGACAAAAATCAATCAATATTTATTAAGGACTTAAAAGAAGGAACTTACATTCTGATTGGGGAGACCACATAAAGCCAAATGTATATAAAGCAAATTATATACAGGATAAATAGGAAATAATTGACAGAGGGAAGACCCTGGAATTAAGAGGGATTGGGAGAGACTTTCCATAGAAGGTGGGATTTTTGTTGGGACTTAGAAGTCAGGAAAGTCGGTGGTCTGAGTAGAGGAGGGAGAACATTCCAGGCATGGGGGACAGATAGAAAAAAATCCCTAGAGCCCAGAGATCTTGTTTACTGAACAACCAGAAGGCCAGAGTCACTTGATGGAAGAGTATATGCCAGGGAACAAGGAGTAAGAAGACTGGAAAGGTAGGAAGGGGATAGATCAAGGGATTAGGTCACATGTGGCCTTCTAGGTCATTGGGTATGGCTTTTTGACTGAGTCCAAGTTTTACGGAACAAAGCCTTTTATTAAGGGGATTTATTCTGTAAGGTTTGGATTTAGTCAAAGGGCAACACTTGAGCACCTAGAGGGACACATGTGGCCTGAAGGCCACAGGTTCTCCACCCCTGGACTGGGTTAGGAAGGGCTTTGGAAACCAAATAGAGCATTTTGTATTTGATGTTGGAGGCAATGGGTGGCAGCTGGGATTCATCAGATCTACACTTCAGGAAAATAACTTTAGTGACTGAATGGAGGATGGATTGGAGTGAGAAAGACTTGGGCAGGCAGACGCACTAGAGGGTCTGTGCTAAACTAATGGCAGTGTCAGAGCAGAAAAGGGATAGCACAAAGGTGAAATTAGCAGGCCTTGGCCTGCTTGGGTATGGCCAGTAAAAACAATGAGGAATCCAGGATGATTCCCAGGTTGTGAGCCTGAGAGACTGGGAGGAGGGTGTTATCCTCTACAGCAATAAGGAAGATCAGGGTGGGGGAGCATAGGCACTGGGAAGGGGAAAAGATAATGAGTTGCATTTTAGACAGATTGAGTTTAAGATGTCCACTGGGTATCCAGTTTAAGATACCTGAAGGCAGTTGGAAGTGAGCAGAGAATGGGGCAGGAAAGGTAGATTTGAGAATCATCGGTACAGAGATGGTAATTAAAATTTTTTCCTTTTCTTTTCCAATTAAATGCAACAATAATTTTTAACATTTTTTTTTTTAAATTTTGAGTTCCAAATTCTCTCTCTCTTTCCCAGTCCTATCTGCCTCTTGAGAAGGCAGGCAATTTGATATAGATTCTATATGTGCAGTCATGCAAAACATATTTTCATATTAGCCATGTTACAAGAGAAAACACAGACAAAAACCTCAAGAAAAACAAATAAAGCAAAAAACCATACTCTGATCCGCATTCAGACACCATCAGTTTTTTCTCTGGAGATGGCTAGCATTTTTCCTCACAAATCCTTTGGAATTTTCTTGGTTCATTGTATTGCTGAGAAGAGCCAAGTCATTCAGAGTTGATAAATACAATATTGCTGTTACTATGTGTAATGTTGTCCTGGTTTTTGTCCCTTCTTTGCTTTTCATATAAGTCTTTGAGGGTTTTTCTTAAACCATCTTGCTTGTTATTTCTTATAGCACAATGATATTCCATCACCATCATTGTGATTGTTCAGCCATTTCCCAATTGATGGGTAAACCTTAAATTTCTAATTTTTTGCCACAACAAAAAGAGTTGCTATATTTTTTTATTAATTTTATTTATTTTTAGTTTTCAACATTCACTTCCAAAAGTTTAAAATTTTCTCCCCATCTCTCCTCACTCCCTCCCTAAGATGTTTGATATAGGCTCTACACACATCTTCCTATTAAACACATTTTCACATTAGTCATGTTGCATAGAAAAATCATAACAAATGGGAGGAACCATGAGAAACAAAACAGAACAAAAAAAGAAAATAGTTTGCTTCACTCTGCATTCTGACTCCATAGTTCTTTCTCTGGATGTGGATGGCATTTTTCATCATGAGTCCTTTGGAATTGTTTTAGTTCCTTACACTGCTGAGAAAGGCTCAGTCATCGAACACCATAGCTGTTACTGTACAATGTTCTCCTGGTTCTGCTCACTTCACTCAGCATCAGTTCATATAAGTCTTTCCAGGTTTTTCTGAAGTCTGCCTATTAATCGTTTCTTATGCTATAGATATTTTAGTAAAAATAGGTCTTACCCTCCCACCCTCCTTTTTTAATCTCTTTGGGATACACACTTAGTAGCAGTATTGCTGGATCCAAGTGTATGCAAAATTTTATAGCCCTTTGGACATGGTTACAAATTGCTCTTCAGAATGGTTCAATCACTCCACAACTCCACCAACAATGCATTAGGGTGCATCCTTTTGTTAAAACTATAAAAATAAATGCTTTCTGATTGGTTTGCAAGAACAACTGATTGACCTCATGAAAGATAGAAATCTATTAACTCAATTTCACCAAAACCTTTTCATAATTGGTACATAAGACTAAAAAATGAATGTCATGCTTAAGTGAGGGAGGGCAACAATTCTTCCATTTAAATCTATGTATCTTTGGGAGCTATCTTTTTCCTGTGATGACAACCATTAAAACCAAGAATAGTATAGACTGAACTTAGAGCCATGGGAATGTGTGTAATTTATAGAGAAATGAATATATATACATGTACTTTATAGAGAAATGAATATATATATATATATATATATATATATATATACTGGGGGCATGTGCTCATATATATGCATATTTATTTATGTATGCATATATATAATATATATTTACTGATTGTTACATGGTCAAAACATTTTAAAACTACTGTTCTAAGGCATTTGAGTGAGATTATTTAATATACTCAATGCTGCCCATATTACCTATCCCATCCCCTTAAAAGCTATGTTAGGGCATCTAGATGGCACCATGAATAGAGTGTTGGACTTAGAACCAGGCAGACCTAAATTTGAATTGAGCATCAGCTACAATTTAGTTGTGTGACCCTAGACAAGTGACTTAACCTCTTTCAGTCTCATTTTTCTCATTTGAAAAATGGGGATAATTATAGGCTTCACAGGGTTATTGTGAGGATTGAGATAAAGGTGTAAAGTGTTTTACAAACCTTAATATCTATTTACTTACCTTTATTAGACACAACAGAGGAGGACAAGAGGGCTACTTGAATCCGACAGTCCCAGAGACAAGTTCAAACCCAAGCCTAGCTGTGAATTAGTGCCCCTTGTCTTCAGGGCATTGACTATACTCTCTCCCATGCACCAGTAGACTTAGAGGAGGAAAGCAGGGCTACCATATCCCTGGCCAAAGGAAGGTCCAGGCACCAGAATGAACAGATTCAGATCTGGCTCTGTGTAAAACCTTTTAGACTATGAGCTTCTTTCCCCATATGTCATCCATTATTTCCTCTATGGAATCTCCTGTTTCTTTCTGTATCCATGTAATAATTAACTTATTAATTATTAATGACCTAATTATATGTAGTATATAAATATATTAATTAATGGCTTATTAATAAATTTATTTATTAAATATTAAATAATATTAAATATTAAATAAAATTATTTATTATAATAAATTACTTATTAATAAGTAACTTATTAGGAGAAATCTGCCTTCTGCCCTCTTCTTTCATTCCCATACCCTTCAACCTACTTCACTTGTGTTCCCCTCCAATTTTGTCTGCCCCTTCTATAGTGGAAGGCATCTAGGTGGCACAGTAAATAGAGCATTGGGCTTATAATCAGGAAGATCTGAGTTCAAATCTGGCCTCAGACATTTACTAGCTAAGTGATCCTGGGCAAGTCACTTATTCTGTCTGTTTCAATTTCCTCAATTGTAAAAGGGGGATCATAATAGTACCTACCTCACAGGGTAGTTGTGAGGACCAGCTGACATAATGTATGTTAAGCATGTGGCACATAGTAGGAGTTTAATAAATGCTTATTCTTTATTCCTTCCCTCCCTCCCTCTCTACTGTGCCCTGTGGAATTCCTGTTCCATAATGAGCAAACTCCCCTTCATCCTGGACTTCTTTCTCTCACATCCTATCAATTAGTCCTCATAGAAATTAGTCTCCCCTCTGACGACACTGTATTCCTAGCTTTCCTCTCCAGCACTGTCTACCAAGAGTGGGGAACCTGCAGCCTTAAGGCCACATATGGCCCTCTAGGTCCTCAAGTGTGGCCCTTTGCACCCACACTTCCCAGAACAAATTTGTTCCCCACCCCTAGAGACCTTCTCTGGGCACTTCTCCTCCCTCCCATGTCACTGGGAAGTCAGAATACTTCTTTTTCCTTTTTGTCATCACCAGATTCTTCCATTCTTTGCTTCCTTCATTTTGTTACCTTTCTTCCTTTGAACTTTACACTATTTGGTGTTTTCAAGCCATTTATGGTAGCTGTAGTATAGCATTCCTCAGGTCATTCTCCCTCCTTTCCCAAGAAGTTCAGCAGATCGTCCGTTTGTTGTCTTCTTTTTCCTCACTCCTGCCCTTATTCTTGGGGGCTTTCTTCATGCAGATGTTCCCTCAAACTTCCTAAACCTTTCATTTCCTCAACTCCCTTAAATCCTATCACCTGTGAGCTCTGACCTCCAATCCACACCACACATTGGGATGGTCACAGACTAGATCTTTTCATTCACGATAAGCATTCCATTTCTCTAATTAGAAGCTCTGAAATCCCGCTATGTGATCATCAGCTTCTACCATTACACTTCCCCCTATATTTCACTGCTAAACCTGTTCCTTGCCCTCATTATGCTCCATTCCCTTCACCCGTTCTTATTTTCTCAGGCCACTCTCCTTGCTATGACTTCACTCTCCTTTGTCTCAGACATCCACTCAGCCATCAGTCATGTCACTCTACAATATCCTTTGCCTTTGAATTTCTTGCCTCCTCATCCTTATGCCTCTCTTCTCTTGCCAACTCTTAGTAATACAGGAAGTAATGCCATCATCTACCTCCTCTGCTCTTACTTTTGAGCTCCTGGATGAAGTTGGAGGAAATGCCCCAACTGTGCTGATGAGATACATCACAAATCCATGTTATTGATCCTCAACTGAGCCCACACTACAGCAAAGCAGTTAAAAATCCTTCCCTAATTGATGGCCCGTCTTACTCCTCAGAAATTGTTTCAAACATCTCCTTCCTCTTCCTCTTATTTTCTTTTTGCTCAGTTGAAGAATTTACTCTTACTTTACTGAAAAGATTGAGGCTATCCAATGTGAACTCCCTTTTCTCTTATTCTCCTCATCTCAAAACCCTTTGATATAGTTTTCCCACTATCCTTTCCTTTTCCTCAATTTCCTCAACTTCTGATGAAGAGCTCTTTGCCTCACCAAAGCCAGCCCTTCTACATGTGTGCTTCATACATCCCTTCCAATCTTCTCCTGCACATAATAGCCCCAATCTCTCCTACTCTCCTTCAGATCTTCCATTTTCCCCTATTGACTTATTCTTTCCCTAGCACTTTCAAACGTGAAATTTTTCCCCTATTCTTAAAAAAAGTCTTCATTGGAAGCTGCCATCTCCTCAAGTTTTTGTTGTCATTCAGTTGGGTCTGACTCTTTGTGACCTCATTTTCTTCAAAGATACTGGAATGGTTCACCATTTTCTTCTCCATCTCATTTTACAGATGAGGAAACTGAGGCAAACAGGGTTAAGTGACTTACCCAGGATCACACAGCTAGTAAGTGGCTGAGACCAGATTTGAAGGCAGATTTTGCTGACTCCAGGCCCTCAAACTCTATCCACTGCACTGCCTAGCTTCTATTATGCTATATTTTTCCTCCCTTTCTCTGCCAAACTCCTTCAAAAAGTTGTCTACACTCTCTTCCTTTCCTGCTTTTTCTCTCATTCCTTAACTTTTGCATTCTGGCTTTTGACCACATCACTCAAATGAAACTGCTCTCTAGTTTTGCCAGTGACCACTTAATGCCAAATCTGATAGTCTTTTCTCACTCCTTATCAATCTATCCCCTTTATTTAACGTTGTTGACCACCCTCTACTCTCTGGGTTTCTTTTTTTTTTTGATGCAGATACTCTCTCCTGGTTCACCTCCTATCCATCTTAGTCTTCCTTCTTGATCTCTTTTCCCCCTATTTGTGGGTACTCCCTGAAGTTTTTTCCTCAGTCTATTTCTCTTCTTCCTTTATTTTCTTTCTTTGTAACCTCATCAGGTCCCTGGGTTCAACTATCATCTCTACATGAATGACTCCCAGATCTCAGTCTCTTCTCTGAGATTTTGTCTCATATCAACCGTTGCCTACTGGACATTTCAAATGGGATGTTCCATAGACATCTTAATTTCAACATTAAGTCCTAAAATTGGACTCATTTTCTTCCCCCCCCACCTTTGTCTTTCAAACTTTCCTATTTCTGTCAAAGGAATCAGCATCCTTCCAGTATCTTAGATTTACTTCAACATTATTTTTATATATATCATTATATTTACTCTCCCTTACCTAACATATCCAATCAAATGCCAAATATTGATGTTGCTAGTTTCTTTTTTCCCTTTTCTTTTTAATTTATGGAATAAACCAAGCATTTCAATGACATAATATCATAAAAAGATGATTGCCCATGAAACTGCAAATCTACTATGTACAATTTGCTATTCCTTTTAAATATAAAATAAAGTTATCAGGTAAATTTCTTTTTTTCCTTTTTTTCCTTCCCTCCCCTCTTAGAGATATTTTCTATTAACACAAATAAGTATATACATGTATACATATATGCACACATACATATGTAAAATTATTCCATACATACTTATGTATATCAGTTCTTTCTCTGGATGCAGATAACATCTTCTCATGGTTAACTTGGATATTTATAATAGACAAAATTACTTATTTGCTCAGACTTGCTAGTTTGACAATGTATCCAATTCCTTGTATCCAATTCCTTCTATTCACTCACACAGACTACCTTAGTTCAGACTCTCACCACCCCTTACCTATGTTATTGTAACAGTCTTCACATTAGTCTCCTTGTCCTTGTTCCTCTCTCCTCTACCACATTATATACACAGCTGCCAAAGTCCTTAGCTATTACTCCCCTTCCTGACATCTGTATTCCAGTCTTCTTTCTGTTCCTCACTTAGAACACTGTTATGATTATTCCTTTGCATTGGTAACATTTCATACCTGGAAGGTACTTTTTTTTTTTTTTTTTACCTCTGTCCCTTTCCTTTGAGAAGGAGTTTAGGCACGATCTTCTTCATGAAACCGATCTCAATTCCCCCACGTACCTTCCCTTTCAAACCACACACACACACACACACACACACACACACACACACACTCACACTCATAATATTAACTAATTTTTATGCTGCACATATTTTTATATGTACTTGTTTCCTGCCATTAAAATGTAGACTTATTAGGAGGGAAATTGTTTCATTCTTTGTGCTTGTATCCCCAGAACCTAGCAGAATGCTTGGCACATAGTAGGTGCTTAATATATTCTTATATTGACTGATTTCTTTCTGAGGAAAATGAAGTTTCAATAAAGCGAAGAAAGAAGAGAAGAGAAAGGAGGAGCAACAGCAGGGAAGAAGGAGGTGTCCCATGAATGGCAAGAACTCTGGACTGGGGGTCTACTTTTGATCTGACCACATTGGTCACATCATTTCACCTCTCTTGTCCTCACTGTCCTCATGTTGAAAACCTTGTGGTTGGACTAGAGGACCTCGAAGATCCTTTGTGCTTTAAATATTGTACGATTCTGTTCCACAGTCTGATGACCTTTGTAGGCAGGTATGTGTGGCTGATTGAGTTTCAATAACTTTAGCTTGAAGTAAGGAGTGTATCCTTGGGGATAATGGGCTGAGAAGCATTGATGTAAGGTCTACCAGAAGGCAAAAATATAGGATGTAGATATAATTCATCTACAGCTTGATGTCTATTGATGCTTCTGCGCTGATTGTAGAAAATGAAAGCATTTTCTCAATAAGAATGATATGATTATTTTTTTGTCATGGATTTCAAAGCAGTTAGCAATCACTTCCTTCATAATATACCTTTTGCACACCATCAACTGCAATCATATTTCCATGATTACCACCTCAAGTTAAAATATTTTTCTCCACTTTCATAAAAAGAGGCTAAAAATAATAGGCTGGATTACAACAAACAATTCATAATCAGAGAATTGATTTAGGATCTATTACAACAGTCAGGCAAAAGGGAAATTTTAATGAAATCTTCAGAACAACATTATTCCTTTTCAATTTCTAAATAGGCCAACAGTTTATCATTTTAAAAGGTATGTATTTTTTTTGTACTGCTACCATCTTAGGTATAATGAAATATTTTTACTCATATGAGGGGCTGCCTGAGACATAACCAAGGTTTTCCATCTTCTTTAGTGAAACATTCTTAGTAACTCTCTACCTAAGTCTTTTGCCATTCCTTGTTATTATAGAACAATGGTTTTTCAAACTTTTGCAAGCTATGCACTACACCCCAGCAAAAACATTCTCCCTTTGCTAAATAAATCACTATTCTCTCACCTTAATCTTGTTACCTCCCTGTTATCTTTAAGATCAAATATGAACCCTTCTGTTTGGCATTTAAAACTCTTCATGATCTGTCCCCTTCCTACTTTTTCAGTCTCTTACATCTTACTCTCCTCTACGAACTTTACATTCCAGAAACACCAGCCTTCTTGTAGATCCTTGAATTCAGTATGCCATTGCCCACCTCTCAAATGAATGAGATTTAATGTGCATCAGTGGAGTTGTTTAGTCATTTCAGTTGTGTCTGACTTTTTATGATACCATTTGGGGTTTTCTTGGCAAAGACACTGGAGTGGTTTGTCATTTCCTACTCCAGCTCATTTTACAGATGAGGAAACTGAGGCAAACAGGATTAAACGATTGGTCGAGGGTCACACAGCTATTAAGTGTTTGAGGCTCTAGAGTTGAACTCAGGAAGAAGACTTTCTGACTCCAGGACCAGCATTCTATCCACTGTACCACCTAGCTGCCCTTATCATTGGAACCCATAACCACAAAAATGAGACTGCACATTCATTCATGCATCTATTTGAGTTTTTTTAAATGAGGAAAATAGCATTTTAAAAGGGGTGATCACATATGAAACTAGATGTGAAAGCACTTCATAAACTATAAGAACTACCCAAATGTAAGGAAGGTGTTACTGGAACTGAGGTTAGCAGGAAACTAGGGAGTCTGAGAGATAGGGTGGGGGGAAGAGGGGAGCTACATTCCAGGCATGGGGCAAAGCTGCTGTAGGTGAAGAACGTCCAGAGAGATGTAGGACCCTGTGGCTCAATCAGAGCATTTAGGGAGGGGAGTGATGTGTAAGAAGAGGGATATGTAGGAAGAATTTGAAGTACAACCTGGGGTTTAATTTGATCCCAGCAGTAATCGGAACTGGAATTTATTGAGAATGGGAGTAACATGATCAGACACTTTGGTAGCTGGGTGGAAGAGGGAGCCCAACGAGAAGGCTATCATGAGTTCAGGGGAGAGGTGATGAAAGGCTCAACTCTAGTGATTGTCATATGAGTGTAGAGAAGTGGATTATGAGGGAGACAGTGCGAAGAAAGAAACAAGACTTGGCAACCAACTGAACATATGAGATGAGGGGAGAGGAGAAGGAACCTATGGGATAAGAGTAGAGTTGAAAGTAACTCGTAGCTAGGAACTGGAAGGATTGAAGGAGAATGAAGCTTAGGTAGATTAAGTAATTTACCCAACATTTCATAGTTAGTAAATTTCGACTCATGGCTATACATTCAGTTCTTTCTTACTTTTTGTCCCATTCTATTTCTTTCTTTTTAAACATTTTAAATTTAAATACAAAAAAACTTAAATATACAATAAGAAAAGAAAAAGAAACTTATTGTAAACTTAAATATTGAAACAAATACAAAATAAGAAAAGAAAAAAAGAAAACATTGCCACGTGCCCAGAAGAACATGAGAGGATTCAAAATATACTGCAATAAATTTCCATTTCAAGGAAGCCTGTATAACAAATACTACATATTGTGTTCAGAGCTATCCATCTTTGCTTCCTTGTAATTTTTCTTTTATTCTCTGCTGTGCACTTTTTACTTGGTTCTTTATTTCCTTCTCTCTTCCCCTGCATTCCATTCTGTTGCATCAGCTGTAGTAACCATCTAACTGCCATGAGTATGACCACGTCCCCAGCACTAGCACTGCCACTCCACACTCTGCCATGAAAGCAGCACTGCCATAATTGCCATCATCAGCACTGCTGTCACTAGCACCATTGCCAGCCTTATGCCTATTACCATTCTTATCATCACCACCACCGTCCCCACCACTACCATTCCTCCTTTTACCAACACTGGTACTTACTACCATTACCAATATCAGTCCCACCACCATCTAAATAATCACCATGAATACTTTTTCACCATCAAGACCACAGCCTCCCCTACTGCCTCTACCAGAATCGCTACAAGCACCACCAATTGCATTTCCACTGCTACTTGTACTTTACCACAAGAGCTGATACCATCCAACAATACACTAGGAGAGAGCCCTTAAATTCTAGGCTTTATTACTGTCATGGGAGTGCCTTGTCACACCACTTTTCTCAACCCTCTGTTAGTTTGTTTATGAATTTTGAGAGATTATGTTGGTGAATAGATGCAAAAGAAATACTCCTTTTCATTTTGTTTCTCCGCACGAACTCTCCTGCCACTTTTCCTGTCATGAAATTCCCACTTGAAGAGAAGTCAAGAAGACACCAGCTAATCTCTCTTCATGTAAATGAGGCCTTATGATTATGTTGACCCACTTTTGTCCCTAGCATGAATACACGGTTCTTTAAACTCAGATTATAGCAGTCAAATTATAGATGAACATCAAATAGACCAATGAATTTACCGTATTCATTAATAGATCAATGGTCCAAGAATACGAACAGGCAGTTTTCAAAGGAAGAAATCTAAGCTATCAATAGCTTGCTATTGAAGGAATGCTCAGATTCACAATAATTAGAGGACTCTGGGCTTTCCCCTCCTACCCATCAGATTGAGGAACAACAGACACATTAATGTGCTGATAATAATTACCAAGAGTTTAGCACAGTGCCTGGCACCTAGCTATTATTATTGATACTATTATCTTATTATTGGCATTATTAACGTTGGAGCTGTGAATGCTGTCCACCTATTCTGGACAGCAGCTGGGAACTATTCCTCCAATTTTATTAAGTTGTACGTATGCTTTGACTCTGCCAGGCCCATCTTCCAAGGAGAACAAAGACAGGAAATGTGCAAAAATATTCTTATATAGGTATTTATATATAAGAGTGCATCATATATGAAATATTTTATATCAAATAAACATAAATAGAAAATATTTATAAAATAATTGAACTAATATAGTATATATAATATATAACTTATATGGAATATATAAATAGAGCAACTCTTTTTATAGTAGGATGAACTGGAAATTAAGGGGATACTCATCTATTGGGGAATGAGCAAACAAATGATTGTATATGAACCATAGACCATAATGGAATATTATTGCAGCATAAGAAAGGAAGAAATAGTTTTAGAAGGAATAGGAAGACCTGATTACACTGAGGTACATAGGAGTGAGCAAAACTGGGAGAACAATTTGTACAATAACAATATTATAAAGAAAAATAACTTTTAAAAAGACTTCAGAGTTCTGATCAATGCAGAGACAAACCCCAGTTCCAGAGGACTGAAAATAAAGCATGCTCCTGCCAGAGTGTTAATGGACTTAAAATAAATGATGCTGACACTTCAGGATGTGGCAAATGTGGGAATTTATTTTGTTTCATTATGCCAATGTGTTAAGAGGGTTTCTCTCTCCTTTTATTGTTCATTGGGGGTATATAGGAAGTAGAAAAAAAAATTTTATTAATCAGAAAAATAATAAAATTACATTTGAAAAAAAAATCAAGAGAAACTTTCTGCTTAAAGACTGGAGTCCTTTGTAGGGGTAGGTAGCATGATGTAGCACTCAAGTTCTATCTCTGCTGTTGACTAGCTTTTGATATTTAACTTTTTAAAGTTAAACATTCTATCTAAGCCTCGTTTTGTTTTGTTTATCTGTAAAATGATTTGGTTGGAATAGATGGTCCCACTTCTGGGCAGCTGGGTGGTGAAGTTGTTAGAGCACAGGGTCCTGGAGTCAGGAAGAGTCACGTTCTTAAGTTCAAATCTGGCCTCAGACACTTGCTAACTGTATGACAGAACAGTAACCTTATAGAATTGCTTGTCTATTCACAGAATCAGTTTTCCTTTGAATTCTTAGTGTTGTTAATGGCACGTAGCGCCAGCTGCATCTCAGTCTCATGTCTGCCCCCTTGGACTTCTATGTAGGTAATTCTCAAGTGGCTTGTGCTTCTCTTTGGGGGATATGTAGCCTTAAGAACAATCTATAAAATCCTTCCATAACAGTGGTGTCAAACTCAAGTCACTTAACCCTGTTTGCCTCAGTTTCCTCATCTATAAAATGGGGCGGGAGATGGAAATGGTAAATCACTCCAGGATCTTTACCAAGAAAACCCCCAATTGGGTTATGAAGAATTGGACATGATTGAAATGAATTAATAAAAAAAAAAGCTCTAAATTCTTTGGGAGGTAAATGGGGATCAGATTTAATCAGCAACAAAATCTCATTTGTTGATCACTGTTTACAGTTAACCATTGGCCACAGAGAGCAATGAAGGCAAGGGTAGATGAGAATTCCTTCAGGTGAAGGGTGTTGATAGAAAGAAGAAAGAAACCAGCATTTGTTAAGCACCTACCCTGTGTGAGGCTCTGTGCTAAATACTTTACAAATATTTTCTCATACAATCCTTACAACGACCTTGTGAGATAGGTGCTATTATTACCTTCATTTACAATTGAGGAAAACGAGGCAGACTGATTTTTAAATGATTTGCCCAAGCGTCTGAGATTGGATTAGAACTCATCTTTCTGACTCCAGGTCCAATGGGCTGTCCATAGTATCACCAGCCATGAGGTCTGGAAAGTATAGTAGTACCCAATAAATTAACAATAGCTTTCCTGTGTATAACACTCAGTAAGTGTCAGAGCTGGTATCTGAATAGTAATAGTAATTGTGCTTACTGTGTGTCAGGCACAAGGCTGAGCATTTTATAGTGACTGTCCTATTTGATCCTCACAAAAACCCTGGGAAGTAGCTATTATCCCTATTTTACAGATGAGGAAACTGAGGCAAACAGAGGTTAAGTGACTTGCCCAGGGTTACATGCCTAGTGAGTATCTTGATTTGATTTGATTTGATTTGAACTCAGGTCTTCCTGACTCTTGGCCCAATGCTCTGTCACCTAGCTCCAACAAACAGAACCTAGGTTTGTTCTGTATTTAAACCTAGAGTTCTTCCCAGCGTGCTATGCTGCTTACCTAAAGTTGTACACAAACTCCCAGAACAACTGAGCTTAGCAAATTGAAAGAACTCTTTGTCTAACTCAACACTTTGTTGCTTCCCTTAATGTTGATTTATTATAGCCAGCCCTGGTTCTCACCTCTTGTTAAGTCGCTTGAATTTTGTTCAGGTCTGTCTTTTGACCTCATTCCTGTTTCAAATACCATTTGTTAAATCTGGTTCTTTAGCTCCACCACATGCCTTTCTGTTTACAGATCTTGGCTGGTGGGTGCAAGACTCATAGCCCTTCCCTATGCAGTAATGTCCTGGATATGTCTCTCTTGATTTCTCAAACTGAAAGACCATCATTGAAATTCCATGCAGCCTACTTAGGTGTCATGCCAAAGGCAGGGCCCAGGTGAACAGAACTCTTAAATTCTGTGCATAGGAATGGTTTTTAAGTGTAGTCTATAGGAGAAAGAGGAAGGATGGACTCAATGATCTCTAGCATATCATTCTAGGAATTAGCAGTAATTAGAATGGTAAGTTGGCATAGGCAGAGTTGTGGAGACAGAAATGGCAATGGACTTTATGCTAAGTGGAGTAGATACTTGTTGACTGGTGTGATTTGAAGAATGCTGAGAATATCCTCTGACCCTCAAGTAGTATTTAAGTCTGAGTGAAATTTGACTGTTGGAAATTCATTGATCTGCCTAAAGCAATCGTCTTATAAAATGCCCCATGGGGTTGGCATATTTTAATGGATCCATTAAGGATAGATGAGAAATTAATTGATTGTGAATTAATTGATCAAGGTAGGCTGTGGAATAGGAGCAGAATCATTCTGGAAAGTGCACTGAATTTGAAGTCAGAGTTGCAGAATCTCAAGGCTTTGGCTTTAAATCCTGGTGGCACTAGTGGTATGACCTGGAACAAGTTCCTTTACTTTTTGGGCCTTCATCTTCTCAGCCATCAATACAGAGGATGTGATTAGATGATCTCTAAGGTGTATTTTAGCTTTAAATCTTATGAAGATGAAAGATAAAGGATCTGTGTGTTTATGTGTGTATGTGTGTGTACTGAATGATGGCCAAGATCTCCCTGTGTCCCCTGCTACTGAAGTTCATCTTATGGCCCTCAAGGTGGTGCATTAGAGCTTATTCCACTAATTCCCAGTATACAGAATACATCTCATAATATTTCTGATATATATATATCCCTGCCTATATCTAATCTTTCAGTAATGTCCATTGACATTCTCTGGCTAATCTTAACCACTAAAGTTCTCCGTCAGTTTTGAATAAAAGTTTTCAAATAAGGGGCTCAAATTATCATTAGCATTGTTTGGTTGTTGCTTTTCAGTTGTTTACTTGTGTCCAATTCTTTTTGACTCTGTGGACCATAGTACACCAATGCTCTCCATGGGGTTTTCTTGGCAAACGTAGTGGGGTGACTTACCATTTTTTTCTCCAGTGGATTAAGGCATACAAGGTTAAGTGACTTACTTAGGGTCAGCTAGTAAGTATCTGAGGCTGAATTTGAATTCAGGTTTTCCTAACACTAGGTCCAGCCCTCTATCTACTGAACCATCTATATTCCATTTAATCAGTCAGGAATAGAACCATTCCTTAGCTTGGTGAGAAAACTTTTGTGGAGGCCAGGACCTGTTAGGCCAGGGTGAGAAAGCACATTTCAGTCGTAGTCAGTGTCTTTGGACTTGGTCTGTTTCCTGCTAAGATGAGAGACTGATATACTACTTTCCTGAAGAGGAGCTAGATTTGGCAATGGGAAGGACTTTAGAGATGGTCTAAGCCCACCCTTCATTCTGAGGTTGAGGATACTGGAACTCAGACAAAGAAAATGCCTTGTTCCAGATCCTAAAGGGAGTCCTTTGACTTGCTTTTTTCCCATTTGTACCATACATTTTCTCAAGTCAGGAGTGGAGTTCTGTACCTTTCAGTCTCTGGTATGTTGAAGACAATCTCCTGATTGCCAAGAAATCATGTCCCATGCAGGAGATGACAGAGGTGTAGGCTTTAGTAGCATTCAAGATGTGCCCTTCTAGGAGGAGGCACAGTAGACAAGGCTAGTTTTCTCTGAGGGTCTGAGTCATCCAGGAATTCTTTCCTGAAGGAACCAGGTATATGCAGTATATTAAACATGAATCGGACAAAGGACAATGCAAAAAGTCCAGAACCAGTACCTGGGAGATAGAGATGCAGGGCATGGAGATTTTTCTCCTTCCCTGCCCCCTCCCCTCCCCTCCCTTCCCCTCTCCTCTCTCCTCCTCTCCTCTCCTTCCTTCCTCTTTTCTTTTTGTAATTTTTTATTTTACACTTTAATACAAAATTAGAAAAGAAAAAAAGACCATTGCTATGTACACAACAGACTACAAGAGAGGATTTGATATAAAACAATAAAATTCCATTTCAAGAAAACCTATATAATAAATATTGCATGTTGTTATCAGTGCTGCCTAGCTTCTTTGCTTCCTTTGGTTTTCTTTTGTTTTTTTCTCCCTCCCACCCCTCGCCCCTCCTAAAGAAGGCTACAGTTAAATGTGGATGCACATACGTGTACGTAGATATCTATAAACATAGACATTACATACACATATATACTCATACATATATATGTAAAAGTGTACTACCCTTCTTTCCTCTTATAATCTGTTTCTCTGAAGGTGATAGCATCTTCCTTCATAGGTCCAAGTTTTCCAGCTTTTTCTAAATCAACCAGCTCATCATTTCCTATACCACAGCAATATTTCTTTCTGAATTCAAACAGCATCTTCCTTCACAGAATATTTTAGTCAATTTGAGTACTTATAATAGAATGACTTGGTTGCTCACCACTGTACATTATTGTTCCAAATCATTGAGTGCATCATTTCTTATAGCAGAGTAATATTCCATCATGAAAATATACTATAATTTGTTTACCTATTCCTCAATTTATGGGCATCCCCGCCATTTACAGTTCTTTACCACCACAAAAGAACTGCTATAAAATATTTTAGAACATATACATTCTTTTCTGTTTTTCCTAATCATTTTGGGAAATAGGGCATGGAGATTTCAATGGAATTAAAGAAGCAGAGTCAGAGAATGTGGGAATTTGGGTGAGCGTAGAGGGAGGGAATCAGGGAACCAGAAACCATGAGCCAAGTCAAAACGTAAACACCGCCCTCCCCTCCAACCCCCCAGAACGTACAGCTGCATTCAGGAAACACTCTGGACTTTTCCAGTAAGGGCATGTCACAGGCCCCTTACTTTTTATACCAGAATAACTACCATTTGACTTGTTGTCAGAAGATCCAGTTCTAGCCTTTTGATCCATTACTTATTAGCCAGGTCACTTTACTTCTCTAAGACTCGGTTTTCTCATCCTTAAAATGTGGATGATATGAGAACCCCTGTACTAGCTATGCATAGGATAGAGTGGAGAGCACTTTTTAAAATGTAGGTCCTATATAGTTGGGAACCATCATCACTTTTCTTTTCTTCATCTGCTACATGGTCATTCACTGGCACTTCTACAATCCCCTGCATCTGGTGGCCAGTAGTGGGGCTCACATGGAACTCTCAGATAATCACCTCTCCCTCCCCAGATCCATTAAAATATCCTAAAACAGTGAAGTATCTTATTTTATGTCTCTGGAAGGCTAGAGATTTTATGTAGATACTTATCTGGAGGGTTGCCCATTTTCCAAATTTTCTTGGGCTAGCAGTAAGGCAAGATTGGGCACAATTAATGGCACTTGTCCAGGTCTCAGTCCCAACGCAGACTTTGAAGGGATCAGCTTGGCACTTAAAGGATTTTTACAGTTTTTATGCCTCTTTTCTTTTTAAAATGTAAGACTTTCTTTTTCCTTGATAAAGCTGCATCTCTTCTACCATTAATCTTTTGTGTTTATCAGCCATGACTTTATCATTTTTTGGTTCACAAATGGAACAAATAGAGGAAGAGACAAAGGGGTGGGGGTGGAGAGTGAGAGGGAAAGTAAAGAGAGGAAACTGGGTGACACTAGGGAAAGGGAAAGAAGGAAGACATTAACATGGTGCATGTGTTCAACTAATAAGGAGATTGATAATATACGGTGGCATTAAATTAGCTCTCAGTGTCAAAAGATGGGGGGCAGGTAAGTGGCACAGTGAATATAGCGCCAAGTTGTAGTCAGAAAGACTCGTCTTCTGGAGTTCTAATCTGGCCTCTGACACTTGCTACCAGTGAGACCATAGTAACTCACTTAATCCTGATTACCTTAGCTTCTTCAGCTATAAAATGAGTTGGAGAAGGAAATGGCACTGCTCTCTGGTATCTCTTCCAAAAAAAACTCAAATGAGGTCAGGAAGAGTCAGATATGACTGAAAAACAATACCCAAACAGCAAAAATAGGTGAAAGAGGAGAGGCAGGAGAAAGGAGAACGATGCTTATGCGCACAATTCCTTTGGAGAGATGAAGAAAGGAAGTTGGGTGGAGAAGGGGGACATGAGGCTAAAAAGCCTTCTATCCGAATCGTGAATTGACACTGTTATCCTAGGATATCTTCACTGATGTCTAGGGCATTTTTTTGATTATTCATCTTTATCAGTGCAAAAATTTTGACTCAGTATTTGTATGCTTGCATAAACCACTGTAATCATAAATATATTATAAATATACTATGTCATACATATAAATACAACACCTATATAAAATAGAAATTTAAAAAGAATGAGATAAAAACTAAATAATATTTGCCCCTGGAGATTATAGAGAGCACTGGAGTTTATTCAGCAGGTAAATGACCTAGTCAGAGCTAGGCTTTAGGAAAATCACCTTGGCAGCCTTGAGAACAATGTATTGCAGTGGAAGAGACTTGAGGCAGGGGGATCAGTTAGGAGTCAATAGTTCAGCCAAGAGTGATGAGGCCATGATTACAATGAGGGGAGGGACACAAGAGATGTTGTGGAGATAAAAATAAAATGATATGGCAAATGATTGGCTTTGTGGGATTAGGAAGGCTAAGGAGATGAAGATAATACTGAGGTTATGAGCCTGGATGATTGGAAAAATTCTGGTACCTTGTACTGTAATAAGCAATTTTGGGAAAGGGATGGGTTTTGCAGTAGAAAGATTATGTCATGTGATCTGTGATGTCAGCTCAACCTGAGTGACTTACTTTATCTCACCCAAGATGAAAATGGGCTCCTACTTAGAAGATAGCACTCACCCTTGGAAGCACACTGAAGGGGAATAGGATGGGTATGCTGAGGGGAGAGGAGGAATTTTCCAAGTAGCACCAGCACCATTGCTACTGTGGATACCCATGTAGTGGTCAGGTCCTAAATCACCTGAGGGAACACCTCAGAAGTGAGGAGGTGACAAGCTTACATGGTACAGGGAAGCAATAGATAAGGATTGTTGGGGTATAGGGTAGGTAGTGCTGTTTTCAAGAGAAGCTCCACAACTGATCATCCTGACAATAATAGGATATAACTCATCTTCTTCTCCTCCTGCTATCTGCCTCATTGCTCTTCCATCTCCTTTCTTGGATATTCATCCAGATCACATGTGATAATCCTGGGTACCCCTCCAAGTGTCTGTTTGGCTCTCTTTTACTGTTATATGCTCTCATTTGATGTTATCAACTTCCATGGATTCAATTATCAACACTACCAAGGTAATTTTCATATCTATTAATCCAATCCTAACTTCCCTCCCTTCTTCTAGTCTCTCATACCCAAATGTCTATTAGATCTTTTGAATTATATATCCCATAGACATAAATTCACCATGTCCATAACAAAATTTATTATATTTCCCCTTGTATCCTGCCTTCTTCCAGACTACCCTGTTATTGTTGAGAGTACCAACATCCTCCATCTTAACCAAGTTTACAACCTAAGTATCTTTGACGCCTCACTCACATTCACCCCATGAGAACACATATCTTGATAATCTCTTGGAGTTGCTCTAGTAATGAAAAAATAAAAAATTGTCACCAGACAGGAAGCAGGTTCTCTGGTGACAAAGACTTTCTCTGAATTTGACATGGTTGGTCCTCAGACAAGGCTTAAAGACTATCACTATACATATTTTTGTAGGTTTTCCAGCTTGGTAGGGCCTGCTAGGCATTGTGGGATATGGATATAACCTTGGAGAACCCAGGGTCATCTCTCTTCCATCAGAGTTAAAATAAAGGTGTTACTTGCTACTTTAACTTCCTTACTCATCCATCCAAAAAATGTTTACTTAGTGCCTACAAGCTCTTAATGGCAGCTAGATGGTGAAGTGGTTAGAGCACTGGCCATGGAATTAGGAAGACTTATCTCCCTGAGTTCAGATCTGGCTTCAGACACTTACTAGCTGTGTGACACTGGTCAAGTCACTTTGCTCTGTTTGCCTCAGTTCCTCATGTATAAAATGAACTAGAGAAGGAAATGGCAAACCAATCCAGCACCCTCTCCAAGAAAACCTCCAATGGGGTCATGACAAGTTGGACACGATTGAAACAACTGAGCAACAAAAACGCAAGCTCTAAATTCTGAGGGAGATAAAAGAGATTCATAAGGCACTGGGGCCTGCCTTTATGGAAGTTGGGATCCAGAAAGCAAGTTAGAACATGAAAACACATAGCTACTTTGCAAGGTGGGATGTGAAAATACAAAGAGGAGACTATGGTACTTCTGAGGAGGGAGAAGTTACTTTGGGCTCAGTTGGGGGTTCTTAATGTAGGGTCCATGGGAAGGACTGGGCTTGGGTATATATCTATATCTATCTATATCTATAGCTATCTTAGGGTTGTTGGTACAGAGTTGATAATTAAATCTAAAGAAGTTGATGAGGTTTCCAAGGCAAATAACGTAGAATTTGGTTGCATGGATAGATTTCAAGTAGTCTATGATCATGGATGTGAAAAAACTGCATCTTTATTGTCAATAACTTCTAATAGAAATTTAATGTTTCTTTCAATTTTGAGGAACAAACTAAATTATCCTGATGAGAGAACCTTAGGTTTTACCAGACTGCCAAAGTGTTCCATGACACAAAAAAAGTTAAAGAGCCTTGATTAGAAACCCCTAGACCAGTGGAAGTTTCATGGAGGAGAAGGCTTTCCTAAGTGCAGTGGACAGAACATTGTACCTGGGATCAGAAAGGTCTGATTTCAAATCTGGTCTTAGACACTTTGCTATCTGTGTGACCCCAGGTGAATCACTTAATCTTTTAGCCTCAGTTTCCTCATCTGTAAAGTAAGGATAATACTAGCACCTGCCTCCCAGCGTTGTTGTGAAGAATCAAATGAGATATTTGTGAAGCACTTAGCACAGAGTCTGGCACATAGTAGCCACTAAAATAAATGTTTGCTATTGCTATTATCTCTTTAATTAAAGAAGCTATGTGGAATATAGGCATCTGTCGAGGATGGGTAATTTAATCTCTCATATTCATCCAGATGGTTTTTAATATGTAGCCATCTTCTAATGATGTACCACTAAAGTTTCCCTTCTCTCCATGATTTTGAAAAGGGAATATTTAATTAAGGGGATATGACTTAAATGAACACATAAATTCCTTGAATGATTCCCTTTGAAAATAAAACAAATCTATTATGATTCTTGCCCTGTCATCTGTACAGCTGTAGACATGGATGTTGTCTTGTGATCTTTGTCCCCAGTGAGAAAACAAAGAGAAAGCTGGCAAACAATTTCACTGGATCATTCACATCCATGCTCTGAAACTTGATTTTGGTTACAAATGCTGTATTTAAGGCCAGTGACAGATTTTGTATTAGAAATTGTATAGGAAAACACATGGATAGTCAAATGTCAATCTTGATTCCAAGGCTGACACCCTAAAATGTAAGTTATACTACCAGCAATGGTCATACTGAAACAGACCTGAATCAAAAGGTTCTTCGTGAGGGGATTGGGTTAGACCCAATGAAGAACTTCTTGATCAAATGCTGAGAATGATTAAAGTAGTCATGAAATTTCAATGTTTGGTGGATTTTAAAATTAAATCAAGTCACTATATGTGCATCTTGGGTGGTTTAGATATTTATCTGCCTGTAGTGAAAATGGTAACCTGGATTAACGTTAGAGACCTTGTTAAGCTATAGATTTAAAAAAAACCCAATATACTTTAATAACATGCAAACACAAGCACAGTCACATAGGCACATTCTCTGCTTGGTTGGTTTACTTATGCTTTTGCCTTCAAGCTACTGAAGCACTTAAATGACTGTTGAGCAGCCAGAGATACTCAGCAGGACTGAAAGCTATTAATCAATTTTAATTACTTTGATTAGAACCTAAAACTGTACTTACTAGTTATAAGGCATTGTTTAGAAATCTTTTTAAAATAGTGGTAATCTACTTGAACTTATTCCTCAGTGATTAACATGCTTCCATTCTGTTATAGCCATGCCATCCCAGGCATTCTGAACCCTTGGTTGCCATTGTTCAAACCCCATTCTCCACCCTCCACTGACAACTCCTTTTCTTCTTGTTCCCCTCAGCCTGGTCTATTACTCAGAGTCTCCCACTCGAATGCTATCTAACCCTTCCTTTGTGCTCCTTGGAATGCCTGCTCCATAGGAACAAATTGGATTTCACCTTAAACTTTTTTCCTTTGTTACTCCCTCTAACTTCTTGCACTTTCTGAATCCTGACTCCCACTTGAAAATCCAGTTTCCCTGACTGTCCTTTCTAGCAATGGGTGAACTTTCATTTTCATTACTGTCCTCTTTTCCTAAACCCCACCTCCCTTACTGGTCATGGCGGAGTTGATGAATTACTCCTTGCTCTCCACCATCACTTCCAGGTTCTCCCTCTGTTGAGGGTACCAACATCCTCCATCTTAACCAAGTTTACAACCTAAGTATTATCTTTGACTTGTGGTTGACTTTGATTTGAGTGAGTGAGGGCTGTGCCAGGTCACTAGCCTCACTTTCTCCTCCAGAGCCATCTGCATCCAGTGGCCAGATATTCATCAGGATGATGGGAGATGGCCTAGGATGCAATGGAAGACCCTGGTCCTTTTAGGCTAAGGCATTTTCAGGTTCTCAGAGTGAGGTAATGCTCATTCAGTGAACAGGCCTCTTTAAGAAGTGAGTCAAGGGATGGCCCCTTTAATTAGAAAAAAATTCAAGCTGGTAGGGGAAGACCCTCAGGGTTGCTGTTCCAAAGAGAAGCAGTTATCATTGACACTCTAAACCAGGAGGGTCCAAAATACAACCTGTAAATAGACTGAGCTACCTGAATGGAGACTCAGCAAGCTGGGCAACTCAGTTTGTCCTCTCCCTCTCAGTCTTCTCTCGAAAAGAAGGTAAATTTTGATGGCCAGAAGCTGCCCAGTTAACTTGATGTTCGTTTGTTCATTCGTTCGTTCGTTCGTTCCTTCCTCCCTCTCTCCCTCCCTCCCAGATTTTGTTGGGTAGGTGATTCTTGATTTTAATCCGATCTCCTTTGACATCTGGAATATCCTGTTCCAAACCCTCTGATCCCTTAATGTAGAAGCTGCTAAATCCTCTTATCCTGATTATGTTTCCACAATACTTGAATTGTTTCTTTCTGCCTACTTGTAATATTTTCTCCTTGACCTGGGAACTCTGGAATTTGGCTACAATATTCCTAGGAATTTTTCTTTTGGGATCTCTTTCAGGAGGTGATTGGTGAATTCTTTCCATTTCTGCTTTATCCTCTGGTTCTAGAATATCAGGGCAGTTTTCCTTGACAGTTTCTTTTTTTAAAATTATTATTTTATTTGTTTTCAGTGCTCTACAGTCACTTCTATATAGCTTAGATTCTTTTCCCCTCCCTCATCCTCCTTCCCCCCTCCCTTCCCACCACTTCCCTGAGACAGCATACAATTTTATATAGGTTCTACACATACATTACTATTAAATGCATTTTCACTTTAGTCATGTTGCATAGAAGAATTAAAATGAATGGGAGAAATCATAAAACAAACCAACATGTAATATAAAACAAATAATCTACTACATTCTGTGATCGAATCACTTTCTCTGGATGTGGAAGGAATTTTGCCTTAAGAGACCACTGGAAATTTTTAAGTCCTTACATTGCAATGAAGTTCCAAGTCTACCAGAAAAAATCCTCACACACTATGTTAGTTGCTGTGTATAAAGTTCTCCTGGTTCTGCTCCTTTCATTCAGCATCAGTTCATATAAGTCTTTCCAGGCCTCTCTGAAGTCTTCCTGTTCATCATTTCTCATAGCACAATAGTATTCCATTACATTCATATACTACAGCTTGTTCAGCCATTCCCCAATTGATGGGCATCCCCTTGAATTCCAGTCTTTGACCACCACAAAGAGTGCTGCTATAAATATTTTTGTACATTTGGGACCCTTTCCCATTTTTATGATCTCTTGGGGATACAGTCCTAGAAGTGATATTGATGGGTCAAAGGGTATGCACATTTTTGTAGCCCTTTGGGCATAGTTCCAAATTGCTCTCCAGAATAGTTGGATCAACTCACAGTTCAATTAACAATGAATTAGTGTTCCAACACTCCCACATCTTCTCCAACATTTATTGTCATTCTGTTCTATCATGTTAGCAGTGATATGGCATCTCAGAGTTTTGATTTGCATCTTTCTAATCAATAGTGATTTAGAGCATTTTTCATATGACTATAGATAACTTTGATTTCTTCCTCTGAAAAATGCCTTTTCATATCCTTTGATCATTTATCAATTGGGGAATGACTTGTATTCTTGTACATTTGACTCAGTTCTCTCTGTATTTTAGAAGGGAGGCCTTTATCATAGATGCTAGTAGCAAAAATTCTTTCCCAGTTTTCTGCTTCCTTCTCAATCTTGGTTGCATTGGGTTTGTTTGTGAAAAACTTTTCAATTTAATGTAATCAAAATTATCCATTTTGTATTTCATAATGTTTTCTATCTCTTGTTTAGTCAAAAATTCTTCCCATCTCCATAAATCTGATAAATACACCATTCCTTGTTCCACTAATTTGTTTATTGTATCAATCTTTATATTTAGATCATGTACCCATTGAACTTTAGTCTTGTGTTAGGCATTGGTCTATGCCTAGTTTCCACCATACTGTTACCCAGTTTTCCCAGCCATTTTTGTCTAATAGTGAATTCTTTTCTCGGAAGTTGGGGTCCTTGGGCTTATCACACAGTAGATTGTTATAGTTGTTGACTACTGTGTCTTGGGTACCTAACATATTCCACTGGTCTACCCTTCTGTTTCTTATCCAGTACCAAGTGGTTTTGATAACTGCTGCTTTATAATACAAGTTGAGATCTCGTAGAGCTAGGCCACCTTCCCTAGCACTTCTTTTCGTTAGTTCCTTTGATATTCTGGACTTTTTGTTCTTTCAGATGAATTTTGATAGTATTTTTTTTAGCTCTACAAAATAATTATCTGATAGTTTGCTTCGTTTGGCACTGAATATGTAAATTAATTTAAGTAGAACTGTCATTTTTATTATACTAGTTCGGCCTACCCACAAGCAACTGATGTTTTTCCACTTACTTAGATCTGACTTTATTTATGTGAAAAGTGTTTTTATAATTGTATTCATATAGTTCACTGGGTTTGTTTTGGCAGGTAGACTCCCAAATATTTTATAGTGTCTACTGTAGCTTTAAATGGGATTTCTCTTTCTATCTCTTGCTGTTGGGCTTTGTTAGTAACATATAGAAATGCAGGAGATTTGTGTGGGTTTATTTTGTAACCTGCAACTTTGCAAAATTGTTCATTACTTCAAGTAGTTTTTTATTTGTTCTCTGGGATTCTCTAAGCATATCATCATATCATCTGCAAAGAGTGATAACTTAGTTTCTTCTTTGCCTATTCTAATCCCTTCAATTTCTTTTTCTTCTCTTATTGCTACAGCTAACATTTCTAGTGCTGTATTGAAGAGGTGATAATGGACATCCCCATTTCACCCCTGATCTTATTGGAGATGCATCTAGCTTATCTCTATTGCATATAATGCTTGATGAAGGTTTTAGATAGATACTGCTGATTATTTTATGGAAAGTTCCATTTATTCCTATGTTTGCCAGTGTTTTCAATAGGAATGGGTGCTGTATTGTGTCAAAAGCTTTTTCTGCATCTATTCAACGATGTCATATAGATTGTCAAGTTTATGGACATACAGTTGGGCAAAGTAATTTCTAATTATTGTTTTAATTTCCTCATTGTTGGACTTGAGTTCACTCTTTTCATTTTTGATATTGGTAATTTGGTTTACTTCTTTCTTTTTTTAATAAAATTGACAAAACTTTATCAATTTTATTAGTGTTATCATAAAACCAAATCTTAGTTTTATTTATTAGTTCAATAGTTTTCTTAATTTCAATTTTAGATTTCAATTTAGATTTCAATCTCTCCTTTGGTTTTCACTATTTCTAATTTGGTATTTACTTGGGGATATTCAATTTCTTGTCTTTCTAGCTTTTTTAGCTGCATGTCCATTTCATTTATCTCCTCTTTCTTTATTTTATTAATCTAGGCATTCAATGATCTAAAACTTCCCCTAAGAGCTGCTATTGCACTATTCCATAAGATTTGGTAGGTTCTCTCATCATTGTCATTCTCTTGAATGAAGTTGTTGATTATTTCTATCATTTGTTGTTTAATCCACTCATTCTTTAGGAGTAGATAATTTAGTTTCCAATTGATTTTTGGTCTACCTTTCCATGGCCTTTTATTACATATAATTTTTATTGCATTATGATCTGAGAAGGATGCATTAACTATCTTTGCCTTTCTGCACTGAATTGTGAGGTTTTAATGCCCTAGTATATTTTCAATTCTTGTATATGTACCATGTACCACTGAGAAAGTGGTATTTTCTTTTCTATCTTCATTCAATTTTCTCCAAAGATCTATCATATCTGCCTTATCCAGAGTTCTATTCACCTCCTTAACTTTTTTCTTGTTTATTTTGAGGTAGGATTTATCAAGTTCAGAGAGAGGGAGGTTACAGTCCCCCACTAGTATAGTTTTGCTGTCTATTTCTTCCTAAAACTCCCTTAATTTCTCCTCTAAGAATCTGGATGCTATACCACTTGAAGCATATATGTTTAGTAATGAAATTGCTTCGTTGTCTATGGTGCCTTTTAGGAGGATATAGTTTTCTTCCTTATCTTTTTTGATTAGATCTATTTCTGCTTTTGCTTTGTCTGGGGTTAGGATTGTGATCCCTGATTTTTTTACATCAGCTGAAGCACAATATATTCTGCTCCAACTTTTTACCTTTATCTTATGTGTATCTCCCCATTTCAAATGTGTTTCTTGTAAACAATATATTGTTGGGTTATGGCTTTTAATGCATTCTGCTATCTGTCTCTGTTTTATGGGAGAGTTCATCTCATTCACATTCACAGTTATGATTATAGCCTGTGTCTTTCCCTCCATCCCCTTTCCCCTTGTTTATGCTTTTATTTCTCCCCTCTCCCTTCCCTTCCCCTCCACAATAGAGTTTTAACTTTTGACCACCACCTCCCTCAGTCTTCCCTTCCTTCTTTCAGCCCCACTCCCTTTTAATCCCCCTTTCCCTTACTACTGCTTCCTTCCATTTTATTCTTCCCTCCCTTTTCTTTTCCCTTTCTCCTTGTACTACATATAGACTTAATTGTATGCTTAACTGAGTTTGTTGTACCTTCAGATGAGAGTATCTCTTAAACAATGCTCATCCCTCTCCCCTCTTTCCATCTACTGTGGTATATTTTTGTGCCTCTTCCTGTGATGGAATTTATTTTTTTTTCTGCCTCCCCCTTTTTCACATCTCCCATTACAATCCCTTTGCACCCTTAAATCACATTTGTTAACATCACATCATTTAATTTATACCCACTCCCTCTATCTATGTATATCCCTTTTACAGTTCATAATAAATATATGGTTCTCAAGATTAGCAAGTATCATCTTCCCTTATAGGGATGTAAACAGGTTGCTCATATTGTGTAACAAGTTTTTTCCCCCTGTTTACCTTTTTGTGCCTCTCTTGAGAACTGCATTTGAAGATCAAATTTTCTACTGAGTTTTGGTCTTTTCATCAGGAAAGTCTGGAAGTCTCTTATTTCATTGAATGTCCATCTCCTTGCCTGAAATATTATGCTCAACTCTGCTGGGTAATAGTTGGTTGTAGTCCCAGCTCCTTTCCTTATGGAATGTTGTATTCCAATTCCTTCAGTCTTTTAATGTAGAAGCTGTAGGTTCCTCTGTGATCCTGACTGTAACTCCTCGATATTTGAATTGTTTCTTTCTGGTTGCCTACAGTATTTTTTCCTTCACTTGAAGGTTCTGGAATTTGGCAGTGATATTCCTTGGTGTTTTTAGTTTGGGGTCCCTTTCAGGAGGTGAATGGTAGATGCTTTCAATGACATTTTGCCCTCTGGGTCTAGGACTTCTGGGCAATTTTCTGTGATGATTTCTTGGATGATATTGTCTAGGCTCTTTTTTGCATCATGGCTTTCTGGTAGACCAATAATCCTTATATTTTTCTCTCCTGGATCCATTTTCCAGATCAATTGTTTTTTCCAATTAGATATTTTACATTTTCTTCTATCTTTTCATTCTTTAAATTCTGTTTCACTAATTCTTGATGTCTCATAGATTCATTAGCTTCTACTTGCCTGATTCTGTTTTTTTATCAAATTGTTTTCTTCAGGTAACTGTTACTTCTCCTTTTCCATATGTCCAATTGTTCCTTTTAAGGAGTTATTTTCACCAGTTGGGTTTTGTACTTCCTTTTCCATCTGCCCAATTTTCTTTTTTAAGGAACTATTCTCTTCAGTGAATTCTTTTTTCATATTTTTAAAATCATTGGCCAGTTTTTCTTCTATTTTGGGTTTTAAAATCCTTCCAGAGCTCTTCCAAGAAGGTCTTTGTGCTTCAGACAAGTTCATATTCCTTTCTGAAGTTTCAGATGGGTGTACAGTCTTGATATTGATCTCTTTGGTATCTGTGTTTTGTTCCTTGTCCCTAGAAAGATTCTATGGTCTTTTCTTTTCTGCTTTGCTTTTTACTCATGATAATAACTCTTTTTCCTGGCTTTTAAAGTAGATCTCTGTGTCTTTGGCACAGGGAGCTCTGTCCCACAGTTCTTGTGTCTAAAACTTGAGGCTTTGTGTGTGGTGGCCTCTAGTTCTTTCAGTTAGAAACTGAAGTGCTGCAGCTTACCTGGTGCTGAGCTGGCTGGTGTTTGGAAGCAAAGGTCAGGTGAGGTCTTTTTGGGTTTTCCCTGCAGTTACCCTGGAACTAGTTCATTAAGTGTGGGGAAGGGGTGGTCTGGAAGCGGAAGGTTCAGCTGTCTAAACTAATGTCTTTCCCATTCCACTGGGGTGTTGAGGTATGCCTGGGGCCCTGATGTTGGCAGTTGCTGACTTCATCCCCCTGGGGTTCAAGATCTTCTCCCAGTTTGTTGAGGTGGGGCTGTCTGAGACAGCTGTGATCCTTCACTGGTCACTTTTGGCCACAGCAAGAAGTACCCTCTGTAGCGATCTTTCTAGCCTCAAGGGCTGAGCATCTGTTTACCCCTTCTGCTGCTCCCACTGTTCCAGGGTTTTTCCCAGGGAAATATTCTCTGGGCTCATCAAGGTCGACAAGGGAAGGGAGATAGCAATTACTGATCACTCTGGCATCTTGGCTCCTGGAACTGGAAATCTCCATAATAATTTCTTGAAAGATGATGTGTAGGCTCTTTTTTTGATCATGGCTTTCAGGTAGATCAATAATTTTCAAATTATCTCTCCTGGATCCATTTTCTAGGTCAGTTGCTTTTCCAGTGAGATAGTTCATATTGTCTTCAATTTTTTCATTTTTTTGGTTTTGTTTTATGATATCTTGATTTCTCATAGAGTCACTAGCTTCCATTTGCTCTATTCTAATTTTGAGGGAATTATTTTCTTCAGTGAACTTTTGGACCTCTTTTTCCATTTGGTCCATTTTACTTTTTAAGACATTCTCCTACTCTTTGGCTTTTTGGACTTCTTTTGCCATTTGGGTTAATCTAATTTTAAAGGTGTTATTTTCTTCAGCATTTTTGGGGGGTTTCCTTTAGCAAGCTGTTGACTCATTTTTCATGATTTTCTTGCATTAATCTCATTTTTCTTCCCAATTTTTCCTCTATTTCTCTTACTTGATTTTCAAAATCTTTTTTAAACTCTTCCATGGCCTGGGACCAATTACTATTTTTCTTAGAAGCTTTGGATGCAGGAACTTTGACTTTCTTGTCTTTTCCTGGTTGTATGTTTTGATCTTCCTTGTTATCAATGACATAAAAAATACCTCTTCACAGAGAAAGTAATCTATAGTCTATTTCTTTTCCCTTCATTTGCTCATTTTCACAGTCAATTTGACTTTTGAGCTCTTTGTTAAGTGTAGGGCTATTAGAAGCAGTCTCCATTTCAGCAGTGGCTACTACCACCTTGGGTGTGGGTCTCAGGCTGGACCATGCTCACTCTCAGCCAGATGAGAGACCTTTCCCATTGACCTTCAAAGCTGTCTTTGGTGTTTGTGGGTTGAGAAGTCTGGAAACTGCAGCAGCCACCAGCGATTCAGTCCCCTAGGGCCTGCTCCAACTCCTTCTGTGCTGGAGACCCCCGCTGAACTATGTTCCTCTCCCAACCCAGTGTAATATACCCTTACTGTTGATCTTTCAGATTTTCTTGTGCTGGAAATTTACTTCAGTCTGTTATTTGTGGTTTCTGATGCTCTAGAAGTTGTTTAGAGTCATTTTCTACAGGTTTTTTTTTTGAGGTGTTTGGGGGGAGAGTTCTAGCAGGTCCCTGCTTCTACTCTGCCATCTTGACTGTGCCCCAATTTTTTCTAACTGAAAGGGCCCTCCCTTGACTCACTTCTTAAAGAGGCCTATTCACTGAATGGGTTTTACCTCACTCTAAGTGAATACCTGAAAAGGCCTTAGCCTGAAAGGGCCAGGGTCTCTCATTGCAACCTGGACCATCTCCAGTTATCCTGGTGAATATGTGGTCTTTGGATCCAGATGGATCTGGAATAGAACATGAGTCTGGTGACCTTGCATTGCCCTCCCTTACTCAAATCAAAGTCAATTGCAAGTCATGTCATCGCTTTCCCTGATATCATGGTCCTCTTTGAAAACGAAGGACAAACACAACAACCCCCGCTCTGTGTATATGTATATATGTATCTGTATATATGTCTACATATACATGTATGTATGTATGTATGTAGTGTTAGAGAATTCCTGGCCTGGAGTACTGAAAAGTCACACAACTTGTCCATGGTCACGTAACTAGTATGGGGCAGAGGTAAGTCTTGAACCCAGGTCTCCTTCTATCCCATACAGCATTCTGTCTCTGGCATTAAAATACTATGGATGATCACAAAATGGGTAAGCAGAATGAAAATGGAGATGTAACCAGTGTGATGGGAGGACTTAAGAAGCTTATCAGAGTAGAGGCAGATTATGTGGGGATTAAGGGAGGGATTAGGAAAGAAAGAATATTTTGTGAACAAGAGAAGGTAGTAGAAAAGAAATTTAAATGCATAGAAGAATGATAGATTTAAAAGAAACATAATATAAGAGGAAGAGTTCCTGGTCTTGATGTCAGAAAACCTGGGTTGAAGTTCTGTTCTGATACTGTTGGAAATGTTATTGGTTTTCTATAAGACTCTATTTCCTCATGTGTAAAATGGGGATACTACAGATATTAAATATATGCAAATGACATATTTATTACACTAGTCCTTCCCCGTCTCCCCAGCCTCTTTGGTTGGATGACTTGAGTATTGCCTTCTTCAAGACTACAGAAAAAATTTGGCACATCATTTCATGAAGTGTAGTCTACTCTCTGAATTGTCCACTTAGGGCTAGGTCAGTTTCTCTGTAGAGTATGATAGTCTCAAAAAGACTGTAGTAGCTCTATTGGCCACCAGAGATTGCTAGACTGGAAACCTCCTTGACTGTTCCCCTAAGGCTAAGTGCACCCACTGTTAAAAATTTTTAACCCCTCACTATCCAGTCATGAAATTAATCTAGGAGATGAAATGGATAATTTCTCAACATATTAACGTACAAACTTTGTTGTTTACTTAGTTTGCACTCCCCTCTCTTCTGACTCCCCAAATCTGTTTTTCACTCTTCTAGTTCACTCCCCATTATATTCATAGAGTCAGGACTTTGTGCACCATTTAATGTACATGGGCTGAAGAGAACATTAGAATAGACCAAGTATTCCTCTATGGAGACATTGACCTTAAACCATCTTTGACTTCTTCTTCCAGTTGCCCTTCCTGGTTTTTAAGTGAAGCCGGAGGCAATCTTGATTATACACACTTGAGGTCCATGGAAAAGGTATCGGAGGGGAGACCTATTTGCTCCCTATCTTAATATCATAAACTAAAGAAAAGGGAATGTGGGGTGATAGAGGATTTCATAGCATTTTAGATTCAGGGACTTTTTTTCTTTTTCAAAACACACACATACACACACATATAAAATTAAAATTCCCAATTACATGTAAAACAAGTTTTCAACATTCATTTTAAAAGATTTGAGTTCCAAATTCTCTTTCTCCTGCCCCTCCCCACTCCTTGAGAAGGCAAGCAATTTGATATCAGTTGTACATATGAGGTCATACAGACATGTTTTCATGCACTCGTGGATTCTTTAGAGAAATTAGCTTTCCTGTCTCACCATAACAGAATTGACAAAAGGCAGCAGTTTCAATAGCTCTGGAACTTTCTTCCTCCTGAATCTGGTAGTTTCCCCTGAGTCACTGTGTTTGCTCTAGCTCAGACACTCTCTTCAATGGGTTCCATGTACTCTTTAGTTACTTCTGTCTTTCCCTGAAGTTGGAATTGCAAGAGTAGCAGATGGAAGCAAAAACAAGAGGATACTGCAGCATACAGAGAGCATTCTGTTATCCTTCTGACCATCATGCATCATGGAGAACCCTGCAGCTTCATGAGAGGATAGAGGGCTGGACTTGGAGTCAAGTTTTACAGATCTTATCCTTGCCATAGACTAGTTATGTGACTATGAACAAATAATTTAACTTTTCAGAACTCCCAACAGCTCCATAAAGGCTAAAAATAATGGAGGAGTTACTAACTTGTATAGGTGAGAGGAGTTCCCATTTTAGGAGGTCCCCATACCCAAGAAAACATAGGTTTTGACTGAATAAAAATGGTTTTAAGAGACATCATTGGGAGAAAGAGAGAAAGACAAAATGCACCATTCATCCCACCCCGATTTTAACTAAGAATAGGGGACATTGAAAGTACAGAAAACAGCATGAAATATTTAAACCTTCATGAAGGAAATGCAATGACCCTGAATGTAGGTGGAAGGTAAAGAATTTTCCCTGCCACAATCATCACAAATTTCTGTGCCAGTCTCTTATTCTGTGAATCATCTTTATATAGTCCAGTAGAAAGCAATTCAAGTATATAAAGAGAGCAAGCAGAGAAAGAGAAAAGAGGGAATAAAAAAAGGGGAGGAAGGAAGGAAGAAAAAAGGAAACAAGCATTTTTTAATGCCTACTATGTGCTAAGCACTGTGCTAAGTACCTTACAAATATCTAATTTAATCCTCACAACAACCTTGGGAGGTATGTGCTATTATCATTTTCATTTTAAAGTTAGTGAAGCTGAGGCAGACATGTTAAGTGGCTCACCCAGGGTCATATAGCTAATAAGGTCAGAGTTAGACTCAGGTTTTCCTGACCGCAGACCCAGAAGTGATATCTATCTATCTATCTATCTATCTATCTATCTATCTATCTATCTATCTATCATCTATCTATCTGTATATCTCTCTATCTATATATCTAAAGCATTTACTAAGCCTTAAAGCATAAATAATAATATAAATAATAAATAATAAAGCATAAATAAATTATTTACAGTGCCCTTAGACATTGAAATGTGGTGCTGTGGAAAGAATGCTAAAAGGAACTTGATTCAAATCCTGTCCCTGATGCTTACACTTACGTGACTAGGCTAGTCACCTGAACTTTGTGGGTATCAGCTTTCACACTTGTAGAATGAGGAGTACTACAAAGCCTCAAAGTTCCTTTCTGTAATGCTAATCAGAGAGTTAGAGATCTTCCCCACCCATTAATGGGCCTGTCCATTAAGGAAAGCTTGATTAGGGGAGCCCACACCTTTTTTTAAATTTCCAGTGCACTGGTTCTCAGGGGTTGTGATGCTCTCTGGCTCTGAAAAATGTATAAATACTCTGAGGTGAGATTTTACTTTGGGGCTTACTCATTGGAAATGTTTGTTTGGCCAGTATCTTCTGGGTAGCCACTAAGGAGCCCCCAACTTTGAAAACCCAGATGCTGGTGCTTCTCTCTCTGCTTACTATGCAAGTATGGTCAGACAGTTATCTGTCTGTTAATTTGTGATGTATGTACTGCTTACGATCAGACAGTTGGAAACCCTGTCTGTGGGTTGATCTTTATTTTTCTGTTTTTATTTTCTCTGAAGTTCAGGGTGCTAACTTTTTCCCCTGAACTAAGTGAATGATATATGTGCTTGATTAAAGTGATTGCTGACCCCTCAAAAGTTGCTTTCCTTTTAGAAAAGCAGATCTAAGAACCTGTACAGCAGGCCCTTCTGTGTATGTCAGGGTCCTTGCTGATATATCTTCAAGATCTAAACCTAGGATGATGTCATCATTCTGTCTACCTTTGTATCTTTAGTACCTAATCCATGTCCTGGCACACAGTAGATACTTAATAAATGTTTGTTAAATGATCTAGTCCAATCCTCTGTTTAGACCCATGATCCTTCTACTCTATCACATTACCTTAGACTCATGGTCCTTCTACTCTACCACATTACTTCTCAAAATAAAAGCTTAGTAAGAGCAGAAAGTGAATTAACATCAAAGAAACAAGAACAAGTAGCATAGCTAGGAGAAGACTACCAGCTATTAATGACATCCTTGTTCACATCCAGGGGAGAAGAAGGAAGAGAAGGATTGGAGAAAAAGTTTCTAAGAGCTTCATCATTGTCACATCTAGATGAAATAGGAATGCAGAGACTTCTCTGATGACCCAATTTCCACTAAAAGATATATGAAGAAGGAAACAAATATGTATCAAGGGCTTACTGTGTGCTAGGCATTGTGCAAGCAAATAAAAATTCAATCCTTGCCCACAAACAACTCACATTCTAATAGGAGAAGACGACAGAGCACAGAAAAGGAAGCTGAAAAGTGGGGGTGTTAGGGAGGGATAATTTTGAAGTCCAGAAATTAGGACCAGGGATGGGAGAGGATGAAGGCCAGTCTGGGTCTTTTCACAAAATGGAGGCTCCAAGAGGAATTCATCAATAGGAGAAGGGGGAGGGTCTTAAAGACAGAAGTTTCATGTTGAGAAGGCCAGAGGAGTGATTAGATCTTTCAGCAGAAGGAGGTACTGAGGAAATTCCAGTATGAGACAGAATGATTTTGAAGTCTAGAAAGCAGGAACAGGGGCAGGGAAAGTAATGAAGGTGAGATTATGCCCCTCAATAAGCCAGGGGTTTCAGTACATGAATAAAGGAGAAACATGTAAAAAACTCTGGAACTGGAGACAGACAAACTTGGTTCTAATTCTGGATCTACTACTTGCCACCTGTATAATTTGATCAATTCCACCTTTGTGTGCTTCATTTCCTTGAATATAAAATGGAGGGATTGCCCTAGTTAATCTCTAAGCTTTAACCATCTGGTGAGATAAAGAGATATGGAGTTAGTCAACTGCTGGTGAAGAGACAGGGCAAGGAGAAGGAGCAGCTGGACCCTCTCTGTTCTTTCCCTCAGCCCTGGGCTCATCTTAAATCCCTGTGCTCATCCCAAATCCCTGTGCTCATCCTGTCTATCATCAAATCCAACAATTCTGGTGAGTACAAATAACACAGAAGGATGGAACAAGTTAAGAATAGCAGAAATCTTTGAGGGTAACTTTTTGGTACTTGAGGGAGAATTTGAGAGAATATTATTTGGCAGAATCATGGAGAGGATAGAGGGCTGAACTTGGAGTTAAGTTTTAAGGGTCTCACCCTTGCCATAGGCTTAGCTGTGTGGCCATGGACCTTTCAGCACCCCCAACAGTTCCACAGTTCCATAAGGGTTAAAAATAATGGAGGTGTTACTGACTTGTATTGGTGAGAGGAGTTCCCATTTTAGGAAGTCCCCATACCCAAGAAAACATGAATCTGGGTGAAAAAAATTTGTTTTAAAGGACATCATTGGGAGGAAGAGAGAAAGACAGAATATACTACTCATCTCACACTGACTTTAACTGAGAAAAGAACAGGGTACACTGGAAGCAAAGAAAGCAGTGTGAAATATTTGAGCCTTCATGAAGGGAATGCATGATTCAATAACACCACCCACTGTGTAACTCTAAAGGAAAAGTTCAGGTAGGGCTATAAGGAAAAAGATTACTTTCATTTGCTGCTAAGGTTGGAGTCATTATTTTTTATAGCATGAGGATTGGGGAGGGTTTCTAAAAAATCACTTGTTATTCTAAAAGTTTTGCCTGTTTTTAATTAAGACACATGTCAGTTGAAAAAATGCACCATATTTGCATAGAAATAACTATGGCAAACTAAAATCTTAATTTTAAGCCATTTTAATCACTTTCTCAGATATGCTGGTAATTATTTTTAGTTGACACCACTGAAGTACTTCCTTGCAGCCATTGAATATATTCATATCAATTGAAGTTTTCCCTGGTGCAGAGAGATGAGCTGCCCAGGACATTGCTGGTGGTGGGCAAATCACATTTTTCATCAGTGCCTAATAATTAGCAGAAATCCATTACTCTGTGTTTGCTTGAGCCTAACAATATCAGCTTGTAATTACTTGTAGCTCTGGGCAAGGTAAATATTTGATGTGATGCCGGTAAATCAGTTTTCACTGATACAAGGAGCTAGCTGATTATGTATTTCTTTAGCCTTTAATAAGATTGTAAGTATTAACAACAAAGGTAAGGTCGAACCTTCTCCATCTGCTGTGCTACCTTTTGCTGCCAACAAAAAACATGGAAGAGACTGTCTGTGGAACACTGAGCTAATGAACCCCTTGGGGACTAGGGCTGTCTACTTGGGTTAAAAACAGGAAATTGCTTTTAGCAAATTCAATGCAGGAAAAATAGCTGGAGAGGTGACTTTATCACAAAATTCCTTCAGCTAGGTTATGAAAACAAGATTTTGCCCACTTTTGATTTAAATCTTTAATGTGTTTTCAAACCTGTGTGTCTGAAATTAGAAGAAAATTGGAGTCATCTTAGATGACTTGCTAAGCTTTCCCCTACAAGTCTTAAAATTATAGTTGCTCTTTTTAAGAATAAAATGATAAGAGTTCTACAGTAATCTCCCACTATAAACCAAACTTGGGAGGAAAGCATAAAGGCAGAAATAGATAGGAAAAGAATCAGTAAATATAAGATATAACTGAAAAATCAGAATTTTAGGTAAAGAGATGTTAAAGACATCTCAGCACAGTTACCCTCATTGATTGTGAGTCCATTTTTTGAAGGAAAATGTGAACATAGTAGTCAATAGATACAGGAGTGGATTCATTAATATGATATCGATCCCTAGAATGATGGAGTACTCTATGGGGAAACTAGAAAAAGTTTTGTATTAACTAGAATGCAGCCCCCAAATCAGGGGGTTTGTTGCTGGTAGATATGCATTATAAAGTCAGAAATGTGGAGCAGGAAGGTGCGATAGCCTCACCATTCTCCCATTGCTTTTGATTTAGCCTTAGCCTCATTTGCATGCGAAAAAGAATCTTGGGGGTGAGGTTAACTCTAGTGCTTCAGTGCTGAGTAGTATCCTATGGAGTTTCAGGGAATAGAGCTATCTTCAGGGAAAATTATTTTAGGGACGTGGGTTCACAATCAGTGATGTAATAGGAGCCAAAAGTAATTTTCTTAACCTAATTCAGATACATGTTTGGAACTAAGAGCTATGCCTCTGTAGAATGAGGAACAGTCTAAAAGAATAGACAATCTTAGCCTTGGGGAACTTTATTGTTTTTTGCAAGATCTCTTTCTTGTTGCGATGGCTATGCACTGGAAGGGCATGACATGTACAACATGCTCCAGTCACTGAAACTCCATGTAAAGATCATGAAGAGATGAGAATCGGTTAGGCAGTCAGTTAATAAACATTTGTTAGGTACCTAGTATATGAAGCAGCCATTGTGCTAAGCTTTGGGGATGCAAAGAAAGGAAAAAGACAATCCTTGTTTTCTGGGAATTCCCAGCCCAAATGGGGAGACAATATGCAACCTTTCACATGAAGGAAACCCTTCAATAAAATCTTTCTGAAGATTTTGCTCAGCTCTGCTTCACTTAAATCTGGTTCATACTCAAGTCAAGACCTCATCCTCATGATATCATTGGTCCTCTTTGAAAAACAAAGGATGACTAGTAATAAAGGCAAGGACAGCAACAACTATATGATAAGGATGAAGATGGATACCTTTTGTGCAGTTTTTTTAAGGTTTTCTAAGTACTTTACTCATATTATCTTATTTGGTCCTCATAACAACCCTGTGAGGTAGGTGCTAGTATTACAGATGAGTCAACTGAGGCTAAGGAGGTTAAGTGATTTGCCAAAGGTCACACAGTGTGTGTCTGAGTTGAGATTTGAACTCAAGTCTTCCTGACTCCAGTTTAGCACTCTATCCGTACATCTCTGTCAGGTGGTCATCCAGCCTCTATTCATCAAATGACAGGGTACTTGATCTAATAATTAAAATATTTTTCCTTATGTTGAAACAAATATTCTAGAATCCTATAGAGCCAGGGGGACCTTGCTGAGAGCATTTGATTGTGAGGAACCTTCACCTCCACTTTCAAACATTCTCAGTTATTAAAGTCAATTTTGAAACGTATCAAAGAAAAGAACCCAATGAGCCCAAACAGACATTTGCAAGGTTAATTAGTCCTTTCTTTTATGACAATTTTCTAAACCTTTTTTGTTTCCTCACCTCTAAGAGGTATCTAATCAAGAGAGATGGGATGAATCAGTGAATACAGTCAAAACAGTTCAACAGGTCAGTCATGTATGTAGAAGCACACCCTCTGTGACTATCAACTCATTAATTTTCTTGAGTCTTCTCATGAATGAACCTCCACTCCTCATATAGATGTTATATGGCTCTGAGAGAATGCCTATGTAAGAGAGAGGATCCAGTGATTATTGCACCCCATTTAAAAGTAATTACTTTTGTTGTAAGAACACTTCTTAACTGACTCGATCAATCAAGATGGAGGATAAACAGGACCTGTATATCTCTTTAAAGCGTTCAAAGCCATGACCTGAGAGACTTGGTTATGCCCTAAGGAATTAGAAAAAGAGGATCTATATCAGAACCTCATAGAGACTTGCAGGTTCTGAAAGTGAAGAGGAAGAAGGGTGGTGGTGGTATCATACCGAATGGAATCAGAAAGAACTGTGACAACCAGCAAAAGGAGAAAGAAACGGCAGAACTGAGTAGTGGTAGAGAAAAGAGATATTAAGGAGGGCCATCAGTCCTATAGGTATCTCAGAAGAGAAGACTTAGTGTGATGTCATCAACTGTACCCACCTACTCCAGGACTGAAGGAAGTTCTAAGAAAAAGGTCTGCTTTTTCCTCAACTTCCTCTGTATGTGCCTATCTATCCAGAGATACTACATTAAAATCAGCTGCTTAATTACTCAAGTGTTTCTGGCAATCTGAAGCTTGTCTCAACAATGAGGAAGCTAGGGGTTAACTGGAGATAGATAAAAATGTAAACTAAGGCAGAGAACCAATCTTCTGCCTAAATGTTATGAATTTTCTTAATTGGGGGCTGAGAGTGATGCAATTGTGCTCATGATTTTTCATCTAAAATTAAAATGTCTAAAACTGCAGAGGGGAGAACCATGTGGACCTTTAGCCATTATATTGCTTTTTAAAAAAAATGAGCTAATCATTGTAATGTGGTATTACATTTGATCAGAATAAAATATTTTCTGTTATTAGTAATATCTGATGAAGGCATGATACTTCTAGTTACAAAGCTCTTTCACATGCATTTTCTCAACTGATCTTCCCAATAATCCTGGGTTGTGCAAGTACTGCTATACCTTAATTATTAAGGTAGTAAAGTGGTATAGTAGACTGAGAATTAGATTTGGAGTCAGGAAGACCAAATTCAAATCCTATCTCAAATATTTACTAGTTCGGTGGACCCTGAGTCAGTTATTTAAACTCTCTATTAGCCTTAGATGATAAAATTAGCCTTTCTTTAAAAAAAAAATGGGAATAATAATAGTATCTACCCTACAGGGCTATTGTGAGAATTATATGAGATAATACATATAAAGTGCTTTGCAAGCCTTAACGTACTAGAATTGTTATTAATCTTCTTTCTTTATAGATGAGATGATCAAGGCTGAGTGAAGCTAAGTAACTTGTCTAAAATCGTATGGTTGGCAAACCAAAAATCAAACCATAGTCTACTGACTCTGATTCCAATGATTTACATACTACACTATGCTGTTTGCAGAGCTCAAAACTCAACATGTACCTCAGATGAGATAACATATACGAAGTGCTATTTTTGGAGAAGAGTAGGATGGGAAGTCTGGACCTATGATTTTATTGGTATAGAGAATTCCCAATGAGAAAACTCTCTGTACCCGTGAAGATTGGTGACTATCACACAATTTATAGTCATAGAGAGTTGTCTGAAACATTTAAAGAGTTTAAGAGGCTTATCCAGGGTCATACAATTTGTATGTTTCAGAGATAGAACTTGAACTCAGTTCTCTCCAACTCTAAAAGCTGTCCCTCTAATGGCTATGCAAAGCTAAACCTCCATTATTATTATTTTCTCCACAAAATTTCTACTCCAATGCCTTATTATGGTGGGGAGTTAACCTTAGGTTCTGAAAAGTTATGCTAATGGAGCATAGTCTTAGACAGCTTGGAAGAAGGACCTCAGAAATCATCTAATTCAATAAATAATAAATAGGACTTTGCTCTAAAACATCCCCAGAAACATTCAGTCAAGCTGGAAAGGCTTTAGGCCTAGCAATAGTTTATTTTTCCTGAATTATGGAGTTCTGTCACCAGAAAGTTGGCCAATAGATAATAAGTCTTTTGGATTTGATGATCCATGAAGTAGAGAAAAAAACACCAAACAAACAGTTCTTGGTGCCCCCTTTCTCTTTGTCCCACAATGACAATGATGAAATGGCAGAAAAGCAGGCAGAAGGTATTAAAAAATCATGCAGTTTTTGGACCAGGGGCTCTTAACCTAGTATCAGTATCTATGACTGGTTTAAACACATTTGAATTTCCATAAAATTGATTATCTTTGTAGTCATTTGTAAACATTCTTCTGTGATAGGATTCCACAATACTCCCAAAGGGGTTCATGTCACAAAATCAAGAACCCTTGTTATAGACTGTCTAAAGGGAGCGTTGTATAGTGGAAAAAGCATGGAGATAAGAGCCATAGGACTCTGCTTTGATCCCTGGTTTACCAACCATATGATTCTACACAAATTACTTAACATCACCCAGTCTCAATCATCTAAGCTATAAGAAATCTAAAATCTGGTTTATTTATTAGTAGCCCACAGGCACAATCTTTGTCCATTTATCTGTGGGTTGATAGTCTATTGGAGGAACTAAAATTCTCCTATTTGCATTTGCTTGATAAGTGAACGAGAAGGCACAAGGACACTGGTGGCAAATAAGACAAGAGAAAGATGAATAAAGGGGGTTAGCACAATTAGTTTCATTCTGGCCCCAAACACATAGGATATTATAGGATACTTGTTCATCTCCTTGTGTACACAGTGCTCATGTATTTAGCAGTCTTCAAAGACTGCTTAGGAGTTTTGTGCCAATATATAATGAACTGATTATTCAAGGAGACAATATGGAGACATAAAAATGAAATTAACTATGTCTTAACAGAAAAAAATATACTAGTCATTTCAGAATCATCCATATGTAGTCATCAATATTAAGTTATGGGAAAGAATAAAGAAAAAGGGGAAATCCTGTGAGGAATTTCTTAAATGCAGAAGTATCATGTAGACCTATTTAAATATTCAGTCAATACCTAAAAACTGGAAATCAATAAACATAAATACATTAACTTTGACTGTCACCATTTGCTCCAAATTTAGCTGATGCAAAATTGTCACCACAACAGGAAAGCCTAAACATCCCACAAAACAATTTAGGTGACAAACTTTTGATGTCCTTGCCAAATAGAGAGATATACCAAGTAGAGAGAGTCAAAGGATCATTGAGTTAGAACTGTAAGAGACATCAGAGGCCATTTGGTCCAATCCCATTACTTTACAGAGGAAGAAAAAGGACTGATGAGAATAAATGTCTTGTCCGTGATCATACAGCTAAATGTCACAAGCAGGATTTGAATTCCAAACTACAATCCCAGAGTCAGTGCACTTTCCACTATACTATCCTTCCACCCAGAATGACAATACAGTTTGGAACAGAAGTTCATTTATAAAACATTATAATGGAGGAAGATGATAAGAGAGTTTTCTTTCCTATAATTTGATATTGATGACTACATACAGATGATTCTGAAATGATTAGTATATTTTTTTCTGTTAAAATATAGTTAATTTCATTTTTATGATGTTCAGAGTTTGCCATGAGTCTCTTCATTGTCTCCTTGAATAATCAATTCATTATATATTGGCACAAAACTCTTAAGCAGTCTTTGGAGACTTTGTTTATTCACATGAGCACTATACAAGGGGATAAACAAGTATCCTAAAAAAGCAATTGTGGAAGGGAGGGGAGGAAAGATTCTGTAGAGAGCTTGGCATGAGATTCCATTAAGCAAATAACCTTGAGATAATTTGTGCATGAAGCTGGGAGAAAGGTAACAAATAATTATGAACTGGAACCAATCTTCCAAGGCTTTGATAGCAATCTGTTCTCATCAGAGACAATAGTACAAGCCAGCACGTTTGGAATCTTCCACTTCAGTACCCAAAATATCATGTGAGGACGTAACAATGGTATTTGTGAAAATGAATTCAGCAACTGTAGCTATACTTGTCCAGTTATGTGGGAAGAAATTTGTTCTAGAGTTGAGAAAATTTTAAAGGCATTCATGGATTAATTTAAAAACATCTCAGAAGGCAATATACCAAAACAATGATCAAAAAAATCATAGGTAGTACTTTTGACCCTTTTCAAACCTCCTGACTCACTGCATCTTCTTTTTTGGGGGGACATTTATTAAATGAGCAGATCATGGGCTGTGAGAGGGATTCATTTTCACTTATATTTTAATAAAACATTTGATAAAATGTATTATATTTTTCTTGTGGAAACAAATGAAAAGATATGAGCTAGTGGATGATGTATTTACATGGAATTGAAACTGGTTAAAGGGATGGATCTAAGGTTAATCATTAAGGGTCAATGTAAGTTTGGCAGGCAGTCTCTAGGGGAGTGAATTTATATTTGGCCTTATGTTATTTAATATTTTTATCAATGACTTGAATAAAGACATAGGTGGCATGCTCATCCAATTTTCAAATGACACAAACCTTAGAGGGATGGCTGGCTAATACACTGGATAAAAGAGTTAGAATTCAAAAAAAGTATTGCTAGGCTAGAGAATTAGTGTGAGTCTAAGAAAATTCAATAGAAGTAAATATAAAGTATTAAATTTGAGTTAGCCCTCCCCCCCAACTTTACAAGTACAGTATAAGGGAGGTATAGTTGGAGAGGAGTTTGTCTAACAATGACCAAGAGGCTTAACAAGCTCAATAAGAGTCAATAAGGTGATGTAGTAGGCAAAAAACTTGGGCTGTATCAAGACAGGTACACACACACACACACACACATACACAGAAAGTGAATCAAACAGAGCTGGGAAAATAATATACATAATAACTTCAAAAATAAATAGAAAGAAAACAAAATAATTGAATGTTACATAATGTTAACAATCAATCTTAGCACCAAAGAAAGGACAAAGTAAACCTCCTAAGTCTCTCTTCATAGGTGATAGACTATGGATTTGGATCATTGAATACATTGTCGGTCATAGTTAATTCATTGCTCAGTTTTACTGAGTCACTCTAATTTCTTTTGCTTTATAATTATTTTTTTCAAGCGATGACTCACTAGGAAAGGTAAAATTAAGATATTATTATTTTAAAATAGACAAAAACACTTTTCAGGGGGCAGATATGCAGAATCTTTACATATAGAAAGTTAAAAAATAAAATTAAAGTTAAAAACATAAAAAAGACTTAGGCACAGCTACTAGAAATTGTAGTGCTCTACTCTGTCCAAGTCAGACCACAAGTACAGTGTTGTGTTCAGTCCAAGGCACCAATATTTAAGAAGGATAGTGGTAAGCTCTAGAGCATCCAAGGGACAACCACCAGGATGGTGAAGGGCCTGAAGTCCATGGGACTAGACCTGTTTGTCACAGTGAGGAAAGACTTAGGTGGACTGTGATCACTGTATTTGAGTATTTGAAAGGTTGTGATGTGGAAGATAGGTTATTTTGTTTGACTTCAGAGGCGTAGTAGGTAAAAGCTGTGATGAGATAAATTTAGGCTTGATAGCAGAAAAAAACTAAAGTGGGAGGTGCTGCTTTGTTCTTCTTCATGGGTGAAATTTAAGGAGAAACTGAATGGATGTATATTAGGCATGTTACACTGGAGATTCATTTACAGAAGCTGTTCAGATTAAAAACTTATGAAGGTGTTTTCTACTTCTAAAACCCTAGGATGATGTATTTTTGTGATACACACACATATACATATATACATATGTATACACACATATACACATTTATCTGTATCTATGTCAATCTACATCTGTATCATCTCCTGTCTCTCTCTTCCTCTCTCTCTCTCTCTCTCTCTCTCTCTCTCTCTTTCTCTCTCTCTCTCTCTCTCTCTGTCTATCTGATCTAGTTCCTCACATATATAAGACCTACTGGACTGAGATGAGCTACAGTGCTCTCTTTTTAAGGAACTCCAACTACTCAACCGTCTTAGGGGAACCTGGTTTTTCAAGAGAAGGGTCAGGATCTTTTTCATTACCCCTGGTTCTTAATGCCCCTACTGTAGAGTCCTTTGGAAATCATTTTTAATAAAACTTAACTTTACTTTATGTCTAAGATCACCCAAAAGGTGAGACTCATGAGGATCAAATGACATAAAAATTGTAAAGCACTTTGCACAGTGCTTGGCACATAATAAGCATTATATAAATGTGAGCTATCATCATCATCATATATTTATATTGCACTACACTATATCACTTTATGTTCCATAATTATGTTACATCATATCACATATGATATATCATGATATTATTAGGGGCAACTAGGCGGCACTATAGTGCACAGAGTGCTGGCTGGAAGTGTGGAAGACTCATCTTCCTGAGCTCAAATCTAGCCCCAGACACTTACTGGTTGTGTGACCCTGGGCAAGCTACTTAATCCTGTTTGCCTCAGATTGCGCGCATGTAAAATGTGCTGGAGAAGGAAATGGTAAACCATTACTTTGTGAAGTGTCTTTGTGTCTTTGTGAAGAAAACCCCAAAAGGGGTCATGAAGACTTGGACATGACTGAAAATGATTCAACACCTTATTATTATTATTCAATGAAGATAAGGTAAAGGTTAGTTATTCACTTTCTCCAGACAAAAGAAAGGCTTAAAGTGCAAAATGCTAAAAGTCTTAAAACAGGAAGTAGTAACCCATAACTTCCAGTATAAGTTAGAGCTGATACTTAAAACATTAAAACATGAAATGTTTTGTGACCCTGATGAACAGCTATTTCATCTTCCCCTCAGTCCTGCATATTTTGAGCAGCTCTGTCAAGGTCCATATCTTCTAGCGAAAAGGTGATGGTCATCTCTGAAAAGCATGTAGTTGTCATTCTGTTTCTGCTATCAGTCAACACTGATAAAAAACCCCAGGAATTCCCATAATCTCAATGTAGTGGCTAGGATACAAAATTCCTCTTTCACGATCACTCTGCAGTCACCTGTGCCCAAGAAATGAAACACAAATCAGATGAGGCCACTATAGTGTCAAAAGTCAGTCTCAGGCTCACCAGCCAGTGCATGGGGCCGCTGCTGAAAATGGCAGGGAGAAATGGGGGTGGAGCCCTTCTTACCTCTTGGAAGTTTTAAAGAGGCTCCTAGGCACATATTAAGAAGGAAGGAAAAAAGATAGGTTCAAAGGAGAAAATAGAATAAATGGGAGGGGCAGGATAGCATGGAGGGAAATATAGTTAGTCTTTCACAATATGACTGGCATGGAAGTATAACCTACATCAAATTGCTTGCCTGCTCAATGAGGGTGAGGAGAGAGGAAGGGAGAGAATGTGGAACTCAAAGTTTTAAAAATGAATGTTAAAAATTGCTTTCACATGCACCTGGGAAATAATATATAGAGGCAATGGGGTATAGAAATCTATCTTGCCCTACAGGAAATAGAAGGGAAGAGGATAAGAGAAGAGGGGGTGACAGAAGGGAGGTCAGATTGGGGGAAGGGATAATCAGAATGCACTGTCTTGGGGTGGGGGGAAGGGAGAGATGGGGAGAAAATCTGGAACTTAAAATCCTGTGGAAGTGAAAGTGTTGAAAACTAAAAAAATTAATTAAAAAAGAAGAAAGGAAAAAGAGAGTGAAAGTGGATATTGTCTCTCCCTTTAAAATCTACTGAATGCTCTCCCTAGCTCAGTGACCACCTCTTCTCCTGCTGCTGTCATGGAGAATAAGCAAATGTGACATTCCCCAAATCCTCCAGTACTGAGCATATGTGGCCATGGAAGTGGCCGGGGAGCTCACCTTTACATATATTCTATAGGCTGTGTCCTACTTCCATTACATATGCATATTATGCATGTGTTTTTCTCTACATGTATACATATTATTTGTTTATACATACATTTATATGTTTACATGTACATGACAGCTGTTCATTCCTTAATAATTCTACTTTCTATGAACTCAGATATGAATTCTTTCTATTTCCATTAACTCATAAAAAAAGCTGTTCATTTTTTTTGAATTTGAATTTTATGAGACTGTGTGCTCATAAGAGAATTTAGCATCTCTCTAGGATAGGGAAGTGGTCGTTCAGATACTGAACTTCCCAGAGCTTCTTACTGGGGCCAAGGAATTGAGAAGTACCTCAAAATTTACCCATTTACAGCAGGGGAATCTTTAATATAAGGGTCATCTATACAAATCATACTGATATGAGAATGGGTGCTCTAATTGTAAAGGAGGGATGTATCAAAATGCTATGAGAAATTTGGGGAGGAACAGTACTATCACTAGGGGAGGTAAGGGAAAACTTAAAGAAGGGTGTAGTGCCTGGATTTGGCCTTGAAGGGGAGGGGAATGTTCAATGGTCCATTCTAGATGTTCAGAAGTACACAAGCAAAAACGCAGAGACTGGAAAGAGTAAAACAGAAGTAGGTGAATGAGCAATCTAATTTTCCTGGAATATAGAAGATGTGATGGAGAGTAAAAGGAGAAAACACTGGAATAGTAGCTTGCAGCTAGATTATGAAGGAGCTTGAATGTTAGGATAGGAGTTTCCTACTTTATTCAGCAGGTCACAGGGAATCTGAAAGCTTCGGATGATACCCATGTATGGAGGTCAGTATCAGGAATTGTCATCTTGGAATAATTCAGAATATTTCTCAGTTTCATGATCAATACTTCAACTTATTCTCAGAATGAGCACTGTCTGAATGGGATGTGTCAGGAAAGAAGTCCAAGCTGAATCCCTAGCAGAAAGGAGATAGCTAAAAATCCTCCTAACCAAATATGACAAACTGGACTATATCAATTTTCCTTGAAGCAGAGCCAATACCTCAATCAAGACCTTGGCATAGTATGAACTCCCCACAGGGCCTGTCAAGCAGTGAAAGATGCATTTGGAGGAAAATTTTTGCCAAAGAGGTTAAATTTGTACAACCTCCCTCGAATTACTCTTAGGGGAATAAGAATGGAGCAGCGAATGCAAAAAGTGGATCGCAGAGTAGGTAAAAATTGAACTTCTTTGAAGTGTGTCTAACTTCACAATAGAAGGATTCACAATAGTCCTTGGGAGAGCAGAATGAAAGTAATGGAAAGTTGACCTTAATCCAGAAACATAACATATGGTATATCCATAAGCAAGCTCCCTTAAGCCAGGAACTTTTACTTAGAGTCTAGCGACAGAGTAAAATAAATTCAATATAAATTGTTGGATTGACCACAGAAGAGAGTAAAATGGAGTATGGTCTGGAAAAGTGAAAGATGCTGTAAGTTACAGTAAGAGCAAGGATATGTTGGAGCCAACTGGCATGTGAGTCAGTCAACTGTTAAATTTTCAGCGTGAGCATTTCTGCCTTGGAAATTGGCAAATGCTACAAATCAGGGCTTGATTTGTTTGTTGTTTGTCAAGGCTTAACAAAGCGATGGAGAAAATGTCAACGCAGATTAAACTTATTTGTGTGTTCTACAGTTTTTGTAGACCTGATTGTTACATATTTACCAGTATATCTCTTCAGAGGATCCACCATTAGAGGGTTTTGAGAGATGAGATAAAAGGTTGGATGACAAGAAATAAAATAAATATAGGGAATTTCTCCCCCACCATTTGGGTTTTATTTAGCAGACTGCTCGAATGAGAACAAACTGAATCCACAATCCCACTCATTACCTCAAAGTCTGAAAACATCAGTCCATAAACAGTATCTATGTTTATGCAAAACTCTCAGACTTGCACAAATTTTGTCACCATTTCAATGTTCAAGATAAAGTGCATCACCATGCAAAATGGCAATATGGTAACCGCCACAATGGAAAAACTACAGGGTCTGAGATGGGGTAGGAGGGGGGCCTTGGATTGAAATCTCAGTTCTGCTACTATTTCCCATGTGATTGTAGGGAAGTCACCTTTCTAAATTTCCTCATGTGAAAAATTAAAGGGTTGGGAAACATGTTCTCTCTAGTCCTTTATAATTCTAAATCCATTGATTCTTGAAGAGACGTATCTCCCTTAGTTTCCAGACAGCCTTGGTATCACCTCAAAAATAGGATACATCCCTATATAGAAATTTACAAATTTCATTGCTTAAAGTTGTGGAAGATGTGTTATGTAATTCATAGAGATTCCTCCTTGGGCACTTAACATGTCCGATTGTTAGGTACCTCTCTAAAATTTTAAGTGAGAAGAGTTATTATAATTGCTGTTGAGAGTTCCCGCATCAATGAAAACAAAGATCCTTGATATAAGAATTCACATAGTTCCTAAAAGTTTATAAACTGCTTTCTTAAGCAATGGGTGCCTTATTATCTCCATTTTATAGAAAAATTAAGTGAGGCTCTGATAGGTCATACAGAATTGACATTTGAACCCAGACCTGATTATAAGATCAATCATCTTTCCATGACTTGCTTCTCTCAGAAGGTGTACTTAATGATATTACCACCAATTTGTACAAGTTCCCCTGAGATGCATGAGATTGTGATGAAGCCAATAGCCCCTTCTACAGGGGATACAAATGCTTCTTCTTTGGTCCTCAGTGGGAACCAATATTGGCAGCATCTACTTGCCTTTTGAACTCTTTTGCTCATAGGGTGATAAGTATCTCATCAGTTCAAACCAGGTGACAAAGTAAGGCTATCCTTTCTTCTCTGAACCAGCATATCATAGGAGATACATGCTTGCCAACTTTTTATTCTATTGGGAAAGAATCCAATTTCTGAAGAAATATTTAAAATAATCTAAATCTACCAGCTTCTTTCTCTAGTGCCATTCATTTAATAAACATCCATTTAAGGCACCTTGTATATGGAACACTTTACTGGACTCTGGAGGGTGGGGAAACACACACACACATATACATATGTGTATATATGTGTGTATATGTATAGATGTGCATATACATATGTATATGTGTGTATATATGTATATATATATATATATGTGAATGGAAAATATTACTCCCTTCAGCCCCAACTGTTTATAATCTATTTGAGAAAACAAGATGTAGCACTTTGTGGAAAACCTCTCTGATGTACTTATCATATATTGCTGTGTGTCACAGCAGTTTGTCTTTATCATGGAGTCCCACCCTTCTAGACTATAAACTCCATAAGATGAGGGACCACATTTTATTTAAATTTTCTATCTAATCCAGTGCTTAGAATGGTAATCTGCATAAGGTTCCTGTTGTGTGTCTGTTCAAATGAAATGAACACACTACTGGATTCTTTTATGAAGAATCATAGTGAGTTCCCTGTCACTGAAAGTGTTGCAACAGTCTGGATGACCACTTGGCTGAGACAGTTTATAGGCAATTCTTTCACAGAAGAAAAGTGAGATTAGATGGACTCTAAGATCCTTTCTCCTCTCCAACCCATTCTCCAGATAACTGCTAAAGTGATAATCTAAAAGGACCACATCTCTCAGTATGGGCTTGACTGGCATTTCAATATGTTATACCTTTCTAGACCCGTTATACATAACTCCTTTCCTTTTTCCTTTCTCCCCCTCTATGCCTTCCCTTCATCTGTCCCTGCCTCTCTATACTTACACTATGGCCCATCCAAACTGGCTTACTTGATGTTCCCCAAACGTGATCTTCCATCTCTTATTTCTATGATTTACACATTAGCTTTCCATTGTAGGGGAGTGAATTGGTAAATGTTTAACTGATGGCTCTTTGGGAAAAAAAAATGTATGTACAATTGTTCTTTAAAATTTAGTTCACATTATTAATATTTTCTCCATCCCTTTTTTAAGTCTTCTAGAGAGTATCCCAAAAAAAATCAATCCCTAATTCACCTGCATCTGAAGTGTAAATATTCATGCTAAAATTTAACAATTACCCTTGTGGGTCAATTCAGACCAGCTCCAGCTCACCCCTACCCTGATATGTGTGTGGAAGGTTCAGCCTCCTTTCTTCCACCGCATGGAGTCTGTAGCTCCTTTCAGTTCCCTCTTTTACAAGAGGCCTTTTCTCACCCTCCAGTTGTTAGTTTACCCCCACCCTGCCAATTATTATATATTTACTTTGCATACGTTTTGTAATGATGTATGCAGTCAGGTAAGGGTTAGAGGTGTTTAGGTCATCAGAAAACAACTTTCTCTTGGATGTCCCCCACCTTTATTTGGACAGAGCTACCCTTTTCCATCTTCTCCTTTCAGGGCCTGAGGGGGATTGAATTTCTTTTAGCTCGCATTTTTACTCAACTTCTCATTCAAGGTCAATAGAGTTGATGACTTTTCGAAGAGAAAGCAAGGATGGGGGAGTTAACTTGTCTGAGGCATTTGATACTGAGGGAAGTTCTTTGGGTCTTTTAGCCAGGCTCCTTCCACCCCTTAAGCATTGCCTAGGGTTTATGGTTTGGATCTGCCTAGAGTTAATGGTCTCTCTACATCTACACCAGGGCTAAATTTTTTTTAAATGAAGTTTTATTGTGTTTATAAATGTAAAGTCCCACACCCCCAATATTCTTAGCTAGAAAGGTGAAGAGCTAGATTTGGTCTTCGGATCATATAGTTTGCTGACCTTTGATCTAGTTGTTATCCTGCATGGGAGTTTTATAAATGTAGTAATCACCAATATCCATAAGATTTCCCTAACATGAGATGAAATACTAAGCCAGGATATAGTCCTGATGATTCAGACACAAGGCCTGAACTTCTATTCCTTTATCTCTACATACCACAGACCATTCACTGACTCCTTTCTGCCTTCCCCTTCAGAAATAATGAAGCACACTACTATTTGATTTAATTCAATAAACATTTATTAAGTGCCTACTATGTGCCAGAGAAAAAAATACAGAAAAGGAAGCTGCAAAGGAGATGGGACCCACAGGGCTATCTGGCCCATGGCATTTTGTTCTATGGAGTTCAGACCAGGCAGAGCAGTAGATGGAAGCTGTCCAGTTTGTGCCCTCTATAAAGGAAAGCTTTGGGAGGAGTTGAGTGTTCCACCCTCCAGTCCTACAATCAGAGGGGAGAGGAGACTGAGGCAGGTGGAAAGGTGTGATCTAAGGCTGAATTAAACAGCATGATGAGGAAATCTCTGGTGACCTGTGGAGCTCAGACCTGAATATAGAAAGTGCGCTAGGAAGAGTTGGAATCAGTCCTTTATCTAAAGAACTTTGTTACTATCTAATGCGACAAGTAAACAATTTCAAAGAGCAGAAAAAACTTGGAGTTAAATTTCCATCCTCTTGGTCTGCAGGAATGGAAAGAAGTACTTCACAATACATATGGATTGTCAGAGGAGACATTTTCACTAGTTGGATGTGCCCCATTATCTGGTCTCAGTTGCCCTTTCTGCCTCAGTGAATAAAGGTGCAATTGGCCACAAGAAGCCCATGCATTCTCAACACTAACCAGCTGATGCTCTTTATTTTGTCTCTCTTACTTCATCTCATTTCCTTCTCTTTCTTGCTCAATAAACTCATTTCAATCCCCCATTCAGCCTTCATTCCAATTTCTTGCCTTCCTCAACCACTTGCAAATCTATAAAGAAAATATGGTCTATGCTGCCACGTTGGCTCTTAGTCCAAACTCTCTGCCCAGTATCTCTTCCCAATCTGGTATGTCTGTACCCCTACAGTCTTTCCCAAGAGTCTCTCAGTCTCTCCTTGAATGAAAAGGAACAAAACTGTGGCATTATGTCTCCCAGAAACTCATCTGGCTTTGTCACTGAGAACTTTCTCTTTCTTCCCACAAAGGAATTAGTCTCCGAAACTCACTACAAATATATAATACGTATACACACATATACATATACATATATATGTATATGTGTGTGTGCATGTGTTTTTACTCCACCACAATGTTAGCTTTTTGAGAGGAGAGACTGTTTCATTTTTGTCTTTGTAATCCCAGTAACTAGTCTAAGCTTAATCAATATATGTTAATTGTCTAAAATGAAAACTATGATGCAAAGAACCATATATACAAGTCCACATTCATGCTTTACTAACAGAATCTTTGGAGAAAGAGAAAATTGGAGAGAGAGAAAAAAGAATGACCAAAGTAGAGGACTGCTGATCTTAGAAGGCCTTTTAAATGAAGCAAGTTTTGAGACAGATCTAAGAGGAAGTAGCTCATTAGGACCCAGGACAGTGACATCCATCTACTACCTGCCCTTAGTACTAAAGCTAAACTGTGATGGCCTATTCATTCTGTGTCTGGGTTATTGTGTCCAGTGCTTAGAGCCACATATTGATAAGCTGGAAAGTGTGTCAAGGAGGGCAACAGAGATAATGAAGGGCATAGAGACCAGGCCATAGGTGTTGAAGGGACTAGTGATAGTGATTTTGGAGCAAAGAAGGCTTAGAGGAGATATGATAACAATTTTCAAATTTTTAATGGGCTCTGATGTGGAAACGACATCAGACTTATTCTGCTTGGTCTCAAAGGACAGCTAATGGGTAGAAGCTTCAGACAAGACATTTTGGTATGATATAAGATAAAGAAATTGTAAAAAATAGCTATCCAAAGGTGAAATTGGTTGTCCCTGGATGAAGTGGGTTCGCAGTCACCTAACATCCTCAAGCAAAGGCTAGATAAATGGTTCTCAAAATTTTTGATTTCAGGACTCTCACATCCTTAACAACTGATGAGGGCTTTTGTTTATGTGGGTAGTATCTATTGAGATGTGACCCAATTTTCATATTTGCAGAGAAAACTTTAATTCACAGGGCATGTGGAAAACATCATTGTGTACTAGTGAGAATGAGAGTGAAAAATATATATAACATCTTGATATTATTATTCAGAAAAGTTTTTGACTTTGCAGACCCCCTAAAGGACTTTCAGATCCTTAGGTGAGAAGAGCTAAACTAGATGAATACTTACTCCAATGTTGTGGAAGGAATTCTCAACTAGAGAAAAGTTACACTAGATAAACTCAGAGTTCTCTTCCAGCCTTAAGACTTGGTGATTCTGAGGTATATTCATTCATCTGTATTTCATGTTTAAATATATTTAAATAAATATTTAAAAGATCTAATTAAACCTCTATGAGAAAGGCAAAATATGAGGAAGGTATTTCCTTAGCTATAGATTGTTATTTTTATGTTGGATGTTGACTTGGGGTATTAATTACAGCTCTCAGATGGGTGTCCATTCTTCATTCCTCAAAAATGACTCATACAAAAAAAGAGATAAAGAGCGCATTTATTAGTCAGCTCTCTGCTTAGTCAACCTGATAGTTACTTTTGGCCAGACATGTGCTTATGAAGTATGGCATTGCTGTTGGCAAAACTATTTATCTGTATGACACTATATGTCACTTTTGAACTTAGACTTGACATCCATAAAATTACATTTTCATCAAACTGAAAGATCAAGCTTTCTGTGCTGACTCACTTGGGTCAACATTTTGCAAATGCCTGGATTTACCACTTGAACCATAAACCCTCTGTGAATAATTCCATCCACTGATGTTTGATAGCCTCGGGCATAGATCATAATTTCTGAGCAGGAAAAGAGATGTCAAAGCAAAATGATTATCCTTTCTGCATACAGGATGACTTACTCTGAAATGTATCCTCAATTGCCATTTTAAAAAATACTGAGTAAACAATAACTTTGGTAGGTTTCAAAGGATAATAAGCAGCATCACTGTAATATCAGGCAGCTAGGTGATGGGATGGATAGAGCACTTGACCTGGAGTCAGAAAGAGCAAAGTTCAAATCTGGCCTCAGATACTTACTAGTTGTGTGACTTTGGGCAAGTCACTTAACCTATTTGCCTCACTTTACTCATTTTTAAAATGAAAATATAATAGCACCCTTCTCCTAAGGCTATTGATAGAATCAAATATTTGTAAAGGGTTTAATGTCTAGCATATAGTAGGTGTTATATAAATGTTAGATATTATTATCATACATAAAATGGAATGCTGAGCAGCAAAGAATCACAGAATAATTAGAAGTGAATCTAGTAACTTATCTCTCCTAGTACAACCAGTTGAGTGGTTCAAATACTGTTTGTATAGTGTTTTGAAATTTTCAAGGCACTATATAAATGTTATCTATTATTATGACTATCCAAATGTAGTTAGGAGGTCTTGCGATTTGAACCCTGGTTCTGGAGTTAGGAAGACATAACTGGGACACATGACTAAGGCTGCTAATTAGTGATTTTCCATTTCATCTCCACTGAGCACAGTGGGCTCTTTCTTTCCAGAAGACTCTTTCTCTGTCTCTCTCTCTGCAAGTAACTTTCCCTTTCTGCTGGTCTTCTTTTCTGCTCTTGTCACCATAATTACTTCCTCCTTCACTACTCTGCTGCTAGGGTGCTTAAGATGGGGTAAGATACTTCTGACATTTTCACAGGGTACTCAAGGAAAAACTGCATTATAGGAAAATGGCTCCATCCCAGGCACAGGCTTGCATAAGAGATGATCTCATGCCTTGCAAATTAGGTAGGGGGGTAGTATAACCCCTTTTCTACCCTCTGTAGAACTGAGAGAGTCATCCATTTACTACAAGGCAAGAAATATCCTTGAAGAAGAAGCCTGAGGAAAGAAGAGGACGGAGGGGCAGGGATCGTCCCTTGGCATTTCTATTGAATTTTGGCTGAGCAACCAGATGACTTTTCATCATCACGTACTCAACCCCTGAGTCATCATGGCCAGTAGTAAGTAATTGGGGGATACTATTCTGAAGTGGAAGGTGGGAACAAGAGTCCTCCACCACTCATTCCTGGAAGCTCTTCCTTTATTTGACTGGGATGCTGATTGAGTCCATTTTAAGGTTGGAATGTGTATGATGAAGACCAGCTGAGGATACGCTTAGATATGATGCTTATAATATATAGTCACAGATGTCAAGTATAACCCATGGAGTTTGAAAGGATTGATTTTTTTCTGGAGTGAAGATGTAACGCTTATTCTCCACCTACACCAACCTTTGGAGGTGAACACAGCTGAGAAACATGTGGTGTTGTTCAACTGATAGAAGAATTTGAACATGACATGGGGGAGGTGTGGTTAAGAGGGATGAATTAGATCGTGAAGGGAAAAAATGGAAAAATGAAAACTTGCTTGTGAGAATCAGTTCTTTTTCTCCCTCTGGCCAATGCAAAGAGACTATGATAGATGGGAAGTTTGCATCCTGTGAGGAGCTCTCTCATAACTGTCCAGTGCTACAGGGACAGAGAAGCAAATTAAATGTCTGTATCTGAGAGCACTGAAATTATGGAAGTAAAAGCAAAGCTTTGGGAAATAGATCAGTGTGTGAGCAGAGTTCTTGGATCATATCCACAACATCGTTTCAGGGGTCTTGCCGTCTCCCACAAGACCTGAATAAACACAGCTAGATGGCACAGTGGATAGAGCTCAAGAGCCTGAATGAAGTCAGGAAGAAACATCTTTCTAAGTTCAAAACTTAACCTCAGATACTTACTAGCTGTGTAACTCTGGGCAAGTCACATAGTCCTGTTTGTCTTGGTTTCTTCATCTGTAAAATGAGCTAGAGAAGGAAATGGCAAACCACTCTAGTATCTTTACCAAAAAACCCCAAATGGGATCATGAAGACTCAGACATGACTGAAACAGCTAAACAATGACAACAAAACATTGTTATCAATTCCCAAGTGGGAGTAATGAGAGGGAGTTGATTTTCTGGGCTTCTGACTCATCTAGTGCTAGGAGTATATTTGGACACTGAAGGGAGAGTATGGTCTAGAGATGCAGGTGCTAAGCTCATTTACATTACTTGTGATGAATTTCTGCTATTCTAATTTAAAAGTCTGTAACAAATATGTCTTGGTATCTCAAAGGAAACACAATGGAGAAAAGGGACTGAGGGAGGAGCTAATTGAATGTGAGCTGAGCCATGGATCTGATTAGTGAAAACATCAGCTCATACTCTGGATAGAAAAGAGTGTTGCCACCAAGAGGTAAGTGGTAGATAGTTACTCTGGGAACAGAGAGAGGCATGAGAATTATGGCAGTTACTGCCAAAACACCCTTTCTTATTGATTACTACATATATTTGTTGGACTAATTTTTTGGTAGTCAGACAGTTGCTTAAAGCTCTCAGTGAAGATCCATATAGTGTCATAGAGATTTCAGGGGGTGTAATAAGCTGGGCCAGTATCCCCTGATAGTTCAAGTCCAAAATTGGAACTCAATGAGACACTCATAATCTATCCAATAGCTAAAAAAAGGAAGTCTAGTTGGCCTTAGGGAAAGGATGTTCAGAAAAGGAACAGGCAGTTCATCTAGGATAAAGCACTGACTGAGTGGAACCCAGTTTTCCTGTCTTATTCATGTTGTTAGTCTGCTGTTGAAAGCTTCAGGGAATGGATCTAGCCCCTTATGTCTTGGTTGTATTGTGCCTAGGTGACCAGAAATCATAGTCAATGATCCTAACTTGGTCTTCTGAGACAGTCACATTTCAAGGAGAATTTCAATGTTTTTTAAAGAAAAAGAAAACTAACCTAACTCACATGGGGAGTGGAGGGAAGATGAGACATAGGAAACTGTTCCCATCACAAGGGGTTTGTTTTCCTACTTAGATCTGAGAACATAATTCATCATCTGTTGAGCTTTGGAGTTAAATGGAAAAACAGATGCTTAGTAGAAAGAAACTTTGACTAAGAATTAAGACAGGAGTTCTAGACTGTCACTTATTAGCTGTGTGACCTTGGACAAATTATCTTGTCTTTCTGTGCTTCTGTAAAGTGAGACATTGGACTAGACCCTAGACTCATGGAATTGGGACAGGGGGGAGGAATCTCAAAGGTTATCTATTATAATCTACATCAGAACACAAAAACCCTCTAATATTCCTGAAAGTAGTCATCTAGTCTCTATGCTTGAAGTCTTCTGGCCATAGGTAGAAAACTACTAGCTCCCAAGGCAGATCATCACATTTGGGCAGTCTCTAATTTTTACAAAGTTTTTCAAGCCAAAATCTGTATTTGTATTTTGTATCTCCCAGTCACTGGCATCAAGGAGAACAAGTCTATTATCTCTTCCACAAGGCAAACCATCACATACTTAAAGAAGGTTATCACCTTCTTAATCTTTTCTTCTCCAGGAGAAATATCACTAGTTCTTTAGGTAAAATCCATATGATCTCCAGGCCCCTCATGATCCTTATCATTTCCTTTTGGGTCCATTATAATTTGCTGATGTCTTTCCAAAAAAAGTGAACTCTAAAAGGGTCCTTAGATGATTTCTAAAGTCCTTTCCAGCTCTAAAATCATTGGCATTTTGTGATTCTATACTGTAATTACCCATTCATGTCCTGAAATGCCTTCCCTATATAATACTCCAGAAAAAATGTTCTAATTGGTGGGGCATGAAAAATAAAAGCAGAAAGTCATTCTGGGATAAATTGACTTTCCATAATAAACTGGAGGTATGTTTGTTTTAAGATATCAAAACCCAAGGCCCTTCTCTTTTGTCAAACATTATCCTAGTGGCTATAGGAAGATTAGCTAATATAAGATCATGTATTTGAATTGCAGAGAATAAATATTTAATTGTGTGTCTAGGGTACACAACAAGTCTCAGGAAAAGAAAGGGTGATTTAAAAGACAAAATAAGGAGCTGGCACAATGGACTGAACTCCAGAGTTTCTTAAGGAAACACTTCCAAGGGTCACATTCACATGAGTTAATCAGTCAATTGAGTCAATAATTCAGCCACCTCGATGAAACCTTTTCCTAACACTTTCACGTAACCTTTGGTCTCCACACTCCTGAGATGAGCAGAATGAGATAGTTCCAAAAACACACATAGAAATGAATTAAGCCCCTGTAGATTCAGTACCTCAGGCGGGAAGGAGGAAAATTTCTCCTCTGAAGTCTTTGGTACAGAATGGAAAGAGAGGCTGGAGGCTGGGAGGAAAATCATTTAACTGAATGCCCTTTCTCTCTAGATTTAATTGCACTGAGCTGAATTGACTAATAAGACCAAAATGAGAAAAAGCATCCAATTATTAAAAATTGGGTTTATCTGTCGCCCTTCATACACTGTTGGGTTGATTTACATTGGGAAGCAATGCATATCTTGGTTCTTCATATTGATAAATACATCCTTCTCCCCATGGAAAAAAGTGCCATTTATGGAAGACTGATATAATTTGCTATGGAGAAAAAGAAGAGGCATGAGAGAGGCTATTTCTGTACTGGGTCTTAAAGGAACCCAGGGGCTCAACCACAGGGGATTTAGAAAGTTTAACATCTGCAAAAGATGCAATAGCAATTACAACACAAATGATTTCACTTTAGCTATTCAATACTTCCTAATTAATGAAAAAATTAAGGCCATCTGTCATGTGCTTCCTAATTTTCCCAATTCCATACTTTTACAAATCATCTCTCTTTACCTATCAGTCCCTCTACAATTTCTGCAGTAGAAATGGCCCTTCTTGCCACAGCTAAGCTCTCTGCCTCAATCCCAGAGATAGTTCAGTACAGTGTGAAGGATTTTGGGATTTGGACTCAGAAGACCTAGATTTGAATCCCAGATCTCCTACTTATTACCAGTTGTGAAACTGGGCAGATCATTCAATTTCTATGAGTGTCTTCAATGGTATAAATGATGGGGTTGGATTAGATTACCTCTGAGGAACACCCCAGGTCTAAGTAGGTGACAGTATGAAGTACATGGTAAGCACTTATGATGAACAAGGAGTTATGCTGATAGTCAAGATGCAAATATGAAATGAACAACAGTCTCTGCCCTCAAGGTACTTACATTTTCCTAGAACAGAGAATCTGTAAAGAGAACTAAAAACATAGTAATTTGAAGGGAAGAGGGAGGGCACTAACTAAGGAGAATATGAAAGGCATTCCATAAGAGATGATATTCCAGATGAGCCTGAAAGGGAGCCAGGGATTTTAGGAGGTGGAAGTGAGGAGATTGTACTAGGATAGAGGTGTGGGAGATAGAGTGACTAGTTTAGGAAACTCCGAGCAGGACAGTTTGCCTGAAATGAAGGGGAGTGATGGCCAAGAAGCTTGGAAAAATCTTATCTTTTCCAGTAGCTTGCCCCTCAGCAATATTCTATCTCTCTCTGTCTTTCTCTCTGTCTCTGTCTCTGTCTCTCCCTCTCTCTCGCTCTCCTTCTCTCTCTGTCTCTTTCTCAATCTATTCTCTCAACTTGAACCTAAACTCTGGTTGGGTTCAAGGAGTAGGAGGGATAATTTTCAGGTCCTAAGCTATTTCTGTGGGTCTTTCCTCCTGACAAACCCCCACTGGTGTGCTTCCCATCAACAATTAGCCAGTGGACACAATTAGGTCTTGGAAAAGCATTTACTTAAGATGCATGGTAAAAACACTAGCTACTAAAGTAGCTATATATATGTTTGTATGTAGATGTATATATGTATGTATACACACAGCATATGTATTTATATACATATATGTATAGATATATACAGACATGGCATATACACACATATGTATATATGTACACACACACATATAAATTCTCTACCCCCCATGAATTTCTCTGACAAATATACCTAGCATATCTGACAGGAATGGACACAAATAGTAGTAAGACACACATGTCAAAGACAACTCACAAGTCATGGTACTACAGGGCCTGGAAATCTTTTCTCTCTTCCTGGAACATTCTTTGGGTACAATGTCTCTGATGGGTGGGTTGTTCAGATGGATTCCTTGGGTCTGCTCCTCTTCATAGTCAGCTTTCTTCTTTGCTTCCAGGGATCCTGTTCCTCAAAGCTGCTTCCTCCCTCAAGTGACTTCTATGTCCATGTGTATTGATAATGCATTTTTGCTTTATTTTGCTTATTCTTAATGTAATTTGGCTTCTTAATGGGAAGATCTTTCCCATTCATTATTAGGCTCATGTGACTTGCTTAAGGCACATGGAAACCAGGGTCACATAAGTCAAATCACATAGAACAGGAAAGGTCAAACAAGAAGAGATGGAGCTAGAGCAGAGCTGAGAGAAAGTTAGTCAGAGAGCAATCCGAGCTGGGAAAGGCAGCAACTAACGTGACTGGGAGAGCTTGTTGGCATTTTTTTGTTTAAGAGGGTCTGTTTGTGATTTGTTTAAGGGAGTTGATTTGTGAGAAGCCTAGCTGACTTGGGTCTTGGGTCTGGTGTTGCCTTCTGCATTGTTATTGTGTACAGATTTCTTTGTTGCTATGATGGATTTGGCTTTCTGGTGTTTGAATAAATGTTTTGGTTCTGTCTTCCATGTGGAGAGTCTGTTGTGTTTTGCAATTCGGAATTGCCCTGGGATATTCATGGCACTATGAATATCACACTGGTGCTCCACTGTGGTGCATATAGTTTGGAGTATATAGTCTGTGTTCCCTCAGCTGTTCCTCATACTGCTAGAAGGGGTTTCTCTCATTACACCAATTACTGCTAGACAACATGGGCAATGGGTGTGTGTAAGAAGGAGAGCAATCCCATTTCCCTCCACCTGAAAGATGAGGACATGAGTTCTTTTATGACTGTTGTCTCTTTTTAGTGATATTAACTGCCTCCCTGTCTATAGGGATCAGCTACTCAAAACTCTTAGCACAGTGCCTGACACTTAGTAGGTGCTTAATAAATATTTATTGACTAACTGACCCTTTAAAGCTCTCAGTGGCAGGGCTCGGTCAATTATGTTGTCCTTTCTGAATCAGTTGAAAATATCACTGGAAATTACCATTTTGTTAATACATCCAAATTATGAGCACTTACAACTGTATCCACATCAAATGAATTGGGGGAGGGGGTAAGAATCACATCCCTTTCCTTACAACTAAACCTATTGGCCTTTTCTCAGTATTCATCCTCATTGACTTATCATCAGCTTTTAATGTAATTATTAACCTTATTACTTAAATATTCTCTCCTCCTCTGGCTCTCATGGCACTTCTTTTACCTTAGCACTTTAAGATTTGAAAAGTACTTTGCAGACATCATTTCATTTGAGTCTCACAACAATTCTATGAGGAGAATTCTATAGGTCTTACTATTCCCATTTTACAGATGAGGAAACTGAGTGAATAGAATTAAGGAACTTGCCCATGACCATATTGCTAGTCAGTATTAAAGATGAGATTTGAGCGTAGATTGTCTTGACTTCAAATCCAGAAGTCTATCCACTCCTTTTGCCAGTCCTTGTAAGTGTTACTTCTCAGTCTGCATTGCTGAAGAGTACCCAGCTACTGACCCTTTAGCAAAGCTGTTTCCAAGGTTCAATCCTGGGTCCTCTTTTCTCTATATAGTCTCTTCCTTGGTGAGTTCATCTACACCTGTGTGTTCAATTAGCATTATATAAACATTGTTGTGGTCATCCTTCATTGCCAAAGAAGACCATGCCATCAGAGAAATGATGACATGACTTGCACTTGACTTTGTTTTAAGTGAGGCAGGGGTGTGTGCAAGGTCACCAGCCTCACTTTTCCTCCAGAACCGTCTGAATCCAGTTACCAGATATTCATCAGGATAACTAGAGATGACCCAGAATGCACTAGGAGACCTTAGCTCCTTTAGGTCAAAGTCTGTGCAGGAACTCACTTAGGGTGAGGTAACGTCCATTCATTGAATAGGCCTGTTTAAGAAGTAGACAGGGCACTTACATGCAGATAAAATCAAGAGCAAACCTATCTCTCTCTCTCTCTCTCTCCTTTTCTGAACCTCTCAACTAGGTGACTCAGTGGATAGAGCACCCAGTCTGGAGTCAGGAATGCCTGCATTTAAACCTGGCCTTAGACAATTACTAGCTATGTTACCCAAGTCACTTAACCCTGTTTGCCTTAGTTTCCTCATCTGTAAAATGTGCTGGAGAAGGAAATGGCAAACCACTCCAGTACTTTTGCTAAGAAAATTCTAAACAGGGTCACACAAAGTCAGACAAGGCTGAAGCAACTGAATAACAAAAATATTTTTAACATATAATTAACTTATACCAAACCCTGATTTCTCTTCTGAATCTTAGTCCCATTTCATAAAATGCTAACATTTCCACCCAAATATCCATGAAGTAGAATACATTATTTTCTATCTTGAACCCAATTATACTTCTAACTTCTCTATATCTGGTAAGGGCAGTACTGTTTCCCCAGTCACACAGATAACTTCAGGGTCATCAGTGACATTTTCCCGCCTTTCTCAGTCTCCGTATCTAATCAGTTGCCAAATCTTGTCAACTCTACCCTTGTCAACCTCAATCCCTTTCTCCCTATTCACATAGCCACCATCTTGGTTCAGGTTCTCATTGTTTCTTCCCTAGCCTACTATAATAGCCACCTAATTTGTCTCTCTGCTTCCAGTTTCTTCCCTCACCAATCAATCCTTTGCTGAGTTGCTGAAATAATCATTGAGAAGTTTGCTCTGATTTTATCCCTCTACTACTTCAGCACTAATGCTGTGTAATTTTTGCAAATGTTTGTAGATGGTTTACATAGCCACAAGAGTGACCCTGTGGATAATCATCTGCAACCAAAGGCTTTCAGTGGACATTTGATCATTCATTTAACTATGTACAAAACAGTGCGTTAGAGATAAGAGGATATACAAAGGTCATTGATATGTGGATTCTACCTTTGAAGAGTATACCGTTCATCTGAAGTAATTCACATATAGATATCACTGAGGTAGTAAATATAAATTATACTTAAACATGAAACATCAAAGCCCTTGAATTCAGGCTCTCCTTTTACATATGGAAATAAAGTCACTGAATTGCATAATATAAGAGTTCGAAGAGACTTCAAAGGTCAACAAGTTCACTACATACATGAACAGGAATTCCTTCTAGAACATCCTTGACAGCTAAGGGGAAATAGGTGGTGCAGTAGATAGAGTGCTGAGCCTGGAGTTAAGCATGACCTTATATATCTTAATTTATATATATTTATATTTTATGTATAAAATACATATTTTATATACCTGACTTCAAATCTGGTCTCAGACACTTATTAACTGTGTGACCCTGGGCAAGTCACTTAACCATATCTGCCTCAGTTTCCTCATTTGTAAAATGAGCTGAAGAAGGAAATGACAAACCACTCCAGTATGTTTGCCAAGAAAACCAGAAATGAGGTCACAAAGAGTTTGGATATGATTGAAAAATGACTCAACAATGATAACAAAATATAGCCTCCACTAAAAAACCCTTCAATGAGGGGAAACGCACTACCTCCAAAGACAACCTGTTCCATTTCTGAATAGCATTAGCTGTTAAAAAGTTTTTCCTTACGTCAAGTTTTTCTTCCATTAGTCTTCATTCTGTCCCCTGGAACCAAGTCAAACAGGACTCTAGAAGATATTCCTAAGTAGGGATGGAGTGTGTGAGGGGAACCTCTCCCTTTAGTAGCAATCTGGTGATTTGCAATTAATAAAAGGCATAACAGGTATCAAATAAGAAAAAACCTACTCTTCCCAGTATTCTTTGGAATAAATATAAGTCTCTTTCCTCAGAAGTATACTATATTTATGCTGTAACTACATTTCTTATGAGGCTTGGGCCCTAGGAGTCAAACATGATGGCAAGAGCTGAGACTTCAGATTCATTGGAGACATTGTGCTAGTCCTGAGCAGAGCTCATCATTGTGAGAATGAAGAAGGAAGAAAGGTGGAACCAAGAGAATATTGGGGGAGGCGGGTTGTAAGTGAAGGGTCCTGGTTTATGAAAATTTACATAGAACTGAAGACTACCTAGATAAACTAGAAGATAAACAGGCTGGCTACTGAGTTAATGGGGGGTGAGGTGAGCTACTGACAAGACAAACAGTGTGATGTTGTCCTCATTTCGTAAGTTATTCCCAGTATAAAATAGAGTGATGAGCTTCTTTTCCAGATTATTATAAAGAAGCAGAGAATGGGGATGCATGCTGAGGAATGGTTGCTAAGATATATTTTTTATTTCTGATTTTTTTTTAAAAAAACAGATCTTGTGATTTTTCTATATTTCTATTTACATGATAAAAATGAGTATCTAGACCCAAGCTGACTTTAGAGGTCCCCAGTCTCACACTGAGGTGGCAACTCAAGCCACTTGGGAAACATTTACCTTATTCTCTACAAATACAAACCCAAGTCCTTGAGAGACTAGTGCTGGCTGGTGCAATTTGTCAACTGTAAAGGGATCCTCTGAAATTTATCCCCAAAGCTCAGAGTGCAAACTTACACTACTTCCTTAATTCTCTACTTGCCTGTCTTTGCACTGATTGCCCAGTGATTTTATTCTAGCTATGAAAGTCTGTAATTACGCGATTATGTTTTACCTACTCTCACAGAATATGAATTGAGAGAAAGAGTCCAAACAGCCCAATATTACCCAAAAGAATGTATTCAGGCTTCACTGAAGAATTGCCTTGAGCAATGTAGCATATCTATGGGGGCCTAGGGGGGAAAACTACAGCTGACAGACCAGTCTGCCAAGTACCTATAAAAAATAGATTCACTATTTGCAGTCAAGACTTCAGGCTGACCATCAGACTAAAGAGGTAATGCCACAGAAGTCACAGTGGGCTCTTCACATGGCAGCTGCTGTTGAAACTAATCCCATAACAAACTTTACATGTGCTCAATGTGGAAAAACAATCAATCAGTCCAGCATGGGGCTTTGCAGGTACTATCCCAACACGCCAATTATAATGGCTAACATTCAGAATGATATCATCTTCTCAAGTGAAGGACAAAAACCACCACAAACCTAGTACTTGAGGCTATGGATAGTTTGGATATAGGAAAGATACTATTTTGAATAAATGTTCTTGAGAAAGGGACACTTACAGAACAGGTTGCCCTGGGATTGGCAAAATCACTCCATGGAGGCATTGTCAGATATCTAGTTTTTAGATATCTTTGCCACAGTTTATGTATGTGCAAGATTGTTTCAGGATGTGTTTGGGGTCAAATAGAAAGCAGCGCTATTTCTATTATGGAATGTCTCTGAATGCCCCAGAGATGGCACAAATTCATCTTACCTTATTATCTTTTTCCTAAACCCTTCTCTCCTCTTCCTGATTTCTGTTGAAGACAACACCTTCCTTCCAGTCTTTCAAGTTTGTGATCTCAGCATTAATTTGGACTCCTCACTTTCCCTCATGTCACTTATCCACTCTATTGCTAAGTCTGACCATTTCTACCTTGGTAACTTCTCTCATATCTAATCGCTTCTCTCCATTCACAAAGCTACCATTTCAGGTCCTTAGTGCCTGTTAACTTGGATTGCTCTAGGAGCCTCATAGAATTGATATTCCTGCTCACAGACTCTCTATCTACTCTCTCTGTCCTACGCATTGCTGTGGAATTAAATTTCCTTAACTATAGATTGAACTATGTGATCCTACCTGTTATCTCTAGAATGAAATAAGAACTCCTCTGTTAAGCTATTAAAGCCCCATACAACCTTTCTCCGAATTACCTTTCTAACCTTGTTGGACACTACTCCCTATCCCACACTCTGCCATCCAGGTAGACTGATCTGTCTGCTTTTCACATGTGCTACTCCATTTCCACTAGCATTCCACATTGCACTTGCAAATACAATATATATATATATGTATATATATATACGTATATATACAATTATATATATACAATCACATATATGTGCAATTATATATATACAATTACATATATATACAGTTACACACACATATATATACAAATGTATGTATATATACATACATATATATATAATCATTAGTGTCTAGCACAGGCTGGTGCATTGCTGTTATTTAGTCATTTCAGTTGTGTCCAACTCTTCATGACCCCATTTGGGATTTTCTTGTAAAAGATATTGCATTGATTTGTCATTTCCATCTCCAACTCATTTTACAGAAGAGGAAAACTGAGGCAAATGGGATTAAGAGACTTGTCCAGGGCCACACAACTAGTAAGTATCTGAAGCTACATTTGAGTTCAGGAAGATGAGTCTTTCTGACTCTAGGTGTTCTACCCTCTGTGCCACCTGGACACTTAACTAACACTTATTGGGGCAGCTAGGTTACACAGTGGATACAGCATTGGCCCTGGAGTCAGGAGGCCCTGAGTTCAAATCTGGCCTTAGATGCTTGATGCTTAGTAGCTATGTGACCCTGGGTAAGTCATGTAACTCTGATTTTCTCACAGATAAACAAAACCCCCCAACTTGTTGATTAATCAGTTGAGCTTTGGGTTACAGATGTTTTGGAAATTCTTCCTAAAAATCTGCATGGGATAACCCTACTGTGGCTATGTCTTCTGCCATGACTGTTTTCATAGGCAGATCCTGGGCACCCATCAGTTGTCAACTTACTCTAAGTGCTACTCTGACCTGATTTGTGACCCAGCTGTAAAGTGAGGAAAATGTGATCTTTGCATTTTTTTGCATATTCTTGACTTACATAATATGGCATCTGGGCTCACTCAGTTTCCATTTAGACTATCAAGGAGTTCCCAGAGGGTGGGTGACTCCTTCTGCCCTTAGAGGTTGATCCTGTTTGACTTCCCCACCTCTTTGGGTGCTCCTCTAGGTCCTAAAGTGTGGTCCTGTGCCTGAAAAAAACCTCACTTGAGGACCTAGAGGGTCACAAGTGACCTTGAGGTCACAGGTTCCCCACCACTGAGTCCTAGGGTTTGGGATATATTTCTATAGTACTGTAGTTTATGAGCCCCCACCTAGTTTACTTCCTCACTGATCATCAGTTGATATCAATTAGTCATCCATAGTTAATCACTTTTAAGAAATGGACACTTACTAAGGTGTTATAGTAAGAACAGTATATAGTACATAGTAAAAACAAATATAAATTACTCCCCACAAAGTGAGAGCACATTCTCCCACAAGTATATATAGAAACTAGGGGGAAATGAGTAAAAGCACAGAGCACATGTGTTAAGGGGAACCTCACAACTCTTGGTGGTCCTTTTGCAGGGAGTCCTTTTCTTTCTCCCATGGGGCCCTCAGGAAATTTGCCTTAAATGTGATGTAACTTTTTGAATCACTTGATCCACCCCAGCCCAATTGCCTCCCACTATAACACACTTGTTTAGATGTTATTTCCCTCAGTAGCATGTAAGCTCTTTATGAGTGGGTATCATTTGCTTTTTGCCTTTGTATTATCGCTCAGCCCTTGGAGGATGCTTATTGCAGAAGAAAAGCTTATGCTCCATATTTTAGCCAAAAATCTGTTAGAGAGAATTGATTAATATGCAAGCATTTATTTCTCCTTGGACAGGGGACCAAACAGGCAGTTTTCTCTGTAAATGGAAATCCTCTTTCCCACAAGGAATTTCAGTTTACTTTTATAATAATCCTAAAGTAAAAGAAAATTCCATAGCAAAATCAACCCAAGGCATAGCTTAAACTTAGGGTTTTATTTATTTATTTATTAAATATAGCAAAAGTAATGTTAATGATTACATACCCTTGGGGGGTGGGGAGAAAACATATTCCTGAAACCAACTACTCCTTTTACTACTCTCCTTTCAATTTGGTCAAAAATGAAAAAAAAAGAGATGCCTCTCTTAATTGGATTCCACAAAGCAATTTGTGTTACTGGTTCTGTCATGATAAACAAGACTTCTTAGTTTCAGAGGATCTAGATTGCTTCTTTGAAGCTGATTAAATCCTCTATTCAAGGAAGACTGATTATGTCTTTGATTTAAGTGAGACTGAGGACTTCAGACTAGGACATTGTCATAATATTACTGCTTAAAATTTTATAACACAACTGAGACCTTAGTGTTATATGGTTCCAAATTAATGTAATCTTATTGAATTGAACAGAGACCCCTCAATTATTGAAACATTCAAGATGGGCACAGATAGGCTCAGGTAGCTTTAGCAATGTTTTGGAAATTGGGCAGACCTGGCACAAGGGTAACAGCAGACTGTATAGGATTACTATATATCTTCTGCACCAGATCCTATCACTCAGGTACCCACCTATTGAAGGCCTCAGCAAACCTGTATCTGGTGTCTAGTGGTGCTGGGGGTCATGATGGCTGGCCTTATAATAATAGCATTTATATAGTGCTATAAGATTTACACAGCACTTCATATATGCTTATATGCCACAAAATAGTGCATATCTCACAAGATAGCATATATATATATATCATAGACCCCACCCCCTTGTGATGTAATTGCTATTATTATCTCCATTTGACATATAAGGAAATCAAGAATTAGATACGTTAAATGACTTGCCCAGGGAAAGTGGAATATGAACTCAAGTCTCTCTGACTCTAAGTCTAGCAGAATCAGCCATAGAGTAGTTCATGTTTAACAAACTGAACATGGTGAGGGTGAGGGAGGAGGACAGCTACAGGGAATATAACTCAATATGCATTATGCTGGAGAGTAATTATAAAACCATATTTGAGATATAATTTATGTAAGAAATGGGGAATACGAAAAATTCAGAGAAAGCTGGGAAGACTTGTATGAACTGGTGCAGAGTAACGTGAACAGAACCAGGAAAACAATATATACAATGATATTAAAAATGTATTGTAAGGATATGAAAAATATCTTGAGTTTTAATCAAAATAATAACTCATCAAGACTTTAGAGGACAGATGGTGAAACATCCTCCCTGTAGTCAATAGGTATGCAATGAGGCATGCATTGTTAGAAATGGCCAATGTATTGACTGTACCTCTTTGTTAAAAGGGAGGCTTCAATTGGGGTTTTTTAAGGAAGTAATAGAGATATTAAAAAATTAATAATTCTTTTTGTTAAAAGGATGTAGTTTTAGCATCTGTTATACACACAAAATGAATCAGTGTTCCATGAATGAAATTTTTTTTTTGCTCTTAATATAAATTTATTTATTCAACTTTTTACATTCATTTTCACAAAATTTTGGGTTCTAAATTTTCTCCCCATTTGTCCCCTCCCCCAGCCCCAATACACCAAGCATTATAATTTCCCCTATCACCAGTCTGCCCTCTCTTCTATCATCCCCCCCTTCTCTTGTCCCCATCTTCTCTTTTGTCCTGTAGGGCCAGATGACTTTCTATTCCCCACTAGCTGTATTTCTTATTTCCTAGAAGCAAGAACAGTACTCGACAGTTGTTCCTAAAACTTTCAATTCCAACTTCTCCCCATCCCTCCCTCCCCACCCATTCCCTTTGGGAAGGCAGGCAATTCAATATATCTGTGTAGTTTTGCAAATGACTTCGATAATAGTCGTGTTGTGTAAGACTAACCATATTTCCCTCCATCCTATCCTGCTCCCCATTGTTTCTATTCTGTCTTTTGATCCTGTCCCTGCCCGAGTGTTGACTTCAAATTGCTCCCTTCCACCATCCCCCCCACCCTGCTTATCTCCTTCTCCCCCACTTTCCTATATTGTAAGATAGGTTTTCATACCAAAATGAGTGTGCATTTTATTCCTTCCTTTAGTCGAATGTGATGAGAGTAAACTTCATGTTTTTCTCTCATCTCTCCTCTTTTTCCCTCCACTAAAAAGTTTCCTGCTTGCCTTTTCTATGACAGATAATTTACCCCATTCCATTTCACTCTCTCTCCTCCCACATTTCTCTCTCACCATTTACCTTAATTTCTTTTAAGATACGATCCCATCTTATTCAATTCACTCTGTGCTCTCTGTCTCTATGTGTGTGTGCATGTGTGTATGTGTGTGCATGCATACATGTGTGTATGTGTGTGTGCGTGCATGTGTGTGTGTATGTGTGTGTGTAGTCCCACCAACTACCCAGATGCTGAAAAGTTTCAAGAGTTACAAATACTGTCTTTCCATGTAGGAATGTAAACAGTTCAACTTTGGTAAGTCCCTTATGACTTCTCTTTGCCATTTACTTTTTCATGCTTCTTCTCATTCTTGTGTTTGAAAGTCAAATTTTCTTTTCAGCTCTGGTCTTTTCATCAAGAATGCTTGGAAGTCCTCTATTTCATCGAAAGACAATATTTTCCCCTGAAGTATTATACTCAGTTTTGCTGGGTAGGTGATTCTTGGTTTTAATCCTAGTTCCTTTGACTTCTGCAATATCCTATTCCACGCCCTTTGATCCCTTAATGTAGAAGCTGCTAGATCTTGTGTTATCTTGATTTCATTTCCACAATAGTGGAATTGTTTCTTTCTAGCTGCTTGCAATCTTTTCTCCTTGACCTGGGAATTCTGGAATTTGGCCACAATGTTCCTAGGAGTTTCTCTTATTGGATCTCTTTCTGTTGGTGATCGATGGATTCCTTCAATACTTATTTTGCCCTCTGTTTCTAGAATCTCAGGGCAGTTTTCCTTGATAATTTCTTGAACGATGATGTCTAGGCTCTTTTTTTGATCATGGCTTTCAGGTAGTCCCATAATTTTTAAATTGTCTCTCCTGGATCTATTTTCCCGGTCAGTTGTTTTTCCAATGAGATATTTCACATTCTCTTCCATTTTTTCATTCTTTTCGTTTTGTTTTATGATTTCTTGGTTTCTCAGAAAGTCATTAGCCTCCATCTGTTCCATTCTAATTTGAGAGAACTATTTTCTTCAGTGAGCTTTTGAATCTCTTTTTCCATTTGGCTAATTCTGCTTTTGAAAGCATTCTTCTCCTCACTGGCTTTTTGAACCTCTTTTGCCAATTGAGTGAGCCTATTTTTCAAGGTGTTATTTTCTTCAGCATTTTTTTGAGTCTCCTTTAGCAAGGTATTGACCTGTTTTTCATGCTTTTCTTGCATCTCTCTCATTTCTCTTCCCAGTTTTTCCCTCCACCTGTCTAACTTGATTTTCAAAATCCTTTTTGAGCTCTTCCATGGCCTGAGCCCATTGGATATATATTTTTGGATGTTTGGGATACAGAGGTCTTGGCTTCTATATCTTTCCCTGATGGTAAGCATTGTTCTTCCTCATCAAGGAAAGGGGGAAACATCTGTTCACCAAGAAAGTAACCTTCTGTGGTCTTATTTTTTTTTCCCGTTTCTGGGCATTTTCCCAGCCAGTTATTTGACTTCTGAGATTCTTCTCCACTCCCGCCTAGATCTGCCCAGCTAGTGCTTGGGGTCTGAGATTCAAATGCTGCTCCCCAGCCTCAGGGCTTTCAGTGGCGGGTGGGGCTACTATTCAATGTGAGCTTAAGTTCTGGTGCTTGGGTGGGGGCAGGGCTGCCTCCCAGGCTCAGTTCCCTCAGGGGGTTTATGCAGAGATCTTCAGTAATGGATCTGAGGTCCTGCCTGCTTGGGGATCCCAGGTCTGCTGCTGTCCCTGTCTCCACCGCTACCTCCTGAGGAGGCCTGAGTTATGGAGACACCCCACTCCCCTCTCAGCCAGCCTAGAAGTCTCTCTCACTGACCTGTAGCACGTGTGGGTGGAGCGACCTTTGTGGCCATGGGAGATTCCATCCCTGAAGCCTGCTCGGGTCTGCTCCTCTTGGGGCCACGCAGCCAAGGCATGTCTGGGCTCCTCTGTCTGGTGCGTGACGGACCTTTGGTGCCGGTTTTTCAGGGCTCTCTGGAACGGAAATCTCCTCCACTCCGTTGTTGTGCAGCTTCCACTGCTCCATAATTTGTGGGGAGTTCTTTTTACAGGAAATTTATGGACTGTGGGTTCAGAGCTAGCATATGTGAATCTTTCTACTATGCCATCTTAGCTCCTCTCCCCATGAGATTTTTTGAATAGGGAATAGTTTTGTAACTTGATGATATCCAGATATACTCTGCAGAACACATGAAACACATTCACTTGATAGGAACTAAAATGGTTCAACTCCAGAAGCTTTATATGGCATGTTAAAAAAAAATACCAAATTAGGTAGGAAATGCTGGCTTTCATTGTGGACTGCTAGGAAACAAGGCTGGAACCCTGGAAGATGGAGGCTGAATGGACATAGGCACACCTTTAGAGACAAGAAAAGATCTACAGCAATTGCTGAGGCTTAAGACATGCTGCTATCATTCCTCATGGACTTGTCAGTATGAACTAACCTTTTCACTGATCTCCTGATGACCTGTAAAAATTGCTAAAGCAATTTTTAAGATATAGCTTAGCAAGAATTGCCAGAGCTCAAGAGTTATTTCTCTACTACTCTTTTCCTGACTTACTTTGAGCCTCAGTTCATATTTACTGTAGAAGCAGACGTTTTAATATCACTATTAGGGCTCCTCTTGCTTCAGATTGAACCATGAGCTGCCATATTGCATCATTTTTCTCCTGAGAACTACCCACATAAGAGAAATTATATGGTCTGGGAGTTAATTGTCTATCAGGGAGCTGGGTGGTGTGCTGAAAGAGTGTTGGGTCTGGAATCAGGAAGACCTGAGTTCAAATCTCATCTTTTACTTAAATCTCTGTTTCAATATTTTTTCAATTGCAAAATTGAATTTCAAACGAGTTGTATATAAAGTATGTGGCATGTAATTGACACTTAATAAATGTTTGTTCTTCTTCTACTCTTAAGTTGCCTTTGAGGCATGTTAATCCAATTTCAAAGGAACCTCAAATTTAGAGGTCTTTCAGGTGATCTACTATGGCAAATCTAGACACCAAACTAAAAAATAGGGACATCATCTTGCTGCCAAAGGTCCATGTAGTCAAAGCTATGGTTTTCCCAGTAGCAATGTAGGGCTATGAGAATTTGACTGTAGGAAAAATTTGAGGGAGAGGGTTCTGGGAAAATGGCAGACTAGGTCAGAAAATTCCTAACTCTTCAGTTTTCTCCCACAAATGAGATAAAATAGTGCTTCAGGGCAAACATAGAGCCATAAAAATAAATGAGTAGGGGCAGAACAGTGGTCTTTCTATGACAATCAGAGATCTGAAGAAAAATCCTAGGATGAGTTTTGGTCCTTGTGAAGGGTTAAAACCTCTAGGTTAAGTTACCTTGAACGACAAGAGGCTAAGCCCTGGGGTTAGCTGGCTTGGGAGGCTGCCTCAGCTCCAGTCACAGGAACTTTTACCCCCTTGACAGTGAGGGGACTTGGGCATCTGAGCAGAGGAAGATCAAGGGAAGCTTTGCTGACAAGGAATGCCAGACCCAGCCATGCTGCATGTCTGAACAGCAAAGGAGAAAGAATTCAACCATAAAGAGTTACTATGGGAATAGAAAAGACCAGGCTCCATCTTCAGAGGAGGATACTGAAGTAAAGAAACCATTTTCTACTCTAAAGAGTAACATCAAATGGTCACTTGACCAAAAAGAATTCATAGAAGAACTTAAAAAAGACTTTAAAAATCAAATGAGGGAAATTGAGGAAAAAGTAAAAAAAAATAAAGACAATTCTAGAAAAACAAGAAGATTCTGAAAAGAAAGCCAACAAATTAGGAAAGGAGGCTCAAAAACTTCAGGAGGAAAATGACTCCTTGAAAATCAGAATTGGGCAAGGGGAAGCCAGCAAAGTTATAAGAGATAAAGAAATAATAAAAAAAATTTAAAGAATGAAAAATAGGAGAGAATGTGAAACATCTCATAAGAAAAACAACTGATCATGAAGAGAAAACATAAAAATAATCAGACTGCCTGAAAGCTATGACCAATAAAAATAACCTTAATACAATAATACAAGAAATAAGTAAAGAAAATTGTCCTGAAGCACTACAACAAGAGGGGAAAGAAGAAGTAGAAAAAATCCACCAGTCACTACCTGAAAGAGATCCTATGAGGAAAACCCACAGGGATGTCATAGTCAAATTCTGAAACCCCCAGCTCAAGAATTAAATATCCTAAGCACCAAGAAAAAAAAACAATTTAAATATAGTGGTGCCACAGTTAGAATAACACAAGTCCTAGCAGTAGCAATACTAAAAATTCGTAGATCTTAGACGTGACATGACTTGCCCTTGACTTTGTTTTGAGTGAGGGAGGGCTGTGCAGGTCACCAGATTTACTTCTCCTCCAGAGCTATCTGAATCCAGTGACCAGATATTCATCAGGATGACTGGAGATGACCCAGGATGATGCAATTGGGGTTAAGTGACTTGCCCAAGGTCACACAGCTAGTGAGTGTCAAGTGTCTGAGGTGAGATTTAAATTCAGGTCCTCCTGACTCCTGCACTGGTGCTCTATCCACTGCACCACCTAGTTGCGCCTTGTAGATCTTGCAACACTGTATATCAAAGAGCAAAAGAACTGTGGTTCTGGCCAGAAATATCATACCCAGCAAAGCTAAGTATAATCCTGAATGAAAAAAAGGACATTTAGTGAATTATCAGACTTTCAGGATTTTGTTAAAAAAAAAACAACACAACACCTGAACTTAATAGAAGATTTGACATACAAGAGCCAAGAGAAATATAAGGTGCATACCAACAAGTAATTACAAAGGACTCAATGACAGATTGTTTACCTGTTATATAAATATAAAATGTATGTCTAAGACTGTTATTAGTAATTGGGTAGTTCATAAAAATGATTAGGGTAGACCAGAGTATGATATGATTTAAAAAAGTAAAACCGTTTAGGAGCAGGTAAAATTCTTATTTTGTACAAATGAGAGGTGAGAAGAAGAACCGACATAGAGGAATTAGATGGGAGAGAAGGGCTCGTAGTTCTCGAAGCCTGCTTTCATTGGGAATGAATTCAAGAGGGATCTATATCTAGAATGAGTTCAAGAGAGTTCTGTATCTAGAAGAGTATAAAAGTCTTCTAAATTCAGAAAGAAATAAAATGCTAAGGGGATGGGGGAGAGGATAAGGAAGGAATCCTTAGAGAGGAGGGTAAGGGAAAAGGTTAAAGGGGAGTATAGAAGTGATTCAGATTAATGTGAATGGGAATGTAAAAGAGGAATCCTTGGAGGGGTGTAGGTTACATAATAGGAGGGCAAGGTAGCTGGTAGAAGTAAAGTAGAGGATTCAGGAGGAATAGGAAAGAATAGATATATGTACTAACAAAATAAACATCAGGAATCGAATTTGTTAGAGAAAAAGGAGTAGGGGTGATAATTATGATCTTGGAAAAGTTAAGTTTAAAATAGATTTAATCAAAAGAGAAAAATGGGGAAACTACATTATGTGTCAGCCATATTTATCAATATAGTTTGGACTGTTTAAACAACTAGAGAGTGTAAGGCGTAAATATTGCTGAGATGTAGGAAATGATGATTTAATGGACTTGGAAAAATATGGAAAAACTTGAACCTATGAAGGAAGAGGTTATCCACCCTTAGAGAAACGGAGAATAAAAAAGTATAGTACTGTCTTGCATAGATGTATATGACTGTATATGACTGATTATAGATATCTAAGTATATGTATGTGTAAGTGTATGTATATGCAGGTATATGTGCATATATGTATACCTTTGTGTGTATATGTCTACACATATATGTATATGTGTATGTATGTGTCTATATCCATCCATCCATGTCTGTCCATCCATATGTATGTATGTATGTATGTATGTATGTATCTATCATTTCTGTGTTTAATTGTGGCCTTTTGAGGGTGGGGAAAAAAGAACACAGTAAAAAGTGCATAGTAGAGAACAGAAGAAAACTGACAAAGAAGCAAAAAAAAGATGGACAACTGTCAACACAATGCATATTATTTATTATATAGACTTTCTTGAAATGGAACTTTGTTCCTGTATATTTTGAATCTTCTCTCATGTACTGCTGTGCACATGGCAATGCTTTTTTTCTTCTTATTTTGTATTATTTTAGTTTTACTATTTAAGCTTCTTTTTTCTTTTCTTTGTACTTAAGTTTAAAATAAAAGAAATACAAAAAAACAAAAAGGAAAAACTGAGTGTGGCAGAATTGATACTTTTGAATTATGGTTCCAGAGAAGACTTTTGGGAGTCCCTTGGACAGCAAGGAGATTGAATCAGTCAATACATAAAGAAATTAATTCCGACTATTCACTGGAAGGTCAAATACTGAAGCTGAAGTTTAAATACTTTGGCCATATAATGAAAAGATGGGACTCACTGGAGAAGCCCTTGATGTTGGGAAAGATTGAAGGCAAAAGGAAAAGAGGATGGCAGAAGATGACATGGATAGATAGTGTCATGGAAACAATGAATATGAACTTGGATAGACTTTGAGAGAAAGAGTATAAGATAAGAGGGCCTAGTATGCTATAGTCCATAGGGTCATGAAAAGTTGGACACAACTCTATTGAATAACAACAATAAAGAGGCTATCCACCAAAACTGTGAGTACTTGCAGTCAAAAATATCAGTAGAATCTCATGGCTGGAAAGGACTTCAGAGGTCTTTTAGTTGAGAGATTTTCAGCTTGTGGTCCATGGACCCCACATGGGCCCTGAGACCCTTTTAGAAGGTCTGTGAGGTCAAAACTATTTTTGTAACAATACTAAGATATTTCCTGACCCTTAAAATGCTTTTCCTTTTTCCATTTATCTCTGTGAGGCCAGGTTTTCTTCAATAAAAGCAACATACTGCAACAGATTAAATGCAGAAGCAGATATGAGAATCCAATTTTCTTCTATTGTCAGACATTAAAGATTTGCAAAAAAAATATACAAAACAATGACATTCTTTTAATACAATTATTTTTGCTTTGAAAAATATAGTCATTTTTCATAAAAAATATTTTATGTTAACATATAGTGGGTTTATTATTGTCATTTTAAATGAATTAATAAATGGATATTTTAACATTTATCAGATTTAATTTCTAATGGAGTAAATATCAACAGATATAACACATAAACAAAATTTTTTGGCAGGGGAGTCTTCAATGATCTTTAAGAGTATAAAGGGATCTCGAGACCTAGAAGTTTGAGAATCACTGCTCTAGGCTATTTAGTACTTGAAAAGGAATACCTTTCATCACATCAATGAGAAATGACTGCCTAACCTCTACCTGAAGACCTTCAGCTGTGGAAAACCTACTACCTCCTGAGACATCCAATTTCACTTTTAGACACACTTCTAATCATTAGGAAGATTTTTCTTATATCAAATCAAAATATGTCTATTTGTAACTTCTCACTGCTCCTAGATTTTTGCCCTTTGGGGCTAAGGTAGAGAAGTCTAATTCCTGTTCTATGTGACAAAAACACAAATATTTTCTTTCTCCGCTTCTCCCCAAAGTCTTCTGGTTTCTAGACAAAATATCTCCAGTTTTTTCAAGTGATGCTTACTTGTATGATTTCATACCATCCTGGTCACATGCCCCTGGTCTCCTCCCAATTTATCAATGTTCTTCCTAAAATATGGTACCCAGAAATGAATACAGTACTCTAGATATGGACTGAACAGGGCAGAGGAACTATAAATTCCCTCATTCTATATGCTGTACTTTATAAACATAACCTAAAAGTGTTTTCCTCTATTAAAAGTCTCCTATTGTTCCTCATCATGGGGTCATGACATAGATATAAGGCTCATAAATATCAGTTTCACAGATGGTGGAACTCAACCTTCTGATGATCCAAAAACACTCTGAGAAACAAATTATTCAATATAGGCCAGAAGAGTTAGTATAGTTGTCAGTTTTATCATGTCTATCAGTTATGAACAACAGGGAAAAAATACAGTCTTCTCAAGGAGCTGGTAAGTGGTAAATAGAGGAGTTTGCATTTTATCCTTAGAGCTTTTTGAACAGGGGAGTGATGTTGTCAGGTCTGTGCTTTAGAAGTATCACTTTTCAGCTGAGTGGAAGCTGTATTAGAAAGAGACACCTGAATCAAATTGCCCATTTAGGACAATCTTGCAGTAGTCTAGGCAAGAAATGATGAGGGCTTGAAGTGGAGCATAATTATGTTTGAGTGGTGAGAAGTGGATGAATGCAAGTGATGTTGTGGAATAAAACTGCCAAAACTTGGCAACTTGCATATGAAGGTTGAGGGAGTGTCAAGAGTCCAGGATGAATCCATGGTTTTGAATCTGGTGACTAAAAACACAAAATAGGGAAGTTAACCATAAGGATGAGGGTAGCAGAAAAAGTTAAGTTCTGTTTTGGATATTTTGAGTTTGAGATCCTTATGGTGAATTTAATTGAAATATCCAAAAGGCAGTTGGTGCTGTACAGCTGGAGTTCAGCAAGAAGATTAGATCTGGGAGTCATCTGAATAGAAATAATTGAACCCAGGGAAACTGATGAAATCACTAGGGTAGAGGTTAAAGAAAGAAAAAAAAGAAAAAGGTCCATGAGAGAGAGCCTTGGTTTATACCTGAAGTTGAGGACATGACATGGTCAATGATCCAGCAAAGGAGAATGAGATGGATAGAACAGATGGGTGGGAAGAGAATGGATTGAGCAGAGTCATAAAAATCCAGAGAAAGAGGATGACCAACAGTGTCTTGAATGTTGCAAGACCTCAGTAAGGAGGAGGACTAAGAAAAAGTCACATGATTTGGCAAGTAAGAGGACATTGATGATTTTGGGGCAAGTAATTTCAGCTGAGTGATGAGATTGAGTAGTGAGTGAGATGAGTGGAGCCAGAGGCAAGGAATATAGGCAGTTTTTTTCCAGGAATATGACTGAAATAGGGAAGGAAGACATAGGACTATATTAGTAAGCACCTTGATATACAGAAGGGGGCCTACACCTCTAAAAGGAAAGGCAACTTTTGAGGGGTTAACAATCTTCTTTAATCAAGTACACATATCATTCACCTAGTTCAGAAAATCAACAGACAGCACTTCCAAACTGTCTGACATATGCAATAAATGTATCACAAATCAACAGACAGGTCCAACTATCTCACCATAGTTATCAGAGAGGGAAGCACCAAGATCTGGGTTTTCAAAGCCCCAAAGTAAAACCTCTACTCAGAGTATTTATACCTTTCTTGTAGCCAGAGGTTCTCACAACCCTTGACAACCAGTGCCTCATTAAAAAAAGGTGTGGGCCTTCCTACAAATCTTCCCTAATCAAACTCCCCTTAATGGGCAGGCCCATTAATAGGTAGGGAAGATCTTTAATCACATTAGCAATACAAATACATAGACTGTTTCTAGTTAAAGAAACTCTTGTTTCTGTACTTTAGCCTAGTGAAGACTCTTGGTTGATAGAGGCAAGATTCAGTCTGAGGCATTTGATTATACTCAAGCAAAATAGCAAAAGATCCCATTTTGCTTGCCATCATCAAAGATGATATTTGCATCATCTCTGAAATTTTCTTTCTGGAAATTTTAGATTTAATCAACTTTGAACTTCACAACTTAGATGTAATATTATCAATCTATTTCCTCATCTTCCTATAATTGCATTTGCTTTTCTTTAAGAATAGGCATGCAACATATTTGAAAAAAGAGATATTTTATATTGGGATGTATTTGAAAATGGGCAGATTTCATGGGTCCAACTTGGATGGGAAAAGAAATACATTTTTATTTTCAATAACCTCCACCTGAAAAATAGTGATTCTTTCAATTATGAATTAAAAACTTATTCCAAGAAGGCATCAATAGACTTCACCATGCTGTGCAGATTGTCTTTAGATTATCAAAGGAATCCACAATACGAAAAAAGTTAAGAATATCTGCTAAACATTTATTTTTGTTTAATCGCAAGTATTGAAGGAATATTGTTTTTAATACTCTTTCTATTACAAATGTATGGAATTTTATCTCTTTGGCTTTCAGTTTCCTCATCTGTCAGATGGACTAGATAATTTCTAACGTTCTTTGTGAGGTAGGAAGGTAGAGTAGAAACTGCTGGATTTGGAGTAAGGGAGTTTGGATTTGAATCTTGGATCGATTAACTACGACCCATGTGATCTTACTTAGCTATTTACTCCCCAGGTGACTTTAAATCACTCTCTCTGGGCTTCAGCTTCTTCATCTGTAAAATGAAAGTATTCATTTATGGGCAACGAAAGGGAATCTATGACTCCCCTTAGGATCTCGCTTAGCTGTAACATTCTATGATCCCTCATTTCTCTAGGAAAATGTATTCTGTGCCCCAAAGAAATAACTTACAAATGTTTGGAAGAGAACTCATTTGTAAGTTGAGTTCCTGCCTGGTATAATCAAAATTATCTCAATAGTAGAAGAATATGAAAATGCACCTCTCCCCGTATATGGATCCTTAGCAATAACAATTCGATGGGGGTGTGTAATCATTCTTCTGCTCCATGCATTTCAGTCTTTTTCCATACAATTCATATCTCTTATGAAACATGCCAGAGAAAATTATGTTAAATTATAATTGTTAATTCCAAGTTCGAGGTCCTCAGGCTTAATAATTGATCCTTAGATTCTTAAGCCAGCGCTTACAAACAGCACCTATGGTAAACTCAGTTTGAACTGAGGTCAGATACTGCTACCACAATAATCGGTGGCTGTCAGTGATTTTCCATTTATCCACTGTAGGTGCCTCCAGCTTTACTCCCGAGGTCACTGAGCTGCTGACAGTGGTAATTAAATGCAAGTGTACAACTTGCATGGTCTGATTTTCTATAATAAAAATCAATAGTTCACTTCTCTGGAGGGGCCGGGGTGATACATCTGTTTTTTTCCCCAGGAAAGGGGACATTAATGATGTTAACTGAATGGGCTAAGTGCATGGACTATGGAATGGGGTTTTGATTAAGCTGGTTTGGTGTGCACTGATGAGATGTGTGTAGCCATCCTTTGACAAGTAAAGGATCTCAAGTACTTGTGCAGATATCCAGAACTTTCAATTTCGTGATCTTGATTTTGGGAATCTTGATTCCATAGTATCTTCTCTTTTGGAGGATTTTAAGGGGACTAGCATGAAAGTGAGTATCACTTAGGTTTTATTCCCATTCCTTAAACTGGTGATGATTTAATCATGGAATTTCCTTGAGGAAACTCCTGGATTGGGGGCAGGTCAGTGTTTGCAGAGCATAGTTGCATGCCTTTGTCTAAGTGTTGTGTATGCTGAATACAGACAAATTAAGTCAAGTCAACAGATATTTATTAAACTCTTATTATGAGCCTGGCATTGTATTAAGCACTGAGGATATAAAGTAAGGCAAAAAGCATGGTATCTGCTGTCAAGTTGCTTGCAATCCAATGGGGGAGAAAACTACTAAGTACATTCAAGATTTGTACCTTCCCAAGATAAACTGATCACTTCTAATCTCCTCATCATGCTATTAACTCAAGTCTTGAATAATCAAGTCTTCCCATCTCCCTCAGTCTCCTTTCCCCTATGATTGGAGGGTTGGAGGACAAAGCACTCAACTGTTCCCAAAACTTTCCTTTATAGAGGGCAGAAATTGGATCTATAGCTCACTCCAGTCTCCACTTGCAACTTTGCTTGATTTCAACTCCATGGAACAAGATTCCTCACCTCCCACCTCTGTTGCCAGCATCTTCTTTATGTTATCTTCTTGTATTAACTTCCTTGAGGACGGAGACTGCCTTTCTTTTTCTTATTTGTATCCCCAGCATTTAGTACACTGCCTGGCACATGATAGGTGCTTAATAAATGTTTCTTGAATTGAATTGACTGATATATAGAGGTGTATGTAAGGTGGATTTTAGTGTGTGTAAGGTGGATTTTTGTTATTCTTTCTTAGAGTTTAGTTTCCCAGGATCCATGGCCATAACAATTTGCATTTCCCAGGCTCATGACTTGTAAACATCTCTACCAAGCTTGCATAGCATTATATACTGATAAATAATATAAACATTTGTGCTTCAATTGTAAATACTCACTGCAACGTGAAGTGAGATATAATGGTGAGATAATGTAAACTGGTGAGGCTACTGCTGGCAAGATGCCTTCTTTGTCTGGTGCCCTATAAAGCAAGTTGGCACTAGTCAGTAGGATGTACAAGCTGGAATTCTGTACATGCCTTGATTGGCCCCCATCAAGGCTTGGGGGCAGGATCTGTGTTTGCCTCAACTGGCCCCCCCTTGAGGCTTGAGGGAATTTAGGGAAAGCACAAGTTGTGCCTATCTTGATTGAGACATAGGAAGAATTATTCCAACTTCTTCCAGAGTTCCTGCAAGAAGGGTATTTAGGGAATGCTGTAGGAGTTGGTATTTCCATTATCAGAAACTCCTTTGAGAAGAATAGACTAGAAGAAAGTCATATTATTAACCCCTCCGAAGCTGTCTTCCTGTCCTTCCTTTCTGGACAGATCAAAAGTGAACCTGTGCTAGCAGCCCTCCTGTGTGTTTCCCTGCCTTACAAGAGGCAAACTGGAGACAGTTAACTGAGGGAAGCCACTGGCATTCAGAAGGATCCAGAAATGCTTCTTGTGGAAGGTGGAGTTTAGTTGGGACTCGGATTCATTCTTACCTAGGGCAGTTATAATAATAATACTTGACATGCATTTCATGCTTTAAAGTTTGAAAAATGCTTTTTATACATGATCTCATTTGTGCTTGGCAGCATCTTTATGAGATAGGTGTTATTGGCATCATTTTCATTTTATACAAGAGGAAATTGAGGCTCAGAGACACTGAGATTTGCTCATAGGTTACATAGCTTTCAAACTGACTTCAAATGCCAGCTCTGCTATTTGCTACATGTATGACCTAGGACAAGGTCAGCTTGGTCAATAAGGCAACTTCAGTTGCCTTACCTGCAAAATGAGATTGTTAGATCAGATGACCTTTTAAGCTCCTTTCAGTTCTGATCTTATCTTGTGTTAGAACCTAGGCCATTCCAACTTCAATAATAATTCTCACTGGCATTCAAATGGCACTTTAAAGTTTGCAAAGTCTTAGAACCACCTTAGAAGATGAGTACATCGTATGGCATTATGATTCCCTCTTTAGGGATAAAGATGAATATGAATATGACCCTCCTAGATGTTAAATGATTTACCTCTGGTCAAAACCAATGAGATTTTTAGGCAGGGTTTGAGTCCAGGTCTTTCCAATTCTAACTCCAGCACTCTAGCTAACTTGACTACTGACTCCTATTCTAGAGCTTCTTTCCATTCCTGGCTCTAATCCTGACTTTGGGAATTCAAAACCATGCCTCAGCTGCTGTCTTATCCTAGAACTTCCCTCTGTGCCTGAAACTTTCTCATTCTGGAATATCCCTCTGCCAGACCAGCCTCTTTTTCCCATTAGTGAGTTTCTCCTGGGGCTTCCCTTTTGTGGAGTGACCCAGCCTGGCCAGTCTTCATTCTTCTGGTTCTCATCCTGATTTCCAGACTTCGAAATCATCACCTTGCTGGGTACTTCAATCGCTGCACTGAATACTCCCTTTTTGGGGTGTGTGTCTGTGTGTGAGTGTGTGTGTTTGTGCTATTCTGTCCTTAATTGGAATGTAAGCAACTTGAGGTCAGGGATTATCTTTTTTTTGTTTGTATTTGAATTCTCAGTGCCTGAGACATAAGTGCTTAATAAAAGCTTGTTTCCTGACTTTCAGATACTATTCCCCTGATACTGAAATTCCCCTGATACTGACAGATGCTATGTACTTTCCTCATCTGCTGCTGTTGTACCAGCCTCTAGGATCTCCCACTACCCAAAAGTGGATTTTTTATGTGGCTGTCTTGCCACAATTCCAGCAGATTTAGAGTTAGAAGGGACCTAATCTAGATCTCCATTTTATAGACCCAACCCATTTCCAAGTCCTTTTGATTTTTACCTCCACAACATCTTCCACATCTGTTCCTTTTTTCTGCTCTCCTTACCACCACTGTAGTTCAGGCTCCCATCATTTTTTGCCTGAATAATGCAATAGTCTCTTCAGTATTGAGAATGAAGCCATTTCCAATCTCTCTTAATGTTAATACCTTCTCTCAGTTGTTTCGCTCCAAATTATCTAATATATAGCTTGTTTTCACATGGTTGCTTTCATATTTTTCCCCATATTGTGAGCTCCTTGACAGCAAAGACTATCATTTGCCCTTTTTTGCACAATGCCTGGCACACAGTTACTAAATACTTGCTGGCTGACTGACTGATGATTCAGGAAAAGCTTTTTGACAAGACATAGTACCCATTCATGTTAAAAGTTCTATGAAATATGGAAACAAATGGATTCTTCCCTAATGTGATAGGTGGTGTCTATCAAAACCCCCAAACAATCATTATATCTGCAATGAGGATAAACTAGAGGACTTTCCAATAAGATCAGGAGTAAAGCAAATATATCCATTATCATTATAGTGCTTGAAAAGCTAGCTATAGCAACAAAACAAGAAAAAGAAATTGAGAGAATAACCACAGGCATAGATGAAACAAAATTACTACTTTTTTTGGAGGTATTATGATGATTTACTTAGAAAACCTTAGAGTCAACTGGAAAAAATAATGGAAACAATTGACATCTTCAACAAAATTATAAGATATAAAATTAAACCCATATAAATTATCAACATTTCTGTGCATTACCAACAAAATCAGTCAAGAGGGTCAAGAAATTACTTTTCAAATACAGAAAATATTAAAACACTTGAGATTGAAGTCCAGATGTTAGCAATGGCACACAGGTAAAAAGATGAAAGAGATGAAGAAATAATTGGATTCAACATTTAACAAAAGGATTGAATTAGAAAAGATACGATTTAGTGTCCCAATTTTTTTTCACCTCCCTTCCAACATTTGTTGCTTTCCCCTTCAATTATTAGCCAATATGAAAAGTTGTTTTAATGTGTATTTCCCTAATTAATAACATTTTTATTTGACTATAAATTATTTTGATTTCTTCATAGGAAAATTGCCTTTTCATATCCTTTGACCATTTTCCAGTTGGGCAATGACTCATATTCTTAAAGATTTGATAAATTTCTTTATATATTTGAGATATGAGACTTTATCTGAGAAACTGCTTATAAAATTTTATTTATCTTAAAATTTTTTTATAATTTTGTTTACTATAGTTCCTGTGTTTTGGCAGGTGTATTCCCAGTATTTTATAGTGTCTAGAGTTATTTTAAACAGTTATTGCAGAGTTTTGTTTGTAATATATAGGAATGCTGATGATTTATGTGCACTTACTTTATATCCTGCTACTTTACTAAAATGATTAACTGCTTCAAGTAATTTTTTGCTTGTGTTTTGGGATTTTCCAAGTATATCATCATATAGTCTGCAAAAAAGAGATAGTTTTATTACCTCATTTCCGATTCAGATTGCTTCTATTTATTTTTCTTCTCTAATTGCTATCACTAGAATTTCCAACACAATTAAGGTTCTGAATGGACTGATGTGTGTTCTTAATTCTGGATCTATGATCTCTTAATCTCCTCATATTCTCACTCTCTCTGGTTTGCATATGAATGACTAGGTGGGAGTTTAAGAAGATAAAGAATAGATAGATCTATTGATTCTTTCCTTAAACAATACCCACAATGTTCTTATGTTCTTGAAATAAATATGGTGATTGTGTTTCTCTCATAATGTTAGTATACATGAGGTGACCAGATAATTTTGTTTGACCAGGGTAATCTCAATTGTCTACTTATCTCATAGGTTGTTAGGATCAATAAAGTGCTTCGCAAACCTTAACATGAGAAGTAAATGTTATTGTTATTATCATTATTATTATAAGGTGAATGTGGTACCCATGTAAGATGTGTGAGTGTATGTGTGTGTGCGTGTGTGTGTGTCTATTTGGTTTACCTAAATGCCCCTCTAAAGTTGGTGTTGATAGATAATCTGAAATTTTACCCACTCCTCTCCAAGGTAAACTGATTCCTTCCTGGAAACAAGTAGGTTAAAGACCATAAGGCTGGTGGCTCTGTTTTCTTCTGAGAGGGGTGTACTGGATTAGACCATAACTATCTGCCCAATATTATTGGTCTAGGAGTACAAGATTTTTTAGGTTCCAAATCAAACAATACTCTGGTTTTTATTCCTAAAAGAGGAAGTGATAGCCCTAGACTTACATCCATAGTTGCAACTATGTGACTAAAATGTTAGTTTTACAAAAGATTATAACAAATGGTAACCAGTGAGTAAATCCATTTATCCAAGCATGAAGCAAACACAATCAGAAAAGTTATACAGATTAGAATATACCAGAAAATGCACAGAGTGAATGAATTACTCTCTTGGAAATTACTGGGAGTAAGCTATGATGGCTCAAGCAAAAGAAAGATTTCAGTCTCTCCCAAGGGGAAATTCCTCTGTGTTCCTAGAGGAGTAAGCTAGAAATCAGAGATGTGTTGAGATGCCAGCTTTTCGATGCATCTGCTTACCAAAGTCTTTTCTCTCTTGATCTAAGTCTCTTCTCAAAGAAGGTCTGCAACTATATGTAGATTTCTCTTTGAAAGGAGGACATGAAGAATGTCTCTCCTCTCTAAAGCTCTAGAACCAACTCCATCCCTCATGCACCCACACAACACCAACCTATCTTTCTCTGCCAGTGAAGAGAATCTTATGCAAATGCTCCAAGTTTGAAATTCAGGCTACATTCTTAGATGATTTTCCCAAGGTCACACAGGTATTAAGTCACAGAGCTGAGACTTGAACCTCTGACTGTGTGCTTTTTAGTACCTCTATAGTACTCTGTATACTTTACACACAAATTAGTGTTACTTAAACATCATTCATATACAACGCGTTTTCATCTCAAAGAAGCCCTAGACATCTTCCATGTGGCAGTCAGTCATCAAACATTTATTCATTTATTAATTATTTATAGCTATGTGCCAGAGGCTGCATTGGGGATGAAAAGAAAGGGAAAAAAGTCTTTTTTTGTCTACGAGCTCATGTTGGATAAAACAAACCCAGAATTAGCAACAAAGAGAAATTAAAAACTATATTGGCGTAATTTGAGGCTGACCTTAAGAACCTTGGTCCACAGTTAAGTTTGGGATGTGAGTGGTTTTAAATAGCTCTCTTTCCAGTTACCCATCCATGACATCATTGCTGCCCTTCATTGTCAAGGAGATCTATCAAATCTAAGAGAAAGATTAATTTTATCTGTTCATTATATGAAAGTTTTCACATGTCAGTGGTAGCTTTTGAACACAGGTCGTTCTAGAAAGGATAATCTAGTTTCTTCAAGCAGTGAATTAGAGTCAGGAAGAGCTCCATTCAAATCCTAGTTCTGACACATACTGGCTATGTGACTTTAGGCAATTCATTTAATCTCTCAGTGCTCCTGGGCAATGCTCTGAAACATTAACTTGCCACTCTACATTGGTAGGAATTGTCTCACTGATGAAATAACAATTTAAGATCACCTTCTGAAATAACAAACAACAAAGGATAAAAAAGCCTCCTAAGCCCTGACTTTTTTTTAGGGCAAAACCAAATCAGATACATCAGACTGAATTTCCTGGTCACCTAACTATAAAATGTTGAAGACGTACTATGAAATTGCACCCATTTGCTACATATGTTAGCTTTGCTTGCCTTGGTTTTAATGTTCAAGGAATAGTCCCAGTGTAGTCTTAAAAGCCAAGAAATGTTCATCCTACTTCTAGTATAAAAACAAATCCATGAGAAAATACTAAACCTGGCACATAAAACTACGTAAAAACAGACAACTGTGCAAGACAAAAATGATCTGTATTTTAAACAAACTTATCTGATAACCTGGCACGATTGCTGCTATTCTAACTTCCACCATTAGGGTGTCTGATGGAGATAATTACATAATGCATAGGTGTGAATGAAGAGAGCTGAGTGTGATGAAAAATTCATTCATTCCACAAAATATTTATTGAATGCCTCGAATGTACAGGACACTATATGGGGTGATGTGGAAATAGATGAGTGAGACATAAGATTATAGATCTGAGTTAGAAAGAATTTTTGAAGCTATCAACCCTATTCCCTTCATTTTACAGATGAAAATACTGAGTCCCAGGGAGATTAAATGACTCTTCTCGGGTCACACAGTTATTAAGAGACAGAGTCAGGTTTTAAACCCAGGTCTTCTGACTCCAGATTCAACATTCTTTCCACAGAAATATACACTGTTGTTCAAGAACTTACATCTGAGTAGGGTAGATAAGATAGGCACGCTACTAATTATGAAATAAGGTGGAAACTGATCAGTGTCATAAGAAAGATGCAGTGTACTAGGGGATCAGAGAAAGACTATATCTAGTTAAACTGGGGCGATCAAGAAGTCTTCATAGTGAAAAAAACAATTTTAATCTAACCTTAGTTGATGGCCCAATAAACCTTTTTTCTTTGAGTATTTCTATGAGGAGAAAGGGAGAAGGATATATTCTAAGAGGAGGGAACTATACAAAAACACCAGGAATGTTTAGAAGATAATGCCAAGACCAGTGAGGTCACAGCAGAGGATTCATCCAGAAAGTCAGAGGCCTGGTTTCTTCAGTTGTGGTTACTGTTGTGGTTAGGGAAAGAGGATGCCTTGGTAGGACTGGGGATAATGACAGGAAATCTTGTTATCATTAATGTTTTATGCTGTCCTAAAGCATTCTGTTGCTCCGGTAACCTGGCTAATAGAACTCCCTGAGCCTACTATCCTAGAGGATAATATTGAACACCGAGAGTCTAAGTTTATCAGCTGCCCAGGAAACCTCAAAAAGTCACCCTTGGAACATGGGATACCCTAATATCACCAAGAAACACACTGGGAGCCTGAGTCAGTCAATCGGTCAACAGTCAGTTAGCCAGCAATCTTTTATTAAATATCTATCAGGTGCCAGGCCTAGGTCCTAGCTGGCTCATTCATGTATGAATATAATCTCTGTCCTTCTTCGGCAGAATTGCTGTAGGCTTCTATGGCATGACATAATGGAGTGTTGGACTTGGAGTCAGGAAGACCTGAATTTCAGTCCTTGCCTCTGACTCATTAACTCTGTGACTCCAGTGAGCTTTAGTTTTGTCTTTTATAAAATGGGTATAATGATACAATTTACCTCAAAGGCTTTTCGTGACGCTCAAATGACTCCAAGTGTGTAATGCACTTCGCAAACCTTAAATGCTACATAGATGTCAGTTGTTATTATTGCTGTTGGAGCGTCCATCAAAAACTCTGCAGGTAACTGCTCTCTCCTCTGGGCATAATTTCTTGTGGCTAGGGCCATTCACCAGTTATCCAAGCTCCCATTTGTCTGTCTGGAAACCTTTGAGCTACTCTGAGGTGTGATTGTTTTTGTTATTTCTTTGTTGTGCTGCTGATATAAAGGACAAGTGGGAGACAAGGTTATGGATACTGGTGGGGGCTATACTGTAGAGGACTTTGAACATGAAGGCTAAAGAATAGTGCGGTGAGGAATTATTAAAAAACTTTGATTTGTGCACATAGAAACTTGATCTACCAGGTCTGTGATTGTGACTTGAGGTGGCCTGAGGTCTCTGTTCTTAAAGTCATTCCCCATTCACTTTATACTCTTTGTTGGTTTATCTGATGTTACTTTTCCCCAGCTCTAAAATTTTGGTGGAAGCTCTGTGCCCTTGAATTGTTTCTTCTGTTCATCTTGATGTACCCAAAATGGGTTGGGGCTTTTTAGAGATATGGCTACTCTTTTTTAATAAAAGCATTCATTAGAAAGGGGGGATGGATGGAGAATAATGGACAGTGGTTTCAACTGAGATGTGACAATGTAGGCTATGTGGTAAGAGTGAGTTTAGGATCAGACAGTTCAATTGTGGGAATACATTTCTTGGAGCTGATAGGACCAGGTAGTAGTGATGTCTGAAGCAAAAGCCAAGATTGGCAGCTTGGAATACCAGCTTAGGAACCAGAGTCAGTAATGATGTTTTGAATTTTTAAATTATTTTTATTTTGAATTTTTGGAATAAAACAAGCATTTTCATAATATATAAAAATAAAAGGATTATTACACCTGAAATTGCAAACAAATTGCTATTCCTCTGAAATATACAACAAAATTATCATATAAATTTATTTTTTCTTTTCTCTCCCCACCCTGCTACCATTAGACACCAATAGGCATGTGTGTGTGTATGTGTGTGTGTGTGTGTGTGTGTGTGTGTGAAACTATTCAATACATGCTTCTATAATCTATTCTTTCTCTGGATGCAAATAGTGTCTTTCTTCATATGTCCTTTACAGTGAATTTGGGCATTTATAGTAGTTAAAATAGTCACTCAAAGTTGTATACTATATCCTCTTGATTCTACTCATTTTGCTCTTTATTTTTTGCAATTCTATTATCTTTTTTTAGAATCATCAAACTCATCATTGCACAGTAGTATTCCAACACAATCATCTATCATGACTTGTTCAGCCCTTCCCATCCCTGCAATTTCCATTTTGACCCAATGTCCTATTAAAATAATCCTATTATTAGAATGAGGAAAACTTAATAGGGGTGTGTTAATAGGATGCTGGGGCAGAGCTAGAAGTAAAATCAAGTCTAAGATAACAGTTGGGAGGTAAAAATCTCAGGTTTAAGAACCAAGAATTCAAGAATGGTGTGGTATTGGACAAATAACTGGATGTTCAGCCCCCAAACCAAAATACATTTGTGATTGTATTGATTTGGGCATTCCCTTCAAGGATGTATATTGCGACCCAGTCATACTTGATTCTTGTCCATCTTCTCCCAAATATTTTCCTCAGGGGATCCTCTCTTCCAGCGTGTTACTCAAGGTCTTCCTTGATTTCTCTGAACATCACAAGGATACTAATAAAACACCACCTGTCTACTGGTCGTCCCTTGTTCTTTCCACGTGAGCAGTCCATCATATCTTCCTATTATAGAATTCCTTGATGACATCGTTTACTTCTGTTGTTTGGAGTTCCTCACTGGTTTTATGTTACAGACTACTTGCATATACACACACACTTACACACACATATACATACACACACTTATATATGTGTGTATATGTAGATATAAATATATGCACACACATAATGTATATTTATATATGTGTATGTATATATGTATGTATATGTATGTATATATACACATATGTATACACACACACACTTAACCATATAACCATCCATGGCTTTCATTCTTTCACATGTGCAGCTTAGTAAAGATTGAGAAAATCATGCAAGCTTTCGATTGGATTCAATACAAATTTATGTTACATTACCTTAACTGAGCCCTTGTACCACTCTTCCACTCTAATTAACCCAGTATCCCACTCACCACCACAGTGATTCTTCCAAACCTTTTCATTCCTACTCAATCTCCAATGGCTCCTCCTCCCTCCACTCTCTTAGCTAAGAACCTTGCCTCGTATTTTAATTGGAAAACAGGCTATTCATCACAATTTTTTTCACCTCCTTTTCATCTCACATCAGCCATATGTCTTCTAACACTATTTTCTCTCTAACCTATCTCATGTAATGAGGTGGACCCTTCTCTTTGCCAAGGCAAATTTGTCTATATACAAGATCCCATTCCATTCCTTCTTCTCCAGCACATTGCTTTCTCTTTCATGCCCACTCTCACTTATTTTCAATCTTTCCTTGCCTACAGGTTGCCTTCCCACTGTCTACAAATATACCCATGGCTCCCCTATCCTCAAAAAAACTCTCACTCAATCCATCCATTACCACTAGCTATCATCCCATATCTTGCCTTCCTTTTGTATCAACTACTTGAGAAGACTGCAATAAGTGTGTTCACTTCCTTGCTTCTGACCAAACAGATGCTGCTCTTTCCAAAGTTACTAATTATCTCTTAGTCTATTGACTTTTTCTTTTTCTTAATTAATTTTAATTTGTTTTCAGTTTTCTACAATCATTTCCATATATCTCAGATTTTTCCCCCTTCCTCTCTCTCTTTGCCCCTCCCTCTCCCCTCCCTCCCTGATACACCATGCAATCTTATGTAGGTTCTACACATATATTCTTATTAAATACATTTTCACCTTAGTCATGCTGCAAAGAAGAATTAAAATGAATGGAAGAAACCATAAAAATAAAACAAAACATAACACAAGAGAAAATGGTCTGCTTTATTCTGCAATCTAATTCCATAGTTCTTTCTCTGGATGTGGAAGGCATTTTGCCTCAAGGGTCCACTGGGAATTTTTTAGGTCCTTGTATTGCTGTGAAGGGTTAAATCTAAAAGAAAAATTCCTCTCAGACTGTGGTTGTTGCTGTGTACAAAGTTCTTCTGGTTCTGCTCCCTTCATTCAGTATAAGTTCATATATGTCCTTCCAGGCCTCTCTGAAGTCTTCTTGTTCATCATTTCTTATATCACAATAGTATTCCATTACATTCATATACCACACCTTGTTCAGTCATTCCCCATTTGATGGGTATCTTCTTGATTTCTAGTTCTTGACCACCACAAAGAGAGCTGCTATAAATAATTTTGTACATGTGGGATCCTTTCCCATTTTTATGATCTCTTTAGGATACAGTCCCAGAAATGATATTGCTGGATCAAAGGGTATGCACATTTTTGTAACTCTTTGGGCATAGTTCCAAATTGCTCTCCAGAATAGTTAAATCAGCTTACAACTCCACCAATAGTGAATTAGTGTTCCAACTCTCCCACATCTTCTCCAGCATTTATCATCTTCCTGTTTTGTCATGTTAGCCAACCTGACAGGTGTGATGTGGTACCTCAGAGTTGTTTTGATTTGCATCTCTCTGATCAATAGTGACTTAGAGCATTTTTTCATATGACTATAGATAGCTTTAACTTTTTCCTCTGAAAACTGCCTGTTCCTATCCTTTGACCATTTATCAATTGGAGAATGACTTGTATTCTTGTACTCTATATATTTTAGAAATGAGGCCTTTATCACAGACACTAATTGAAAAAATTCTTTCCCAGTTTTCTGCTTGCCTCCTAATCTTGGTTGCATTGGGTTTGTTTGTGCAAAAACATTTCAATTTAATGTAATCAAAATGATCCATATTGCACTTCATAATGTTATCTACCTCTTGTTTGGTCAAAAATTTCTTTATTCTCCATAAATCTGACAAATACAATTCCTTGCTCCCCTAATTTGTTTATAGTATTAGTCTTTATACCTAGATCATGTATCCATTTGGACTTTATGCTTGTGTACAGTGTCATATATTGATCTATGCCCAGTTTCCACCACACTGTTATCCAATTTTCCTAGCAACTTTTGTCACACAGTGAGTTCTTATCCCAGAGCCTGGGGTCCTTGGGTTGATCAAATACTAGATTGCAATATTCATTGACTACTATGTCTTGAGTACAGAACTTTTTCCACTAGCCTATCACTCTATTTCTTAGCCAGTACCAAGTGGTTTTGATGATTTCTGCTTTATAGAACAATTTGAGATCTGATAGGGTTAGGTCACCTTCCCTAGCATTTCTTTTCATTAGTTCCCTTAATATTCTGGACCTTTTGTTCTTCCAGATGAATTTTGATATTATTTTTTCTAGCCCTAGATAATTATGATAGTTAGATTTGTATGGCACTGAATAAGTAAATTAATTTAGGTAGAATTGTCATTTTTATTATTTTAGCTCGGCCTACCCATGAGCAACTGATGTTTTTCCACATACTTAGATCTGATTTTATTTGTGTGAAAAGTTTTTTGTAATTGTGTTCAAATAGTCCCTGGGTTTGTTTTGGCAGGTAGACTCCCAGATAGTTTATAGTTTCTACCATAGCACTGAATGGTATTTCTCTTTCTATCTCTTGCTGTTGGGCTTTGTTAGTAATATATAGAAATGCAGATGATTTATGTGGGTTCATTTTGTAACCTGCAACTTTATCAAAGTTGTTTATTATTTCAAGTAATTTTTTACTTGATTCTCTGGAATTTTCTAAGTATATCATCTGCAAAGAGTGATAACTTGGTTTCTTTTTTTTTGTCTATTCTAATTCCTTCAATTTCTTTTTCTTTTCTTATTGCTAAAGCTAACATTTCTAGTACCATATTGAATAAGTGGTGATCATGGACATCCTTGTTTCACCCCTGATCTTTTTGGAAATGCACCTAGCTTATCCCCATTGCATATACTGCTTGCTGATTGTTTTAGGTAGATACTGCTTTTATGGAAGACTCCATTTATTCCTATGTTCTCCAGCATTTTCAATAGGTATGGGTGTTGTAGTTTGTGAAAAGCTTTTTCTGCATCTATTGAGATGATCATGTGGTTTCTGTTAGTTTTATTGTTGATATGATCAGTAATGCTGATAGTTTTCCTAATATTGAACCAGCCCTATGTTCCTGGTATAAGTCCTACTGATCATAACGTATTATTCTTGTAACAAGTTGCTGTATTCTTTTTGCTAACATCTTATTTAAAATTTTTGCATCTATATTCATTAAAGAAATTATTCTATAATTTTCTTTCTAGATTTTGGCTTTTCCTGGTTTAGGGATCAGAACCATATTTGTATCATAAAAAGAATTTGATAGGACTCCTTATTCACCAATTTCCCCAAATAATCTATATAGTATTGCAATTAATTGTTCTTTAAACATTTGATAGAATTCACTTGTAAATCCGTGTGGCCCTGGAGATTTTTTCCTAGGGAGTTCATTGATGGTTTGTTCAATTTCTTTTTCTGAGATAGAGTTAAGTATTCAAATTCCTCTTCTGTTAACATGGGCAATTTATATATTTTTAAATATTCATCCATCTCATTTAGATCGTCACACTTATGGGGACACAGTTGGACAAAGTAATTTGTAATTATTGTTTTAATTTCCTCCTCCCTGGAGGTGAGTTCACCCTTTTCATTTTTGATATTCTTTCTTTTTTAATCCAATTGACCAAAGTTTATCAATTTTGTTGTTTTTTCTTCATAAAACCAACTCAGTTTTATTTGTTAGTTCAATAGTGTTCTTAATTTCAATTTTATTAATCTCTCCTTTGGTTTTCAATATTTCTAATTTGATATTTGCTTGGGGATTTTCAATTTGTTCTTTTTCTATCTTTTCAACTGCATGCCCAATTCATCAATCTCCTCTTTCTCTACTTTATTCATGTGGGCACTTCTCCTAAGAACTGCTTTTGCAATATGCCCTAAGTTTTTGTAGGTTGTCTCATTATTGTCATTCTCTTGAATGAAGTTGTTGATTGTTTCTATGATTTGTTGTTTAACCCACTCATTCTTTTTTTTTTCAATTTTTCTATTTATTTATTTATTTATTTAATTTTTTACATTCATTTTCACAAATTTTTGGGTTCCCAGTTTTCTCCCCTTTTATCCCCTCCCCCCACCCCAATACCCCAAGCAATCTAATTTTCCCTATCTCCAATCTGCCCTCTCTTCTGTCATCCCTCCCTTCTCTTGTCTCCATCTTCTCTTTTCTCCTGTAGGGCCAGATGACTTTCTATTCCTCATTAACTGTATGTCTTCTTTCCTAGTTACAACAACAATATTAAACAGTTGTTCCTAAAACTTTGAGTTCCAAATTCTCCCCATCCCTCCCTCCCCACCCATTCCCTTTGGGACAGCAGGCAATTCAATTTAGGCCCTATCTGTGTAGTTTTGCAAATGACTTCCCTGATAGTCGTGTTGTGTAAGACTAACTGGATTACCATCCCTCCTAACCTGCCCCTCATTGTTTCTCTTCTGTCTCTTGATCCTGTCCCTCCCCAAGTGTTGACTTCAAATTGCTCCCTCCTCCCTTTGCCCTCCCCCCCATCATCCCCTCCCTTACAATATCTCCTTCTCCCCCACTTTCTTATACTGTAAGATAGGTTTTCATACCAAAATGAGTGTGCATTTCACTCCTTCGTTTAGTCAAATGTGATGAGGGTAAACTTCTTGTTTTTTTTTTTTTTCTCAGCTCTCCTCTTTTTCCCTCCACCAAGAAAAACTCCTACCTGCCTCTTAAATGACATATAGCTACCCCCTTCCCTTTCCCTCTCTCTCCTCCCCCCACATTTCTCCCTCACCATTCACCCCAGTTTCTTTTAAGGTATGGTCCCATCCTATTCAGCTCAATCTGTGCTCTCCATCTCTGCATGTGTGTGCATGTGTGTATGTGTGTGCATGCATGTACATGTGTATGTGTGGTCCCACCAACTACCCAGATACTGAAAAGCTTTAAGAGTTAGAAATATTGTCTTTCCCTGTATGAATATAAACAGTTCACTTCTGGTAAGTCCCTTAAGACTTCTCCTTGCTGTTTCCTTTTTCATGCTTCCTCTCATTCTTGTGTTTGAAAGTCAAATTTTCTTTTCAGCTCTGGTTTTTTCATTAAGAATGATTGAAAGTCCTCTGTTTCATTGAAAGACCATATTTTCCCTTGAAGTATTATACTCAGTTTAGCTGGGTAGGTGATTCTTGGTTTGAGTCCTAGTTCCTTTGCCTTCTGGAATATCCTATTCCACGCCCTTCGATCCCTTAATGTAGAAGCTGCTAGATCCTGGGTTATCCTGATTGTATTTCCACAGTACTGGAATTGTTTCTTTCTAGCTGCTTGCAAGATTTTTTCCTTGAGCTGGGAGTTCTGGAATTTGGCCACAATGTTCCTAGGAGTTTCTCTTTTTGGATCTCTTTCAGGTGGTGATCAATGGATTCTTTCAATACTTATTTTGCCCTCTGGTTCTAGAATGTCAGGGCAGTTTTCCTTGATAATTTCATGGAAGATGATGTCTAGGCTCTTTTTTTGATCATGAGTTTCAGGTAGTCCCATAATTTTTAAATTGTCTCTCCTGGATCTATTTTCCAGGTCAGTTGTTTTTCCCATGAGATATTTCACATTGTCTTCCATTTTATCGTTCTTTTGGTTTTGTTTGGTGATTTCTTGGTTTCTCATAAAGTCATTAGACTCCATCTGTTCCATTCTAATTTTGAGAGAACTATTAAATTCAGTGAGCTTTTGAGCCTCTTTTTCCATTTGGCTCATTCTGCTTTTGAAAGCAGTCTTCTCCTCATTGGCTTTTTGAACCTCCTTTGCCAATTGAGTGAGCCTATTTTTCAAGGTGTTAATTTCCTCAGCATTTTTTTGGGTCTCCTTTACCAAGGTATTGACCCGATTTTCATACTTTTCTTGTATCTCTCTCATTTCTCTTCCCAGTTTTTCTTCCACCTGTCTAACTTGCTTTTCAAACTCCTTTTTGAGCTGTTCCAGGGCCTGAGCCCACCCGCCACCCCCCTGGGGTGTCTGGGGTACTGAGGCCCCGCCCTCCACGTCTTTCCCTGATGGCAGGGATACGTCCTCGTCATCAGATCCGAAGGTCGGGATCATTTGCATTTGTTGGAAAAAACTCTCTATAGTCTTATTTTTCTTCCCTTTTCTAGGCATTTTCCCAGCCAGTTACTTGACTTCTGAGATTCCTTTCCACCCCCGCCTGGATCCGCCCAGCTAGTGCTTGGCCTCTGAGATTTAAATGTGCTTTCCTCCTGCTGGCTGTCAATCAGTGAGCTTTAGTTCAGGTGCTGGGGTGGGGGCAGGGCTGCCTCCCAGACTCTGATCCCTCAGGGGCTTTATGCAGAGACTTTCAGGAATGGAGCGGGTGGGGGCGGGGTGGGGGGCCCGCCTCCTAATCTCAGTTCCCTTGGGGGCTTTGAGCAGAAGCCTTCGGTAATAGAGCGGGGTGGGGGCAGGGCCGTCTCTCAGGCTCAGCTCTGTCAGGTTTTATGTGGGAATATTCCGTAATGAAGATCCTGCCTGCTGCTGGGGGATTCCTGAGTCCCAGTCCGCTGCCGCCTCAGCCTCCGCCCCCACCTCTGCCTCCGCCACTTCCTGCCCCCATCTCTGCTGCCGCTGCTTCCTCCCGAGGGGGCCCGAGTCACGGAGCCGCCCTGCTCCCCCTCTCCTCCAGCCCGGCCTTCTCTCTCACTGACCTGTAGCTTCTGTGGGCGGAGGGACTTTCCCGGCTGCCGGAGCTTCCGTCTCTGAAGCCTGCTCAGATCAGCTTCTCTGGGGCCGCGGCCAGGGCAGCGCTGGGGGTGGGGTCCACTTTCTGGGGCGCGCCGGACCCTGGAGACGGGTCTCCAGGGCTCCCTGGAACGGAAATCTCTTCCACTCTGCTTTTGCACACCTTGTATTGACCCAGAAGTTATGGGGGACTCTTTTTACATTAATTCTATGGGCTTTTGGTTTCGGAGCTCGTAAACGTGCGTCCTTCTACTCCGCCATCTTGACTCCGCCCCCTAACCCACTCATTCTTTAAGTTTAGATCATTTGGTTCCCAATTAAGTTTTGGTTTATCTTCCCATGGCCTTTTATTACATATAATTTTTATTGCATTATGATCTGAGAAGGATGCATTGACTATTGCTGCCTTTCTGCACGTGATTGTGAGGTTTTCATGGCCTAGTACATGATCAATTTTTGTATATGTGCCATGTACCACTGAGAAAAAAGATATTTTCCTTTCTATCTCCATTCCATTTTTTCCAGTTTTCTTCACCTCCTTAACTTCTTCCTTTTTTATTTTGAGGTTAGATTTGTCAAGTTCAGAAAGGAGGAGGTTGAGGTCACCCACTAGTATAGTTTTACTGTCTATTTCTTCCTGTAACTCCCTTAACTTCTCCTCTAAGAATGTGGATGCTATACCACTTGGAGCATATATGTTTAGTATTGATATTATTTTGTTATCTATGGTGCCTTTTAGCAGGCTATAGTTTTCTTCTTTATCTCCTCTGATTAGATGTATTTCTACTTTTGCTTTGTCTGAGTTTGGGATTGTGACACCTGATTTTTTTTTTTACATCACTTGAAGCACAATATATTCTGCTCCTACCTTTTACCTTTACCCTGTGTGTATTCCCCTGTTTCAAGTGTGTTTTTTCTAAACAACATATTGCTAGATTATTGTTCTTAATCCATTCTGCTATCTGTCTCCGTTTTTGGGGACAGTTCATCTCATTCACATTCACAGTTGTAATTACTCTCTATGTCTTTCCCTCCATCCTTTTTCCCCCCATTTATGCTTATAGTTTTCCCTTCTCTCTTCCTTTCCACAATAGAGTTTTACTTTCTGATCACTACCTTCCCTAGTCTTCTCTCCCTTCTTTCAAACTCCCTCCTTTTTACTCCCCTTTCCCTTGCTACGTCTTCCCTGCCTTTTAGCTTCCCCTCCCTTTTCTTTCCCTTTACCCCTCCTACTGCCTGTAGAGCTATTTAGATTTCTGTACGTAACTGAGTTTTTTGTTCCCTCCTTGAACCAAATCAGATGAGAGTGAATCTCAAACGATGCTCATCTCCTTCTCCTCTTTCCCTCTACTGTAATATAATTTTGTGCCTCTTTCTGTGATGTGATTTAACTTTTTCTACCTCCTCCTTTTCACATCTCCCATTACAATTTTTTACACCCTTAAATCACATTTTTATCCTCACATCATTTAATTTATACCCATTCCATCCATCTATGTATATCCCTTTTAAATATCATGATAATTATCTAATTCTCAAGATTAACTGGTATCATCTTCCCCTATAGGGATGTGCCTATATTGCCTATATTGAATAAAAAATGTTTTTTTTTTCTAGTTTACCTTTTTATGCCTCTCTTGTGACTTGTATTCGAAGATTGAAATTTTTTTTTTGGAGGTCCAGAATGATTTCTTTCCTACCAATCTGTTACAAAAGGAAAAAGTCAAATCTCAGTCCTGAGACAGTCAACATAGCCTTAATAGCAGGGCCAGGAATAGTTAGGGCACAACAGATGAGGCTGGAGATAAAACTACATCACTCAAAGTCACTGATCAAGTGGGCAATATCCAAGGTCCCTCCACTTCAACTCCTTTCTCAGTCACTGTGGCAATTTCAAACCTGTTGTAAGATCGAGCATTTCAGTAGTACAACTCACACATGCAATGCTCCACCAACTCCCTTGCTTCTGCCTAGCTTAGAACTGGCTTCTTCTCCAAAATCTCTGGCATCAACGGCTGGGTCAAGTAAGCGCCATAATCAGTGGCTAACTTGGGGGCTTCATAGGCTACACCACGCATGTCCACATAGCCGAGGAAGCTTTCCCCATCAGCATAGCCGCCAATGACCATGGTGTCCTGGAGTGGCTTCATCTTGGAATGGTGGCTGTGCATGGCTCTCATTAACCAAGAGTGGATGGCTTTTGGGCTATAGCTGTGTTCATCACCCAGCAGTTATTCATCAATCACCATCTGGTCAATGACTTGCTTCACATACTGGAAATCAGCATAATCCCCAGAGGCACCAAACATTGTATTGTTATTGGCATGCATGATTCGAGAGATATTTTGGAAGCAGGCCAGGAAGCCATAGGAACCCAACATATCAGCTGCAATTATTACACCACTCTCAAATTTCACACCTAGGACAGAGGTCCCTGTAACCATTGGATTCTGCGTCCAAGTAATCGGGCTTCCGCAGACAGTGCTCTCTAGCCCCGGGAGAACTCCTGAGACCAGCGGGAGGCTGTAGAACTTGCCCGGTGAGGGGCCCCTGGCCCACAAACCCAACTGAGGCTCCAACAACAGTTCCATCTTAGTCACTCTGGCCAAGGGAAATCAAGATTGAAGTTTTTATTGAGCTCTGGCCTTTTCATCAGGAAGGTTTCATTGAATGTCCATCTCCTTGCCTGAAATATTATGTTCAATTTTGCAGGGTAATTGATCCTTGGTTGTAGTCCCAGCTCCTTTGCCTTACAGAATATTATATTCCAATCCCTCTGATCTTTTAATGTAGAAGCTGCAAGGTCCTGTGAGATCCTGACTGTAACTCCTCGATATTTGAATGGTTTCTTTCTAGCTGCCTGTAGTATTTTCTCCTTCACCTGAAAGTTCTGAAATTTGGCAACAATATTCTTTGGTATTTTCAGTTTGGAATCCCTTTCAGGAGGTGAAAGGTGGATTCTTTTGATGACTATTTTACCCTTTGACTCTATGACTTCTGGTCAGTTTTCTTTGATGATTTCTTGGGAGATATTGTCCAGGTTCTTAATTTTCATCATGACTTTCTGGTAGACCAATAATTCTTAGATTTTCTCTCCTGGATGTATTTTCCAGGTCAGTTTTTTTTTTCAGTGAGATATTTTACATTTTCTTCTATCTTTTCATTCTTTAGGTTCTGTTTGACTGATTCTTGATGTCTCACTGAGTCTTTAGCTTCTACTTGCTTAATTATCCTTTTAAATACATTGTTTTTTTGAGTTAACTTTTGCATCTCCTTTGCATCCAATTATTCCTTTTAAGGAGTTATTTTCTCCAGTTAGGTTTTATACTTTCTTTTCCATTTGTCCAATTTTCCTTTTTAAGGAACTGTTCTCTTCAGTGAATTCTTTTATTCATATTTTTAAAATCATTGGCCAATTTTTCTTCTAATTCTCTAACTTGGCTTTTAAAATCCTTCTTGAGCTCTTCCAGGAATGCTCTTTGGATTTGAGACCAGTTCATATTCCCTTCTGAAATTTCACATGGTCTCAATGCTGACCTCTTTTATATTTTTGTTATGGTCCTTGTCCCCATAGAAAGATTCTATGGTCTTTTCAGATTTGCTTCTTGATCATGATGAACACCCTTTTTCCTAACTTTAAAGTAGATCTCTGCTTCTTGAGCATAGGGGGCCCTGTCCCTCAGTTCTTGTGCTTAGAACTTGAGACTTTGTGTATTGTGGCCTCTGGTTCTTTCAGCTAGAAGCTAAAATGCTACAGCTTACCTGGTGCTGAACTGGCTGGTGTGTCAAAGCAGAGCCTAGGTGAAGTCTTTCTGAGTTTTCCCAGAATTACCTTGGAGCTAGTTGCATTAAGTGTGGTGGAGGGGTGGTCTGGCTGCAGGAAGTCTCCTCTGCTGAACTAGAGCATAGACAAGCTCAGCAGTTGGTGAATTCCATCTGCGCTAGTGTATTCCTGATTCCCCTGACCGTGCTGAGGCAGGCCTGGGGTTCTTGTGTTGGTTATTGCAGTTTCCACCCCACTGGAGCTCAGGATCTCCTCCCAGTCTGCTGAGTTGGGGCTGTCTAGGACAGCTCCCATCCTGCACTGGTTCCCTTCAGCTCCAACAAGAGGGACTACCTTGTGCAATTTTCCTAGCCTCATAGGCTAAGAGACTATTTACCCCTTCGCCTGATCTCACTGTTCCAGGATTTTTCCTGGGGAAATATTCTCTGGGTTTTTCAAGGTCAACAAGGGGAAGGGAATAGCATTTACTGATCACTCTACCATCTTGGCTTCTGGAAGTTCAAGTAGGTGACTTACAGACATTTAATCTGTGGGATGATATTCTCAGGAGTGGCTGTGGCAGTGACCTGGGGTTCTGCAGTTCTCTCTTGCTTACTTCCACTGGACTCCAGTCCTGAATTGATATGTTTGAGAATCTGCACTGTTGCTGCTTCAGACCATCCAGGGCTTCCTGTTTGACTTTGCTGTGGTGGGGTCCATGCTGGTACAACCTGAGTGCTGTGCATTCCTCCAGCCCTGTGCAATAGATCCCTCCCATCAACCTTCCAGGCTATCCTGGGTTGGAAATCTGCCATCCTCTGGCTCCTATTGTATTCTTCCACTCTAAAATTTGTTCTGATTCTCCTTTTAGAGGTGTCTGAAAGAGTGTGTCTTAGAGCTTAAGTGAGTACTTGCTCTCAGTCCACCATCTTTGCTCCTTGACCTTTTCTTAAAGAAGGCTTTTTGACCTCTTGACCATATTTGATACTGTCTATTCCCTTGATACCCTCTTCTCTGTAGGTTTTTGTGAAATTACTCTCTTTTGTTTCTTCTCCTACCAATGCTCAATCTCCTTTGTTGGATCTTCATGTCATATTCACAAATGATGAAAATCTCAGAGAACTATGTCCCAGGCCCCTTTTTCTTCTCCCTCTATGCTGAGGATTCTCAAATTTACTTAATTAGCCCTCACATCCATTTTTTGCATCTCTAAGTATTTACTGGATCAGATATTTAGTAGTTATCTTAAACTCAGCATATTTAAAATTGAACTCTTTCTCTTTTTCCCATATCCTTCCCCTCTTCTTAATGCTCTTATTACTCTTGATGGTACCACCATTCTTGGAACTTGAGTGTCCTTCTTGATTCTTCACTCTCAGCTTTGACATACAATCTGTGGCTTAGGTCTATTGATTTACCTTTATAACACCTCTCACATATATGTTCCCTTCTTTTCTCTGATGCTGTGATACAGGCCCTCATCACTTATGCCTAGACTATTGTAATAACCTTTTGATTTATATCCTTGATACAAATCTCTCCCCATTCCAGTCCATCATTCATTCAGTTATCAAAGTGATCTTTCTAAAACACAGGCCTGACCATACTCTCTCAATCTCATTCAATAAATTCTAAAGACTCCCTATCACCTTCATGATCAAATATAAAATCGTACTTGATATTCAAAGACCTTCATATCCCAGTGTCCCAACTCTTTCCAGTCTTCTTACACTTTATATCCACCCTTTCCACATATTTTATGATTCAGTGACACTGATTTTCTTGTTGTTCTTTGAATAAGACACTCTATCTCCCAACTTCAAGTATTTTCACTGATTGTCTCTGATGCCTGAAAGTTTCTCTGTCTTTGTCTCTGCCTTCTCATTCCCTTCCAGTCCCAACTGAAATCTCACCTTCTTCAGGAAGGCTTTGACAGTCCCTCTCAATTGTAGTGCTTTTCTTCTGTTGATTATTTCCAATTTCTCCTGTCTGTACTTCTTTGTACATAGTTGTCTTCATGCTGTTTCTCATTGAAGTTGAAAGAAAGGCCCACCTTTTACCTGATTTGTTCTTCTTGGCCCCTGAGGGCAGACACAGAAGAAGTGGGTGAAAATTACAAAGAAGCAAGCACAGACTTATTCGAGAAGAAATTTCCTAATCATTAGCAATTCTCTAAAAATGAATAAATTACCCCAGGAAGCTATGAATTCTGCCTCATTGGGTGTTTTCATGCAAGATGACCATTTGATGACTGCTATGTAATAGTGAAGTTTCCTTTTGAGTATATCTTGGATGAAAGGGCTGCTGAGGTCTATTTGAACTCTAAAAATCTAGGATTCTGACTCTTGTGGCATCACAATGAGAGATCTGATATCCCTTCAATTACTAGTGCTCTACCACCAAATGATTTTGCATATATTTTGTACATATATATGTGCGTATATGCTATTTTTCTAATGGATTGTAAGCTCCTTGGAGGACAGCATTGTGCATTTTTTTATTTCCAGGGTGTAACACAATGCATGGAATATTGTAGGTCTTTAATACATGTTTATTAATTGACTTGTAGCCAAGTATCAGGACCTCTCCTCGATTAGGGTTACAGGAGTGCCTCAATGGTTTTCCAAATATCCCCTTACAATTCTTAGGTATGGTTAGAATCACTGGCCTCCAAACTTACAGAGAAGGCTAAAGATTCATGGCTAGAATTTTCCTGACTTCAATTTAAGATTGCCCTGAGTCACTAGGGAGATCTAGACTCTCACATAATTGATTTGACTATGAGTATGCTTTGACTGTACTCTCTTGTCTCTCCAAAGTACTTAACAGGAGCCTGTAGAATTACTATATTATATTACTGGCAGAAAAGATGTGGGGCCATCACCAGTCATCTTGACCTATGTCTTGCCGCTGGACTCTGGTGACTCTGGAGGAGAGAGTGAGGCTGGTGACTTTTTGCACAGATCTGCCTGCATTAAACCAAATTCATTTGCAAGTGAGGATATTACCCTCCTGATGTCATTGGTCTTCTTCAAGAATGAAGGACGAACAAGAACAATGATGACAGCAACAACAATAGATAGAATCTGTTGTTCTGGGACCAGCCCAATCATCTGCACAAAAATTATGGTGTATTTATTTGGGAGATTTTGACTTCTATTTCTCTAATTGTGATAGACGCCCATAGGAGTGAGGCTAAAGCTGAAAAACTTGTGGATCATAAGGTGATTGACAGCCAGTGAACTTTATGAAATAAGCAGGAACTGCCTGATGTCTGATAGATTTGATTGACTATGTATGTTTTCTAGCTCTTTATCCTGACAGTCTAGTGTTGATTAAATAGCATGTGATATTTAGAGAGATACAATGATCAAGTCCAGAGTGCAGTCATTTTCCTGACAAGGGACTTTTAGAAGGCATTAGAGAAAAGTGAGTATGTTTTTCTAACTGACACCTTAAGTTTTTGTCTTTTATGCTGAGTGACAAAGAAGAGACAGACAAATCTCTTCTCCAAACAGGTACAAAGAGATGATGCAGTGTAATGCCTGTGATTCTAGTCAATTCCTCTCTTTTAAATCAAGTGGGAATTTTGGATTGGGTCATTTCACTGTGAAAAACAGAAAAGCATTTTTAAAAGTTTTTTTAAAGATCATTTCCCTCCATAAAGTTAAATTTGACATGAAAAGCCTAATGAAATAAGTTCTGATGCTTGCCATATTATAAACAGCCCACTAGAGATTTAAGATCTTCTCTGGTCTTGGAAGCAAATTTCATTTAGTGATTGTAGAAGTCTTGGCAGAAAGCTCTTGAGGTAATTACTGAGTACAGATATTTTTGTAAGTAATGGCTCCTTAGATGGGGATTATTCTAGGGAGGAAAAGGATGAAGAAGATGTATAGATGTCATTGGATTAGTTTATGTGGCCTCCTGTTAGAACTGTTCAGACTACTGTAATGGAATAAGGGTGGTGAAAACTTTGTTGCCTTAATTTGTGTGCTTGATTCTGGTCGAAATCAAGAAGGTTGTTAGAGTGACAGGGGTTAGAAAGTAGTGTCCTGGATCCTTATGCATGCTGGGACATTTAATAAGCATCCCCACTCTCCTGGATGTAATATACTAAATTTGACAACTTGTCATTTCATAATCCTAATAAAGACAGAGAGACAAGCCCATCTTTTGGTAAAAATGTGAAGGAGATCCATGAAATTTGTTCATATGATCTTTCCCTTCCCCAGACACAGATTTTCCTCTATCTAACATATCTTCCTATTTGCTAGAAGGGCAAGGTTCTAATAGAGAAATTAGAAGGAAGGGTCAGAGATTCTTTTGATTTGTGTTTCTGCAATGATTCCTGACTGAGTGGTACAATAAAGAGATTCATAACAATTAAATATTCTCTATGTATGCCTCATAGAATCACTAAATATAGCTTGAATGCCACCTTCAACAAAAAGCCTTTCTTGAGTGCTTTCTTTCCCCTCTCCCTGCCAAGTTGTGAGTGAGCCTTCCTTTTTGAAATTATTTTGTATTACTTATTTATAAATATTTGCTTATCTTCTAGTGGAGTATAAACTGCTTGTAAATAGGGACTATTTTAATTTTTTATTTTTATGTTTAGTGGTTCAAAAAATGCTTTGCAAATAGCTTGTATTTAATAAATGTCAAATTAAATTTAAAGAGACCATCCAGTGTATCTCTTTATCCCTCAGGCAAGACTATATGAAAAAAGGTTACATATTTAAAAGGGGTGTGCCAAACCTCTCAACTCCACTTAATGTAACTGACAAAATCTTTTGTGCCCTGATTCATAGAATATCTTGTTAGTTATATTAATCATATGGTGAGATAGGATCAATCAAAGATATAAACTGGGTACAAATGAATGAAGCAGATGACCATAGAGAAAATGTCTTGCATGGAGTTTGGATAAAACAGAACGGCAGTTGAGAATCCAGCATTCCAATAGCATGACACTTCAGTGGTAGAGCATCCCCACTTGAGAAGTTATCACTTGAGAAAATATCTCACCCTCTGTGAAGGTATCACTTGGTGGGGGATGACAGGGGAAAGAGGAGGAGATAGAATTAACCTTTTCCTTCTCTTTTTAACCAGAGAATTGAACTGATCTTGTGAATTTCAAAATGTCAGAAGATTTGGATTTCTCATTCAACATTGATACTAGTGTGTCCATCCACAAGGACTTATGGCAGTGTCTGCATTATGAACCTTCAAGGACAATCTCTTCAACTCTTCCAGAAATTCTTATTGGACTTGGATCCAATTAATATTTTTCTTTGAGGCTTTGTTTATGGCTGTTTTCACATTGTTTTCCTCTGAGTTTGTCTTAGTCTTCCCTTCTGCAGGTTTTTTATGGTCAAGTTATTTATTTACTTTTTTGTTGTATGTTCATTTTCCAGCCTCTTCCTTGACTTTGAACTTTATGTTAAAGTTGGGCTCTGCTCATCTCAGGGTAGGGAGGCACTATTCCATACTTTAGGCTTTTTTTGTGCTGGTGTTTTCAGAACTAGTTCTGCAAGAAGGTCTGCAAGTTTTCAGTGCTCTCAAGGTGATGTACTTCAGGGAGATATGTGGTCACTACTCTTTTGGTGTGGACTCTGGTCTTTACCCAGGAAGAGGTCCTGCTTCCCTACAGCTGCAAAAACTCCTCTTGGCCCTGTAACTGTAACAAGGTCCCCTTCTCTCTTGCAGCTATAAGTGATAGTGCACCCCTCTGCCTTAAAACTGTGACCAGAGCCCCTGCTCCCTTGTGATGGATACCAGCTGCTTTCTACCTTGAAACTGTGACCCAAAATTGCACATGGGCAATAGAGTTGCTTGTCAATGCCAGCTGTGTCCAGTACAAAGGATCCTCTGTAATGTCTTTCTGACCAGTTGTCTGATCCCCTTATGGTCTCTGGACTGAGATCTCCTGAAACTATTGCTGCTGCTTTTGAGACTGCCTCAAAGGCCTGACACTGCTGCTGCTGCTGTGGACACTCCAGGCCAGACCCCACTCCTGCATCACAAACCTCTCCTGCCATCCTAAGTTGTCTTAGGCTGGAAAAATGTCTCACTCTGACCATTTGTTAGTTTAGCCACTCCAAATTTTGATTTGAGACATTATTTTAAAGCTGATTGAAGGAAAATTTTGGGAGAGTTCAGCTGAGTTGGTCTGTACTGTCAAATTGACTACATTTTTCTTTCTACTATATAAGAAATTCCTTCTTTCATTTTGGTTAGGTCTATGAGTTGATCAGTTTAGGGAATTCTTGGTGTGGAAACTCCTTCCATTGATGGGAATTGGCAATTCTGCCTCTGTGTGATAGTTGTTTGGAGTCACTGAGAGGTGATGACTTAATCATAGCTGCCCAGGTAGTATATCTCAGAGACAAGACTCAAACCTATGTCTTTCTGACTTCATCCACAATCCACAGTGATTTTTATTCAGTTTTTGTACTCTGCACATATCACTTACATATGTAAGTACTAGAAACTGGAAAGATCCATGAAGAATGCAATTCCCAACACTTCCCAGGCTAGAGCCTCCTTATTTAACACTATGCAAATAATGCATTTAAGTTCCCTGAGAAAGCAATTTCCATTTTCATCAAGGCTCAGTAATATTGTTTGTGGGGACCCGCAGGGAATGTATGAATTCTCAGTCATTTACAATTTTGTTTCCTTTAATTAAGCATTAGTTCAAGTTGCTCTTTGGCTTGAAATCAATATTGCTTATTGCCCAGTTCTCTCTCAATTCCCTGAGTTCAACTTAATATTTTTACAGGCTCCTTCACAGTCAATGTGATTGCAGAATGATCTGTGTGAAATGGATTGCTGACAACCCAAATACTGAGATACATTTTGAAAGAGAGCTTATATACATGTAGATGTGATATTTTTCCACAAACGTTACACACAAACATATATTACTAAAGATATATCCAAGAAACCTCCAGAAACACAAATCAAAGATAGAAAGGAGACAAAAAAATCAATATTCTATTAGCTTCCACATGATCTAAAATTCTACTAGTAGGAAAAATGTTCCTCTGATTTAATTTTTTGTCAAAATAACTAACTTTGTTTTAAAATCTCTTCTTCTCTCTCCCCACCCCATCACTTTCGGGTTTTCTGTCTTAAGGCACCAAAACTGCTCACAAAGGGACAAACTAGAAATTAATGGTTAATGCCACCAACAAATAGCAGTTATACTGTACAAACACTTAGGGAGCATTAAAGCAATTTTCTGGTGTTCTCTTATCGAAGAGGCAGACATTACTTACAGGAACATATAAAATGTAAGTTTGCAAATGTTATAAAAGCAACTTGATTTTCTCCCATCATTTACCTAGTCTAATTAGAGGAAAGGGTACTTCGTGAACACTGTTAAATTATTTTTAAAAAAAAGTGCCTGTATCTCCTTATGTTTTAAGTCAAGTGAGTTTTTCTGCATGAATGGGAAGCTATAAAGAGAATAAACATATGGGCATACTTCTCACAAAGTTGCCCTGACCAATGTCAAGCTAAAATGTCTAAGAAAGTGCTTAAAATAATATAACCAAGGCCCATCCCCAAATCAACCAACATAACAATCCCAATTTCTTTTGGTTATTCCCAGAGACTTAGCCCAGTTCAGCTCTATAACCAGCATGTCCTTGTATGGGACATAGGGTTCTCCCTTAGGCTGGGGCTCCCAGAAAGGGTGTCCCATATTTGAGACATTCTGTGGGTCTGTATTTGCTCCCAATGAATGAAAGAATGAAAAGGTTTTTATGAAATAAATACATCCTTGGCCATGAGCTCCTCTAGAGCAGGTACTGCCTTTGACCTTTTTTTTGTACCCGCAGGGCTCAGCATAGTGTCTGGCACTTGTTTTTGTTTTGTTTAGATCTTTGTCACCCCATTTGGGGGTTCTTGGCAAAGATACTGGAGTGGTTTGCCATTTTCTTCTCCAGTTCATTTTACAGATGAGGAAACTGAGGCAAACCAGATTAAGTGACTTGCCCAGGGTGACATAGTTAGCAAGCGCCTGAGGCCAGATTTTTAACTCAGGTCCTCCTGACTCCATCATGCCACCTAGTTGCCTGGCACTTAGTTGCTGCTCAACAAATATTTATTAAGCATTGACTAAGGGCATTATTATGTGCCATGACTATAACGGAAAATAGTTCCTACCCTCAAAGACCTCACATGATAATAGGGGGAGACAGAATCTATAGGATATTAGTAGCTACATCTGTACTTTTACTAGTCAACCAGAGACTATGGCGGTTCAAAATAAATAATATTGCATCAACTAGCATAGCAAATAAAGTGATAAGAAAAGATCTCCCTAGGAACAGTGTAATACTTCTATCACAAATAACCATACCACAAGTAGGGAAAGGCTGGCATACAGACAAGAAGTGTGGCCAAGAAAATATGCATGAAAGCTGCACATGTGGGGAGCACATGGACAGGGTCCATGTACAATGAAGGGAAACATGCCAGAAACACAGGTGACTAAGGCAAACATGGGAAGGTACATATGTGGCTAAGCCACATGTGTGACCAGGACCACTCTGACCTTAGATGCCATGGAGGTGCCTCTAATCTCTGGTAATTTCTTTTAACTCCTCTCTGCTGAGTACCCTATTTTTGCTCTCCATTGAGCATTATATAATCTCCTTTGGCATTGCCTTGTCTTCACTGGGTGTCTCAAATAGTCTTGACTGTGAACAGTTAAGTGACTTGCTCATGGTCATCTAGCTAGTAAGCACACAAAGAAAGATTTTAATCTAGGTGTCTGGTCCCTACATCCAGTGCTCTATCTATTACTTCAGTGAGAAAAGAGTTATACACACACACACACACACACACACACACATACACACACACACACATATGTGGGCAACTTTTCATAACTTTCCATAGTCAATGAACATAGACTATACATTCTTCCGTCGGTTAAAGTCTTTCACAACTTATGCTGTCCCTGCTTTTCTAGCCTTACTTATCACACATTACACCTGTTTGTGACCACTAAGGTATAGCCAAGGCTGGCCAGCTTGCAATTTTCTCATGTATGCCATCCTATTACTGTCTCTTTGTCTTGATACTTACCATTCCCTGTGATCAAAGTATACTTCCTTGTCATTTCCATTTCTTGGAATCTCTAGTTATTCTTTCAGGTCTCAGTCAAACACTATTTTCTATACCAAGCTATCTTGATCAAGTTTCTTGATCCTTCAATGTCTAAATTTCCTTGCCTCTATTTTGTATACATCTACAGATGTCCATGCTATCTTTCTATGTACCTAAAAGAAAAGGACTGTTGGACTTTTGTTTTTGTAATCCTGGAACATTGAACAGTGCTTGGTACATTATTGGTACTCAACAAATGCTCATTGACTGATTAAATGAAAATATTGTCTCTCTCCACCAGCACATTGCCTTAGACAGTTTTCCTTGGATAATGAGGGTTATAGAACTTGTTACTCGAAGGGACTTCTGTAGAGCTATGATCCTAAGATGTTAGAGGCATCTAATTGAACCCACTTGTTTTACAGAAGGGGATTTGTCTGAGGTCATAGGAGTACTATGTAGTAGATGTAGAAACTGGATCCAGATCCACTAATTATAAAACCACTGTTTCCTCCCTTGTATTTATTTCCCACCAACCTTTACCTGACCCCCAAGTCTACAGGAATGCTTTAGCAATGGACAATGATGGGAAAGGGACACACTTTATTCAAGCACTGCCCTACATCTAATTGAATCTTGTCCTGGGGGTTTGGACCTAAGCTAATGTTGTTTGAAGGAATTAGAAATCAGTGCTTGTCCACATGAGTCTTGGAACTCCACCTTTGAGGGGAAGGCATTACTTTGGACTTGACCTTGACCTCTTGAACTATAGCCTGGATCCATTCCTTTGCAGTTGTGAAAACAACTCTTATTTGTTATATGTTAATTGTTTGCTACCTGGATGAATTGAATTGTCAATCAAGCAAATAACAGGAGCTAAGCAACCTTATAAAAATATACTGTGCTAATTGTAGGATATTTGGTCCTGATAAAGAATTAATTCTCCTATGAAAAAGGTTTACTATACCCACAAAGAGTAGCAGTATATGGTTTATCATGGTAATGATCTTCATCACAGTTAAAAACAGAAAGCACTTTATCATCTCTGTTTTAAAGAAGGGGAACTAGAGGTACCAAGAAGAGAAATATTTCTTCCAAGAGCACATACTGAGTTAAATATAAAAAACAATTTGCCATTACTTATGCTAAATAGTGCTACAGAAACATTAATTAGACTATGTTTCTCAATGCCAGCCATCAAATTTTGTTAATCTAATGCATGCAAGCATTAGTTTATATTATCTACTGGACAACACAGACATTAATCCCCACCCCCAGATTTCTGAGGGCTTCCCAACAAGTCTGTCTTGTATTGATACTCAGTAACAAGCTTCCCTCTCTGCCAAGATCCAAGATGGTGGCCTAGTAAATTTGTTAATTTCTGTCAGTCTTTCAACGCTGATCTCAAGTGAACACAGGGGATACTTGAATCTCAAGTGGGAAATGCAGGAGACAGCCTCCGTTGCAAGCTAAGATCAGGGGTATCCAGTGGGTTTCCTTTTTTATTATTACATCTGGGGTGTTACTCAAGTTCTGATTGGTGACTGATTACCTAAGCTTATGATGAAAGGAACTTACCAATCAAAGCTAAATTATTAGCAAGTGCTTGTCAGTTGTTTACCAAATTTGGGAGACATGCAGAATAAATATTTACTAAATTTGGGGTACAAAATGCCATTGCCAAACAGTATCACTAACAATCTTATCTTATTAGAGAAAAACAACATATAATAACTACTCAGTCAAAAAAATGATGGCTTAAAATAAAATGGAGCCAGTTATGTTAAGGCAATAAATATATTCTCATTATATTAAACACAAAACAAAGGATGATATCCTGCATGAATCTCAATCCTGTATAAATTTGATTGAAATCATGGGAGGTCAAACAAAGTAGAATTGAAAGTAAAATAATTATTTCTCTTTTGCGTTAGTGGGGTAAGCACTAGGTGAAGAGAAACCAATTTTCCACTCCAGGATCTTCTACGACCTGACACCAGAGTCTTGGGAAAATTAATTGACCTCTCTAGATTTTAGGTCCATCCCCCATAAATTAAAGGAGTTGAGCAACATAATTTTTAAAGTTTTTTTCAGCTCTAATATTTCATGATTTTATGACATACATGAAGATTCAAATTGGTTGAAACATTTCTTTTTATAACACAGAGAGAAAGATAATAACTTAGTCCTTTTACATTTATTAAGGGAAGATTAATGCTCTAAGAGTGCTCAATCACTAATATCCTCTCTCCACATTTCAACCTCACAGTTATTGTTGTGTTTTATTCATGGAAAAACAAATGACTTTCATGCATAATGGGGCCTACATCTTGCTAATCTGTCTTGTATAAACAAAGTTCCCAAGGTATAAGAATCTTTTCTTAACTATACATTTCTTGATTATCTGAACCACAAATGGAGGCATTTAAGAGGAAATTTCTGCCTTTATAATTCTAGGTTAAGATGTTGATTTGTTATTATTGCGTTTTTCCACCAATTATTCTACCCAATCTCCCTCAGACATTTACAGAACCGCAAATGAACCTCACTCTCAATAATATAGTAGATGAAAAGGAGCCAGAGTCAGAACAAAATGGGACTGCTACCAGCCCCTAAATATAGATTATCTCTTAGTGACTTTGTTTTTTTAATGAACTATTTAAACAATGATGCAGGTCTATGTAAGACTCTGGACTCACACTGGCCATTTCTAATGCTGGGGCCTGACACCTAAAATAATGTAGATATTTTTCATTTTTGACTCATGTTTACCAGAGTTTACTATGGGAAAACTTCCAAATATGCCTTGTTGCTAGGTTTCTATAAATATGGGAAGCTAGGTCCTTAGCTCCTACAAGTCACTTAAGATAACAAATCAATATGGACAGCATTTATTTCATTCCATGCAAAATGAACAAGATGCAGAAGACTCATGGAGCCCATAAACAGATACTGAATTTGGGGCTACTAGTGGGACAATCCCTTGAAGCTGAGTCTCACTTTTCTGTAAGGCCCTACACAGTCTCTTTCTAATTCATAGTACCTCTGTGATTTAGATACCTCCTAGAAGTCTAGCACTCTTGGGGCTACCAAATATACATTCTGCTTCTCTTAGTAGGAGAAGAAAGAAAAGTCCCCATCATTTGCCCCACTCCCTAACTGGAATGGTTTAACTTCACACATATCCTTCAGCTACAGAACCCCATGGATGATCATCTTTCTCCAAAAAAGCAAGCTGCTTGGAAATCATCTTTCTCTCTCCAGAAGCCTGAACTTATTTTTTTAATTTTTAAAAATTTATTTTAGGGGGGCGGAGCCAAGATGGTGAAGTGAGAGCAACAACTCACCTAAGCTCTCGGAAAAACTCCTTCAGGTACCTCTGAAAGGAGAATCTGACCAAATTTTGGAGGTGCAAAATCCAGCGGGAGACAGACAGTGATGGATTCGGAGCTCAGGTTGGACTGGAAGGAAGGTCCATGGGAAGGATCTGTTCCTAGGGGGTGAGCCCACAGCGCACAGCGCAGTGTGGCCAGCGCAGCAGAGCAGAAGAGACCTGAGAAACCTGAGTGGTGGGCGGAACCAGAGGAGTGGCACCAAGGACAGGAGACAAGTCGAGGAGTCAGTGAGAGCCACCTAGTACCGGATATCAGCGCAGCAGCTCCTGAGACCTTCAGCCCAAAGATCAAACTTCGGTAAGTCACCTGCTTGAACTTCCAGGAGCCAGGATGGTGGAGTGATCAGTAAATTCTCTCTCCTCCCCCCTTGATGACCATGAAAGAACCATAAAATATCTCCCCAGAAAAATCCCAGATCAGTAGAAACAGCAGGAGGAGACCAATAGTCTCATAACACCTGAGACGAAGAAAATAGCTAAGGGGGATTTCTCCTACAGTGGCAGAGGCAAACCGGAAGGACAGAGGACCCAGGGCAGAGAAAACTTGCACTAGAACCCAGGCAAGCCTCAGTGCCAGGAGAGGAGCCCCAGGAGGGGTAGGAACATGCATTAGCATCTAGGCGTGCCTCAGCACTCCAGGGGAATCAGAAAGACAATAGGGCAGCTGGGATTACCAGCCTCTGAGCTTGCCTTTGCCTCAGTTCAGCTGAGGAGATCTCCTGTTACCAGACCACTCCTCCCCCACACTTAACAAGTTAAACCCAGGGATGATCAGGGAAACACCAAACAAAAACCTGCTTTTAGCTTTTTCACACATCAGGTCAGCAAAAAGATCTCTAGCTTCTGACTGAAAGAACCAGAAGCCACAACACTCAAAAAAAAATCAACATCATGAACAGGAAAAAGCAGAGGGCCGAAAGAACCATAGAAGCTCTCTATGGGGATAGGGACCAAAACACAAACACCAAAGAGATCAGAGCTGAGACTGTACTTCCATCTGAAACTTCAGAAGGGACTATGAACTGCTCGCAAGCACAAGCAGCTCTCCTGGAATAGATGAAGAAAGAAATAGAAGATAAACTGGCCAGTGATTTTAAAATTATTAAAAAAGAATTCACTGATGAGAACATTTCTTTGAAAAGGAAAATTGAACAAATGGAAAAGGAAGTTCAAAAATTAACTGGAGCAAATAACTTCCTAAAAGGGCAAATGGAAAAGGAAATACAAAAATTAACTGGAGAAAATAGCTTCTTAAAAGGAAAAATTGGGCAGATGGAAAAGGAGATGCAAAAGTTAACGGAAGAAAACAATTTGATAAAGATTAGAATTGGGCAAGTAGAAACTAACGACTCAATGAGACAGCAAGAATCAGTCAAACAAAAAATGAAAAGGTAGAAGAAAATGTAAAATATCTAATTGGAAAAACAACTGACCTGGAAAATAGATCTAGAAGAGAAAACTTAAGAATTATTGGCCTGCCAGAAACCCATGATGGAGAAAAGAGCCTGGACAATATCTTCCAGGAAATTATCCAGGAAAACTGCCCAGAAGTACTAGATTCAGAGGGCAAAATAGTCATCGAAAGAATCCACCGTTCCCCTCCTGAAAGGGATCCCAAACTCAAAACCCCAAGAAATATAGTTGCCAAATTCCAGAGCTGTCAAGTGAAGGAGAAAATATTACAAGCAGCCAGAAAGAAACAATTTAAGTATCAAGGAACTACAGTCAGGATTACACAGGACCTTGCAGCTTCTACATTAAAGGATTGAAAGAATTGGAACCCAATATTCCATAAGGCAAAGGAGTTGGGACTACAACCAAGGATCAACTACCCAGCAAAGTTCAACATAACATTTCAGGCAAGGAGAAAGTCATTCAATGAAGTAAGGGATTTCCAGAGCTTCCTGACCAAAACGCCAGAACTTAATAGACAATTTGATCTTCAAATGCAGGTCTCAAGAGAATCATAAAAAGGTAAACGGGGGGGGGGGGGGAGAAACAACTTGTTACTCAATTAGGGCTAATTGTTTACCTCCCTATAAGGGAAGATGATACCTGTTAATCTTGAGAACTGTGCAGCTATTAAGAAATATAAAAGGGATATGCATAGGGGGAACGGGTATAAAGTAAATGATATCATGATAAAAAATATGATTTAAGTATGAGAAGGGATTGTGATAGGAGGTGTGAAAAGGAGGAAGCAGAAAATGGGAAATTACATCACAAAAAGAAGTACAAAATCATAGTAGAGGGAAAGAGGGGAGGGAGATGAGCATTGTGTGAGAGGTACTCTCATCAGATTTGTTTAAAGGACAGAATAACTTAAGTAGATAATCCTAACTAGCTCTATAAGCAGTAGGAGAGGAAGGGGAAAGAAAGGGGAGGGAGGCTAAAAGGGAGAGAAGAAGCAATAAGAGCAAAGGGGAGTAAAATGGAGGGGGGTTAAAAGAAGGAGGGGAAGGCGGCAGGGGGAAGTAGTGAAAAGTGAATACTATTGAGGAGGGGAAGGGAGACAGCAGAGCTAAAAGCCCAAATGGTGGGAAAGACGATGGAGGGAAATACACAGATTGTAATCATAACTGTGAATGTGAATGGAATGAATTCTCCCATAAAACGGAGATGGATAGCAGAATGGATTAAAAGCCATACTCCAACAATATACTGCTTACAAGAAACACATTTGAAATGGGGGGATACACATAGGATAAAAGTCAAAGGATGGAGCAGAATATATTGTGCTTCAGCTGATGTAAGAAAGGCAGGAGTAGGAATCCTAATCTCAGACAAAGCAGAAGCAGAAATAGATCTAATCAAAAGGGATAAGGATGGAAACTATATCCTGTTAAAATATCATTACTAAACATGTATGCTCGAAGTGGTATAGCATCTGGATTCTTAGAGGAGAGGTTGGGGGAGCTGAAGGAAGAAATTGACAGCAAAACTATACTAGTGGGGGACCTCAACCTCCCTCTTTCTGAACTTGATAAATCTAACCTCAAAATAAACAAGAAAGAGGTTAAGGAGGTAAATAAAACTCTAGATAAGGTAGATATGATAGATCTTTGGAGAAAATTGAATGGGAATAGAAAGGAATATACCTTTTTCTCAGCAGTACATGGAACATTTACAAAAATTGACCATGTACTAGAACATAAAAATCTCACAATCCAGTGCAGAAAGGCAGAGATAATCAATACATCCTTCTCAGATCATAATGCAGTAAAAATTATATGTAATAAAAGGCCGTGGAAATCTAAAGCAAAAATCAATTGGAAACTAAATAATCTAATCCTAAAGAAGGAATGGGTTAAAGAAGAAATCATAGAAACAATCAACAACTTGATTCAAGAGAATGACCAATAATGAGACAACCTACCAAATCTTATGGGATACTGCAAAAGCAGTTCTTAGGGGAAGTTTTATATCTATGAATGCCTACATAAATAAAATAGAGAAAGAGGAGGTCAATGACTTAGGCATGCAGCTGAAAAAGCTAGAAAAAGAACAAATTGAAAATCCCCAAGAAAATACCAAATTAGAAATACTGAAAACCAAAGGAGAGATTAATAAAATTGAAATTAAGAAAACTATAGAATAAATAAAACCAATAGTTGGTTTTATGAAAAAATTAATAAAATTGATAAACATTTGGTCAATTTGATTAAAAAAAAGAAAGAAGAAATCAAATCACTAATATTAAAAATGAAAGGAGTGAACTCACCTCTAATGAGGAGGAAATTAAAACAATAATTAGAAACTACTTTGCCCAACTTTATGCCCACAAATTCGATAATCTAAATGAGATGGATGAATATTTTAAAAAAATACAAATTGCCCAGATTAACAGAAGAGGAAGTTGAATACTTAAACAATCCCATCTCAGAAAAAGAAATTGAACAAGTCATCAATGAACTCTCTAGGAAAAAATCTCCAGGACCAGATGGCTTCACAAGTGAATTCTATCAAACCATTAAAGAACAGTTAATTCCACTACTATATAAACTATTTTTGAAAATTGGGGAAGAAGGAGTCCTCCCAAATTCTTTCTATGATACAAATATGGTTTTGATACCCAAACCAGGGAGAGACAAAACAGAGAAAGAAAATTATAGACCAATTTCTCTAATGAATATAGATGCAAAAATTTTAAACAAGATTTTAGCAAAACGAATACAGCATCTTATCAAGAGAATAATACATTATGATCAAGTAGGTTTCATACCAGGAATGCAGGGCTGGCTCAATATTAGGAAAACTATTAGCATTATTGATCATATCAACAACAAAACTAACAAAAACCACATGATTATCTCAATAGATGCAGAAAAAGCTTTCGACAAAATGCAACACTCATTCCTATTAAAAACACTGGAGAACATGGGAATAAAGGGAACTTTCCATAAAATAATAAGCAGTATCTACCTAAAACCTTCAGCAAGCATTATATGCAATGGGGACAAGCTAGATGCATTTCCAATAAGGTCAGGGGTGAAACAAGGATTCCCATTATCACCACTATTATTCAATATGGTACTAGAAATGTTAGCGGTAGCAATTAGACAAGATGAAGCTGAAGGAATAAAAATAGCCAAAGAAGAAACTAAGTTATCACTCCTTGCAGATGATATGATGATACACTTAGAGAATCCCAGAGATTCAAGTAAAAAACTACTTGAAATAATAAACAACTTTGGCAAAGTTGCAGGTTACAAAATAAACCCACACAAATCTTCTGCATTCCTATATATTAGCAACAAAGTCCAACAGCAAGAGATAGAAAGAGAAATCCCATTTAAAGCTAGAGTAGACACTATAAAATACTTAGGAGTTTACCTGCCAAAACAAACCCAGGGATTATATGAACAAAATTACAAGACACTTTTTGCACAAATAAAGTCAGATTTAAGTAAGTGGAAAAACATCAGTTGTGCATGGGTAGGCCAAGCTAATATAATAAAAATGACAATTCTACCTAAATTAATTTACTTATTTAGTGCCATATCAATTAAACTATCAGATAATTATTTTCTAGAGCTGGATAAAATAATATCAAAATTCATTTGGAAAAACAAGAGATCCAGAATTTCAAATGGACTAATGAAAAGAAATGCTTGGGAAGGGGGCCTAGCACTACCAGACCTCAAATTGTATTATAAAGCAGCAATTATCAAAACCACTTGGTATTGGCTAAGAAACAGAGGGGTAGACAAATGGAATAGACTTGGCAGTCAAGACACAGTAGGCAAGGAATATAGCAACCTTCTGTTTGATAAACCCAAAGACCCCAGCTTCTGGGATAAGAACTCACTGTTCGACAAAAATTGCTGGGAAAACTGGTTAACTGTGTGGTGGAAATTAGGTATAGACCCATGCCTGACACCGTACTCAAGAATAAAGTCCAAATGGGTACATGATTTAGGTATAAAGATTGATACCATGAATCAACTGGAGAAGCAAGTAATAGTGTATTTATCAGATTTATGGAGAGGGGAAGAATTTTTTTTCTAAAGAAATGATAGAAAGCATTATGAAATGCAAGATGGATAATTTTGATTACTTTAAACTGAAAAGTTTTTGCACAACCAAACTCAATGCATCCAAAATTCGGAGGGATGTAGTAAATTGGTAAAAAATTTTTACAGCTAAGCTCGGGGATAAAGGCCTCATTTCTAGACTATATAGAGAACTAACTCAAATATATAACCATACAAGTCATTCCCCAATTGATAAATGGTCAAAGGATATGAACAGGCAATTTTCAGGGGAAGAAATTAAAGATATATATAACCATATGAAAAAGTGCTCTAATTCACTATTGATTAGAGAGATGCAAATCAAAACAACTCTGAGGTACCACATCACACTTATGAGATTGGCAAACATGACAGAACAAGAAAATGATAAATGCTGGAGAGGATGTGGGAGAGTTGGAACACTAATTCATTTTTGGTGGAGCTGTGAGATCATCCAACCCTTCTGGAGAACGGTTTGGAACTATGCCCAAAGGGCTACAAAAATGTGCATACCCTTTGACCCAGCAATATCGCTACTAGGACTGTATCCCCAAGAGATTATAAAAATGGGAAAGGGTCCCACATGTACAAAAATATTTATAGCAGCACTCTTTGTGGTAGCCAAAAACTGGAAGTCAAGGGGATGCCCATCAATTGGAGAATGGCTGAATAAATTATGGTATATGAATGTAATGGAGTACTATTGTGCCATAAGAAATGATGAACAAGAAGACTTCAGGGAGGCCTGGAAGGACATATATGACCTGATGCTGAGCGAAAGGAGCAGAACCAGGAGAACTTTGTGCACAGCAACGACCACAGTGTGTGAAAGTTTTTTCTGGTAGACTTGGAACTTTGTTATAACACAAGAACTTACTGAAGAAAAAAATCCCAATGATGGTTTTCTAAGGCAAAATGCCTTCCACACTCAGAGAAAGAAATATGGAAGTCATTCGCAGAATGTAGCAGATCATGTTTGTGTGTGTGGGGGTTTTAGTGTATTATGTTTTGAGTTGTTATATGATTTCTTCCATTTATTTTAGTGTGACTACATAGCATGACTATAGTGAAAATGTACTCAATAGGAAAGTATATGTAGAACCTATACAGAATTGTATGCTGTTGCAGGGAGGGAGGGGGGGTAGTAAGGTGTGGGGGGGATAAAATCTTAATTTTTAAGGAAGTGATTGTAGAACATTAAATAAAAATAATAATAAAAATGCAAATAAAAAATTTATTTTAAAATTTATTTATTTATAACATTTATAAAAAATATTTGAGTTCCACATTCTGTCCTGTCCCTCCCTTCCACCCCTTTCCCACTCATTGAAAAGGTAAAGCAATATGATATCAATTATACATATGAAATCATGTAGAAATTCATATTAGTCATGTTTAAAAAAGACCCTCAATCTAAAGCAAAAAAAGTTGAAAGAGTATGCTTCAATCTGCGCTCAGATTCTCTCTTTGAAGATAGATAGCATTATTCATCATGGGTTGTTTGGAATTGCCTTGGATCTTTCTTAATCAGAGCAGCTAAGTCTTATACAATTAAGCATCATTGTAATGCTGCTATTACAGTGTACAATGTTCTGCTTCTGTTCACTTCACTTTGTATCAGTTCATATGAGATTTCCTAGGTGCTTTCTGAAACCATCCTGTTTTCATATAATGCAATGTATTCCATCACAACAATATATCCTTATTCAGCCATTCCTCAATTAATGGGCATATCTTTAATTTCCATTTTTTTTGTCACCACAAAAAGAGTTGCTATAAATATTTTTGTACATGTAGGTCCTTTTCCTTTTTATTTGATATTTTTTGTTATATTACTGGATGAAAGGGTTATACATAGTTTGATAGCTCTTTGTGCATAGTTCCAAAATGTTCTTCAGAATGGTAGACAGGTCCCTGAAATTGTGAAATTGAGGTTACTCTTGAGGCAATCCTAATGCTGGTACTGCCCAAGAAATCTCCATTCTCTAACTAAGATCCTAGATTTCTGAATCATGTTGCCTCTAAATAAAAATTGGTCACTCCTCTACCAAAAATATGAGATTCCAGAACATGGTCCTAGAGTTCCCCTCTGGGGAAAGCACATGACTGTTCCTGCCATGTGCTTCTGCAGGACCTCTATCAGTACCTCAGTGGCCACCATCTTTTGGGCTGTGAATATCCATCATCAGGAACTCTTTTCATGGACTGAGTAGACTGAAAGCTATAGTGACAAGCATATACCTCTACCCCAAGGCAGTCAGTACTGGTTCCTTCCTTTTTCATCCCCTCAGTTCTCTCCCAGCTTTATAGTACTCCAGAATAAAGATACCTAGGAAAAGGCAAAATTAGCTGAAAGCAGCACGCCACTCTTTTTAATATGGCAGGATGTGGGGGGATAGTTCCCCATATATTCTAATTAGCTAATCAGGTTGAGGACAGTTTCAGTCCCTGAAAACCAATGAGAAATTCTCCATGTCCTCTCAACAATATGCTGATGTCCATGATCTCCAAGAGAAAGCATTTTATGACCCTAGATGAAGACTCATGGGACCTTTAAACTCACCAAACTGATCTGGGAGTTCCTTTGCTCACACTCCCCTCCTCCCTTTTGGTAGATATGTTCCAAATTCTTTGCTATCTCAGGGGTCAAATAGTTGATGTAATTGAGACTGAGAATAGTGAAAAGGAATTTCTCTCCCCGATTCCCCTACCCCCATCTCCACACTTGATAGGAGATCACTGTTGCTCTCCATGGGGGAGGAAATGAAAAACCTTCCAATCCTAGGTGACTCTGCGAAACAGCTTCACAGGACATTATGGGAGTGATTTTTGCTTCTGAGCCACAAAATTGGATCCATAACAAAGCAGGTCACCAAGGGAGAAACAAAGTTAGTGATGTGCAGGACAAACAAAGATGCCTAGGAATAAATGTAAAAGGCATCATGGAGCAGACAAAAGACTCTGAGGAGTCTTGAGATTTGGGAGAAATTGAGAGACAGTTTGGCAGGACTTTCAAAAAGTTTAGAGCAAAACTCAGTTTTATTTATAAACCATTTTATTTTATTTATTTTATAGAATTTTATATTTTTATATTAATTTTATATAATTTATATTTTTATTATTTTATTTAAAATCATTTTATCCCTTTAAAATTTTGGGACTGAAAAAATTAGCTATCATTCTGAGGATTCTTTTGTTAAGAAATTAAACTTAAGATACATCCCATGCAAAGATTTTGAAATGTCCATTTCATGTCAATTGCTATTTTTCTGTCACTATTCTGTTGTTGAGTCGTTTCAGTTGTGTCCAACATTTTGTAACCTCACTTGGTTTTTCTTGGCAAAGATACAGGACTGGTTTGCCATTTCTTTCTCCAGCTTATATTTACAAGTGAGAGACTGAGTCAAACTAGGTTAATTGACTTGCCAAGGGTCACAAAGCTAGTAAGCATCTGAGGCCAGATTTGTTCTCAGGAAGATGAGTCCTTGTGGTTCCAAGCCCAGTGCTCTATCGACTGCACCATCTAGCTGAAATCACTTTTCTTTCTTATTTTTTTTTAAATTAAAGTTCTGCTGTGATCCCTCATCATAAAACAAATGTAGAGAGACTGGGCATAGATGGATTTCTATGGTAATAGCCTTAGGGCCTAACCTTCTGGTAATGAACTCAGTACTTAGCAAAGTAGAGTACCTTAGAGAAAATGTGCTAATCCGAATGATTCCATGTATGAATTCACCTGAATCAGCAACCTTAACTTGCCATTTTTCCCAAGGTACTCTAAAATTTCTCCTGATGGTTGATTGGTTCAGGGGATACTGGAATGGGCTAATTACTTCCTGCTACAAAGCTCTTTCAAAGTGATCAGAAGTGATCTTTTTCCTTTCACACTCTTTTAACATTTGCACTTTCGTTGGACTTCTTTCTTTCTACATTACATTAGAGTTTTATATGACCCTGTTTTTTTCCCATGATGAGACTCAGAATTAAAGTGGTCTAGTGGAAAACACTCTGAACTTGGAGTCAGCAGAACCCCAGACTAAAATTTCAGCCAGTGAGGGTAATGGCCATGTGACTTTGAACAAATCACTTAAGCTCTCTATATCTTGAATTTCTTTGTACTTGTTTATGTGTACATGTGGTATCACACCATAAGCCTTTTGATGGCAGGGACTGTTTCATTTTTGTCTTTGGATTCTCACTGCCTCATGTAGTGTCTTGCACCATCCATGTTGACAAGGTGCTGAATTGAGTTGAGACTGGACAAATAAGTTGCATGCTTGACTGTGGGTTAGGTTCTCTAGTACTTTTGGTAATGAGTGCCAGGGACAGTAGAGGGTAATTCAAACCACAGGTAATCTCAAGATTTCATTATTGGCATTCATGTCACCGTCTTTCTGCACCAAACTTTTTGGTGGAGTTACAGAATACAGAAATAGTGATGCCCAGGCATGGATCTAGTGACCCATAGACAGGAAGTAGGAGGAAGAAAGGATAAGCAGATATTCTAGATAATTTGCAAAGTACCTACTCAGCCCCTAAATAATTGAGACTCAATGGCAACAAATTTGGTTTCAATTCATGAGTAGCAGAAAAGTCCTTTGTATTAACTTTTGGAGTATCCTTCCAAAAACATTTTTATTCATCAGGTTACTTTCCTATTAAACATTTAAAGAATAAAACAGTAGTTGACCTTAAAGAGAGAGAAAGCTTCAATGGGTGAACAGAAAAAAACACATTATTTGTGTTTTAACTTTACTACTGATTTACTATATGTGTGACAATAGGACACATTAATTCTGTTTTCAACCCAGCTTTACTAGTGTAATGAATTGGGCACTGAACTTAGAGTCAGGAAGGCCCAGGTTTGAAACCCATCTAAAAAACTTGCTATCTGATACTGGGCTAATTACTTAACCTCACAGAGTCTCAGATTCCTTATCTGTAAAATGGAGATAATTCCTAAAATACTTACTTCACAAAACTGTTATGAAGATCAAGTGAAATATTGCACATAAAACCCTTGAAGAAATAACTGTCTATGTCTCTGTCTCTGTTTCTCTCCCTATCTCTCTACCTATAACTATATCTATATCTTTCTCTATCTCAACTATATCTCCCCTCTCAGGTCCTTCTTCTCCCATATCTTCTGAGCCAAAATGTCTGTTGTCTCTAGAACAAATTCCTCAACATTGCATTTAGATACCTGTATACTTTGTCTCCAGTCTATTTTTCCAGTTGTGTTTCCCATTATTATACTTCATTCACTTATGCTCCAGTCAAATATGCCTCCTTGTTCTTTCTAGACTCTAACATTCCATCTCCTGCCTCGGTAGCTTTCTGCAGGCTGAGCTATCTTTCTCTCTCACCTCTCTGTTTTTTAGAATGCTTAGTTTCTAAAATCTCATTTCATACGACTCTACTTTGAGACACCTTTCATGATCCCTGGTTGTTAGCACTCTTTTTAAATCATCTATTTGTCTATCTATCTATCTGTCTATCTGTCTGTCTCTATCTATCTATCTATCTATCTATCTATCTATCTATCTATCTATCTATCATCTATCTATCTTTGTTGTTCGGTCATGTCTGACTCTTTGTGACCCTACTTTGAATTTTCTTGGCAAGGATACTGAAGTGGTTTGCCATTGCCATTGCCTTTTCCAGCTCATTTTACAGCTGATGAAACTGAGGTAAATTGAGGAAACTGAGGCACCAGTTAAGTAACATACTTAGAGTCACACAGATAAATGTCTGAAGTCAGATCTGAACTCAAGAAGATGAGTCTTTCTGACTATAGGCCTGGTGCTCTCTCCAATGTGCCACCTATCTGTTCCTCCTTAAATCATCATATATATGTTTACACATTACATTTCTTCTCATCCCCGTTAGAATGGAAACTCCTTGATAGGATGAATAGTTTTTCATTTTGTATTTGTATACTTATCACTTTGTGCATTGTAAATACTGACTAAATGCATACTGGATTGAGTTTTAAAAAACAGAAATTTTTACATATCTGCAGAAATATATTCACATGCACGTATGCAAATATGTGTATAAATGTGCTTATATATGTGTGTGTATACAAACACATGTGTGCACAAACACACATCACTTTAAAAATAGCTTTAGAAATGTGCCTGTTAAGAATACCTGAATACTCTCCATGGCGAGACAATCTATTTGCAAAAGAGAGTGAGTCCTGGGACATTCATGCTGACTTTCAACTAATGGCTCTCCAGTAGGGAAAGATTATAAGATATACTCTAGCAGAGAGATTTGAGAGTGATTAAGGGGATTATTAAAATATTCTTTCTTAGATATAGCAGGGATTTCTGACTCTGTTTAAATCATTGTCAAGAAAACAAAAAGGATATGTTCCCTGGTAACATTGTATGCCACACAAAGATTAGGTCATGTTTGCATCACTCTTTATTCTACCTCCCAGAACACGAAAAGATGGAGCAATTACACAATGTACCATCAAATAATAGTTTATCATAAAAGGGTCATATGCACCATTGCCTCTCAAGAGAAGTTTTATTTGAAGTATAAGACATTGCAAAACCTTGTGAACAATTGATAGAAAGTATTGCCTCTTGCAGCCCATAAGTTGACAGCCTGGAATTATGGGACCATAAGTGAAATAATTTTGCCTCAACAATCCTATCCTAAGGTCAGATGGGTTGCAGTAAATGATTAAATTGGAAACATGAGCCCAGTAATAATCTATATATGCATCGCCCATAGATGACCTCATTTATTTCCTTGGGAGTTTAGTGGCCTTTAGCTTTGTATTAAGATAGACTGATAATAATAAGGGCATGATTGACTATGCCATTAGATTTTTCATGATGAAAGTATTCTCAGCAAAAGAGACTATATTGATATCCCTCACTAAATTGAAAGATTATACAGAGGGCAAAAGGATTAGGTAGTTGTAACAAATGATTTGATGGCAAAAAAAATGCCATAGATCAGCAACAATGAACCTTTGTCATAAAAAAAAGACAGCTCAAGTAATGATGGAAGTGTTCCTTTACAAAGTGGTAGGACATCTGTTAGAAATAGAAATGCTCTCAAAGAGAAAGTGATTCATTATGTGCAGTGGGGGAAAAATGGATTTTGATTCAGAGAATCTGAGTTCTCATAGAGACTTCCCTCCATGACTTTTGTGTGACCTTGGATGGGTCCCTCTTTGGCTCTTGATTTTCTTATCTTTTAAAATGAAGAATTTGGACTAAATGGCCTCTAATATTCTAATAATGAAAATATTTTTTGTTTTTCTATGAGCTCAAGTATTGGCAAAAAGTACTTAGTTCTAATCTGCTAAATCCAAAAGATTTGGAGAAAAAATGATGTAACGGGGAGCTCTTCCCGCCTCCCCAAACATTGATGGGATTACAGGATGTAGACCTTCTAAAAGGCATCTAAAAGGTATCCATCAAGGAGGTGGCTTTGGACAATTTATTGTTTGGGCTTCAGAGACGGTTGGTGATCGACTGAGAATCATCAGGGATAGACTTTTGTTGAAGAAATTGCCCTTTTCTGGGCCTAGAACAGGAAAATGGGAAATATGTCCATTATTTTCTTTTTTTTCCCCCTTGTGCCTTTTTTTAAAAACCATTTTTCCTCCCTTGAACTGTAGTACAACAAAGGAAGGGAGGTGACAATGAGTTGAGGTGTCAGGGGGAGTGAATGTATCCTTCCCTTCACCACGTGGGTGCAGCTAATGGCAACTTGCAGCAGAAGTACATGGAAGAGGCAGAAATGTGCTTGCTTGGCCTAAGTGGATAAGTCATAGGATGATAAATGGTTTAGAAGTGGAAGGGACCTTTGAGGTCATTGAGTCTGACCCCTTCATCCTTAGAAATGAGTAATCGAGACCCAGAAAGATTAAATGATTTACCTAGGGTCACAAACTACTAAGGATCTAAAGACCAGTTTGAACTGAATCTTTCTAACTCAAAAATATTTTCTTCTTCATGGATAATGTTTATGAATCCTAAACTTTTTTTATGAAGAAGAGATGATTTTGAATTCCTAGGTCAAAGAATCTAGTCTTCTAGTGGAGAAGGGATAGAGGTAGCTGGGTTGCATAATGGTTAGGGTATTAGATTTCTAGTCATGAAGATCTGAGTTTGAATCCTTCCTCAGATACTTCCTAGCCATGTGACCCTGGGCAAGTTATTTGGCTCCTCTCAGTCTCATCTTCCTCATAGGTGAGATGCAGACACTATAACAATAGCAGTTATGTCACAGGATTGTTGAAAGGATAAAGGATTAAGAAAACACGTGCAAGGTGCTTTGCAAACCTTTAAGCACTAGATAAAAGCTAGCTATTATTATATTTCCTGGGACAGCTTTCTGAGCTGCCTCATGGGTGATTCCATGTTTGAGAATTCCTGAATTCAAGCACATGGGCATAGGTTTGCTAGAGGGAGATTTCCTTAGCAGTGTCCTTCTTAGAGAAGGAGAAGAGGACCATTCAAAGAAGACTGGCCTACAGTTGAAGGATTAAAGGCATGCCAAGAAGGGGCAGAAGTTTCCAATTCTTTATCATATTCCTGTGAGTTATTGAAAGTACAGGTCCAAGGGGACTAGAGAATATTTGTTTAGCAGCTCCCACGAATGGGGGGACAAATCAGGGTTTAGTCTAATGAGTTTGAGCGCTTTATGCTTCTTTTTCTAATCACAAGTGCTTTGTGTTTTATATCTTTTCTGTGGTGGGTGAAATAAAGATGGCCCCATTGGTAAGAGCCATATTGAGTGTCTATAGTGGAGTTGGAGACTCTAGGCCTGGGTGTGCTGGAGCCTGTTCATATTGACTTGGGATCGGTGATTGTTAAATTGGCGAAGGTTACAAATCAGCGCTTGATTTGAGTTTGAGGTGGTTTTAATCTGAGTCTTATAGGCTGTAGTTGAGTGAATTTAAGGACATGTTTCCAGCATAAAATGGTCTATGAAGAGTCTGAGAGAAAGATTTCACTAGGGGTAAGAGAAAGCATATTTCTGGAAAAGTTGATCCAGGAGGAGAAAAAGTTTTGTTGATTGCCTAGACTTGAGAGAGTGATGGAGAAATACTGAAAATGTCAATTAAAATTAAAAGTATGTTATATGTATATATTTATTTTTCTCCAAAGAGCTGATTGTTAAATATTTAACAGAATAGCCCCACCTATTACTCACATGTGAAGAAATTGAGACATGAACTTCATTCACAGTTTTGTTCTCAGGTATGTGCTCTCTGGGTATGGGCTTGCAGAGTGTGGGGTGAGGGAGAGGAGAAGTAATTCAGCACAGAGAGGAAATGACTCACCGGGTGTCGGGGGCGGGGGAGGGGTTCAGTCTGCAGAATCAGACCTGGGACTCTGGGAATTTGGAATCCTTGATGGGGAGGCAGAGACCTGGACCATGGCTAATGGAGGAATTTGTACTTCATTTTTTGAGAAGAGAGAATCCAAAGTTCTGGAAATCATATGCGCCTCTAGAGGATTATCATTCTCTGGCAATAGCTTATTCCAAACGTACATTTTGAATTTTTTGAGGACAGAAACCGTTATTCCTTTTTATCTTTATGTCCCCAGCATTAATCACACTGTCTCACCTACTTAATAGATACTTATTGAATTGAATTGAATTTGTTAACAGGAGAAGGTTGAATTTTATTATTAGGTTTCAGATCACTGTTTACTAGTCCTGGTTGAACCAACCTTGAAAAGAGTTAAAACAGGACACATAACTTGTTCTGTTTTTGCCAGGTATCAAATACTTAGAATTATATCTACCGCCTATTGTGTTTTAAATGTCCATGTATGTGTGCTGGAGAAAGAACATGATGCTGGTTGAATAAATAGGACAGTGAGGAGATACCTGATGTTCACTTGCAGAATAGTTACAAGAGATTAACATAGATCAACCCCACTGGTGATTCCTTTATATTTTGATGTCTCTGTGTCTGACCTTCAGCTTTGATTTTCCAGGAATACTTCCTGCACCTATTTTATCAGCAAATTCTTTTTCCCTTCTCCTTCCACAGATCTCCTTGTTATAACTAAGTATCTAGCATGATCCCACTTTGACACAAAATGTCAATGCCTTTGTAACATTTTCATAGGAGTAAAGCTTCTAACATGGAACAGAGACAGGTGCAGAGATCATTACTCCCAGAAGAGACCATAGAGAAATAGAAAATCATGGGAGAAAATGGGACCAGGGCAGGCTTCCAGTCAATAGTCAGAGAGCATCTCTTAAGTGCCTACTATGTGCCAGGCACCATATTAAGGACTGGGGATACAAGGAAAGACCAAAGAGAGTCTCTGCCATCAAGGTTCTTCAAGGCAGAACATAAATGTCCAAAGTGGAATGGACTGCCTCAAAAAGTATCATCTTCACATAAAGCCTGAATGGCCATTTATTGGGTTTGGGATAGAGGGGATTTTTTTTTTACTTAAATACTGGATTAAATGACTATGACACCCCCTTTTACCATAAAATTTGGTGAGTCCATTTTTGTCTCTGGTAAATCATGAAAGGGCAGCTAGGTGGCAGTGAATGGAGTACTGGGCCCAGAGTTGGGAAGAACTGACTTCAAATCTTGCCTCAGACAGTTACTAGCTGTGTGATTCTAAGTAAGTCACTTAACCCTGCTAATTTGGGAATTTGTTTTGTTTTTACTATAATTATTGTTTAAAGTGTTTGGATTTTTTCATTAATGGACTGGGTGAAGGATAGGGAGAGAATAATAAGGAGGAAAAAATGATAATTAAAAAAATAAAATTGAATTAAAAATATGCTCATAAAATAAAGGACCTCAAAAACAGAAAGATTCTACCTAGTTCTTATAGTGACTACAGTAATAGTAACTATGTCTTCTGTAGGAAAGGCTGTTAGAATTGTCTTCATTTACATAGAAATATAGATTATAAAAACAAGATAGTGAATAGTAAAGGCCAAAAGAGTATTCCTACAAAAAGTGCATCTTGTTATAGTGGTTTAGGGCAGGAAAGGATAAAAGACCCTAACGTTTACCGTTGATCATTAAGTAGAGAGGTATTCTTTATTAAGCATCTCTAGGAATTTCAGACACTATTTTTTAAAATTTTATTTTTAATTTATGGAATAAAACAAACATTTTGTAACATACTACAATAAATGGCGATTACACATGGAACTGCAAACTGATTATGGACAAGTTGCTGTTCCTTTAAAATATACAACAAAATTATCCCATCAATTTCTTTTTTTTCCTTCCCTTTCCCCTTCCCCCAGAGATAGATACCATTAGACCTCTATAGGTATGTGTGTGTGTAAATTTATTCTATATAGCCTATTTATCAGTTCTTTCTCTGGATATAGATAGTCTCTTCATATGTCCTTTATAGTGAATTTGGGTATTTATAATATTCAAAATAACCTATTTGCTCAAAGTCATTCTTAAAACAATATTGTTGTTACAATATACAATGTTCTCTCGGTTCTGATGATTTCGCTCTTCACTTTTTTGGGCAAATCCTTCCATGTTTTTCTAAAATCATTAAGCTCATCATTTCTTATAGCACAGTAGTATTCTGTCACAATCCTATGCAATTGTTTAGCCATTCCCCAACTGATGGGCCTCCCTGCAATTTCCAGTTTTTTGTCTTCCACAAAGGTAACTGCTATAAACATTTTAGAACATAACAGTATTTTAATAACTAAATAATTTAAACAATTCACTAATTATTAATAGGTATAATGAAATATAATACATACAACAATAATTATAATAATTTCAATTTAAAATAATTTTAATAACTGAAATCAAATATATTTTTGTAGCACCATACACCTCTATAGATTGTTAGAGAAGTATAATGAATATTAACTGTGGTCTAGTAACAATCCCTTGTACATGTCTGATGCCTGTGTTCTTGCTTTTTTGTACAGCGTCATTTTTACCACTAGGGGCAACGTTCTTTTTCTCTGCTTTGCGAAATATTGCCCATCCTTTAAGGCTTGGCTTTACCATCACTGATTCACAGAAACCTCCACTGAGCAATTCATTTGCAAATGATCTCACCCTCTATTAATATAGCACCGAACCTCCATGCCATTCCTCTGTTATTTAACAGCAGAGGCAGTGTAGTGCTGTTCATACAGCACTGTGTTTGGAGTTAGAAGAGTGGAGTTTGAACTCTGGTTTTGCTATTAGCTGTTATTGATATTTCTTTGTTTTCCCCATAGTGTCTTGCAGATAGTTTGAGATATGTTCTATCAATAGGGAGATGTAGTCTATCAATCAATAATAAATGTTGATTGTTGATGTAATACATAAATGATGTAACAATTTCTTTAAAAATTTCAGACTCTAAGTGAATTTGCCAATACACAATGAAAATCTTGATTTGCATGTCCTTGGATGAGTTAGTCCTGATTACCCCCTAATTCTATTATCTTTAAAACCAGTGATTTCCAAATTTTTCTCACTGTATGGTCTTATCAGTAAAATAAAAATTGAGCATGTATGTTTGCTTATAATAACACTGTAATTACAAAATATGCCCAAAATAGAAATGAAAATATGTGGAAATATAGAGTTTCACATATTTTTATTTTATTAATAATAAAAATCTTTTTTATCTCACAATGTGATTGAACATACTTGATGATTTTAAGAAAAATTTTGGTTTAACACATTGTGTTACAATGATTTGAGATCTAGCTTTAAATTCAACTTACTTTGATACTTTGTTTTCAGAGCTATCTTAAATTATTAATTTGTTAGAAATAATAGACCAACAGTATATTCACAAAGATGAATAGCTCCAAATGTAAGAAGTATACCTTTGACTATTTAAAAATTACAATATTCATTTTTTAAATCCTGTCCACTAATAATGCAAAATTTTTTCTTGAAATTTGGCTAGTGCATTTACATTTTCCTTAATGCCAGTTCATTGTTCTTGTAACCGAATAAAGCATTACATTCTCATATTTTTAATAAATAGGTTCAAAACCTATTGAAATTATTCATTTGGAAAAATTTAAAAATGCGGAAAATTTTGTTTGCAAGTTTTTAAAATGTGCAAATGAAAGTTTTTATAGAGGACACATAACTTTTTCCTAAAAAAAGTCTCAGTTTCAAAATATGTTACTAATTGTGTTGGCTTTATACTTTATTTGCTAATATCCCAAGGCACCATATAAACATAGAATAATAGACAGTAGCCAGTGTAAATCCATAGCAGAAATAACTTTGATAAGTTCAATCTTTTTTTCTACCTCATTACATATGATTCAATTGTTACTGGTTTTACCTCATAAATTGACTGACAAAAAATATGAGGAGTGTCAGCTCTGACATTTTCTTATCTGTTTGTGCTCACATTATGAATATTCTCCTTAATTCTTGATATCTTTGCAGAAATCTTTTAAAGTCAATCATATGCTTATCAAAACTAGATGTTATAATCTGTAAATCTACTTAACCTGGCACATGGAAACTGCACTACATTACAATATACTGAAAGCAAACAAACAAGTGAGGGCCCTCCCCCATCAACTTCTTTTTATGACAGAGATTTTCTCACTTTTCTCTGAAGGTGACTCATGTGTTCTTATGTCATATGTGAGTGGGCACCAGTGTTAAGCTAAATATAAATATTAATAAAACATTTGCTTATTTTTTAGATTAAAAAATACATGTAGTGAGTGTGGTCTGGCCCAGTCTCAGAGCCAGGCCTTCTACCTCTGCAATCAGGGTTTCAGGGTAGCCTGAAAGAATAGGATTGTCTATTTTCTACCGCCATTGATTTGCATCTCCACTGGCTGCGTTTCTCCCATTGTTAGATAACTGTCGATAAGACCTCAGTTCCATTTAACCACTTAATATCAATGAACTTTTGCAAAGGGAGGTTTTCTTCCAACATAGAGCAAAACAAAGTACAGGTATCCTCCTCCCACCCCTCAGTACCAGGGCATATCTTTCCCTATACTATTTTGGTGCTAGAGGTAGAGGCTCGAAACTTAGCTCTGTTCCTGCACAGCATTGATTCTACCAATGTCATGTCCAAATGTGACATGCCTCTCAGATGAGTCTTTACCTTGGCTTCCACTAGTGTGGGTCCAGAAAATACTCCTGAGAGTTACTTTTTGATCCTGGGGACGTGAGTGTTGCGCTGGCAACAAACCCAGACTCCAGGATGCAAAGGAACCCTTAGGATTTTTCATTCTCACAAGTTTTGAGGCTCTCTTCCCTTCACCTAAAATGGGAAAAAACAAACACACAGACAAACACTTAGAGCAAATACTTAGACCAAAGACTAAGGAAGGTATGTTTCTTGGGGCCACATTGTCTCAGGGAGGAGAGTTTTTTCCATTGTATTGTTTCTCACTAGTCACCGCAATTCCCTAAGAGTGCAGTTGAAGACAAGTAGGCAAAGAAATCATGGCAGAAGCTTCTTGAGAGCTTTGGAATGCTTCTGTAGGAATCAAAGAATCCAGTACTTATCACATGGCTATCAGAATAGTTACAGAATGTCTACACATGTTTCACAATCTCTCTACAGTATTCTACTATACACCATCTTACTTTCTCCTAAGTCAATCCCACAACTTCTCCATATGGAGAGACACTGTTTGAAACACTCACCACACACTTTAGACTCCTATTGCTTATGTAGATATAGAAGTTCTAATATTTTTCCCAATACCCCTAGATTGTGTCTTGCGTATCCCTCTGAGGTATGCACACTCCACTTTGGAGACCTCTCTGTGAAATAAGAGGGTGGGACAAGCTAGATGATTTTAAAATTTGCTTTCGATTCTAAAGTTATGATGCTATATATTTTGAGGAAAATGAATAATCATATTGTTTGGAAAAATTATTATGCTGTTTAAATTCAATCCTTTGTGATTAAAGGTGTCCATACCCACAATATTTCCCGACCCCTGTAACTCTCTAGGAATCCTGGTGATGGCTATAGGGTATTTTGGGTTCCCTCAGGTCCTAAATTCACCCAAATCATTCTTGTTTTGGGTTACCAGGATTTGTGGTGATCCACCCATATGTGTGCTTTGGGTTCCCTGCTGCTTTGATCAAGTTTTTGGACAAAATTCCTTTAGTATGTGCATGGGGTTTGTGTGTGGGTGTGCTTGTTTAAATCTTATAAAATATAAACTCTCCACAGCTCAGACAAGAAGGAACTACATCTTTTTGGCTCTCTTTCCTATGCCAAATTATTTAAGAAATTTCCTTCTAAAACCATTTCAGATTTTGAGTTTGTTCTCATGAACAATAATTTTTAATCTTATTTTCCAAATAGCTTGTAATCTCTTTGATATCATGTCCTTACGCTTTATCCTAGCATTCTTAGCAACTAGCACAGTACTTTTCATTATTGTTATCGTTATTATGAGCTTGACAAACATAAAAAATAAATATTTCCTCATACCAAGAAAAAGAGCTTGCTTGTTAGTGTCTACTCTCTCTCTCTCTCTCTCTCTCTCTCTCTCTCTCTGTGTGTGTTTGAGAGAGGTGGGATGGGGTATTTTAAATTTAACATGATAGCTTCTATGCTGTCCTGATTCCTACGTCTTGTTCTAAACTTCCTTCTTTCTTCTGTTTGTTTTTTATAACTGTTTCATTTATATTCTCTTATTCCTTTTCAAAAGTATCATTCTGACTACCCCACTGTGCACACACAGAAACACACCCTTGCTTTTAATTCTCCCCTTTCCCTCAATTAAAGCCCTTCCTGGTGTCACATAAGTATACTCATACACAACAAATTCTTATTTTGTCTATGTTGAAAATTTCTGCAATTCTAGTCATATCCTCTCTGCCAAGAAGTGGAAAGCATCCTTTATAGTCACCTTGGAGTCATGGTTGGTCAGTGTGTTGGTCATAGATCTTAAGCCTTTCACAGTTGTTTTCCTTCATGGTATAGTCAGTGAACAATTTACTCTCATGGTTTTGCTTGCTTCATTCTGAATTAGTTCATACAAGGCCAGGTCCAGATTTCTTTGAATCTCTGTCTTTCATCATTTCTTATGGAACAGTCATATTCTATTACATTCGTGTACCATAATTTGTTCAACCATTCTCAGTAAGTAGGTATACCCTTAGCTTTCAGTGCTTTGCTACTACAAAAAGATCTGCTATGAATATTTTTGTACATGTGGATCCTTTCTCTCTCCCTCTCTTTCTCTCTCTCTGTCTCTCTCTCTGTCTCTGTCTCTCTCTATTTCTCTCTCTCTCTGAAGTATTGGACCAGTAATAGTATTATTAGATAAAGAATATTTCTAATTTAATGACTTTTTTGATACAGTTTTCAATCGCTTCCCAGAATGGATGGACCAATAGCTCTTCCAACTGCCCATTAATGTATTTATTTTCCTGAAGCCTTTATAACAATTATTATTTTACTTTACTATTATCTTTTTCAGCTTATGGATGTGTGGTTAAATCTTAGAGTTGCTTTAATTTGCACTTCTTTAATTATTAGAGTTTTTGAACACTTTTTTTCATGTGATTGTTGATAGATTGAATTGCTTCTTTTGAAAATTCCTTGTTCATATCCTTTGACCATTTATCTATTAAGGAAGAATTCTTGATATTATAAATTTAAATCTCTCCTATATCAGAGAAAGTTGATGCAAAGATGTCTTCCTAGTCAACTGTTTTCCTTCTAATTTTAATTGCACTGAATTTGTACAAAAATGATTAATTTTTGTGATCAAAATAGTTTTATCTTCTATGGTCCTCTTTATCCCTTGCTTCTTCATGAACTCTTGCCCTCTTTCCTTTTCCATAATTGCAAAAAAAGCATGTTCTTCCTTGCTGCTTTCTCCATGCTATTTCATAGAAGGCATCTCTTTCCTTCCACCCCATGTTCTCAGAACAGTAATCAAATCAACACTATTCATGGTGAGAGCATCTCAATCAATTGTCCTATTATGACTTCCTCTCCAAAGTGCCCTTCCTTGGTCACCATTTTCCTATATGTGTTGTTTTGATTTAAATTCCTTGAGGAAAAGACTGTCCTGCTTGCTTATATTTGTATCCCAGTGCTTGGCACATAGTTAATGCTTAATATGTGTTTATTCATTCATTCATAAAATCTTAAAATAGAAAATGTGGTTTCAGTTAATAGTATAGTTAAATGGGTTCCAAAATAGCTAAATGATCAGACACAAAGTGTAACAATTTATATATTATTGTTAATTTTGTGGAAATTTCTGGTGGAATTCCTTAGGGTTAGTGTCTTAACCTTATTCCATTCAACAATTTTTTTTACCAGTGACTTGGAAGTAGATAAAGATTGCATACTGATCAGATTTCCAGATCACATGAAATGATAACTAACCATGAACAACAGAATTAGAAACCAAAATGTTCTTGATAGGTTAAAATGATAGACCAATTCTCAGAGGATTAATTTTAATAGATATAAATATAAAACTTTATACTTGGGTTTAAAACAATAGTGGCCTGTCTGTAGAGTGGAGGAAGTATTGCTAGACAACAATTCTTGCAAAAATATGTGGGAGTTTTGTAGACTACAAACTCAACATGCACCAATGGTTTGACCTGACATCCAAAACAGCACTTGTGATTTTAGGCCTTAGGATAGACAATGTCCAGAAAAAGGGAGATTTTTTCTGTTTGATTGCATTCTATTCTCATCAGTCCATAACTGGAGTATTATAGTCAAGTCTGGGTGATATATTTAAGTGAGATCATTGACAAGTCAGAAGGTATCAAAGGAACATTATGAGGAAAAAATGGAAAAACCAGCATAGTTACATTTAAGTATTTCAGTGACTGTCATGTGGATGAACTAGGAATAAAGGTTCAAAGTTGAAAAAAGACAGATTTTGGCTTATTATAAGGAAAAATTTTCTACCTATTATAATTGTCTAAATGTTCAATAGGCTGTCCTCCCTTAGTGAGTTACCTATTACTGGAGATTAGGATATATTCTTCATTTATGAGGGAAGCTATGATTCTTTCTTTAATTATAGGCTGTATTAAATAACCTTGAAAATCCTTCCCAGTCATGAGATTCTAGTCACCCACAAAATAGCATCACATGCTAAAATTGGCAAATGGGTTTATCACTTTTATCTTGAATTTTTTTTGTTGCCTTTAAGAGTTCTTCACCTGACATAGAAGTTGAGTTTAGTTAATATATCCAGAACTCTTTCTCATGAGTGCCATTTCATAGCATATCCTCAGTTACCATTTCTGATTTTGGCTGACCATGTGGGAACTTTGGGGCTTACTCTTGAATATATATGACGGGGCTAAAAGGGCTTCCACTTTGAGATGATGAGACATTCCCTTATTGGTTGCAGGGTTGAAAGAACATAATACCCCTTTTCCCAATGACCCAGCAATGTTTTCATAATTTGTATTAGCTCACTAGAAGGAAAGGTCCACAACCTGTGCATACTACTTTTCAAAAGTTTCTGATGTCTCAACTATTTAAAACTTTCCCAACTCTTATCAGTAAAGAAGTAGTACAATTATCTGATTTTAAATTCATTCTCCCTTTTTCCTCTCCTTGTTCTTGTCCTAATAGATATACTGTTTAGCTGGGAAATGGTAGAAAGAGAGCCAACAAGTAGGAAAAATTGAAAAATCAAAGGTTTTGGGAATTTTGAATTCCTAAGACAAAAGAAAATGACCACTTTTGAAAAGTGGCTGCAAGTTGAAAGATACCACTGAGTGGAGGAAGGACCTGGCAATAATACCACAGCAAAGACAATGACCAAAAGATAACTTACAGCCTTGAGGTTTGTGATACATAGACACACAGACACACAGATGCACACATATATGTATACATGATAAACATATACATACACAATACATACAATATTTATGTATATATGCACACATACATATATATATATAAATAATACATACATACACATATGTGTATATGTATAAGACTGGGCTTTCCCATTTTGCCCCAAGTGGAAGTTCAGAGGTCACTCTCAGATCTGACCCACTCTGATTGATACGAGAACTTTGACCTGTTCCATTTCCAATCTGGGCAATTCAGTTCAGCCCTCCTTGGGTAACACCATCCACTCCTTCTGTGGTTCACTATATTTATGTGGACTTAGTGTAGTCAACAGATTGGCTTAGCCCACTGCCGCTCAGCACTCCTGAGCTTAAGAGTTCCACAAGGCTTCCTCCCCAGAAGCAGGGATTACTGGCATATGCCATGATACATAGATATAGTTTTATTTCTCACAAACTTGTTTCCCCACAGCATTCTTGAGAAGCAGGCAAGTGCATATATTGTCTTACAGATTTTACATTGAGAGAACTGAGGCTTACAGAAGTGGAACTAACTAGCCCAAGGCTATTCAATGAATTTTAGCACTAGGGCTTAAATCCATGCTCATTGACTCTGATTTTACTGACAAGGGATCAAGAGGAATCCAATTCAGTCCAGTCCAGCCCAATCCAACAAGCATTTCAAAGTACTTATTATGTGCATTATAGATGATGGGGATAAACTCTCCCAAATACCCCCAAAATAGTTCTAGTTCTTAAGGAAAACTGAAACCAAACAGGAACAGAAGGTTTATTTAGCTGACCATGATACACTAATGAAAGAAACAAAGTCTGAGAAACCTGAGACCAAAAACTATAGGACAGTTACACAAAAAGGTACCCAGACTTAAACATTGTGGAGACACATTATTGGGTATTGAGGACTGATGAGCCCTCTCCTTTAGACAGAGCCTTTGATGCCCAAGTCAGGGTTTTAAAGGAATCATTTTACGGGAAGTTTGAATTCCTGATGGAAAAATTCTTATATAGATAACAAGCTCTGAAGAGCTCTACTTAGATTTCTAAAAATGATTCAGTTTCCAGTATCTATAATGCAGAAGGGTTTTGTCAACACAATCTCATTCCCTTTCTTGCCTCTTTAGCTCCCAAACCTCCATTTTTATATCTCCTGAAATAAAGCCATGCCAGAAAGAATAACCTCACCTATTTGTTATTTCTCCATAAGTTGGGGCATTTCAGAAGGAAGAAAGATAGTGACTCTACAGTATTCAATAATAAGAAAAGCAAATACTTGTCCTAGCATCACCTTAGGAGTAAATTGACCATTTTTTATCAACCATGGGACGGAGAACAGGGATGGGGAGAAGGATGTGGGACAGTTAAGAGAAAAGGACTGGAGACAGATACAAACTTGAGGGAGGGTTGTGCTAGGGAGAAGATAAAGGTTAACTAGCTTCTCTCTCTTCTACATAACCTCCAGTCTGTAGTCTGTAACAATATTTAGACAGTTGCTAAGTGTCTACTTGTGCCAGGCACTGTGTTGGAGAAAACAAATACCTGGAGAAAGACTGCCTGCCCTAAAAGGGGCTATAGGAGGAAATACAAAGGTACCTGGCATTAGGGCATGATAGAAAAAGTCTGGAGTGAAGCCTGGAGAAGAATGAGACAAGTAGGGCCTGAGCACCCTCCTTATGAAGACCCATACTGGAGGTGTCTTACTGGCCCAGTTACTTAACTTCTCTTAGAACTCTAGGCCAGAGAACTCTCTTGTCACCAGTGCAGTTAGCCAGCAAAACTCCCAAGAGCTGCCTGAAACATTAAAATGCAATTAGGAAATGTTTAACAAAATAAATGAAAATATAAGATAATATGGATAATGTTAATTTGTGATTTTCTAAGTTGATATGTGACCCCAAAGGATCCAGTTCTATGAGTTTAATACAACTGCTTTAGGCAACTCTCTAGAACTAAAAATTGAAAAAAAAGGTGCCAACCTGAATATGCAAAAGGAATTCTCTACACTAAGAAAAATATCAGGTCAATCATAGTCAATGAACGTTGATTAAGCATCTACTATGTTCTTGGGGATTCAAAGGAAGGAAACAAGAATTTATTAAGCATCTACTGAGTTCTTTACAAATACTATCTCATTTGTTCTTCACAATATTCATGTTATTATTATCCACATTTTACAGTTGATGAAACTAAGGCAAACAAAGGTTAAGTGATTTGCCCAGCTCCACATAGCTAGTGGTAAATGTCTGAGGAGGGAGTTGAGGCCCAGGATTTTTTCCACTGTACCATTGGGCTGTCTCTATAAATGCAAAAGATAGTCTGTGTCCTCAGGGAATTCACAGACTACATGCAAACAGCTATGGACAAACAGGTTATACAGAAGATAAATTGGAGATAATCAATAGAAGGAGGGCATTAAAATTAAAAAGGATTGGGAAAAGCTTAGGGATTCTAGCTGGGACTTGAAGGAAGCTAGGGAATCCAGAAGGCTGAGAAGAGGGAGAAGAGCATTGTCTGCGTAGGGGACAGTCATAAAAAATGTCCAGAGTTGGGAGATGGATTATCTTGGGTGAGAAACAGCAAGGAGATCAGTGTCCCTGCATCACAGAGTACATGGGGAGAGGGGCCTGACAGGATGGAAATTGTAAAGAGACTGGAATGGTGAGAGAGCCCAGGGTAGGAAGGACTTTGAATGTCAAACAGAGGCTGTTATTTTTGGTTCTGGTGGTGTTAGTAAGCTACAAAGTTTATTGAGTAGGGGTATGGCATAGTCAGATCTGCAGACCTGTCCAATCCATTCTACAGCACTTTCTTTGGATCTCTCTTTCAACATTCTTTCTCTACTATTATATTTATTTATATACTTAGGACCATAAATTTAGAATTAGAGGGGACCTTAGAAGTTATATAATCTAAATCTTTTATTTTATAAATGAGGGAACTGAGAGTCAGACAATTTGCCTAAGGTCACACAGTAATGGTCAGCTAGGTGGCCCAATGCTAAAGTGTCTGACTTGGAATCAAGAAGACTCATTTTTGTGAGTTCAAATCTGGACTCAGACACTTAACTAGCTGCATGACCCTGAGAAAGTCACTTAATTCTCTTTTCCTCAGCTTACTCATCTGTAAAGTAAGCAATAGAAGGAAATTGCAAACCACTCCAGTATCTTTGCCAGGAAAGCCCTGAAGGGAGTCATGAAGAGTCAGATACCACTGAAAAGACTAAACAATAATACCACAGTAAGTGGTAGAGCTTGGATTTGAACTTATTTGCCCTGTCTCTAAATTCAGCACTTTATTCCTTTGCCACTGGGCTTCTATCCCTACTTCTACCCCAATGTGAATATAAGTCCCTTGAGTAGGTCTGTGTCATATTTACCTTTGTTTTCCCAATAGCTAAGCATGATGCTTTGCACTTAGTAAACAACAAATATTTGTTGATTTGAGGATACTAAGGACCCTTAATCCAGGGGGTTTAACCTTTTTTTTTTAAAATGTCCTGGACACATTTTGAAGTCTGGTGAAACCTATAGAGCTCTTATCAGAATCATGTTTATTAAGTGCACAAAATAAAATGCAACGGATTACAAAGGAAATCAGTTATTATTGGTTTTGGTCATTTGTAGCCATTACGTACACAGTCATGGTGAACATTGAATTAGCGAATACTGAACCATTGCTTCTAAGGGAAATACATGGCTAGGTTTCAGCAAGCTTCTGGTCAAAACAGTAACTTTAGCACTTTCTGAAGTAGCCTTATGTACAAATGGATGAATTTTTTTCTTTTTTCTGGATATATTGTATTGTAGATTAATTAACATTGGACTTACAACCAACAGCACTATAAATGCCCAAATGAAGCTTATTTGACACATATAGTTTCTCGGTAAGGCATATCACAGCTATTTTGTACTTAGAAACATCAGACAGCACTTTGGCATTATTCTTGGGGGTCATTTTAAATAACAAAATTGACAGCAAATAGCACAAAAATATGAAAAACCTGGCACTGAATAGATTGCAGAAAAACCACTTGTTTATAATATGTGAGCTGAAGCAAGAATGCAGAACATCACCTTATTTGACCCCAGCTGGGTTTGTGGGAGACTCAGGCTCTGCTCCTATATCCTTAGATGGAAGTACTGTGAATATTGATCACAAATAAATTTTAAGTGACTAATTGAATTTACAAATATAGAATCTGCGAATAATGAGGATTGGCTGTACATTGAAATATAGTTGTCTCTACCTGTATATTTGTAAATCTCAATCAATCAATAAACATTTATTAACTGTCAGGCACTGTGTTAAGTGCTAGAGATACAAAAAGAGGCAAAAGGCAGTGCCTGTCCTCAAAGATTTATAATCTCTCTCTGTCTATCTCTGTTTGTCTCTGTCTGTGTCTCTCTGTCTCTTTCTCTCTGCCTGCCTGCCTGTCTCTCTCTCTCTCTCTGTTCAAGGACCCCATTTTAGGAATCCCTGTTTAAGAGGATAAAGTTTAAATAGGCTATGCAGGATTAAAAAAAAACAACAGGAAAAAAAACCTACTCATGTTAAAATTAGTAGAATTGCCAAGTAGCCAAAGCCAAGTAGAATGATCTTAATATATGAGCATCTACATCACAAAAATATACAAGAAAATGGATGTTGAACAAGGGAAAAACTGTCTAAAAATGTGTGTTAGATTTCTAGTGTTCCATTCTCCCTATGCATCTTTTGTTTGGTCGCTTTAGTGTAGAATTGGGCCTACTTAGGGTACTTACTCTTTTTTTTCTTTATATGACATATTCCCAGAAGATCATGTGAAAGTATATAAGGTATGCTATTATCTTTTTAGGTGGAGAAAATAAAGGCATAGGGCTCTTTTCTCTGCTGTCATAAATGAGCATATTGAGAGTAAACATGTGGTACTGCACACCTGTATTCCCTGTGACATTAAAAAATCTGGTGTGTTTGACCAGTTTCTTTGTGTTTTAGTCTACTTTGTCAGCAATCTTTTATTATAAAAAAACAATCTTTATTCCTTATCGAAGTTTTAAAGTCATTTCACAGCTGAGTGGAAGCCTAAACAGAACTATCTTAGTGTAATGGAGCAGAAAACGACCGCTTCTTAACAAGGCTGGTATATGGTGACAAACAGCTCATAAAAATCCCATCTGCCACAAAATGCTTCTCTTTTCGTTGCCTTCGAATCTAAATGGTATATTTCCTGTTTCTTTTTAGAAACAACGGAGGAAAGAAAAAGCCTCAGTCACCACCAAATTGTCCTCTGATGAGAGAAGGGTTTTGGTCATAATGTGTGGATGCAAATCATTCAGGGGTGTCACAAATATTCTGCATGGGGACAAAAACACTAACTGGATGAGAGATTTTAGAAAACATTGCTGTATCTGAGCATGAATGCGCGTGCAATGAAGTGGTATTGTTTCTGGTGATTGGACATTTAGGAGTAATATGCGTACTGACTTACTTTGGGTTTAGTTCAGTAAAAATAAAGGCCAGAGGTTGTAGATTGTGTAGAGGAGGAAATTGTGTTACTTGTCTGTTTATGTGCTGGTTTTATAAAGCATAGTGTGGTATAATGGTTACAGTATCAGACTGGACATTAGAATCACCTGATTTCACACTTATTGGCTACATGACCTCTGCAGGTCATTTAACCTCTATGTAGCTTAGGTAAGTCCTTTAGGATTTCGCTAAGTTGGAGATGGGTTGTAATCTGCATAGTGGGAGGAATTCCTCATGCTCAAAACGTTGAGGAAGAATGTTTAGATTAAGAGTTCCCCATGCCAGTAAAATGATAGTCTTTTTATATTCTGGCTTTATGCTAACACGTGCCATTTTTTGAGGGACACATTGATTTAGGAACTTTTTCCCCTCAACATGTTCTGGGTGAAAATATAGACCTGTTTAATTTGGATGACATAAAAAAATCCCATGTCTCATTTCAACCAAACAGCATTTAGTTCTTAAAACCCTCAAGCCTGAAGAATTGAAAATGAAAATCCCAGTGGTCAACTCAGAACAGACTGTACATTTAAAAAATCTCAGATTTTGAACTGGACTGCGAAACAGCCTACTTCTTAACTTATCCAGCATCATTTCTTTTTTTTTTTTTTTTACAAAGAATTCAAATGTGGCACTTTATGAAAGAAATAAATCATCGCCCAGAATTTGGATTGTATCAGTGCACCATAATATTTGTGAGGCTGTTACTGAAGAACTTATTTACTCTTATAAGAATGTAGGGGAAATTTTTTTTAAGCTGACTGAATGGAAACCAGTGTTTGAATACATTTCATTTAAAGATAGAAACCTGAGGCTCTTACTGGTCCCCTGAAAGGGCTCCCAAGCTCTAACTCCTCCGTTACTACATAATCATCTTGATATGAAACTTCTTATAATTTTAGGGAGACAGTGCACAATTAATTCAGTTCTTTGAAGAGGGGTAGACAGTAAGGTGAAACTTAACTCCATTTGGAGTTCTGAGTGCTAGTCCTTATTTTGATTCTAGGTATATCTTATTGTGTAGCCACCTGAAGGTCTCCTGATCTCAGTTTCCTCATCTGTAACACGAAGGGAGTATTGTAGATTTGGAATTTGTGTGTGTGTGTGTGTGTGTGTGTGACCTCTTTGACAGTCTGGCAAAGTCTATGGATCTTTTCAGAATCATGTTTTTAAATGTGTATACTAAAATACAAAAGGTTACAAAGGAAGTCACTTATATTGAAATAAAGTTAATAAAATATTAAAAATAAAAGCAAGGTCACAAATCTCAGGTTAACAATCCCTGATCTAGCTAATCTTTAAGGGAGCTTCTACCTCTGAAATTACATGGCTCTAAATGGACTTTACGTATGAATTGGTGTTCAGAGCAAAAGAAGCGTATTAGGAGTCTTGGACCCTTTTAATAGGCATAGTCTAAAATTCTTTGCAGATAACTCTTCTTGGGATGCTTCTTTCTGATAGATCCAATATTGCTTGACATTTAAAAATCCACTCTTTAGGCTAGCATCTTGCTCTATAATCTTTGGAAAAGATACTTTAACTATTTTTGTTTTCTGTTGTTTAAGTTGTATAATGGTAAATCAATTTTACTTTGGTTTCTATTTCTAAATGTTGGCAGTTATTTTATATCTTTTGATATATTTCTAAATTGTGAAAATACTTTTAACAATGATAACTTCAAATTTACTAACTTCAGGATATTGAATACAGTGAATGAGTAGATACAATTCAAAGGAACTGCTAAAATTTGCTAGGTACTGTGTGTAGCTACTCAGTAGCAATGGGCATAGTATGTCTCTGAGTATAGATGCTACATTATTAACATGGAACATTTATTGCTACAATAGTGAGAATGTGATTTCTGAAATGATTGTGATAGAAAAAAGAGGTTGGAGTAGAGAAAAAATGATGGGAAGCTTAAGGGATCAGTAGGGGGTAAAACACTGGAAGAGAATGAGAGAGAGCAAGCTGATTATTTCCCCAAGAACTGCCATATGCTCACTAATATTTATCCTGGTTTCATGTCAAATTTCTTCCCATTTCCTTAAAAGAAACCCAACAGTTCTTAATCCATGGCTCAGATATGCATGTAACTTAGACCTTCTGTTATAAGAATAAGACATTTTAAGTTTGTGTAGTAGCTGCTGTCTTAGAAAAAAAAGCAAGGGGCAGCTGCAATTACATGTATTTCCTTTTAATCTTACAATCTCATGTAAATTCAATTGCTTGCACAGTACTGTTCATTCTTAATTTAGTCCATCAGAACTTCATTTCTAGGATGGGATTATTTGAAAGTAAAAACTATGAAAATATACATCATAATCAGATCAGCTCACATAAAAATGGCATTTTCTATTTAGAAAAAATGTTTTACCAGAAATGTTTTTTAAATTTATATTTCAAGTACATTGATGAGTATCTTTCCAGATTTATTTTCTGATTTTAGCTTATTCCCCCACCATTTTGGTGTAAATGTAAATTTTTCTGTCTTGCCCGATGAGGAAGAGCCTATAAAATACTAAAACCATTCTTTTTGCAAGAAATGAGGGATTTTACTTTCTCCAGTTTTATTTTCCTCCTTATATTCCAGGTTGATTCTCTATACTATTTGCTATTTGAAATGACAGAGATCTGTTTTTCAGAATCGATTTTTCAGTCATCTCTTATATAAAGTTTTACATTTTTGTGATAATACCTATGAACTTTCCCCCGGCCTCTTTCTACCCTCCTAAAACAGGGATTAACTTTCCCTAAAAGGAGACAAAGCTGTGTCTGCGACCCGCTTTTCTCTAGCTTCCCTGATGGAGTTTCTTAGTCACTTAAAAGATATAAGTCCCAGTCATATGTAGTTGTGGCATTTAACAAGGTTTGAGAGATAACTTCTGGGTAATTTAATCATTTTATTAATAATGCCAGCATTTTAATAAAAGCGTGGTCATGTGACCATCTCTCTTTTAGATCAGAGACAATCATGGTGTCAGGCTCTCAGTTTTTATGCCCTACAAAGAGTAGATGTTCCCTAGTATGGTAATCAACTCTAATCAGTTAACAATTAATGAGAGAATGAATATTACAATGAGGGGCTAGACCTGAACTTTGATTTCTCATTTACTTCTGAGTTAGCTCCAGCTATGTATTCAAATAATTTATCCCCATCCAAACCCAAGTGGAACACAATTGCTGCTCCATCTGGGTAGGTTTGGATAAAGAGGAAGGTTAACTCAACCTTCAGAGAGGTCTTGAAATGAGGATAAAACAGAAAGGGGGAAATATGAATCTCCCCAAATCATTGGTTATTAATAATTATTTTCTCATTAACCAGGTCTCTAAGATTTGATGGTGCCTGAGACCACAAAATCTAAATCCTGCAGGGATGACCTGCTGAATAGACACATCTCAACAAGGAGGGGAGGGAGGCTGAGACTTCTAAGGCTGAAGATAAGAGCCCCTGTATCCTTGTGGTGTTTCCTTGCTATGTTAGGGCAAAGTAAATCTCCTTTCATTTAACTGTTCAATGACTTATGATTGTCTCATTTTGTCTTGAAATCAAACTAAGAGAGTTCTAGTCCTAAACCTGTCTTGAATATTAACAATATTCCAAATTCTGTGGTTAAAGCTTAATGCTGTAGATGTGAAAACAATATAAGTATATGTTTTCTGTGTAGGAGAGTTGGTCCCTAACAGTTCCCCTCCTTCTCCCTATTTCCCTCAGCCCAGGTGACCAAGGATTACAGAAATCAAGAGGCAGATAAAATAGCTGTAAAATTATTCTTATATTCTGTATCCCTTTTTGAAGTGTGAAAGTTTCTCTTTGATGGAGTTAGAGGGAATCACTGATTCAACTGAATGGGGGCCTGACCACTGTCAGGGAAAAGACTGGTCATTCCTCTAACTATAGCTAAAAATGTTGAGCTTTAGTTACTCCAGGTAGAAGCCAGCAGTCAAGTAAGAACACAACACTTGAGAAGCAACCACTCTTCAACTCTTAGAGAGAGGAGCAAAGGGATTTTCTCCCTCTGATCCTTCAGCCTTGGTGACTTGAAGAGGAGATAATTGATAACAGGAGACAATACATCTAACATCTAACAATGCACACAGTATTCAATTACACATGGGCACAGAAAGGGACTCGCTTAAGTCAGGAAGCAGCTTCAAAGAGTGTGACCCTGGTAGTAGAGAAAAACTAACTGTGGACTCACAGGAGACCAAGATCTATCAGTTGGGAATTGAGCTACAATAGAGGACCAGGCCCTGGAAGCTCAGTCAAACCAACAGAATTGCTGTGCCCAATGGGAAGCTGTGTGAGGATTCCTTGAAAAGCAAAATGACATTGAGTACTTACTATATTATATTATAATATGCTATACTGTACTTAATATATATGTACATATACTCATTTGTATATATCTATGTTTATGTATATACACACACATGCACACACATGTATGTATACATGTACATACACACGTGCACATATATGTGTATGTGTGTGCACACATATACAGTACAGTCATGAGTTGCATTGGCAAAATGTACCTCCTCCCTGTCTGCTTCACTATCATTGTACACATTCTTCCCCTGGATAATGGCGAGGGGTGGGGGTGGATATTTTGTGACTACCATTTTTATTATGTCATCTTAATAAATGCCTTTGGTTTGAACTAATTATATCTACTAGCTGATAAAAGAGAAGCTCACTGGTGTGAGCTAATGAGCTGTTAGTGGTAAGGGTCCAGGTCCTACATAAGTGCATTAATTCTTAAAGTAGTAGCTGCCTTTTGGTGGACCCAATCGATGAGTGTAAATGAAAGTTGAAGGAGTCTCCCAGCAAGTTGTGTGTGTGTGTGTGTGCATGTGTGTACTACATTTTTGCATCTTGTTAGAGTGGCAGTGAGGGGTAAATAGAAAAATATCTGAATATAGAGAATCATGGAATTTTAGGGCTCAAGGTAACCTTGGGTGTCACTATAACTTGCATATAGGATATAAGTACTTTGAAGACAGGGACCGTTTAATTTTGACTTCTTATCTCCAACAACAGTTATAGAAATTGGCATGCAGCAGGCACTTAATAAATACTTTTCAGATGATTCATTGATGGAGAGATTCAATTTTCTCACTTTGTAGATAAGGGCCAGACAGGTGATATAACTCACCTTAAATTCAACAGCTAGTAAATGGAAGAGCCAGAATTTGAACCAGGACCTTAAGACTCTGAGTCTAGTGGTCTTTTTAATCTATCATGTATCTAGCATACAGTAAGTGTTTAATAAATCTTTGTTGACTGCCAGATTACCAGATAGCAGCAGAAGATTTCCTGTTCTGTTTTTTTCGTCTACAAGGTATGTGATCTGTTTCATATCATTTTCTGTTTCCCTAGTGACTTGCCCAGCATTTAATACATCCTTCTTCGTTGATTCTTGTGCAAATTTCACTTTGCTGAGCTTGTTTCTTCACCTGTAAAATGGTGGACAATACTTGAGTAACCTGCCAAACAGTATTCTTATGAGGTCATTTTTTAAAGGGTAAAAAAACTATATAAAATTATCTATTATAATTGGCCCTGATTATTATTATGCATACTATGATATCATTTTGGAAAAAAAATGTTCTACAGCCTATATTTCAACTAAATCTATCAGACTTTTTTTTTATTTATGGAAAGGCAATCTACTTAGAAGAGAGATTTCTTATCAACAGAATTGCTTTTGATAAATCAGAATCATCTTTCCTCAAGCAGTTTACAATTCACATCTTAGAATGATTGTGAGACAAAAGATGAAGAAATGCCACCGCAATGATAAATCAAATTACATAATGTCATTGAGTTTTTAGAATTACTAAACAAAGAGATCAATGCTAATCAAGGAACAATACTTTATTAGGCAACTAAAATGGGCCAGGCAATGGGCTAGGTTGTAGGGATACAATGTAAAAAGTTTAAGCAGTCCCAGTTCTCAACGAGCTTACGTTCTATTAGGAGAGACAATAAGTACAAATATATCTATGTGCAGAATAAATATGAAAAAAGTAGTTTGGTAAAAAAGGAGCCAGGAAGGCAGGACACTAGAATTTTGGGGGATCAGGAAAAGATTCATCCTGAAAGTAGTAGTTTTACTGAATTCTGAATAGATTCAGAAGTTCTGTAAGACAGTAATAATGAAGGAGGAATGACTGGCATTGGACAAAACAAAGACACTGAGGTGGGAGAAAGTGGAAAACAGAGGAAGGGCCAGTTGGGGTGGATTACAGAGTATGGAAAATGGAGTAATGTAAAATGAGGCTAGGGATGGCTTATGAAGGACTTGAAAGATCAAATAGAAGAGGTTCTGTTTCTTCTTCTGGGAGTTCCCTATACCAATGAAATCCTTCTCTTAGAAGCAATAGGGAGCTTTCAGAGATTAATGAATGGGGAGGTAATATGGCCAGATCTGTGCTGAAGAAAAATCATCATGGCCTCCATGTGGAGGATGGATTGTAGGAAAGAGATCACTGAAGCAATGTGAATGCTGCACATCCTTGGAATAAATCTGGCTTTCCAAAAAATTAAGAGGGGTTGTCTTCTTTTTATTAGGTAAAAATGAAAGGGTCTATTTTCTCTTCATTTGATTAACAAAATGATATTTCTTCTATTGATTTAATAATTATTTTTTTTCTTCTTTGGGTACTGATGTAGAAGAAAGGGAATTTTCAGAAGTTTTGCATGGAAAAGCAGGTTCAATAAGTTTCAGACCTACAAGGACCTCTTCCTGAACTGGGTTAGAGGAATTCCTTTGTTAGCCCTTAGATACTGAAAAACAGCTGAATGAGGAATCATTGGGTAACATCTGTTGCATGCTACCCAACTGATACGATGCCTAGAGTCAGCCATCGGTATTAGATAGCGCCCCGTAGAGAGTGCTAGAATGACCCAGGGAGGTGGTAGTATCCTCAGGTGCCATTGGGGGGCATTGAATAAAACTAAAGGGGCATAAAGAAAGAAGTTTGAAAAACCATTTGTACGTGTTTCATCTGTTACGTAGCAGAGTTATAAAGTCATGGCGATTATGTTATTTTCCAAATAAACAACAAAATGCAAGTTACAACTGATCAGAGGTTGGGCAATAGAATTAAGGGAAATCAAGAAAGGTTGCTTGTAGAGGATGGGATTGCAGCTGAGGCTTAGAGAAAGTCAGAGAAGCCAGGAAGTGAAGGTGAGGAGGGAGAACATGTCAGGCATGGAGGACAGACAGAAAATGCACATAGGGAGATAGACTGTCATGTATTAGGAGCAGCAAAGAAGTCACTGTCACTGGATTACTGGACGAAAGTAAGAAGTAAGTTAGAAAGTTGTAAAGGAAGGGAGGCAGATTATAAAGAACTTTAAACATACGCGTGTGTGCGTGCGCACACACATACGGAGGATTTTACATTTGTTCCTGGAGGTGATACTGGGAGCCACTGAAGTTTATTGAGTGGTATAGGGCATTGTAAGAGTTGCACTTTAGGAAGATCATTTTGACAGCTGAGTAGTAGATAGACAGGAGAAGGGGAGGAAGCAGTAGGGAGACCAACCAGTCATCAATTGCAACAGTCTAGGTATGAGGTGTTGAGGGCCTGCCCCAGAGTGGTAGGAATGTAAGAGGAGGTAAGTGAGCACATGGCAGAGTTGTTGAGAAAGTAAAATCTATTAGCTTTCACAACCAATTGGATGTGGGAAGTGAGAAAGAAGAAGGAATTGATAATGAAACTGATTGCAAGCCTGGATGACTCTCTCTTATTCCTAGAATTTTTCGTATTGGAAATTAAAAGGGACTAAGTGTGTCTGACTCAAAAGAAGTGAGACCTAATCTTTTTTAATGTGAATTTCTTATTTGGGAAGGGGATGATTTTTTACTTTTTTTAAATGCAGAATTTCCTACTGGAATTTCTTGGAATACATTTTTTCCTCCTTCCAGGGGTTGTTAATGTGAGTATCCCAAAGACTCTAAGTTTCTTGGGAATGACTCCCCATTTGACAACGCTGCTGGGAAAATGGGATGGCAATCTGGCAGAAATTAGATTTAGATCAATACCTCACACCATACATCAATATAAGCTCCAAATGAATCTATGAACTAGATATAAAAGATCACATCGTAAGCAAATTAGAGGGCCAAGGAAGAAATTACTTTCCCAGATTTATGGAGAGGGAAAATGTTAATGACTAAAGAGATGATAGGATCACAAAAAATAAAATGGACAATTCTGACTTATTTGTTCCATCTACTAGCTATATAATGTTGAGAAATATATCAAATAAATGAAATAGCAGAATACCTTCTGTGTGTGATAAGTTTTTCAGTTGTTGGAAGACATTGATATTGTAGAGGTCTAGAGTTGAATCCATTGAGGAGAGAAGCTTCAGCAAAGCTCTCTTGCCAAAAAAACAAACAAAAAAACCCCTTCTTCTGTGTACCAGGTCAACATTTCTAGTGCTAAACATCAGGACCTTCTTGTGTCCATGAACTCTTTGATCTGGTGACATTAACTTTTTGATTGTTTCATGAACAAGACTCTTCATCTCTCAACTCTCTGGCTGTTCCTGAAACCTGAAACTCTCCCTCTTCCATTCAAACTCCTGGCCTCTTGGGCTTCCTTTAAGTTCCAACTAAAATCCTACCTTCTACAAGAAGCCTTCCCCAATTCCTTTCAATTTCCATGCCTTTCCTCAATTATTTCATAAAGATATATGTACACACACACACACACACACACACACACACACACACACACACACGGCTTGTTTTGGGTGTATTTACTTTCATATTGTCTCCCCCATTAGACCTGAATGCAAGAAGCCTTCCTTTAGCCTTTCCTTGTATGCCCAACACTTAATAGAGTGCCTGACACATAGTATGTACAATTGATTGATAAAAGGCTCTTTTATCCTTGGAACTGGGGTTATTAACTTGGGGTCTTTGACTTTTTTAATGTTTTGATAACCATATTTCAATAAAATTGATTTCTTTTTTGTTTCTATGTATTTTGTTTTATGTATTTAAAAATATCATTCTGAGAAAAGGTTCCTAGGTTTCACCATGGGTTTCAGATTGCCAAAGGCATCCATGACACAAAAGAAAGTTAAAAACCTTATTTTAGAGGCTTATATTAAACCAAAGATAGAGTGATTGTTCTGGCAATTTCTTCCCTATCCAACAAAGGGATAAAAATAATGTGACCCCCAGAACCTTAGAGACATTAAAACTCTTAAATAGCCCTTTTGGTTTTAAGTAAATCTTAATAACATTTTGGTGAACTTTTGTGTATTCATTTTCTGTGAGCAGTTCTACAATGTAATTACTTTGTTTTTAATATGAATAATTTTTGCCACCATTGTTTGCACATGTCAAACCAGGAAGAAGGGAAAAGCACTAGAAACTTTTCAAAAAGAATTGTATTAATTTAAGGGGTAAAAAAGATGGATATTTTCTTTTTAATTAATATTTTCTTTTTTCCAATTACACACAAAACAATTTTTAACATTCTTTTTTTAAGGTTTTGAATTCTAAATTCTCTTATTTCTTCTTTTCCTCCCTTCTCCCCTCTCTGAAATGGCAAACAATTGATATAATTTATATAGGTGAAGTCATGCACAATATATTTCCATATTAGTAATATAGTGAAAGAAAACACAGACCAAAAAAATCCCCAAGAAAAATAAAGAACAAAAAAATGCTTCAATCTGCATTCAAGTTCCATTGGTTTTTTCTTTGGAGGTGGACAGCATTTTCATCATAAATCCTTTGGAACTGTCTTGGATCACTGTATTGTTGGAAATAACTAAGTCATTCACAGTTGCTCATTGTAGAGTATTGCTGTTTTTGTGTACAGCATTCTTCTGGTTCTATTTACTTTACTTTGCATCAGTTCATGTAAGTCCAGGTTTTTCTGAAAAGCATCCTGCTTATTATTTCTTATAGCATAATGGTATTTCATCACAATCATATACCACATCTTGTTTAGCCATTCCCCAGTTAATGGGCATCCCATCAATTTCTAGTTTTTTGGATACTATTAAAAGAGCTGCTATTAATATTTTTATACATGTAGGCTAGTTTCCTTTTTAATTTGCTCTTATTGGGATACAGACTAAGTATTGTTGAGTCAAAAGATATAGACAATTTTATAGCCCTTTGGGAATAGTTCCAAATTACTTCACAGAATGGTTGAATTAGTTCACAACTCCACTAAGTGCATTAGTGTCTCAGTTTTCTGTCATCCTCTCCAATATTTGTCATTTTCCTTTCCTGTCATATTAGTCAGTCAGAGAGGTGTCAGTTGGTACCTCAGAATTGTTTTAATTTTCTTTTCTCTAATCAGTGGTGATTTAGAGCATCTTTTATATGACTATAGATAGCTTTGATTTTTTTCTGCCTGAAAACTCTTCACATCCTTTGACCATTTATCAACTGAGGAATGACTTGTATTCTTATAAATTTGACTCAGTTCTCGATATTTTTGATAAATGAAGCCTTTATCAAAGAAACTTGCTGCAAAATTTTTTCACAGTTATGATTCCTGTGTATTTCCCTCTAAGATCAATATTTTCAATGACTATCATGAATTATATTACAGCTATAAGCCAATTCCAGTACCTGGAAATCTTAATTCTATCCTGAAAATAATGGCACCCTGCTCTAAGTTATAAGCAGTAGAACTTGCTATGTGAGGTGAAAGAACTCTCTTGAGACTGAAATTTGTTGAATCTCAGTTTGAATCCAGGTAAAACTGGTTATGCAGTTGATCAACCACCCTCCATGTAATACAATGTTAGCAGTACTTACAAGGAGTCTGACTTAGCATCCCCAAAATGATACTACATTTTTAGAATGATATAGTCTTCTGGTAAGATTGAGATTGGTGGTCATGTGAGCAGAAATAATTATAGAGATATTCATAGTTGCTCTCCACCTACCTCCTTTGGTGATATATGTCACCATGGATTAAAATTTTTTTGCTCCATCAATTATTTGTGCTATGCAAAACATAAATTCTACTTACATAATTCCCATTTCTTTTCTGAGTCATGCAGGAATATCCTGATGTGATTCCATATTCTCTTTGGAATTTAGAGAGTCCTCTACTTTGTCAGTGCTGATTCACTTTATTTTGTCTTGCAATCTTTATTCATATATGTCTGGAATCCTTTAGACAGCTACAGGCCATCTTTCCTTCTATTAATGCTATCATCCTGGTTGGTTTAATCTGCTTTTAATTGAGTTTTCTTCATCCTGAGGTCTTGGTAATTTCAATCCGTTTTCCTTATATTCCTCTATTTTTCACATGCTGACTCTACGCCGCTGGCAATTTCCATGAGTGTGTGCATCAAAGCTGTCAGTTCTTTCACATTTCATTGGCCTTACTATCTTCTTAAAGTGATTTCTGTGGGGAATTGTATTGATCCCAGGTAGATATCAATTTCCTTTGCTTTAGACCTGGTAGATCTAGTTCTGTCCCGGTTCCTAGTTCTCTGTCTGAAGACTGTTGTATCACAGAGCACTACCATGTATTGGTTCCAGCTAGAGCAAGCTTCTGTCTTTTGGTTTTCTGAGCATGTGTGTTGGGGTGGGATTATGTGACTTTGCCAGAATGGGATTGCTGGTGTGGGAGTGGGTGCTGAGTGAATGAACTGGGGATTTATCTTCTCTTTTTCACTCACGAGGTTATCTAACTAGGGTTCCTGATTCCTTGGCCTGTGGAGACAAATTTATCTCTTGTTCCTCATTCTTATTTTTGAGAAGTTTCAGAGGTTGTGAAGATGTGAGAGAATGTTTGGCATGCCATCTTATTGGTTACATGACCTGGAAGACTTGAGGATATTTTTAGTAACCTGAACCACTATAACACTAGAAGTAAGTGAAGTATGTTGGGTAGTAGCTGTTTTCTCCTTCCCCTAGAAGGCAGTATGACAGATTTGAAAGGAAAGTAATGCCCTGGAATTTCTAGGAAAGCTCTACTCATGTGAAGGCAAGGGGAATGAGTTTCTCAGCTATTTGCAGATGGGGATTAGGTTTAGGGGCGATTACTTGACAGTTCAACCCTCCTGACTTGCCAGCACCACCTCACAGTTGTACAAGAATGGACTCTTAGCCTCCCCTCTCCATGGTAATAAAGGGGCCATGTTGGATGAAAAGAAACTTTCTGCTAGACACAAAATTGGTTTTATATTGCCAGCTAAATTCTTTCTATGAAACCTTAGTAATTTCACAATTTTTCAGAAATATCTCAGGAACTTTAGCTTTGAACTTTGCTAAACTTTTTTTTCCTTAATTTTTTTCTCTCTTTAATGTATGTTCCTCCTTTTGATTGAACAATGAAGCTTCCCACCAAGGTGGTCATACAGAAATACAAGTGGAAAAGTATTAGCAGAGTCTTGCCTTAGGTTGTAGAGTTAGTTACTCTGTAAGAAGTATTGTGTCAAGCACTGCGCTGAGTTTCCCTGAGATGTTTAATGAGCAGCCTTAGGCAATTTAAAAGAAATCATACAGTCGAAAACAGAGCCTCTTTTGGCTGACACCTCTCCACCACTATACTCTTTATCTCTGAGTGTCATGAACTGGAGTTTTCTGGTGTCTGTCCTGTTGCTTCCCATGGGATATGTGACTATTTCACATGTCTTTCCCTGATACCTTCCTCTTTTCCTCTCCGGGTTCCAGAATGATAGATTAATCATCCAGAGACTCAGAATTAAAATAGGAATGACTGTAATGAAGATATAAATCAAAGAACAGAAGCTCTCCTTCATAATGGGTCCATTACTTGGTATCCTGACAGGGAAAAAACACCAACTCTTGCCTAGAGATATAAAATACAAAAAAAATAATAAAACTCATAAGGACATGACATTTGGCTTAAAAAGGACAAAGTTTTGCAGTTGATAAGAATGTTTATTTTGATGGTCCTGGATCTGTATGGGGAACACAGAACTGAAAATGTTTTTCTGTGACCCAGGAGGAAAGATAGGACAATTTATAACGAATTCTTATCTAAAGGGAGTAAGTTCATTCAGTTATGTTTTGCTGGTGGCTCTCTATCATGCTCTGGGTGAGCTGTTGAAAAGAAAAGAATAAAGATACATAAGGAAAAGGAACATAGATTTTTAAAATGCTATGTGTTTCTGGGCATTATGGGCTAGTAAGTAGAATCAGCCACAGACAATATGGTGAGACAGAGCCATGACTAACAAAGGGCACCCGGGTCATTGCTCTAGGTTCCTGAGTTTAGAGGGTGATGATAGCACTTGCAATCTCTCTGATGAATAGACAAACAGAACTTAGAACCTAGTTAGCAAAAAAGAATTAAACTAGGAAGTAAGTCCTCTTCTTGTTCTGCCCCTCCCTAGCATCAGCCCCATTCTGGTGCTTTGGAGTTTCGGCTTGTGATGTTGGCTCTAGACACAAAAATCCTACTTACTTGCTCAAAGTAGTCCAGTTTATATCTGCCTCCCTCTCCTGCCCTACCTCCCATCCACCAGACTTACTCTTTCTGGGCACTTTCTGTGGGCCCTTTCCCGCTGCTCTAGTCAGGTACCCAACCTTTGTTTTATGCTCATATCCAGAAGGTACCTGCCTTACTAGGACCTAAATCTGTTTCTTCCTACAAAGACTTGTTAGGCCTTCTTCATCTGAGTAAAGTTACAAAGAATTGTATCATATGACTTGTGGGACTGTGAAGCAGCATTGAGCAACCAATGGGCTATGCAATTGAGATCCCTACTCTTAGCGATTATTTTTACAATTATTTACAAAAGTTTTATGATTTTCTTTTGTTTGTTTTTTGCTACAGTTATCCCCTCTTAACTTGAACCCATCCCTACCTCCATTAAACTCTACTTTTCTACTTAGATGAGAAAGGTCTTTCTTTTTAACAGTTCTCCAGACATGAGGTTATTTGTTGTATTTCATCAGTCCAACTTCTTTTTTAAATGCTATTGCTTGTGTTATTGTAGGTATGTATCTCATTGTCTTTATTTGCAACCACTCTCCTGTAACTCACCCTTCTTTCCTCAGACATCGTCATGTGGACAGATTCTCATCACTTCACATCTGGACTGCTTATTAGGATAGCCTATTGATTGGTCTCTCTGCCTCAAGTCTCTCCCACTCCAGTCCATCCTCCACTCAGCTGTCAAAATTACATTGACAGAGGCAGCTAGATGGAGCAGTGAATAGAGCACTATCCTTGAAGTCAGGAGAACCTGAGTTCAAATCCAGACTCAGACACTTGACACTTACTGGCTGTGTGACTTGGGCAAGTCACTTAACCCTGATTGCCTCGCTTCTCCCCTACAAAAAAAAAGAACAGAAATTCATAAGTAAAAAATGACTCTGAGAGAGAAGACACAAGTCTAACAATGTCATTCTCCCTTTTCAATAAACTTCACTGTTTCCCTTTTACCTACAGGAAGAAACCTGAGATTCTCTGGCCTTCTACAACCCGGCCCCTTCCAGTCTTCTTACTACACATACTCTGCAATTCTGTGGCACTGTCCTCCCTACTGTACTTGGAATAAAAGGTGCTATGTCTGACTCTGGCTGTTTTCACTGGCTGTCCCTCGTGCCTGGAATTGTGTCCCGCTTCATCTTGGCTATCTGGCTTCTCTCGCTTCCTTCAAGTCCCACTGAACATTCTGTCTTTTACAAGAAGTCTGATCCTCTTTAAAGCCAGTGTGTTGTTGATTATCATAAATTTATCCTGTGTGTAGCTTGTTTATTTATAATTATTTGCATATTGTCTCTCTCATTAGACTGTGAGCAACTTGAGAGCACTGGCTTATAAAAAAGAAATGAATTTGGTTTTCTTTTTTGCCTTTCTTTGTATCCCTAGCTTAGCACATTGTTTGATATGTAGTAGGTGCTTAATAAATGCTTGTTTTGACTTTGCTTTCTATATTCTGTATCATCCCATGCAGTCTTCTAAATTAAATGCAGAATTCCTGAAATTTAACATTTTAATGGTGTAATAATATTACAATGATATTTATATACATTAATTTGTTCAGCTATATCCCAATTAATGGCTCACCATTTTTTTTCTTTTTTTCCCTGCTACCACAAAGAGTTGTACTAAGAACATTTCATATTATGTAGGATTTTTTTTTCTGATTTTCTAGCTGTTTTTGGCCAAGTAATAGGAACACTGAATCAAAGTTTATGAAGTTTAGGAACTTTTATTACATAATTCCAAGTTAATTTCCCAAATGCATGGAGTCATTTGCAGCTTCAAAAATAGTGCTCTAGTGTGCCTGTGTTCAGGCAGGCTTCCTAACATTTCCATTTTAAGGGGCAGCTAAGTGGTACTGAATAGATTGCCAGACTTGAAGTGAGGATCACTTATTTTCCTGAGTTCAAATCGAACCTCAGACACTTACTATCCATGTGACCCTAAACAAGTCACTTAATCCTGTTTGCCTCAGTTTCCTCAACTGTAAAATGAACTAGAGAAAGAAATGTCAAGCCACTGCAGCATCTTTGCCAAGAAAACCCCAACTGAAAAGTCAGACACGATTGAACGATAATTTAAAAAAATCATCTTTGCCAGTTTTTTTGGGTATGAATTAAATCCTCAGAGTTATTTAAATGTGTATTTTTATAATTGATTTAGTGATTTAGAGTAACTTTCAAGGAGTTGTCCATCATTTGCTCTTCCAAAAATTGTTCATATTATTTTGACTACTTACATAAAGGGAAACGGTTCTGGTTCACATAGATTTTGTTCAATTTCCTATATATCTTGAATGGTATCAGATATCTAACACTTGGTTTTTTTCCTTACTGATAATTTATCTTTTTATTCTGGCACAATTTATTTTGTTTGTGTAAAAACTTTCTAACTTTATGCCATCAAAATATTCTTGTATGTTATTTATGATTATTTCTATCCCTTCGTTGGTTATGGTGGATAGTTGTATGAGATGAATGATAGACCCTGTCTCTAATATAGAGTAGTTAGCACTTTGAAATCAGTGTTCTGAGTTCATATTTTGGTGGGATCCCACCTTGGCAGACAGTTAGATGGCACAGTACAGAGAGTGCTGGACTTGGAATCAGAAAGACTTGAGTTCAAATTTGGCCTCACATACTGTCTAGCTATGTGATTCTGGGTTAGTCATTAACCTTTGTCTGCCTCAATTTCCTCAACTGTAAAATGATAATAATAGTACTTATATTACAGCACTGTTATGAGGACCAAAGGAGATAACATTTGTAAAGCAATTAGCACAATGCCTGGTCCATAGTAAGTATTTAATAAATATTTATTCCCTTCCCCATATCATTGCTGAGAAATTATTACCAAAAAATGATGTCTCTTTCCTCAAGTCCTTGAGTAAGATATTTCAGCCAATGAATATGTAGAAAGAGGCTTAAAGCAGTTTCCAATCTCTATCTCCTTGTCCCAGAAAAAAAAAAAAAAACAGCTGGTTGGACTCAGGCCTGAGTCTCTATGTTCTTCCTCAAAACAAGGGAGCTAGGGTGATTTCAAGAACATGCTATAATACTTGGAAATGCTTGTTCAAAACTTTTATTGGAAGTATAGAATGGACATAATTGGCTTAATCAGTTGAGAATAGAATGAGGTGGAGGAAACCACAATGTCTTGGCATTTGAAGGGATGGCAGAGGTCTTAATCCAGGAATCTCTTGTACCACTTCCTCAGCAAGTGGTTATCTGGCCTTTACACAAAGACTTCTATGATGGGAAATCCACTATTGCTATTTCATTCTGCTTTTGGATTACTCTGAATGTTAGAAGATTTTCCTCCTATTGAGCTGAAATCTACATTGTCATAACATGTCTATTGTCTCCACCAAGCGATTCTCTTTCCCTTGGTTTTCTAGGATTAGAACCCTCTAAAAATGATTTAGATTAGAAACATTCAAGAGGAAGATTTCTTTTAAGCTTGGTGGCACACAGTGGCCATCAAGACAACTAAAATCAATTTCTTTTAAGCCAACTTTTTCCAGAAACCATATTAAAAACTGCACTAGATGTTTCTCCTCTTGTAAAAAAGAAACCAAATTAAGCTAAAAAAAAAGTAGCCGAAAATAAAACTGGATATGTGGGAACCCAGAAAACGAGTAGTGGAAGTTTCAATGAAATTTAAAAATAAGCCCTAGCCGAAGATAAGATGAAAAAACAGGAAGATCTTAATTCTAGAAAGTCACTCAAAGAACAATAAAGTGATTCCTAGATCTGAATGCCTATCCTGCATTACCAGATGGATTCTGGATATTGTTTTTGTTTTCCATTAATACCTCAAACTTCCTCACGTGGTCCATTTTTTTTAACCTTTCTTTCCAGTTTCTCTGTGCCTGACTCTCCTATATTTACCCTAAGATCAAGCTGTACACTCTAAGATTCAGGTGCATTGTCTTGCTTAGTGTTCCACAAATGCATCATTCCATTTCCCATCTATGTGCCTTGGCCCCAGCTGTCACCCTATGTCTGAAATGTTCTCCCTTTTCATCTCTGCCTCTTATCTCTGGTTTCCTTCAAGACTCAACTCCAATTCCCACTTCTGCAGGAGAAGGAATCTTTCTAGGTCTCTACCCTGCCCCTCCACATTCCTTTCAGAATACCTTGTGTACTCTGAATATATTTTGCCATGTGCCCATATATTTACATGTTTTCTCCTCAATTAGAATATAAACCCCATGAGGGCAGGAGTTTTTCTTAACCATTTTTTTTTTGGTATTCTCAGAGCTTAGCAGAGTGCCTGACACACTGAGGCTACTTAAGTAGTGCTAGCTGCTGTATTTTCTTCAGTGTTAGAAAGGGTACCTGACTATGGAAGGAGGGTAGAAGTACTGGGAGTGGACAAGCAGAGAGAAACTTCTGGGCTTTGGATTTCTGCTGATCTTGACTCCTTGCTCTACCAGTAGCATTTGGAATTACTGTACCATTCATTGGATTAAGATTGTGTATTTGGAACTCCAGAAGAACTGGAAGGGATTGGACCTTACTGAATTACTGAATAATTTATTATTAAATACTGAAGTAATTTATTTCATCCTCTAATTACAGAAATCCTTGACAAATCACAACCATGTGGGCATCTATTTCAGTCAAAGATCTTAATGGAGAAGGAAAGTTGAGCTCCGTAAGCAACCCATCCTAGCAATTTCAATCTAAGAATTACTCAATTCAAATCCTATCTCTGACATATATTGGCTTTGTGACCCTGAATATGTCACTTAATTTGTCAGTGCTCTAGGCAATTCTAATATTTTAAGTTACAGAAAAGTTGCCAATTTGCATGAGAGAGGGAGTTGCCTTACCTGGGAGTTCTCTACATCAGTGAAATTGCAAGTCTAGTTCCTATTCCCTTTCTATTCCTGTGAAGCAAAAATTGTTAGCATCTTTCACATGATATTACTTCTAATAAATAATGATATTATTAATAATAATTTGTTGATCAGTTATTTTCAGTCATGTTCAACACTTTGTGAGATCCTCCCACCCCCTGCCGGGGTTTTATTGGGAAAGATACCAGAATGGCTTGCTATTTCTATCTCCAGATCACTTTACAGATGAGGAAACTGAGGCAAACAGGGTTAAGTGACTTGCCCAGGTCACACAACTACTAAGTGCCTGAGGCCAGATTTGATCTTAAGAACATGCCCTTCCCTCCATCTCCTGTGCCACCTGGCTCCCTACCTGGCAATAAATATTTATTGAATTCAATTGATATGAAATTGAACTTTCTTGGTCTGTGAACAGGTGTAGTGGGACCAGCTTCAGCTTACTTCTCCCAGGTTCTGTTATCATGGTGTTTCTTTCCTGGGGCTGTCTTGTTTCCCAGCTCTGGAAGGATATGGGCTAGCTTTTCTAGATAATGGTTTATACCAGGAGTGGGGAACTTTTATCCTTGAGGCCACATATGGCCCTCTAGGTCCTCAAGTGTGGCTCTTTGATAGACTCTAAACTTCATAGAACAAACCTTTAGTTTGGATTCAGTCAAAAGGCCACAGGTAGCCTCAAGGCCACAAGTTCCCCATTCCTGGACATTGTCATCCAATGCAACTGCACTTGAACTGGGAGAGTTCTTTGAGTGCCACACATGATTCCAACTAGATTTGTCCCAGACACAAAAATTATTATAGTTCTAACAGTGAACCTTGCAATACTAATAATCATGTCAGCCTGAGATAGAAGGGTCTCAAGAAACTTGTATGCCTTTTATTTTTAAATGAAACTAAATTTTATTTTCAGTACTGAATCCCCTTTCTCCTCCCATTGCAAATATGAAGTAATGCAAAACAATTTCCTGTAGCAGCCATATCCAAAAAGGTAGAAAAGAAAAACTGTAATATCTTTTAAATCTTCAGGTTTTGAGTAGCAAGGAAAGCTTCTTTCATGTAAAGATTTAAATTTTTTAGGCACCATATAGATCATTTCATCCAAATTCCTCATTTTATGTATAAATTAAGGCCTTTTTAAAATTTTTATCTTATATTTATTTATTTTCATTTATTTTATTTTATTTTACATATATTTTACATATAAACTAAAAAAGGAAGGGTAACTTTCCTTAGAATGCTCACAGAACTAGCTGCTCTCATAGTGAAAAAAAATTCTATCTTAAAAGGAAACCTGTGCACAAAAGATTAGCGAAATCAAATTGCATTGAAAATATGTTAACTTCCTTGCAATAATGTTGTTACTTCTGACAAGAGATAGGAGGTGGACTTTTCTACAGCTACTTAGCCCATTATTTACTTAATTATTATTGAAGCACATTTTACATTTAAAGAGAGAAATGTCAGGAACTCGTAGGGAGAAATATTTTTACTCATGTTGTTATATTAATTTTTTCCATTTGAAAATTACAGTACTATGGGCAATTTCATTCCTATACTAGGAAGAGTAATACATAATTATCCTCAGTTACTAATTGCAACACACAGTATGTGGAATTAATGAGGAGAATCTACTGCATCATGACATTTTGTGCCGAAAGTTAGTTTGCATGGGTCATTAATATTCATAGCTAAATGATGTCCTTTGATGTGTATTAATAATGTATCTTGGGATTATACAAAAGAATAATTCATAAATATTCCCAAGAAGGGGAAGATGCCATAATTAAATCACATTAATTAACAAGGATATTGGGTTATGATTTGGAGGAATCTCAAATTTTTCAATATGCAGGTTGACTTGTTGATTCCCCCCCCCCCAAGTAATTCAGGATGCAAAGAGGAGGCTGTAATGTATGAAAGTTTCTCCTTTTTATTTGCTTTTAATTATCCTGTTCATGATAAATATGAAATTATTCCTTAAAAAGTACTGTATGTAGCTAAATTTTATGTCCATTTGTTAAATATTTGCAATTTAGGGGCTTATGGTACTGTAGTGTTAATTCCTGTAATGGTATTTCCAAGATATTGAATCAAATTAAATTGTACTGATATGTGCAGCATTTTTAACTAGCATTAAAAAATGATGTTCTATACCAGATATTGGCCTTATTATTAGGAAATAGCATGAATTTATTTCAATATTTAATCTTACCATGCTTACAAGTACTTTAGTCTGTTAAGCAAAGAAATTTTTATGGATCTAATTCTTTAATTCTTTTATAAGATGATAGAAATCATTGCTTGTTTTTTTCATAAACCATGTCAGCATCCATATCATTTCTTCTACCTCTAGATATACTCCAAAACTCTATTCTGTTCTGTTTTTCTTTTATACTCTCTTTCTTAGTGGCTCTCATAAGCTCTTTTGAGTTGCAGATGATTTCCAAATCTATTTATTCCTTCCTACTCTCTCTCCCTAGCTCCAGGAATGCATCTTCCAGTGATTATTGGATAGTTTGAATATTTCATAGATACTTCATCCTTATGCCATTTCACTTTGAAAGTTATCTCATACTCAGAACTGAACTCATTATCTTTCTAGTCCCCCTTCCCCATCCACAACACTTTCTTATTTCTGTTGAGGGTAACACCTTCCTTCCTATCATACTGGTTTATGACCTTGAGGTTACCCTTGACCCCTCCCTGTACTTCAAACTACAAACCCAGTCAGTTGCTAAATCTTGTGGTTTCTAACCCTACAACATCTCTTTCTCCCATATGTCCCTTTGTCTCTACTTTTACAGCTGCCATCTTAGTTCAGACCCTCTTCATCATCTCATAGGCCACATAAATTATTGCTTTTGGTTGAATCTCCTCTCCCCACCCCATCCCCTATATCAGAGGTATTAAACTCACTGTGAATAGAAAGACCACGAAATTTCCCAGTGTGACTGAACCAGATTAAAATGTAATTGGGAAATTTTTAACAAAATAAATAAAAATATAATACAACATAGATAATGGTAATTTGTGTTTTTTGAAGTTAATATGTTACCTACGGGGCAAAGCAGATGAAAGAAGTTTAAGTGTGACACTCCTCCTCTACATGGCTTCCAAGGCGATTTTTCCTAAAGTGTAGATTTGACTATGTAACTCTCTTACTTAAGAAACTTCCACGGTTCTCTATTGCTTCTAGGATCAAGTACAAGCTCCTCTGTTATTCTACATTATTTAATTGCTCAATTATCATTCAGTCAGGAATAAACTATTGCCTGCCTTCACTTCTTGATACCTCATGTCATCCTCTTTAACCCTACTTCAACCATGCCCTACCGCAGTTCTTCCTTTGCACTGTGCCCTCTACAATTCCATATGAATCAAATTCTTCTCATTTTGAACCTCTTTCTTTCTTACTTCTTCCATATACTTGTGACTGAGACCTGACTTTCCTCAGATGATACTGAATTCTTGACTATCCTCTTCAACCTTGGCTTCAACTTGTACCTTCTAGAGCTGGTTTTGTAGGGGAGCTGGAATTCTCCTTAGTTTTCACTGTTCATTTTAGTCTCTCTCTGATTTATTTAGCTATTGGGGTAGATGAGATCTCCAGGGGAGATAACATCTCTGGTGTAAGGACTTGGTGAGACCTTTCAGAGCTGCTCATCTACCTTTAGTGTCTGCTTGATTTGCCCAACTCTCATCTGCACTGAATCAACCGGGTTGGGAGTATTTCAAAACTGTAGGTGAGTTAGGGGGATGTCTACCACAAGCATATGAAGACTTTTCCTGGCAGAAGGGGTGGAGGAGAACAATTTATTCCAACAACTATGAAGACAGATGAGGTAGACACAATAGAGCACTCAGAGCTTGGTTAGGCATCAAACACGCCAAGGTCATCCACTGCATCCTGGGCCATCATCCGTCAGTTGTCCTGACTTCTGTTTTGCCACTGGACTTCGGTGATTATGGAAATGAGGCTGGAATTAGACTCCTTCACTGAAATCCAGTCCATGTGCAAGTCAATACATCACCCCATGATGTCTTTGGTTCTCCTTGAAAACAAAGGATGAACAATTTAGCTATTGCTTATGCAAGCTCTCCTTTGATACTTGCACAATTCAAATTTTCTACCTTATTTACATTACGGTGGCTGTTGTGTATTGCTCTCCTAGTCAGCCTCTCTGCTTAATCTCCTCTCCAAAGTTTGTTTTTCTACTAGGTGATTTCATCCAACCTCTCTAACCTTTTAATTCCTTAGTCTTCTTATATCCCTTGACCTACTCCTTCACTCAACCTCAGACATATGATGATACAGTCACAGTCTGAACCTCCCCATTACTCACAAGTATTCCAATTTCTAATAAAAATCTCTGACCTTACCCTATCTGACCACAGTGTCCTATCATTCTCTCTCTTCCTTTGCCTCACTCCTACAAAACCCATTCTTTGCCCTCATTGTGATCTCTTATCAGAGATATGCTACAACCATGTTAGATTTACAACGTGAGCATTTATGCCTTGGAAATCATCAAAAGCTACAAATTAGGGCTTTAGCTTCTTTTGTCTGTGATTGCCTAGACTTAAGAAAATGATGGAAAAAATATTAGTCATTAAAATAAGTAATATAATAAATAAATAAAATAATTTTTAATATTCAATTTAAAAAGTATGATGTAATGAATTTACCACCTAGGAAGCCAGTTGTTAAACATTTACCAACATAGTTTTGCCTCTAATCTCTTCATCTCTCAGTATTCTTTCAGGCCATTATTTCTGCTCTGAATTTCACCTTTCTCTTCTCCCAATCTCCACCTTTTAGTTAAATAATTTAATCACAAACTATCATCCCCTCTTGAACTGCTCAACCTCTTGCCTTTTCTCCACTCATCCCTTACCAAAACCCAATCCTAAATTACTCCCATCATCTACCCTTTCTACTTCTCATCACATACTGCTAAATGAAGATGAAGGAATTTATATAACTGTGGTGACTGGCTTTATTCAAAATTCATGTTATCCTATTTCCACTGGACCTTTACTGAATAAAGGCAATCCTTTCATTTCTCCATAACTGATATTCTGTCTCGTGCTCCACAGATATTACAGACCTTCTCTTCTCTTCTCACATCTTCCACAATGCCTCTTTCACACACTCAACAGAGGACTTCACCTCTTACTTTGTTGAGAAAATTAAGGCCATTTGCCACAAGTTCCCTCTTCTCTGCACTCAAACTCCTTTGATATCATCCCTTGCTCTCATTTCTCCCAGTCTGTGATGATGAGGTGACTATTTTTATAAGGCAAACCTCTTGCCCATCTTTTCTGGTAGATTACCATCTTAGTTGTCCTCTTATTTTCAACCACTGTCTATCTGTTATTTTTATTCTATAATTGGAATTGGGGGCAGCTGGGTGGTGCAGTGGATAGAGTATAGGGCCTGGAGTCAGGAATGCCTGTGTTCAAATCTGGTCTCAAACACTTACTAGATGTGTGGCCCTAGACAAATTACTTAATTCTGTTTTGTTCAGTTTCCTCATCCGTAAAATAAACTGGAGAAGGAATAGCAAGCCACTGTAGCGTCTTTGTCAAGAGCACCCCAAATGGGGTCATGAAGAGTTAGTTATAATTGAAACAGCTGAATGGCAACAAAACAAATCAGAAAGAAGTTCAAATCTTGCCTTACACTCTCCATAGAACCTTTCTATGTTCCAATTTCCCTCAAATGGGGGTAATAATAGCCCCTACTTCCCATCAAATGAATTGAGTGTATATAAGTGCAAGCTATCATCATCATCATCATTATCATCAATGCCTTCAAATGTCACCAAGCCTCTCCAATCCTTAAAAAAAATTATTTTCTAGAATCTATATCACCTTAAGCAACCATAGTCTATTTCTCCTCCTCTTTTCAAACAAACTCTTGAAAAAATATTTCTCTTCTGTTTATAGATCCAGTAAATCCCTATTTTCACTAGGATAAAATATTAATTCCTCTAATTAGCTTTTAAAGCCATTCATAAGCTAGCTCCACCTACTTCTTCCGCCTCATTCTCATTCCCACTTGGCAAATCAGTCAAAGTGACCTTCTCTCTGTCCTTCATGAAACAAAACACTCCATCTCCCATCTCTATATCTTAGTTTACCTTTCTAGCCTCCCAACATGAGCCCCGAGGAGAAACAGGAGCTCCATTTACCTTACAGAACTGCCACAAGGTTCAAAGAAGATAATATGTAGTTTGATTTGAATATATGTGAAAGTATCCTGCAAACATACCGAGTATTACTATTGGTAGGGATACTTTACTATTTAACAGTGTTAGGAAATGTAATATTTAATAATAACTCATATTTATCTAATTATTTGAGGATTGTAAAATCCTTCCCTTTCAATAAGCCTGTGAGATAATGAGAAATTCTCATTAATTTTCTTTAAAGGGGTCAGAAAAATTTAAAATGAAATGATTCTTAAAGATGAGGGTTTAAATCCCTAGTAATTACCTGAGATGCAACTTGAACCCAGACTGCCTGACTCCAAGTATTTGCTCCACTCTTTAAATATTAAAGCTTAAAAAAAAAGATTTCACCATTTTTATGGAAATATTTTAAAGATGTATTATGGTGAAATAAACAGCTTAACTAAGGTTTTCTTGATAACATTAGGACTATGAACATCAGTATTAATATTGCAGTGAGATCATGATTATATTAACATATGAATATGTCAGGCTGGCACTAGGTCCACACTTAATGGCTCCAGATGGCACCATTTTTGGAATTCTTGTGTCTGTTTTTGATAGTCTCTTCTCTTGCTACTAATCTGAAAACTGTTACTGTCAGAGTTTGGGTCTCTTGCAGCCTTTCTGCATTTCCAATTGGGTGCTTTGCCTCTGCAGAAGCTGCGGGCTGAGAAATTAATAACCCAAACTTCTTAACATTCTGACTAAAATCAGATTCTTTAAATGAGAGTCTGATGAACTCTCTGAGGAGAAAATATATGAGCTTTAGCACATAAACTTGGTAGCATTTATTTCACATAGTATGATTTGTAAGTCCTCAGAAATGTTTTTTAATTATAAAGTACCTGGCACAAGACTTTTTTGTTTATATCCATATTCTTACCTGGGTTTTGAATGGCTGAAGTTTCCAGGGAAGCATCCTCTGGGCCCATGACATAACTTGTGATGTTTTTTTTTTTTTACAATTTTTCATATTTTTCAAAGTGACTTATAATTACAGAGAGTAGTTTCTCTTAGTTACTCCTAGGCAACAAGTTAGTGGTCTTGTCCTTGCTTTACTAATTATGAAAGTGCCTGAATGAGCTTATGGGGAGGTGACTCAGTAATAGCTTCACTGGAACTGGATCTTAGGGCTACAAACTCCCAGGTGGATGCTTAGAATGTCAGCTCTTGTTTCTCCTCAGGGGCTCAAGTTATGGAACTAGAGAGGTAAACTTGACCCTAAATTATGTGATGTTTGCATATTTTAATTAGAAGCTCAAAATCCCTGCAGACTTTTCTTTAGCAAGTCATCTATTTTACATTGTGTTGATGTGTGTAAATGCTCATGCAATATTAAATCTGAGTTGGGTCTTAATTCAACAGCCTTTGTGGACAAAGTTTTCAAATAATTTCCTTTTGCAATTTTGTTCATCTAGAGATTTCAGTTTCTTTAGAGTGACCAGACTTTGGCTTACTATGGAACATTCTTGAAATATATTTAAAAATTAACCTATCAAACTTCTCATGGTATAGTAGATAATAACAATAATAACCTTTCAAAATCCAACTCATCATCCATCGTATGTGTGTATGTGTGTGTGCCTGTGCGCATGCTGGGAGGTGGTTACAAGGGAATGTGAATTAGGCTGATATAGGACAAGGACGTCCATTATGGTAGCTATGAAGTTCTTGGAAGGAGCCCTGAAATGTTAGGGAATTGAGTTATCCCCCCATTCATTGTGATACAGTTGTTTCCAAGAATCAAAGAAATAGCCAAGGTTGCATAGATTTCAGGTTCACCCTATTCACAACTCTTATAATGATTAGTCTCACAAAAAAGATAATGGCAGTTCCTTATTTTCTGTGCCACAAGAAGGCAAGATGCCTTGGAAAACACCAGTGTCATAGCTTTTGTAAATGTTTCAATAAAGATGGTGTTGATCACTCAGGCAGGCAAATCACAAAAGCACATTAAATATATTGAAGACATGAATTTTTTTATGTGCCAGTACTATATCATAAAAGAATAAGAAACAGATCTCAACAGTTATAGAAAAGGTCTTCATACTCTCTACTGTAAATGAGAGCCTCCCTTCAAGACACACAGCAATGTATTGCAAACCAGTTCAGACAAACACAAGGGATAATTTTATCTCTTAAGTTAGATTGGATAAAATAGGAGATAAAATCAAAGAGCTACTAAGATCTCAAGGGGGATATTTGAAGAACCTAAAGTTGTAATAATCTTCACTTAACAGAAACTCCAGAAAGCATGGATAATGAAAACATGACCAATATCTCAAAAAATTTTGAATAGGAGATGGGCATATTTAGACTGGAATTTTGAAATGTTTTTTTTTAATTTCTCAGTACAAATACAAATAATAAGTCAATTATACAAAAAGAACAATTTTCAAAACCTGGCATTAACTATGATCATTATTAATAAATGTATTTTGTCAAAATGTTTGACAGTGTATAAAAATGTTACAGGAGCTACAGTATATATGGTAGGCCTTGCCATAGTAAGAACCAGTGTAGCAAAGGTAGACTTACCCAAGGAGTTCCATTAATTACAGATGTCAAACAGCAGAATCTATGGAAGAGACATATTGAAAATTTTAGGAAAGAAATTGGAAGGTTACATCAATGTATAGCTCAGAAGTGTAGCAGAAAATGTGAATGCCACAATGACAATGAAAGGAAACAAAAAAGATGCATGCCAAATGAAATATGGAAAAATATATTGCATACATTTTAGATTCCTTTACTCAGCAGTTGAAAGCAAAAGTTAAAAGATTTGGTTGATCTAAGGAGTCAAAGCACCACAAAGAACAATGTATACAATTCAATGCTATCAAAAACTCTATAAAAGAGGCCTGAGAGCAAAGAAATTAGGGAAGCAAAAAACTCCTGAAGAAGAGTGAAAAATTTTTAGGTATCCTTATGATTGTAAGAAGTTCAACACTGCAAAAACAAAAGTTGGACCATACAGGAAACAGAAAGGAAGGAAGGAAACAAGGGTTTATTAAGTGCCTACTATATGCCAGGCACTGTTCTAATATTAATAGTACTAATACTACACAAATATTATTTCATTTGATCCTTACAACAACCCTGAGATATAAGTGCTATTGTTATCCTCATTTTACATTTGCTAAAACTGAGGCAGACACCAGTTAAGTAAATTGTCACATAGTTAGGAAGCATCTTAGGCTGAATATGAATTTAGGTCTTCCTGACTTTAGGTTCAGTGCTCTATCCATGTAGACTTCCAGTCATCTTTAGATGCAAGAAAAGTTTCACTACTATTAATGTAACGAACTATAAAACAATTACATCAAGGGAGACAAATGGAAATTGCTTTGCTACAAAACTAAAAAGCGTAGGGGCTGAGATTCATAGTTATGGGCTCAAAAACTTCAGAGTGGCTCATGAATCACTAGCAAAACATTTTACCAGCTTCCTCTCAGATGTAGTGCTGAACCCACCTTATCTACTATTTAGGACTTCAATGAACACTCCAAACATAGGTCAATTATGTGTTTGTGTACTTTTTATAAAGCATTCACAACTTCTACTACTAAAATGAATTAATGAACACCTACATGTAAACAATATGTTGGCTGAAGAAAGGAGGGAGAAATGCTGTGTAAAAAGTCCCAGGGATGTGAATAACAACTTATTATAGAATTAATAATTAATGAACAATTCTCTTTGCTTTATTTGGCCTCACAGTTTGGGCTAAAGCAAAAAGTTGGATTTGGGAATTTCTAGAAATGGGTACTCAGGAAGTTGATACTATCCAGGACTACTTTTTTTTTTTTTTTTTTTTTTACTATTCCGTAGAGAAAGCAGGCGAACAAAAGCATATACCCTATCCCCCCTCCACCCCCACCCACAGCCTGTACTATAGGGCAATATAAACAGGTAGAGGTTCATTTCCTCAGATGCAAGAAACTCACTCAGTATGAGGGTGGGGGAGATGTGTCAGGGAAGGAACATACTCAAAGTTGGCCTCAGGTGGCAAAATTATATGTCCTAAGAATTGGTTTGATTGAGACAAATAATTGGTGCCAGATGTAGGAGGGGAGCACCCAATTAGATCCAGATGTGGTGAAGAGTAAGGGTCTTTTACTGATGCCAGACTGGGGTGAAGCTCAGCTAGCTGGCTAAGAGTTTCATAGAGTCAAAAAGCTATGAGCCTTATCTGCCTGATGCAGAGTTAACAGTGACAAAGCACAAACTGTCTTGGCCAATATGCCTTTATGGGTATTAAGACCATATAACTTAAGTGACTCCATATTGGAATCCTATAATTGTTACTATAACATCAAACTACAACACCAAATAATATAAAGTTTACAATTATCACACTCCCGAAAGTTCTTTGATATTTTTATTGACTTTATTGATTATCATAAAATATTTAATCAAGTTTTGCACTCCTAACTTACCTACATACTGAAAGTATATAAAAATGACGAGAATATTGTGAGGATATAGAGTATTTAATGACCACGTGGAAAGTCCTCTTCTATTTAAAATGTGGTCAGGATGGTAACATTAAGAGCAATTGATATTAAACATGGCTGTTTTTCAGGCAGCCAGTTTAAGCCCATAATGGTTGTACCCAGTCTTGTCTATTATCATTTCTCCTAAAGAACCATATGAAAAATACTTTCTTATTGTTAACAAAATTCAAATAAAAAAACCCACTGCTGTTTTACCATATGCCCAACAATTTGGCATAGATAATAAAATAGATAATAAGTATAGGCAAAACTGGTGGAGGAGTTGTGGGAAAGATAGGCACAGTAATACATTGCTGGAGGAGCTGTGAATTGGTACAGCCATTCTGGAAAGCAATTTAGACCCGTAAAAGGCAAAGATACTGACTAAAATACCCATACCCATTGACTCAGGAATTCCACTGTTACATATATACCCCAAAGAGGTCAGTGGCAAAAGAAAAATCCCAAAGGCACCAAAAAGAAAATCGGTAGTTTTTGTAGTCACAAAGAAATGTAAACAAAATATATGTCCATAAATTTTGGTATGGCCAAAAATATGGTATATGAAGTAATAGAATATTGCCGTGTTATAAGAAACAATTAACATGGTGAATATAGAGTAGTATGGAGTGACATATAAACTGATATAAAATGAAATGAATGTAGAACAAATCAGAAAAAATATATATGGTAACTGCAACAATGTAAATGGAAAGAGCAAGGAAAAGCAATTGAAATTGAATGCTGAGAAATTATAGGGACTGACCAAATGAGCACAGAGAAGAGATATAAGTACACAACTCTCCTGGCTTCTATAGTTGGGTAATATTTCTCTTTCTCTGTCTCTGTCTCTGTTTCTCTCTCTCTTTCTGTCTGTCTCTGTCACTCTGTCTGTCTCTCTCTCACTCTCTCCTTCTTTGTCTCTGATTTTTTCAATATAATGATTGATTTTGCTTACTCTCTGAACTATTCTACCTCCTCCTCACCAGCAGGCTTGCTCACCTCTTGATCATTTTCCTTGGGATCTGATTTGTGAGTCCCTAGTTGGGATAGTCATTTTATGAGGGGCCCCAGCCATGCTCACTTCACACCCTGCACAATTCACTCTCTAGCATGTTGCATGTATCCTTTTTCTCTCCTCATATTCTGATTTCATTTATATTGTGTCTTTTACAGTGTAAGTACATCAAGAGTTGGGACCATCTGTTTCTTGTATTTATATACTCCAATTTAGTACAGTGCCTGGCATACAGTAAGCACATAATATATGCTTGGTCTATCATCTATCTATTCTTAATTCTTTATTATAAGGTCTAATACTCTTGAATAAGATGGGAGATGGGATATAGTTGGAAATGAAGATGATGTGAAAAAAATAGGGATAATAATACTGATAGTACCTGTCTCAGTTATTGTCATAATCAAATGAAATAATGCATAACTGATACAATTATGTACTTGCTTTGTAAATATTAGAGTAAATTTTGAAACATAAGATTTATGATAGATGCATAGGTAGACTGATAATTAGATGTATTTCTTTGGGGAAGAGTGGTCTAGATCTATGATTTTTAATGACAGAGAACTCCTTTGTAGACTTAAAATACTATAGAAATTATTGCTACTACTATTTTTAATAGTAATAGTAGTAGTAATCCTATTAACCTCAATTAAAATTAACAAACACCTAATAAGCTGCTATTGCATACAATTATGAGGCCGTTAGTAGAGGAAAAATTACAATCCTTAACCTCGGGGAGCTTAGAGTCTAGTAGGAAGGATATTACATATACACAAATAAGTATAATGCAAGATAGAATTTGACAAAGGAGAGGGAGACATGTAAATAACATTTTATAAGGAAATATGAGGACCAAATGATTATTGAGGAGGGGAAAGGGCTGGAGGGATGCCTGTCTATTCTTCAGATTGTTTAGGGAAAATGAAATGTTCCTTGGAGGAATGGAAGATGCAAGGGAATTGATCTGTTCACAAACCTAATCGTAGAAAAAAGTGCCAGATAATGCAGTGTTAAACTAAGTGTAAAAAGTCAATCAAGGCAGTTATCCCTTTATGAGGTTAGAATAAATCCCTATAGTATGTCAGAGAAAAAGCGGTACTATAGGATGAAGAATGACAGGGCATGCCCCAGATGGAATCCAACATGGCGGATGGGATGGTCAGGAGACAAATGGAGTAGGACAAGGAGAAGCTGTAAGAAATGACGTGGAGCTGGAAGAATGAAAGCTGGACAGAGGCACCTGCTAAAGAAAGGCCAGGACTGGCGGAAGGCAGAAAGCAAACTGAGCCAGAAGCTATGCTGCTGAATTCCTCTCCCCTCCCTCCTTTTAAAATATCCGGCAATAAGCCAAGCCAAATATCACATTGAGAAGCAGATAAAACAAAGAGGGGGGATATCAGTTTAGATTATATGGAAGAAACAGTGTCTAAAAAGACAAGCAGCAATTACAGCAATTAACATATACACTTCACCTTAAAGTCTGTGAACTACTTTATATGTCTTTTTTGAACCACACAGAAACCTTATGAGGTCGGTACTATAAGTCCTTATTCCATTTTTACATATTAGGCCCATGACCTCAGATCCTTATATACCAGTGTACTAAGTATAGATAATAAACAGTAAAAGTGGAGATGATGAAACGTAGTAAATTCAATATCTTAAGTAACCCTGAGGCTTGGTGGAATGTAACTTTTTACTACAATATTGTTATCAAAGGGTAAACTTTATTAGAAAATACTAGGATAGATGAAATGAATAGGTCCATATTATTGTGTGTGGAAAATACTTAGTTTTGGAAGTAGTGAGATTGTGTGGAGAGCCAGCTGTTCAACTGTTTCTATTTGCTTCCCTCACCCAGGTGCTACTGACTCATTGCCTGGATGAACTCTGCTCTGTAAAGTTTTAACCAAAAAAGTCTGTAAATTCCCCATTTTGTAAAGTCTCTGAGCTCCAATCCAGAGATAACTCTTTGGAAAAAAAGCACCTCTATCTCCTCTTCCTTGTCCTCTGTAGTCTGGGGAGGAGAGTTAATTACATACTCTTCATCCTTATACTCCTTGTACCCAAGCAGCCTACACAGTCAAGATCCCAGAGTAATGACCTGAATTCTTGTGGTAGCTCTCTCTGCCTGTGTTTCTGCTTTCCCACTTCCACATGGTTTTTTGAGGTCTTTCCTCTAGCTTTAGATGTCTTCTACATTCCATTTCTGGAACTGGGTTTTTCTTTAAGTCTGACTCATGCCTGGACACAATCAGGCTGAGCTTACTGGGCAGTTGTGGTCTCTATCACCTCTAGATTCAGGGGGAATGGTGTTATTCCTTGTCCAAAAGAGCATGGGCATTTTCACTTGAAGGAGTGACAGAAAGCTTCCAGTTCTGCTCCCCTGGAGCCTCATTTTTGAGATACGCCATATCCCAGGCAGGAGATTGTAGAACAGAGGCTAGGAAGCCGAGAAAGCTCACAATCTTCAGGCTTTCTTTTTGACTATTTTTCCTGTACCTAATCCATGTTCCTTTGATGAGAAACTTCACCTTAACTTACGTATTTATGGTGGCTATATGGTAGATTTCCCAAATCTTTGTGGGCTAGGCCATAAGCAAGCAATGGCCATTGGTTCAATAATAACCCAATAATTCTGGGATTTGGGGTTCCCCACTTCTCTATTTCTCTCCTCTTGGACCAAGCAGATAAGTGCCTAGGGATAATGCAGAGACACCATCTTTGAACAAGGGGCCAGGTGATTCTCTCTGCCGGCTGCTCAACTGATTTCCTGACCTTTTCATATGCAAATAATCCAAGTATAGTTTCATATTCTTTATAAAGTGCAAAGTTACCCACTCAGATCTAAAAAAGGGTAAAACTTTATAAGGTACAAATGCAATATAAATGGGGCAGACTCTTACATTAGGGCATATAGGTGCCCAGTGAGAGAATTATGGTAGAATTTTTGGGTAAAGATTAATGGAGAAATGGGACAACAGCAAACATGACTCGTCTCTAGAGGAATCCAGTTAGAAATCAGTTACTGTGCCACATTAATCATGTCTGCATCCGTCTATAAATTTTGTACTTTCTTTTCCCAGAATTGTACTCACTTTTATTTCTCTTTCAACTCTATACCATCCCTAATTCATTTTTTGTCTTCTCAACCCACTTGTAAAACTGTAAATTGGTCTTTCCTACTCCATTCATTTACAGAACATAGCTTGGACATCTGTTTATATGCCTATGCTTCATTTCTCCCCTAGTATACACAAATAATAAAAATGTCTTGACTAAGCAAGAAAAATTCAGAGTACTGAATTCATTCTTCAATAGAAGCAATCAGAACCTAAACATCTGGCATTATTTTTCTTCCAAAAGCAAAATTTGATAAATTCTTGACTTGAATTAATGATAGTTCATTCTTCAAAAGATGGAGGAAGTGATGTGGGATGTTGTTTCCCAGACCTAATTCAAATTAAGGAAGAGCTGAAAATAGAAATGAGCTATTCACCCAACAGGAAACACCCCATATAACAACTGAAGAATAGATCTGAGAGAGTTTGAAGTCCAGTGAGGTCCAGTCTCTAGACAAACAAAAGTAGAGATAGAGAATCATTAGACATTGGATAGAGCTTCTAGGCATGTGCCTCCTGGAGAGCAGAGTATATAGAACTATGGATTGAAGAGAGCTAGCTCTGCTAATTTAGTTGCATTGTACACAGAACTGCAAGAGGGGAGAAAGGACTTTGAGATCTTGAAGTTCTGAATTTGATCTGCTTTTTTTATATGTTTTATCTAGATATTAATTGACTGCCTGACTACAGTTATGCTCCCAGATTCAAGAATGTACCTCACTGTATCTACCCTTCTAAAGCTACAGCTCATTTGTCCCTACTAATATGCTTTCCTTTCATAGTGGGTCAGAAGCTAAGATGACAGTAAGATGATAAATAGCAACTATAAAATATTTTCCCTTTAAACTTGAAGTACATTCAACTACAAATACACACAGCATCCGTGGCAAGACTATGCTAAAATTTTAAGTATAAAGTTAGTGAGGCACACCTGTTAGGAACACGTGATTCCTATTCATTCATTTATTTATTTTTTGGTCTTTCCTTGAACTAGGCTTAGCACTTTGTCGTTGCTCAGTTGTGCCTGACTCTTCAGGACTCCATTTGCAATTTTCTTGGCAAAGATACTGGAGTGGTTTGCCATTTCCTTCTCCTGCTCATTTTAAAGATGAGGAAACTGAGGCAAACAGAGTTAAGCAACTTGTTCAGGGTCACACAACTAGTGTCTGAGGCTGAATTTGAACTCATAAGGATGAGTCTTCCTGACTCCAGGGCCCCTCTTCATCCCTTGTGCCACTTAGCTGCCTGCTTTGCACATAGCAGGTTTTATTAATCTAATTAAATCAAATTGACTTGGGATTTATGATCAGCTTTCTTTAAGAATCTGAATGGATGTGATGTTGGAAGAAGAGATTTCTGTTTGTTTCTATGGGACAGAACTAGGAAAGACAAATGTGGGTTTTCATGTAAGAAAAAGCATCCTAAAAATGTAGAGCCATGTAAAGTCGAATAGGCTGCTTCAGGAGGTTGCCAGTTTTATGTCTTTTCAGATCCCTTTCAATACTAAGATTCTGCGAGTCTGGTACTTTGTTAGGAGCCTTTAGGGGATACAAACTGAGTACAAGGCATGTTTCTTATCCCCAACCCTTAATTTCTAGGAGCTTAGGCTCTGGATATTTGCTTCCCCAAGAGATCCTTCACCTCATGAAAGGATCCAAACAGTATTTCTTTAAATAACAGTCTTCCACACTGAATATTGGTTTGCTTTAGAAAATGATTCTTTTGTTAAACAGAATTACGCATAGCTTGTCAGACACCCATTTCTTACATGTAGTGAGGTTCACCCCAATGTTTGGGTTATTTTTCAGTGATTCGGTTTCAGAACAGTAACCACATCATTCTAAAACACGGTCAGGAAGCTGTATTGATGATACTGTCAATAGCTGTCATAGGGAGTAGAATTGCCCTTCCCCCATTCTGCCATTTATTCTCACTTTAGAACAAGAGACAAAAGCCATTTTTAACTTTGAAATGTTGCAGGTAGCTCAGCGGGAACTTCACACTTCACATCATTTCTTTAAACCTGTATTATCAGCCATCCTATTTCAAAATCTAAATAGTCAACTCCTTATGACTCCTTCCTAGAAGACATTTTCCCTCATGTATTTTCATGGTGTCAACTCAACTGGTCGATGTCATGAATCATATTTCTTCACAAATATTCCCTCTAGATTGCATGTGGTTCAGAGTTTTGAATTCTAGGCAAGATGTCTTCCTCTGGCATGAGAATTTATTCATCTTAACCTTCAGCTCTATAAAACAGCATTGAAAATGAACCACTGTTGGGTGGCAGATGTAGCTTGGAGTCCCCATCATGTCCAGAGCAGCATACTAAACATAGACCAGATCAGCCTCCATATTCTGGGGCAATTTAAACTAATTTGTTCCATTTCTGGGTTCCCAAATACAACTATCTCTGTATAATATGGTATGGCATGCTGTGTTGTGTTGTGTATGTGTGTGTATCTACTTGGAAGCAAATGGATACTTTAATTGACTAATTAGAAGCTCTGAGTCTCTAAATGTGCTTCTTCTGATGGAGCTTCTGGGTTCTGACTGATGAGCATGGAAAAAGCAAGTGGACACTGATACGGGGGTCAGTCTCAGTATTGACTCAGGACAAGTTGCATGCAAGAAGCTCAGAACCTCTTAGCAACCTTACTATAGCTGACCTTTCTCCACATCCTTAGAAAGCATGACACTTTGTGTCTTAACCCAAGGGTTCTTAATTTTTGTGTCACTGATCCCCTTGGCAGTCTGGTGAAGCATATGAGCCCCTTCTCAGAATGATGCTTTTTAATTCATAAAATAAAATGCATAGAATTATAAAAGAAAACATGTAGTGAAGCTCAGTTATAAAAATATTTTAAAAAATATTCATGGAACCCACATTCAGGACCTTAACATGATCTCACTTAACTCTTTAAGTCCTTCCTAAGAAGGAGTTCTTTGAAGATTTTTAGGGGGAAGAAGACTTATCAACTGAAGGGGACTTGAGCTGTTTTCTCTGAGACCCCAGGCAACTCTTCATGGGGGATGGAATCAGGAAGGGCAGGAGGAAGTCAACCAGAACAATGTTTAAAAAGCAGTTTCTCCTTGTCCCAGAAGTCTTGAAGTCTGGATCCAAGAAAGCACTGTGATGGCTAGGCCATTCTCCTTCCTACTGTTCCAAGGGTCTATGTTGATTATGGCTTCTGGAAAATGGGAGGCCAAACCCCAGTAGTCAGAAGCTTGATAATAAAGCTAATTGTTTCAAGATTCCATTCTAGTATTAGCCTTAGAGTCTTTCTTCTGTTTCCTCATTCTTGTTTAGAGGACAATTATGGAATTGACCACTGGAAGAAAGGGGCTTTATATGTTAAAGATTATAAATAGCAAAGGGTACGGTGGATCTGCCTTTGTTGCTGCCTCTCATGGTGACAGTATCCTTTTTTATTCAGGTGCTTGTGTTGATGCTTGTACTGTTATAATCTTCGATCCCTCATGCCTTGTGTGCCATTCCATTGGCTCTCACGCCTGCCCATCTCCTCTACACTGCTGATGTTGTTTCTACTGGTACCCACAAAACTATCCGCTCTGCAGGGCCAGCATCACTACCCACCCTGCTAGGCCAGTTCTGCCACCAGTTTCTGCTGCTCATATTAACAGTAATGTCCACCCTGTTGAAGTCTGAAGGAAAGGTTTGTTACTGTCACTGGATGGTTCATCATGATGACTCAGACACTTACTAGTTGTATGACCCTGGGCAAGTCACTTAACTCTGCTTGCCTCAGATTTCTCATTTAAGATGATCTGGAGAAGGAAAGATACTCCAGTATCTTTGCCAAGAAAATCCCAAATGGGGTCACAAAGAGTTGGACATAACTAAAATGACTAAGCAACAATAAATGTATAGAAAGTTCATACCATTCAGATGGGGCTCTTCCCAAAGGATGGGTTTGATCTCATCATCATCATCATCATCACATAGCAATTGTTGTGATGACTGTTTTCAGCTTCCTGTAGTCCACTGTAAGCTGTCAGATACCTTCTGCAACAACCACAGGGATGTTGTAAGGGGGGGATTAGTGTAGCAAAAGAATCTGGCCTCCATCACTAGAAAGAAAATAACTTTCACTCATCCCAGAACCTGGCATTGTTTGGTATTAGCTTTATGGGATATCTGGGCAAGTTTCCAAGATTTTCATTTGCCTTATCCTCAATAACCAACATTTGAAATTGCTGTCATGTGCCCATATAGGTAGCAACTTACAAGTTCTAGTAATGTCTGCTTATACAATATGCTGTTCTAAATGGCCACCCATCTTCACCTGAGCAAGGATGCCCTTCCATTCTGTAAATATCCATGATGTTACCTGATTGATTGTTCAGGGGTACCCTGATATGGTATCAGTCTGTCTTTTGGGAACAGCAGAATAAGCTCTCTTTTCTAGGAACTCCTTTTTCAAGTCGTTGTGACTTGGACAAATGACCTTTCATCCCTCATGGTTCTACTGTTAGAGTAACTGGAACCTCAAGGAGACGTTGCCCTATGGGGAAAGAAATCCTTTAAGTCTGGATATAGGTACTCAGGTAGTTGAATCACCAAGTGTAACAAGAGGTTTTAGGGGATGACTATAGGTGGAGCAGGGAAGAAGGGCCCTTAATGCCCCATCTTGGATATCATGGTAAGTTTTACTAGCACCACCGTAGGCTGGCGATTGATCTTCCTGTTATCAAATACATATTTCAGAAGCTACATTCAAAGTTACTGATTAGAGAATATATTGTCAACCTCAGCCCACTGAATGGTGTTACTCTTTGTTTAGATAGCTCTATTCTCAAGCTCCCACTCAAACTTCAGCAGTTGGTCTACCCATGTCTGCATGGTCTGGACTCAGACGCTTACTAGTTGTATGACCCTGGGCAAGTCACTTAACTCTGCTTACCTCAGGTTTCTTATGTAAGATGATCTGGAGAAGGAAAGATACTCCAGTATCTTTGCCAAGAAAATCCCAAATGGGGTCACAAAGAGTTGGACATAACTAAAATGACTAAGCAACAATAAATGTATAGAAAGTTCATACCATTCAGATGGGGCTCTTCCCAAAGGATGGGTTTGAACTTTGGAAAGTCTATGATGGGGTAGGATGATGTAGAACCAATCCATCAAATCCATCTATTTCAGCAATTCAACCCCATTCTTTACCAAGGGTGGTCTATGTCTAGGGCTTCTATCTCATTTAATTTGTTTTGCAAAAGTAAGTCTTCTGAAAGATCACCAACCAATCATCATTCTAGTAACTCAGTAACAATTCTAGTTGTTTGAAATTATCCTACCACCTTCTAATCTTTTTGGTGGTGAAAACCTATCCACTCCCTAAACCTCTGGGATGGAAGTTAACCTATAGATGGGTAGGAGGAACCCAAGGCTGTCTAAAGACCAGCATAGGTTTCCAGATCTCATCCTCTTTTCCACTTTCCTTCTGTTCCAACACAGTCCTAGACTCAGCAGAGTATAACACATTTTCTTTATTCTAGTAGTTCAGCTTTTTTTGGACAAGCAGAAATAACTAACCCTGGTAATACTTTTAGTTTCCTTATAAATCTCTTCGGATGACTGGGGGACCTCTCCCTGTCCCATTGAGGGGACTTATTTTATGTGGCAAACAAGATAGCTCCAATGTGCTAGACTGTTATGTCTGCCCAACCAATAAGTTGGAGCTCCCCTCTCCACATAGCTGTTGACCTAATTTGACAACAAGGTCAATCTAAATCAGCATTACCAAACTACGATAAATACCCTGAGTCAGGTCTAACTCAGCCTGGTCTGGTGATTTGGGCTAGATATTGGAATGAAATGAACCACTAGTAGATGATGTAACTTGATTTAATGAAAGAAGAAGTTTATTCAACAATACCATGGAGACAAAATTCAGAAAAGGTACGATATCAATTGAATTAGATGCAACTTTCTTCACTTTTACAGTTGTTATGATGGTGTTTTCTGCCAGAATGGTATGTTGGCTTGGTGAGCTGTCCAGTAAACCTGCACAGCACTGACTGCTTGTGCATTGGACTTTCATACCTCAGGTAACTGGGAAGTTATTGATTTGTGTCTTCATTTTCTGGAATCAAATTTTAGGGTTTCTGTGATCTAATTCTGACTAGAACTGCCAAATATATAGGGAATAAGAAATGCATACATACGTACATATGCATATTTTTATACATACAATTTTTAGTAAAATTAAAAGATTTGTATTTTTCCTCTGGGCATCTCTTATCTCAGCAGTTTTTCAGATCTTTTTGAATCCCGACATTCAAGACCCCCCATATCTATTTCCCACCTGCATTTATAACCCAATTGAATGCTTCTCTCCTTGTACTCTACATTCCAGATAAACTAGACTGCTCTCTAACTTTTGTTCTCATATCATCCTTTTCAGCTTCAGATCTTTTGTTTTTGCTTTCCCAACTACCTAGAATTAACTTCTTCCTGAATTTTGGGTGGCACAGTGAATGGAGTCCTGGGCCTGGAGTCAGGAACACTTTTAGTTCAAATCCAGCATCAGATACATCCTAGTAATGAGACCCTTGACATCTGTTTCCTCAATTCTAAAATGGGGATAGTAACAATATCTCCCTCACAGGGTTGTTGTGAGGATCACAACACAATTGTGAGATAATTTTTGTAAAGCTCTTAGAACAGTTTATCTGGCACATCATATGCAATATATAAATATTCCCTTCCCTTCCCTTCATCTGTCTGTTCCATTAAGCATCAACTTAAGTCACCATCTCCATGAAATCTCTTTTAACACTTCTCTATCCCTCCCACCTCTATTATAGCAATTCTTTCACTATTCAGATTATTTTGGATACTTCATATTCTCTTTTGTATTATGCTATATGATACAGTAAGATGCAATATGATGTTCCAGTACCTTATAGTAATGTGCTACATGATACAATACAATATAATACTTTGCTATTCAAACTGTGTAGTTGTTTATATCTCTTCTCCTTATATCTGCCTCCCTTTAGATTTTAAGAAGCTTGAGGACAGGGTCTGTGCTATATATAACTTTATATGCCTAGTGCCTAGGATTGTAACTTGTGCACCATTCAACTCAATCCTACAAAATTCAGTAAGCAACTATTTTGTACAATGTACTGTGAATACAAAGACAAAATCCCAAACTGTCTTTGCTCTCAAATAGCTTCCATTACATTAATTACAATAGGCATTTAATAATTATTTTTGTTATGTGGGATAGAACTGATTGCATTGACTTTCTAGTATGCAGGTAAAATTTCTGCGCATTTGACCAAGTTTTGCTATTTTATTAGGCTGGGCAGACTTCATAACACAGCCATAGTTTACCCATAGATTATTTCTGTTGTTGATGTTATTAACAATGGTGTGAGAGCTAATCAGATTGATTTCACATGTAACTTTTCTTAATTGAAGAGACCTATATGGCCATGTGGTTTTTTTTTTGGAAGTTTCTTCTTTGGTGCCTAATTGGGAAACTATTCCCTTGGAGCTTTGCAGTACACTTTGCTCAGCTGGATTTGCAATAACAGCCTCATGTGGTTTGCACCTGCTGAATGTCAACTGTTTACTTTGTTATTAGAATACCACTCCATCTTTGTGACAGATAACATTTTTGCCTAGCCCCCATACTGCATGAATGACTTTCAAGGAACCATAACTGTTAGCAGTTTGTTTCTCATGAATTTCTTCCGCACATAAAAATCACCTCATTTTGGAAATTTGGATGGGTAGTAGGCCGTGTTGGACCTCAAATAGAAACAATAAATGAAATCTGTAGGGTAGCTTGGAAAAGAAAAATGTCAATCCTTTTATCTCCAAAGGAGACAGACTTTGTTCTAAGGAATGGCTGATGAGAGAGATCGTTTATGTTGCGTTGAGAAGATACACTATATACAGAACCACATTTAAACTTACATTAATGTGGATTTAAGATAATTGCTCATACATTGGTCCTAGCGAGGTTGGGCAGAGTTCAATGTTAAATTTGCTTTTCACTAAATATTCACAATTAAAAATTATAAAGGAAGAAAGAATTTTTCTTATAGGACTCAGAATCACAGTATTTGAGAGTCAGAACTCTCAATGAGAGTTCCCTATACAAATGAAATCTCAGGGGTACTAAATTTTTTTTCAAATATCTTGGAAGAAAAATACACTTATGGGATATTTAATTCATAGAGGCACACACACAAAACTTATAGAAAAGTGATTAGAACATGGTAGATTTCCCATCTCATTAAAAAAGCTTTTTACTCATATAACAGAAGTAGTTATATTTTTTTCTCTGTTATCACATGTGAAGATCGGTTTCATAAGGTCATCTTCCAGAAAAGAGGACAATGGTAAAGTTTCTAACTATGCTTAACTCCCTGGAGAAATACCTACCAAAATGATGAAGAGTGCATATGAAACAAAGGCTCAACAGAATCAAAGAGAAAAATACTTGGGTGTCTCCATTTACGAAAGATTGCCTAAGGAGGTGGGATCTTTAGCAAGGATGTTCTCTTGGTTTAGGGTTTCTTTGAGGGCTGAGATAACAAGCCATGATTATCTCCCAGGTAACTGACTCTACAATTAAATAAAGCCAAGGCCAGTGTGACCAAGGGTTGGGGACACCCTAGGAAAGAGGTCAGAGATGAGAACTGGAGCAGCAGGCAAGATCTGGTCCCAGGTCTGGGTCACATGCAGTCCAAGCTTTTAGGAATCTTGAACAAGGAAAAGATCATAATATATTTACAAAACACTTTGGGGTTAACTTATCTAAATAGTATGATTGCTTCTGTATCATCTGGAGTAATTAGCTCCAAGAGTCACCTAAGGATAAGATATTCCCTTTTAAAATTCAAGGTTAAGATATTGGGCATAGTAAGGAGCTCTTACAATTGCATTTTAATCTGATTTGCGCCATACTTGGGAGTGTTGTGGACCATGTGATTGACACCTCTGTTGTACATCACCTCTCCTAGGTTCCTTTGTGTTTTGGTTGGCTCTTAGCTACTGTATTCCACATTGCATTCTTCAGACAACCAGCGACTTAATGCTTCTAACTGGGCTTGGCTCCAAGTAGCTCAATACTTGGTTCTCCCTGACAGCCTTTCCAGGCCTTCCGTGTGCCTTAGGGGTTGATCCACCAGATCTATCAGTCTTGCACCACCATTTAATCTAAGTTCCCAGCCCTTAGTTTGGTTGTGTTCAGCAAGACTGCCTACCTATTCCACTATATCTGCTCTTTCTTCCTAAATACTCTTTCCTTTCTGGCTCTTTGTGACACTGCTCTCTCCTAGTTTACCTAGTATCAGTTTGACCATTCCTCAATTTCCTTTAATGGCATATTATCCATATCACTTCTTATAATCATAAATAATCCATTAATAGATATAAATATGTTATATATATATACATACATATGCAAACATATATACCTACACACATATAATCCATATGTAGCACTGTTGATCTTTTCTAAGGTTCTGTGTTTCATCTTCTTGATTCTCTTGATAACTTCATCAGCTCCCACATATTTAACTATCATCACCTCCATGCAGTAAACTCCAAGATTTATATATCTAGTCCTTGCTTCTAATCTGAACTTCAGCTGCATAAGCAACTGTCTATTGAACATTTCTAATTGAATGTTCTAGCCACATCTTAAACTCAACATACCCAAAATTAACAACCCTCTACTCCTCCAAATTTCTCCATTTCTGTCAATCTTTCAGTCTTTCTGGTCCATAACTTCAGTATTACCCTGGACTCCTGACTCTTTCTCACCCTATATAACCAAGCAGTTGCTAAATCTTGCTGCTTTTGGTTTCCCAATATCCCTTGCATCCAACCTCTTCTCTCCATTCATACGTCATCACCATTCACCTAGACTATTGCAACAGCCTCATAATTGTTTCCACTATCTCAAGTCTCTATCCTTTATACTCTATTCTGCACTGTTCCTCTTTAAGAAGAATGGATGAACAAGGGCAACAACCATCCAAAATAATTTTCCTTAAACACAGATCTAACCATATCATGACCCTACTCTATTCCAGTGGCTTTCTGTTGCCTCTGGAATAAAATAAAATCTCCTCTGTTTAGCTTTAAAACCCCTATACAATGTGGCCCCAACCTATCTTTCCAGTCTTAGTGGACATTCCTCCTCCTCTTGCTTAGCTCTGTGATCCAGACAAAATGGTTTTTCCTTATTCCTCACACATGGCATTTAATCTCTTTTCTCTGTGTCTTTGTATTGGCCATACCACCTGTTTGAAATGTACTTCCTCTTTGATACAGTCTCTCTGCATTTCTTTAAGACATAGTTTAAATCCCATCTTCTACATAAAATTTCCTGATTCCCCTCAAGTGCTAGTGTTCTGTCTGCCAAATTGACTTGTATTTAAGTAATTTATAGATATTAATATTTATTAATTATATATTTATTAACTTTATATGTATAATATATTTTTATATGTACTTGTCTCTGTCCTTAGAAAATAAATTCCATGTGAGTAGAGAGTTTCATTTTTTGTGTTGGTGGTCTCAGAACTATATGTGACAGTTTAATAAATATCTGTTGATAAATGGATTGCTTTTAAAATTTGCACAGAACAATAGATTTCCTTTTTTTCATTATAACCTGGATCAACCAAATCTTTTCTCTTTTCTGATAGGGAAAACAAATTTGTCTCTTAAGTTGGGTACAATTTGCATTTAGCATAATATGATAGGAAATAGAATGGGAAGATAGGGAAGGCAGATTTCAGGGATAAATCTAAATTTTCCTTTATAAGACCAATGGGTTGAAGTCATTGGCTCCAAGTCACATGGTTAATATTAGAGTTAGGACTAGAACCCAGATTCTGTAGATCATAGACCAGAACTCTTTCCATTGCCCCATATTGATTTTTCTCAGAGCAAGTGAATTGATTCTCATAAAATTAAAATCAATGTGAAAGGTCAGCTAAAGTTGGAAAAAAAACTTGAATCTGTTGAGAAAACAAATATGTTGCTTAGGGTTATTTATTTTTGTTTCAGGAGGGATTTCTTTCCCCTTCTGAAAGAGCTGCTCTTTCCTTTGATTTTTCAACTTCTTTTCACCTTGGGCAGAACCCAAAGCAAAATATTCTAAAAGAACAAAACTAAAAAGGAGGGTGGCTATTATTTCTTATCAAAGGAAAATCAGAGTACAACCCTCAGGAAAAGGCAAATACTCATTAGATTTAAAGATTTATAGATTCAATTTGTTTTGAAGGCTTATCAAAAATTTATCTTCAACCATTTGGACATCTCATGAGAAATGACTGAGATTTGTGAGTTTTTCAAAACCAAAGCAACTACATCCAATTGAACCAATAAGCCCTGGGAGGGTAATCCATTGATGCTTTCCAAAAAGACAATTAAAAAGAATTCTTGCTCCAAAGTGTACATGCTGCAAGCAAAGTTTGACTCCAAACAATCATCTTAAAGTAAGAGGCAAAATTGCCTCCTCTGTATGTTCCAGAAGGGATAGCTAGAGACATAATTCAGCCAAATGGGTCCTATCTCTATAGATACAGAGGAGCAAAGGATAACTTTATTCAGTTAATGTGGGCTTGAAAAAGTGGGTGTTTTGAACCCTATTTTCCCTTTTCCGTATAGCACAGTATTTAGAGCCCCTTTTTATCTCTAATTATTTTAGTTAATGGTGGCTTTTACTTTTACTTTGAATTTCTGTGCTTTTCCTCTCCTGGTCCCAATATCCATGTCAAGTAGCTTATGGTCCTTTAGGAGTAGTACTTAGAGAAGTTACTAAGTTAAAGGTCCTTTGCTAATTATTTCTGATAAAATCAAACAATCTTTTATCGATGCAAATATTTCAGCACTTCATTGATGAAGATACTTTCTCCTGTTCTTTCTCTGTCTTCCTCACTCTCATCATCTCTGATTTCCTTTTCATTCTTTCTCCAAATAAAGTATGATGGGATAGCCAATGAACTGAGAATGCCTCTTTATTTATTTTTTAAATTTAAATTTATTTATTTAACTTTTTACATTCATTTTCACGAAATTTTGGGTTCCAAATTTTCTCCCCTTTTATCCCCTCCCCCCACCCCAATACACCAAGCATTCTAATTTTCCCTATCACCAATCTGCCCTCTCTTCTACCATCCCTCCCTTCTCTTATCCCCATCTTCTCTTTTGTCCTGTAGGGCCAGATGACTTTCTATTCCCCATTAACTGTATTTCTTATTTCCTAGTAGCAACAACAATACTCAACAGTTGTTCCTAAAACTTTGAGTTCCAACTTCTCCCCATCCCTCCCTCCCCACCCATTCCCTTTGGGAAGGCAGGCAATTCAACATAGGCCATATCTGTGTAGTTTTGCAAATGACTTCGATAACAGTCGTGTTGTATAAGACTAACTGTATTTCCCTCCCTCCTATCCTGCCCCCCCATTGTTTCTATTCTGTCTTTTGATCCTGTCCCTCCCCGAGTGTTGACTTCAAATTGCTCCCTTCTCCCATTGCCCTCCCTTCCATCATCCCTCCCTCTCTGCTTATCTCCTTCTCCCCCACTCTCCTGTACTGTAAGATAGGTTTTCATATCAAAATGAGTGTGCATTTTCCTCCTTCCTTTAGGCGAATGTGATGAGGGTAAACTTCATGTTTTTTTCTCAGCTCTCCTCTTTTTCCCTCCACTAAAAAGTCTCCTGCTTGCCTCTTGAATGAGATATAATTTACCCCATTCCATTTCACCCTCTCTCCTCCTAATATATTTCTTTCTCATCATTTACCTTAATTTCTTTTAAGATATGGTCCCATCCTATTCAATTCACTTTGTGCTCTCTCATGCATGTGTGTATGTGTGTGTGCGTGTACACATGTACATGTGTGTGTGTGTGCGTATGTGTATGTGTACATCTGTGTGTGGGCCCACCAACTATCCAGATACTGAAACGTTTTAAGAGTTACAAATATTGTCTTTCCATGTAGGAATGTAAACAGTTCACTTAAGGTAAGTCCCTTATGACTTCTCTTTGCTGTTTACTTTTCCATGCTTTTTCTCATTCTTCTGTTTGAAAGTCAAATTTTCTTTTCAGCTCTGGTCTTTTCATCAAGAATGCTTGAAAGTCCTCTGTTTCATTGAAAGACCATATTTTCCCCTGAAGTATTATACTCAGTTTTGCTGGGTAGGTGATTCTTGGTTTGAGTCCTAGTTCCTTTGACTTCTGGAATATCCTATTCCAGGCCCTTTGATCCCTTAATGTAGAAGCTGCTAGATCTTGTGTTATCCTGATTGTATTTCCACAATACTGAAATTGTTTCTTTCTAGCTGCTTGCAATATTTTCTCCTTGACCTGGGAATTCTGGAATTTGGCCACAATGTTCCTAGGAGTTTCTCTTTTTGGATCTCTTTCAGGCGGTGATCGATGGATTCCTTCAATACTTATTTTGCCCTCTGTTTCTAGAATCTCAGGGCAGTTTTCCTTGATAATTTCATGAAAGATGATATCTAGGCTCTTTTTTTGATCATGGTTTTCAGGTAGTCCCATAATTTTTAAATTGTCTCTCCTGGATCTATTTTCCCGGTCAGTTGTTTTTCCAATGAGATATTTCACTTTCTCTTCCATTTTTTCATTCTTTTGGTTTTGTTTTATGATTTCTTGGTTTCTCAGAAAGTCATTAGACTCCATCTGTTCCATTCTAATCTTGAGAGAACGATTTTCTTCATTGAGCTTTTGAACCTCTTTTTCCATTTGACTAATTTTGCTTTTGAAAGCATTCTTCTCCTCATTGGCTTTTTGAACCTCTTTTGCCAATTGAGTTAGCCTATTTTTCAAGGTGTTATTTTCTTCAGCATTTTTTTGGGTCTCCTTTATCAAGGTATTGACCCGTTTTTCATGCTTTTCTTGCATCGCTCTCATTTCTCTTCCCAGTTTTTCCTCCACCTGTCTAACTTGATTTTCAAAATCCTTTTTGAGCTCTTCCATGGCCTGAGCCCACTGGACATCCACCTCGGATATCTGGGATAGAGAGGCCCCAACCTCCACGTCTTTCCCTGATGGCAAGCATTGTACTTCATCATCAGAAATGAAAGGAGGAAGGAACATCTCTTCCCCTAGAATGTAGCTCTCTATGGTCTTATTTTACTTCCTTTTTCTGGGCATTTTCCAAGCCAGTTACTTGACTTCTGAGATTCCTGTCCACCCCCACCTAGATCCGCCCAGCTAGTGCTTGGGGTCTGAGATTCAAATGCTGCTTCCCAGCCTCAGGGCTTTCTGCTTCGGGAGTGGCTGCCATTCAATGTGAGCTTAAGTTCTGGTGCTCAGGTGGGGGCAGGACGGCCTTCCAGGCTCAGTTCCCTCGGGGGCTTTATGCAGAGACCTTTGGTAATGACCCTGAGCTCCTGCCTGCTCTGGGACTCCCGGGCCGCCACTGCCTCCGCAGCTCCCTCTGCCGCTGCCTCCCGAGGGGACCCGAGCCATGGAGACACCCCGCTCCCCTCTTGGCCAGCCCAGAAGTCTCTCTCACTGACCTGTAGCGCCTGTGGATGGAGGGACCTTCTAGGCCACCGGAGATTCTGTCCCTGAAGCCTGCTTGGATCTGCTCCTCTGGGGTCCCATGGCCAGGGCAGCTCAGGGGTGGGCTCCACTGTCTGGAGCGCGACGGACCTTTGGGGTCAGCTTTCCAGGGCTCTCTGGAACGGAAATCTCTTCCACTGCGTTGGTGCATGGCTTGCAGTACTCCAGAATTTGTGGGGAGTTCTTTTTACAGGAAATTTATGGGCTGTGGATTCGGAGCTAGTATACGTGAGTCTTTCTACTCCACCATCTTGGCTCCTCCCCCCCTGAGAATGCTTCTTTAAAACCTCCTTCACCCACATCTCTTCCAGAGACTCTGTCTGTTTTTTTTTTTTTTTCATATTTAAGATCCCCTTACCTAATTCTGGTTTGCACTATTGGTGAAAACATTTATTCTTTTGTGTGAAGCTCCTCATTTTCGTCTTTGTAGCTGCCTGGTTCAATACTTTCCTGAACCAGCCTTCTTATCTGCAACCACTCAAGATGCCTGAGGAAGTACAGCATGTAGAGGAGGAGGTGGAGAGCTTTGCCTTCAAGGAAGAGATTGCCCAGTTTATGCCCTTGATTATCTTCCTTCAAGAGATTATTTCCAATGCCTCTGATGCCCTGGACAAGATCCACTATGAGAGTCTGACAGATCCTTCCAAAATGGACAGTAGTAAAGAGCTAAAGACTGACATCATTCCCCACCCTCAGGACTATACTCTGACTTTGGTGGACACTGGCATTGCCATGAGAAAAACTGATTTAAACCATTGAACTTGGGAACCATTGCCAACTCTGGTACTAAGGCTTTCATGGAGGTTTTGCAGGCTAGAGCAGACATCTCCATGATTTATCAGTTTGGTGAGGATTTCTATTCTGCTTACTTGGTAGCAGGGAAGGTAGTTGTCATCACCAAGCACAATGATGATGAATGGCATGCCTGGGAGTCTTCTGCTGGTGACTTCAAAGCATAAAATATTTACTTAGTGATAAGCAAAAGTAAGAATAACCAGTACATTATACTTACTCATAATGAGGCAAATATAAAACAGTTTACACATAAACCTGAATTACATTCTCCTACCAACATACACAATGTCTAATGGAAAAAATTGGTACATACTTACAGAAATTTAGCAAGGAGACACAGAAGGAAGAAAAACTCATGTGCTTGGATGTTGAGTTCCCAAAGATCTCATGTCTGCATGAGATCTTACTTCTGGGTGCAAATGAATGAGGCGGGAGCAAAGGTGATATGTATTCCATTTATTCTCAGCTAGATCAGAGTATATATAGACATTCTACTTCTATTCAAGCAAGAAGTTTTGCAAATGCTGTCTGTTATGCTTACGTGCTTGGCTGTTGTTATTCCTGCTCAAGATAATTGTGAGAGTCAGTAATTGTATAGGGGGATGGTCCATCTTGTAAATCGTGCACGGACCTGGCGCCTCAAAGAGATTTCTCCTGAGGGCATCATGACCCTGATAATCCGAGAGTTCCAGACCCCTACACTTGGATTTTCATAACTTTCAACTACAGGTTTTGATATATTCATCCTTTAATGAACAGTCTACACTACTTTAAGACACTTTTCAGCTTACTGTTCCCTTTCTGGTCCTTATCACTCTCAATGGCAAATTCACTTTTATTCTCACATTAATGAAACAGCAATAAATGCTTTTAACTCATAATTTCCCTTAAAAATTACTGAGGAAATATTATATAATATTAATAATGAGAAGTTCCTGAAAGCCAAAGAACTGCAAAGCTCTTCAAGTTAGCTTTCTAGGCAATGCAGACAAACCCAAACAGCTCCTCATTTGAAAGGATGCTAGTTCATCTTATTGACTTGCAAGATTTGTTACCATAAAGTGTAATTCTTAAAATTTATTACAAGAAAATACAGAAAAATTCCTTGGATTTGCTATCTGGGCAAAGCATTCAAGCCCCAGACAACTCCTTAATTTATACTGTGTTGTCCAATAAGCTTTAAACAGTAAAGCAGATGCAGAGGCTGTTTTCCTTTCTTATGTTTCTCCTTATCAAATCAGAAATGATAACAGATAACAACTAGTACTTCTCCCAGGCTATGGATAGTACTGGAAAGAAATAAACAGAATGAAACTTTGTTCCAATGAGTTTCAGCTTTTCTCCTGCCAATCAGCATCTTTTGAAGCCTGCCTGTCAGCTAACTCTCTTGTATCTGGCTGTTCAGTTACATATACTATAATTCTATCTGTCTGTTTTTTGAACTAAAATCTCTCAAATTGGCTCTTCCATTCTTCTTCTGGTTTCTCCAACATTCTCAGTGGCACATACCACAGCCTTTTTGTGCTCAGTGATTGACTTTCCCTTTATGAAATAAAACTCACAAAATCTGTCCGTTATGAAACCAGGGGATCTTATTTAATTTCCCAACAGTCTCGAAGAAGTTATTTGATTACCATTTTTGTGAGTTTTAACCTCTCCATCTCTAAAAAAGTCACAAATGAGCTCAGGTACCACAAAACCCTCTAGCCTCATTTATTTCTCTGTCTTCCAACAGGTTCTCTCACTTCCCTATTTAGTCTTTCTAACAATCTATTTTGGAATTATCTGAAAATTGTGTTTCTTTACATATAAATTTTAGTGGTTTTTCATGAACCAAAGTACTTTTTTCTGTCTTTTCAAAGCAAAATGGTCCCTTGCAAGTTTACTTAATCCTTTTTCTTTGTGAAAGATTTTATATTCTGTCCCTTTCAACAACCAAACTGCTCCCATATGAAAGGAGTAGTAGTGCATTAAAGTAGCATATTATTTTCCTGGAGGGTGGTGGTGGTGGTAGTGATATAGTGGTTAGAATTCTGGTCTTGGAATCAAGGAGTCCTGGGCTAAAATTCTGCTCCACCAACTACATTCATGACCAGGAGGAATCTTTTCCCATCTCTCCAGGCTCAGTTTTCTCACATCTATTGAAAAAGGTATAGCAACACTCAGAGTGCTTATCTTGTTGAGTTGTTGTAACTTTGAAAAATGAGATGTTGAACATAAAGTGATTTGTAAACTTTAAGGTCTAGGTAAAAATCAGTTATTTATATTTAATATGTAAATATCAGACAGCTAGGTATAACAGTAGATAGAGCATGAGACTCAGAGTTGGGAAAGCCTGAGTTTGAATCCTACCTCAGTTCCATGTAGTTTTCTGACCCAGGGAAAGTCACTTAAACTTTCTGTGCCTCAGTTTCCTCATCTGTAAAATTGAGATAAGAATAATAATAACTACCTCTGAGGGTGGTTGTGAAGATCAAATGAGTTAGCACATGTAAAGTGTTTTGTTACTTTAAATCACTCTGTGAATGCTAGCCAATAATAATAAATATTATTTTTTATTAGACTGTTATTAGACTAGTCAGATTTTAGAGATATCAGTTTACCTGGTTATCCTACTTTATCTCTCAGGAGAGGTCTTATAATTTTGTTTTATCTCTTTTCTCCTTTATAATACCATTTCTTTTTATTCCTGCATATTGTTTACAGTTCATTGTACTGCTCATAAAACAGAACTGAAATCCCTTTATACTGATCAGACAGATGTTCATACTCAGGCTCTCTAATGTCAATTAAAGCATTTCTTTAGTGTCCACAGGGAAAGGAGAACCCGAATAGCTAATAAATCATGATGATGAGGCCAAGAAGAACATTTTGGAGCATTTTGAAGATCTAGCAAACAGGGCACAAGAACTTTGTGATTTTAGAGGTTTTGAATGTGTATAATGTTAAGTAAGAGACTGGCGTTAAATATCAATGCATGATGTTTCCCATAGCCAAGGGAAGCTCTGAGTGTTAAATATCACTTTGAAAAAAATGTATTTGCACACATGCTGACAGTTCATTTCCAGGTGGGAGCCTCTCATCTTCTCTCTGTGGTGTGGCTTCAATCTTCCCACTGTGAAATTTTAGACAGCTTGTCTGCTGAGTCCTTGCCAGGGCTATTAATATTCGGAGCTAGATATACATTCCATTCACACTCCAGTCAGAGCATATAAGTTGCAGATCTTTCTGATTTGGAAGCTATTAAGATTCATGACCCCTTTTGCTATTTACTTGGTGGTCTGGAAGCCTTTGCAATCAGCTTACACTTAGGAAGAAAGCACCAATCGTTACTGTTCAAATATTGTCCTGTATTGTGTCCATTTGTACTCCATCAAAGAGCTGTTCAGAGCACTAATGCATTCATTTCTCTTGAGATAAAGGTTATTAGGCAAGGTGTTCTTCCCTTGGAAAAAGATGGGATAGAAATGTGAATTGCACTGAGGATTGTTTTAATTCTCTATTAGTGACTCTGACCCAGGCACCATATGTGATTAAGAAGTAATATCTAATCAATTGTTTTTCTTCTCGAGAATGATGCATGGAGGGGTGATTGGCCTTTTAGGACACAGCTAAGGAAGATCAACTAGTAATTGAGGTGTATCACTGGCTAGTTTAGAAGGCAGTTTTCTCTTGATGACATCCTATACTTTAGCGCTTTTTGCACACTTGATAGGATTGTAGAACCTTAGAGTTGGAAAGGACCCCAGAGGGCATACAGTCCAATCTGAATCTGAACTTGAATCTCTGCTACAATATCTTTTCAAAAAAGTCATACAGTTTCCACCTTTAAGTTCCCCTAATTTCTTAGGAAGTCATTCTTTCTGTCAAGCCAAAATAAACATCTCTGTAGATTCCATTCCTTGTTTCTATGATTGTCCGCTGGTCAGTATGAGAACAATTAATCCCTGTTCAAAATGAGTACTTCTAGTATTTTAAGGCAGCTATCATGTGTACCTGCAACCAGGTGACACAGTGGATAGCATGCCAGGCCTGGAGTCAGGAAGACTCATCTTCCTAACTTCAAATCTGGTCTCAGATGTTTACTAGATGGGCAAGGCTAGGCAAGCCACTTAACGCTGTTTGCCTCAATTTTCTCATCTGTAAAATGGGCTGGAGAAGTAAATGGCAAATCACTCCAGTATCTTTGCCAAGAAAACACCAAATGGTGTCAAAAAGAGTCAGAAACAACTGAAAGCAACTGAACAAAAATAATAACAGCAATCATGTGTACCACACAATCTTTTGTTCTTTAAGTTAATCACCACCACTTAGTAATAATAGTAATAGCAGCTAGCATTTATACAGCACTTTAAGGTTGGTCAAAGACTTTACAAATCTCTCATTAGATCATCCCATCAAGCCTTGGGAATAGGTGCTATTACTGTTCTATTTTATAGGGGAGAAAGCTGAAGTGGATGAAGGCTAAATGGTTTGTCCAGGGTCACATAGCTAGTAAGTGTTTGAGGCTGGATTTGAACTCAGGTCTTTCTCACTCCAGGTCCAATGCTTTATCTACCTAACCATCTAGCTGCTCTTTCATTCACTGAACTTCCTATGACATGGTCTTCAGTCCTCTTGGTAATTAACTTTCCCCACCTCTCTGTGGCTCTATGCAGGAAGCAAAAGCATCCTTAGATGTGAACTTGAAGGAGTTCAATATGTTTTTTTAACTTGACCATGCAATTATGTAGTTAGCATAGGCTAATCTTTAAGTACATGATTCATTTGAGTGAGAGCAGAACATTTTACCTGTGGTGTGCAAATATACCTCTCTCTTAACCCATTGCTTTCTGGAAAGTTTGTTAATGAATAGTCTATGAGTTTGAAAGTCAGATATAGGTCTTATAAGGCAGCTAGGTAGCACAGTGGATAGAGCACTGGAGTCATGAATACCTGAGTTCAAATTCAGCCTCAGACACTTACTAGCTGTGTGACCCTGAACAACCATTTAGCCTTCATCCAAGAGTAAGAGTAAGAGTAGCAGTAGCAGCAATTGTAGTAGTAGAAGTGGTAGTAATAGTCTTCCAATAACTATAGCAATGAAAGTAGAGTGCCCTCCCAATTCCCCCCCAAATTCCTAGCCACTCAATATGTGGCACCATCTGGTTTGTTGCCACTCATTCTACTTCTAAGCACATAGTATAGAAGATACAAAGAAGGAAAATGTTTTAAGTTGAAGAAAAGATCACAGAACTCATAGTAGGGCTCATGAGAAATGAAGGTTTCTTTTAATAAGAAAACCTTTCTTCTAGACTTCCATATAGACTAGAAACTTGGTCGCTTATAGCCAAAATTAAGCAAGATTGCCTGCAGACATTTCCATTGAGAGTTGCTTAGTGGATGGTTCCTACTGTGTAATTTCAAGCAAATGGTATTGATGTTCTCCCTATTAAAGCTCCTCTTCTTTCTCCCAGTAAGTCCATTGTCAAAATTCAACATTCCCTCTCTTTGCCCCATTTTATTTGTATTTTCTTTTCTTATTTTTATTTTAAAGCTTTAGTGATGCCTTTTGTTTTATACAATGATTATTTCTAAATATACCTCCACCATACTATTGTACCTTCCCTTTTCACATCTATGTATAGTTGGTGTAGCTATGGATTAATCCTCTCATTTTGGCATGTGATTTAAAACTCTGACCCCAAAGTTGCCAAGTTGCGTTTATCCTTTGACTCAGTGATATAACTATTAGATCTATATTCTGAAGGGATCAAAGAAGTATGCATGCTTGCAAAAAAAAATTTTTTTATCAGCTCTTTTTTATAGTGGCAAAGAACTGGCAACCAAGGGGGACCCATCAAATAATAGCTAGCATTTACATATTACTTAGTATGTTCTAGGCACTTTGCTAAGAACTTTATAATTTTTGTATCATTTGATCTTCACAGCAACCCTAGGAAGAAGGGTTGTTTACAGATGAAGAAACTGAAGCAAAAAGAAAATAGTTAACTTAGACAGGGTCACACAGCTGGATCTTCCTGATTCCAGGCCCAGCCTACTATCCACTGTGCCACCTAGCCTCTATTGGAGGTTGATCAACCATATTGTGGTATATGAATGTAATAGAATACTATTATGCCATAAAGAATGATGATAACAAATTCAGAGAAATCTGAGAAGATTTGCAGTGAACTGAGGCTGAGTGAAATGAGCAAAACCAGGAAAAACTGGTGAACAATTAATACAACACTAATAGCATTGTAAAGACAAATAATAGCTGTCAATATAATGAACAAACAAGTTTTCAGAGGCATGAAAATGAAACATTCTATTCACCTCCTGACAGTGAAATGGTAGACTCAAAATTCAGAACAAGACTGATATTTGCAAACATGCCCATTGTTAGATTTTGCTTTATTTAAACATGCATATTTGTTACAGGAATTCTGTATATTAATCTAAAAAAGTATTTTTTGGGGGATGATGTGAGAAGAAGAGGGAGACTAGGGTTATCTAAAAAAAAGAAAAAAAAGAAGGGAAAGAAGGGCATTAAAAAAAATCTAAAGGAGATAATAGAAGAAAAGCAAAAAAAAACCCCAAAAAACAAAAAAACAAAAAATAAAAACCTGTAGTGCAAATGCAATATTCACAGCATCTATAGCAGCTATGAATATTCCAACACAGTTCTGAATCACAAATTATAACACACTCTTCACCTGGAAGACAGAACCAAAAATTTTATTCAAACAACAGACAGCCAAATCCCAACACCACAAAACCAAATCCGTCATAGCAACAAAGAAACCTATAGACAATGACAATGCAGGGGCACTATCATCCTCAAACCTTCCCTCTGTTAGGCTTCCTACAAACCAGCTTCCTTAAACAAATTATAAACAGGCTCCCTGAAACAAAGTCACAAACAAGATCTCCCATTCACACTAGTTACTGCCTGCTCTTTCTTTCCCAGCTATGAGTGCTGTGACTTATTTGCTGCTTCAACACTTTCTGCTCCACCTATTCAGCCAACTCCTCCCACCACAGGCTGCATGTGACTCAGACTTCCATGTGACCCAGGCAGGCCACATGGGCCTATTAATGGATAGGAAAGATCTTCACCTTTAAATTACTATTATAAAAAATTCAAAAAAACAGCAGGACAGCTTTGAAAATTATATGTTGAATTTATTGCATGCTTTAAAAAAACACAAACTAGATATAATAGAGATTTGTTGTTGCAACCATCCTTTTTCTGTTCATATATATGTTATATGTGTATGTGTGTGTATATATATGCATATATATATACACATACATATATATGTATGTCTATACTTATACTCATTTTATTTGGTGTTTTTTAAGTTTGGAATAAGAAAAATCATTTCCTTGTAATAATGATTTCCTCTGATATCATATTCCATTCTGTCCTTCTCAACTTCAACCCATTCCTGATTGCTTCTCTGTTGAGAATGATGATGGATTTCTACTCTCCTGTGTGTGCATGTGTCTATCTTGATGTGTGTTTAGCTTACTTTTCTCCATTTTGTGTTCTTCTTCCATGTTTATATACTCTTGTTCTCATGTATCCCCAGGTATAAGAAAACTGCCTTCTTCTTCCTCCCTTCTAAAACAAGGTTTCCCTTTTGCCCTCCTTTCTTTTTCCCTGCTTTGATCCCTCAGAGCTAATCTTCCCCAACACCTTCTGGATTTTTTTTTTATTTAACTCTCCAATGCCCTTTGATGACATTAAGGTTCTAAAGGTACATGTTTGTTCAACCCTTGTTAAAATGGTAGCAACACTTTGCCTTTCAGCCCTTTTCAATTGTTCAAATAAATTTATCTGTCTAGGTGTCACATGATTCTTGTGCTTGCAGTTCAAAGTTCCTGCTCAGCTCTGATATTTTCATCAGAAACACATGAAGGTCACCTCTACTCCATTAAAGATTCTTGTTTCCACCAGAGGATAATATTCAAGTTGGCAAGATAAGGTATGTCTATTTCTATACCTTGCTCCCTTATTTTTAAAGAACTGTTTTCTTCAGTGAGCTTTTGAACCTCCTTTTCCATTTGGCTAATTCTACTTTTTAAAAGTATTCTTCTCCTCATTGACTTTTTGGACCACATTTGCCATTTGAGTTAGTCTCTTTTTAAGAGTGTTATTTTCTTCAGCATTTTCTGGGTTTCCTTTAGCAAGCTGTTGGCTCACTTTTCATGATCTTCTTGTAGTACTCTCATTTCTCTTCCTAATTTTTCTTCCACCTGTCTTACTTGATTTTCAAAATTCTTTTTGAGCTCTTCCATGGTCTGAGACCATTGCATATTTATTTTGGTGGTTTTGGATGCAGAAGCCTTGACTTTCTTCCTCTAATAGTATGCATCGTTCTTCCTCATCCAAAAAGATGGAAGAAAATACCTGTTCACCAAAATGTAGCCTTCTACAGCCTTATTTTTCCCCCTTTTTCAGCACTTTCCCAGCCAGTTACTTGACTTTTGAGTCCTTGGTCAAGACAAGGGTATACACTATGGAATTGTAAGTTCTCAGTTCCTCCAAGGTGGCACAATCAAGAGAGAGGAGTTCACTCCTCTCTTGGCCTGCACTTTTTTAGCAAGCAACAAAAAACTTTTCTGCCCAGGATGTGTGAGGAGGTTTCCCTCTCCACAACCACCTCCATCTCCACCATGGAAGGCAGCACTCCTCCTTACCCCAGGGTTGCCACTCAGGGCTGAGATCCAGATCAGCTGCTCAGTTCTCCCGGTGTCTTTAGGTGGAGGGCTCCAAAAATGAAAGCTGTTGCTGCAGTGGTTGCTGCTGGCAGGATCAGACCATGTTCCCTTCTCAGTCAGGTGAAAGAGCTTTCTCACTGACCTTTGAAGCTGTCTTTAGTGTTTGTGGGTTGAGCAATCTGGAAACCACAACTGCTGCTGGGGATTCCATTCCCTGAGGTCTGCTCCAGTCCTGTCCCTGCCTCCCTCTGGTTGTGCTGTGTTGTGAGGGCTGGGCTCCACTCTGTGCCCAGTGTGATAGACCTTTCCTATAGGCCTTCCGGGCTCTCTTTGGCTAGAAATCTCTTTCACTCTGTCGTTTTGTGACTTCTGCTTCTCTAGAATTTGTTTAGAGCCATTTTTTTACAGGTATTTTGTGGGCTATAGGGGAGAGCTTTTATAGGCTTGTCCTTCTACTCTGCCATCTTGACTCCACTGGAACTAAGAATCTTAACATAGAGGCAATGAACTTGTTTGAAAATCTTCAAGTAACTGCATTTCAATATAATTGAAATATAATTTCCTTATAATCCTATGTATTTCATACACTTACCCCGTGGCCCCCCCCCCCCCCAATGAAGTCCATAGGTTTCACCAGAGTGCCAAAATGGTTCAGGAAAAAAGGATTAAAAAATCCTCTTCCCCATCTGGAAGAACACAAGAAGACAGGGACCATTTTTAATTTTGTCTTTGTATCCCCAAGATCTAGCAACATGCTTTGTAAATAGTTGGTACTTAATACCTATTTAAATGGGGGGAGGGAGCAAGGATTATGCATTTCTTTGTCAATTATATGATAGTAGATTCAAACTGAGACAATAAACTGAAAGGAAAAGCTTAAGAAGTTTAATGTTGCTTTAAAAAATTGTAAGTCATCACGAAAGAAAATATGAAAATGATTTTGTACTCAAACCAGGGCAGACTTTAAAATTTTGAGCTTTTTGAATTGGAAGAACTACTCTTTCCTTTCAAAGTTTTCAACTCTTTTCCCTATAGTTTATTGAAAAATGGATTGAAGGATAAGTCCTCACAGAAGGATCTTATTCTTCTGCAAATTTTCTGGTCACACTTCTTGGATCATATATATTTTTTCATTTACTTTTCCTTCCTCTTGTTCTCTGATACCTCATGAGTTGATGAGAAGTGGTTGCCTAGCTAAATTATTAGACAAATTTGCTTTCTCTTCTTCATGTGTTAAGTGTAACCATTCTGCCATGTGCTGACAATAGGGCTTGTTTAAGATAACTTAGGCTGGTACTAAATAAAAATATCTATCTTTTGAGTATGTTTCTTAAAAATGTCATTTGATGACAGCTAAACACAGTCTGCTATTTTACTGTAAGCAACAGGTTAAGAAAGGGGACTTTTTCATTACTAAAAGGCAGTGTACATAGCAAATAGAGAGTTGGACTTAGCATTCAGAGTAACTGGATTCAAATTCTGCCTTTGAGGCTTGTTAACTGTGTATCATGGACAAATCACTTGATTTCTTTGAGTTTCTATCTTCTTAACTGTAAATGGACCCAGTGCACATGTGACATCCCTCTTCTGGGGGTTGTTGAGGTCAACTGAGAAAATGTATATAAAGCATTAGAGAAGTACCAGTTATCATTATTCAATCCTTAAAGATCCTTAAGATGAAGTCCAGAGACCTAAGGGGTCTGTGAATAGATTTAAGAGGGGTCCATGCAATTGGATGGGAAATGATGACTTTTTTCAACAAAATTGTTTTCCTTTGCAATCTATGTATTTTATTTTATGGACTTAAAAACATTAATTTCAAAAAGGAACCACTGAAAAGTTAGGCTAATTCAGTAACTCTTCTCAGTCTTTTTGTCTGTAAATCAGTGTTAGAGGAGGCTCTGTTGGGGAAAGCATCAACCAGTCTGCAGTTTTTGCATTACCTGTGCTTCCTCTTGTACCTCTACCAGCTATGTTTGTACCCTACCTGATAAACATCACATATAGATAATTGGGGAGGAACTGAAATGCAGTGACCTGTCCCCTTTTACTGATGGCGACCTATCTGAATTGTCTTTATCTCATTTTGACAGTTATCAATAAAAGCTGTTTCCATCTTCAGCCCTTTGCTGATCTCCAGTGATCAGGTCATCAAGATGTTGCTACAGTAATGTGTTTAAAAAAAAACTCCTTTTAATTTTGTTTTTCCTGACTTTTGCCTAGTTAATTGAGGCAAAAGGCCAAATAAAGAACTTCCATTTTGACACCTTCATCATTCTGCCAAAAAGATCCAGGACACAAAAAAGTTAAGGACCTTAAAATCTCCCTCCAAAAACAGCAACAACAAACGAAGAGATGCACAAAAATATAGCAAAATGCATATTTTCAGCAGAAAGGAATTGGAGTGGTTTCTGGAAAGTCTTCCAAATCTCTCTCTCTCTTTATCTTGTCCTCATTTCAATGATGTCTTTTATATTTCAAATCTGAGTTAAAAGCTACAGTGAAAATGATATTGAATTGCTGCCATTTTTCTCTCACCTGGCTCCTGGAACCTGTGCATTTATAGCACTGAAATTGTGCTTGAGTTTTGAGAGATGAAGGAATCTTCAGAATCATATTTTTCCTGAAATAAAAATAGCATTGTTTGGGAGAAAGAGGCACTTAACAGCTCTCTTCATGGTGTTCCATGCTATGCTCATGTTTTCTATGAATTCTCATCATTTTTCAATAGCTGCGAACATTGATTTTAAAGTAAGAGGATATTGAGAAGGGAGCTTCCTGTCGCCCTCTAATCAGTGCTTCTTATATGCCATTTGGGGAAGTCTTTTTTTTTAAACTATTAAGGGTAAATCTTTTTGGTCTGGCTCAGGAACTTCATTCAAATCAAAAGCAATTAAAAACAGAGGCAAGTTAAATTTGATAATAATATTAATTAGGTTCCTGCTAAAGTCAGCAACGACTTTCTTATTAACATGTGTTTTACTTGGTTTCATTTAATCTCTGCAAATGTTGCACAACGTAAATGAAACAGGGTTACACAGGGCTGAACACACTTACTTGTAGGTCACTGCTCAGCTAGCCATTTGATCTGCTGCCGTATTCATTATCATAGTTTAAGTTCTAGAATAATCCAGGGGGTAGGATGAATATTTTCTCACTAATTACTAAATTGCAATATCTCACTCCTGGATTAATCAATTAAGCTCTGAGTGCTTACTTTGGTTTATTAACAATATTAAAGATTATCTATTTAATAAACTATAGAAACCTTTCTTACAGTCAGTTGTCATGACATTTCTCATAATCTTTCTCTCTACAGCAAAATCACTACTCTCTAGGATTAAATGAGTACTAAGGTTAGCGGTTATACAATTTATTAAGAGTATGATCTGTAATAGAACACAGGCACAAATGGTTATTTATAATATCTGAGTTGGGAGAAAATCACAGAGTCGACATTATTGTGACTGCAGATAACTTTTGAAAACAGTCACACCATTCTGTTAATGTAGCATATCAGTGAAAGTCTATTCACAAGAATTCTCTTTATGTTTTTTTGCAAGATGAATTTTAAAATTTTCTGTAGAAAAGAGGTTCTCTTCATCTTCTTTGTCTTCTCCAGTTTCTCTTAAATCATTACTCTTTATAGTTTCTTTCTTCATAGAATTCTCTAATATTTCTTAATTTCAGAATTAAACAATTCTTCTCTCCCTTTCCTTCCTTCCTTCCTTCCTTCCTTCCTTCCTTCCTTCCTTCCTTCCTTCCTTCCTTCCTTCCTTCCTTCCTTCCTTCCTTCCTTCCTTCCTTCCTTCCTTCCTTCCTTCCTTCTTCCCTTGTTCCATCCTTCCTTCTTCCCTCCTTTCCTTCGTTCCTCCCTCCTCCCTTGTTCCTTCCTTCCTTCGTTCCTTCATTGCTTCCTTCCCTCCCTTCTTCCTTCCTTCCTTTCTCCTCCTCTTCCTCCTCATTTTGCCTTGAATAAGGGTCTAAGGAGTTCTGGTAATGAAAAGCTGTTTGAATTTCATAAGTATTTTTATTTTCTCTTTTTAAATTATGAAATTAATGATTTAACTCAAGAACAAAGAATGGGACTGAAGATTATACAAGAAACACAACTTTCACTATATATGGTGTTTTACAAACACAGACAGACAGACACACCCCTACCCAGAAAAGCATACTCTTAACCAGACAGTAGCACAGTACTCTATTTTTGATCCCTTCTTCAATTCCCCTCCCATCCCTCTGTGTATAGTTTAAAGTGCTTTATTTATATTCTTCCTCATATCCACTATCTCCCAATCTACTTCCTTCATCTTCCCTATAAGTATTTTAAAGTTTCCCATGCTTTGGTTACTTAATAAATCTGAGCAGTAGGAAGTAAGCTCCTATAGGGCAGGGACTGCTCCATATATTTATGTCCCTAGTCCACGGGTTGGGAACGTGTGGCCTTGAGACATATGGCCTTCTAGGTCCTCGGGTGTAGCCTTTTGCTGAGTCCAGGTTTTACAGAGCAAATCCTTTTATTAATTATTATTAGATTTGTTCTGTGGAGTTTGGATTCAGTCAAAGGATCATACTTGAGGACCTAGAAGGCCACATATGGCCTCAAGGCTGCAAGTTCCCTACCCCTGCCTAGTTCCTAACAAGGTATCTCTTGCCTTTTCATTCATTTTCATGTTTGTCTCACACATAGAAAGCCTATAAGAAATATCTGTGGAATTAAATTGAGTTAAATAAAGTAATTGAAAGATTAGTCACCATATCTTTAATCAGACTTTTACCCTTTAAGATTTGCCCGTTGAGCCTGACTCTTCTGGCCGTGGAGTAGAGGCCAGAGCATGATAAAGCAGTGAAAGAATACCCTCTATATTTGACTCAGCATGGGGAAATGGTCCTCCTGACAGATGAGGTGAATAGGGAGTTATCATTCCTACACAGTTTTAGAGGCCTTACTGTAACTATCTTTAGAACTGAAGGGATAGCTGGCTTTAGTACTAAAGCAGCATTTTAATAAGATACATGCCTTTTAGTGAAAGCATCACGTACAATGATGATGATGTTGTATACAGCATTCTAATATTGTATACATTCAATTCAGTTCAACAAGCATTTATCAGGCACTTCCTATGTCTAGAGAACTGATGATATAAAAGCAGAAATAAAATAATCCCTGCACATATTTTCTGCTTGTGAATGATTTATCAGTTTGACTGCATCAGCTCTGGTCAATACTATTTCTAATCACAATTCCTGAGGCCTGATAATGAAATATGTTACCCACACAGAGTGATGATGGATATTGAGTGAAGACTGAGACACATACACTTTTAGCCATGGTCAGTGTGGGAATTTGTTTGGGTTGATTTTACATATTTGTTACAAGGGTTTTCTTTTCCTTTTTTAATGTGTGAGATGGGGAGGGTGGAGATGGAGAGAAAAAATAGATTTTTATTAAAAAACCCCCAAAATTATAAAAAATTATCAATCATGATCTAGTGAGTATAAATTATGTGCAAAATATATAATTTGGCATGATGAGCTTCAAAAGAAGAATAAGACAGTCCCTATTTTTACTGTATCTGGGAAGCTAATGTATATATGCATATATAGAATATGTATATACATGTCTCTATGTACATTATCACATTTACCACTACCCCCAAATACTTTACTACCTAATACTCAACTGTGTGAAACATATTGTGTACCCATTTATTGTAGTAGATTGTCCTCTTAAGTTACTATGGCTGAAAAATCTGATCCTGCAACCAACTTTATGAAAAGCATCTAAAAACTTAGCTAGCTTGGTTTTGAGATGACAAAATATGCTGTTGGACCACACTTGAAGCTTTTCCAGTTAGATAATACTTGTTGGTCATAGATTGAACTCAGCTGCTGGGGTCTTTAAGATCTGTAGGGTCATATTCAAGTCATGTGAAGAGGATGCTGGTGGAAAACACACATGAAAAGATAAAAAAAATATCCATTCAAGTAAAAAGTAAAAGCTATGAATTTGGAATCATATGACCTGCATTCAAATCTGGAATCAGATGACCTGGGTTCAACTCTCACCTCAGATCATCTAAAAATCTTACAAAATTTATCCTCTCTAAGGCTAACATCTACAAAACTTAGCCTCTCCATTCCAGAATTACTTCAGCTGAAAATGAGGGTGTTGCATATGTTGGTCTCTGTGCTTCATTCCAGCTCTATATCTATAAATCTATAAGGATCCAGAGTGGTGTGTGTGTGTGTGTGTGTGTGTGTGTGTGTGTGTGTGTTGGAGAGGAAATGAAGTAAGAAAAATATGAAGCCAGAAAAATATACAGTGCATTCAGGGGACAGTGAATAAATTAAATTGGCTAAAGGGGAGGATTTAGTGGGAGATAAACCTAGATGGTTAAGTTGGAACAGATAATGGAGGACCTTGGGGCAATATCTAACTAGAATAGGATTCCTAAGATACGGGGCACAGATATTGTAGTATCCTTTTAATGAAGGAGAAACTTGGCACGAACAGTTTAAGCGATGTTTTTTTCTCCCAAAGATAAGTTCCTTTATTAAATTAGTGTTAGTATAAAAAAAGAGAGAGAGAGATTATTTTTTGTGCCTGCTTGGCATGACAGTGGACATGAATGAGAAAAGAATTAAAATGAGGTATATTCTGTCCGGGGTAGTCTTACAAAAGAAAGATTATAAGAAAGATAGCTACGCTGTATGCCAGAAGTAGTGCAGCACAGTGGATAGAGCACTGGCTCTTGAGTCGGAAGAGCTTGAGTTCGTCTGGCCTCAGACAATTAGTTGTATGACCCTGGATAAGTCACTTAATCCTAATTGCCTCCCTCCATCCCCAAATAGATGTCAAAAGTAGTTATGCAGAGAAACAACAGCACCTTTGGAGGGGCTGTGGATTTCTGGAAGATCTAGTCAATGGAATCACAGGAGGTTTTCCATCTGGGTACCCCAGGAATGAGCTTTATTTAGGCAATGTTCACTCTCCCGCTGGAATTAAGGGAAACTGAAAGATTCTGCATCTTTGTACATGGAAGTTTTTTAAAAATCTTAAATATTAATAGCTAGAAGCATTTACATGTTATCTCATTTGATCCTCACAACAGCCCTGTGAGGTCAGTGCTATTATTATCTCCATTTTACAGATAAGGAAACTGAGGCTAGGAAAGGTTAGAGCTATCCAGATAGTAGGTCTGTGAGGCAGGATTTGAACTCAAGTGTGTACTATTGATTGCATCACCCTGATAGAGGATAGGATAAAGCGTAGGACCTGGAAAGTGGAAGACCTGAGTTCAAATTCAGGCACTTGGAATTTGTGTGATCTTGGGCAAGTCACCTAACCTTTTTCAACCTCAGTTAACTTAATAAATGCCTATTAACTAACTAAAGCCAATTAGGTATCTACCTGAAGTGTAGCACCAAGATGGTGAAGCTGAGTGGGGGAAGGGGGTAGAGTTTAGGGGAGAAGGTGCCAGACTGTCTAAGGAGAGTAAAATTAGCTCAGGTCAGAAATGGAGCAAGTCAAATCTTCTGTGCTGATCAGCTGGATTGGGCCTCTCAATGGACATGGCACTCTCCTCTTAAGTAAGATAATGACAGTTAGAAATAAAGGAAAATAGTATGTTGTAAAGCAAATTCCCTTTAACCATAACCTGAAGTTGAATTTTCCCATGAAACACTTTTCAGAGATTCCTGGAGAGTTGACATAAATGAATAAACTCCTTAGTTTAACCCTTTGGGGGCTGCTTAACTGTTTAACTATGCATCAGACTCTGGTATTTGCTGATGATATTGAACTGCCAAACTCACTCAACTTGAAACTTGCTAAATCCTCATTGATTGCAACCAGCTTGAGTTAACATAAGTGGGGAATGGAATAGAAACAGGCAATTTTGTACTCAGAAAATTCAGTTTGTTTTTGGAAAAAAATACACCTCCCATTTTCTACTCTTTCCCTGCTCCCAACCCCCACCAAATGACAACAACATATTAACTCAAGTTTCTTTTGATCTATAGCAACCCTGGATTTGTAAGCGAAGGACCACATTTTCATCTTGAGTCCTCTTCTTATTGCCTGTATTACGTTAGGAAAGTCAAAACTTCTTTGATTCTCAGTTTCCTTATTTGTAAAATGAGAGGAATTAGATGATCTATAATCTATAAGATTCCTTTGATTAAATTCAATAAATATTTTGAAACTCCTACTATGTTTAATATTAAAGACAAAGAAACAGTACTCCTAGAGATAATAAGTTTTAACAAACTTTATTGCTACTCACAAGGGGAGGAGGAGAATAGTTGCAAGTAGGAACAATCTTCTGTCACCTCCATGCCCATAGTGGTAAGTGAGCACACAGTCTATTCTGGCTGAAGGCTCAGAGCAGCTTAGAAACTTAGATAGAGTTTTAAGTTAAGAACCAGTATGAAAGTAATAGGAGACTGTTCTTTTATCTTTGTTGTCGAGTCATTTTCAGACATGTCTGACTCTTCATGATACTAGATACTTGAGTGGTTTGTCATTTTCTTCTCTACTTATTTTACAGATAAGGAAACTGAGGCAAACAGGGTTAAATGACTTGCCCAGGGTGACATGACCAGTAAGTGTCTGAGACTGGATTTGAACTCTTGAAGAGGAGTATTCCTGACTCCAGGATCTGGTACTGTCTCCACTGTGCCACTTAGCTACCCACTCCTGTTATCTACAAAACTGTTAAAGTGAAGATATTTTCTACATTGCCTACTGAGGAATGAAGAAAGGGCAGGGACTTGGAGAAATTAATCTTAATTGTGCCAGTCTAGCCAGCGGCTGGGTTAGCTGGGCTAATGTGTAGTCTCTTGATTTATTAGCTTTAGCATATTTTTTTTTATCCTGGAGGACTGGGGCTATTGTAGTCAAACCAATTTTCACTGGTCAATTATTAACTCATTTATTTCACAAATACTGCACTGCGGTTTGCTGTGATCACAGTCAGTTCATGAGCTAGATTGGAGGAGCACTATATGCCCATTTTACAGACAAATAAGTAGTGGGCTTTGAATTTTTAAGATCCTGGATCAAGAGTTAGTAAGTGCATAATGTGACATTCAAACCCACGTCTCCCAACTTCAAGGCCAATATATTATGCCACACTTACTGACACTGTGATGAGAATGTATACCTACAATCCACTGTCAAACATATAAAACTTGAGAGAGGCTCTACTAGTTTCCTTAATAGATAGGGCATTGGAAAGGAATTTGGCTATTTTTTAAAATTTTAAACAATTGTCTTTCATGTGCTGCTTTAATAATATTCTTACAACCAAGAGATATAAATCTGAATAAGTTTCATTGTAATCAATCATCTTTTGGATGAAGCTAGAGGACACATGATCCATGGAGACAAAGTCCTTTAGGCACTTAGTTCAGAACAACAAATTTGGGTTGTAGCTATAGAATGTCAACTAATAAGATCTCAAAGGAAAAAAAATGTAATTGCCAGATGTTTCCAGATGCATCTGGATGCACTGGTGGTGTAGACAAAACATTTCAGTTATTGACTGGATTTTTCATTTTTCATCTAGCCACATACACATAGCCTTGGGCTAACCATTGAAACTCCAAAGGGAGGCTCCTTCATGATACAAATGCACATTTTTAATGAAATGCTTTGATAAACCAGCATGTCAACTTTTCCCTCTGTTGTCTCTAAATAACTGCTTTTTCTTTTGTATCAAGTAACTGAAAAATTGCACCTGAATGTTTTAACATAGTCATTTTCTGGACACAGCAGTAATTTTCAACTATTCTGATATAGGTTTAGGGATTTAAGAATCATTTTCTATTTCTTTATGGAACCTATAGGTATTCTTTAAGTTGAAGTGTATGTATATTTTATTATTTCATAGTTCCCCCCCTTCCAAATATATGAAAAATTTTTATCATTTGAAAGAACTTGTTCCCTTAGAGAAACATGACATGATTACACTGGAAGTCAGGAAGCAATAGAGTAATGATTAATTTCTTCTTTGGAAGAATTCAGTGAACAAATCACCTAATTTAAAATATATGAGATTTTAAACACTCTGCCCTATTTCTCAATTAGATCGTTAGCTTAGTGCTTAGAATTTTTTTTAATATAGAACTTTATTCAGAAGAGAGTTCAAGGTTCTGAATATAGAGTTCTAGTTCAGGAAAACTCACATGTTCAAGTTTATTTACAGTAGATGTGTTATTTAAAATATACAAGTTTACACTGACTTTATTTTTGTCTATAATTTCTTCAGAAATAAGGACCTCTTAGTAAGAGAAAACTCTCTGACAATGCAGACTTGTACTTCTTAATCACAGTAAATTTCCTGGAAGCATTTACAGATAAAGTGGGTTCCCCCCCCCCAGGATTTCACAACCTCTATTTGTTCCAAGTAAAATCCCATCTTCAACTGGAAATCTTCTCTAGCCCCTTCTTGATTCTAGTGCCTTCCTTCTGTGATTTCCTATTTAACCTGCAAATGTATATATTTATTAGCATGTTTTCCCCCACCTCCATTAGATTATAAGCTCCTTGAGGGCAGTGGCTGAACTTGCTGGACAATAGCTTCATCAGAGTCCACCAACCTGTATTTGTAATTTATAGTGATGGTATAAAAGGAAAAAGGAAAAATATGTACAGATTTTGAAAACAGAACCAAAATGGACCAGTACATCCTGATAAGAGTTCAAATTACCCTGACCTGGAGAATATGGCACCAGAGATCAAGCAGACTGGAACTCCCAGGCCACAAGGCATATTTGGGCAGATTTTATTGTCCTGAGCTTGCCAGGAAAAGAGACTCCAAATACTCTCTCCTCTAACTTTCTGGGAGAGGGGTAGTTATCCCCCAGTTCCAATTTCTTAAGAGTTTGTTTTAAGGTAGGGTTTTTAAAATAAATGGGATTAACCACTAAATTGCAGACTTATGCATTTTATTACTCGGATAAATATAACAGAGAAAGGTGGGCCACAAGGGTGAAATAAGACGGAGAGAAGCAAAAAGATTTCATAGCTATGGTCTAAAACTTCACTAGAGAAAAAGGTTTGAGCTAGAAATAAGGGCATTATGGATTTATAATGTAACTTATTACATTTTATATTATAATAAATTATTGCATATTATTTTATTTAGATTATAATTACATGTGTAATTATATAATTATAGATTACATTACAATATATTATAACTAATAACTATAACATGGAAGAAAATGACAACCCAGATCAGGTCTAGATTTTTGTGATGGAAAGGTTTTGAGCAGTCTGGGGCAGTTTCTTTCCATGGTCTTCCTGTTGCCCTTTGTGAAAGGAAAAGGTATTGTCTCCTAGAGACAAAACTGGGGAGTGGCTAAAGAGAAAGTTATATCCAAAGGGCGTTATGGAAGTACTAATACAATCACATGAAAATGTGGACCAGACAGAGGGAATGAATAGCTAGCTCTTCTTGAGCAATCCTTCCCCCCCCCCACATTATATAAAGCACTTTTCAAACCTTAAATTGATATACAAATGTAATCTATTATTATTATCGTTAACAGATACACACACATTGTTAAAAAATCATTTTCCATGTAGTCTATTAGCTTCATCAAAATTAGACCTGTAAAACAGATAATTTTTTCTTTACTAGCAGGAAAAAATTAACCTGATCTCATCATCTTAAGACATTAGTTGAAATATCAGCCCAAACATTTTAAGACTTTGGAAATGATTAGTACATAATATAATTAATAACACTAATGGGATTTTTATGATCTATTATGAAAATTATTTGATGTCATTACCAACCTAAAGACAGGAAAAGGTTACTTCTAAATACAATTACCTCTTTTTCACCTGAGAAGAATAGAAAGTTAAAATAGAGTCACATTTCTCATCCATATCTTTGTACAGATTTTCCCAAAATGAATAGAAATTTCTAGAAGAAAAGAGGCAGGAACATCACTATTTTTTCAATAGAGTTTATCAAATTTAAATGATCTGAATTTCCCTGTATAGAATGTCAGAACTGTAAGGGATCTCAGAGTTCACTTAGTCCAAATCATAGCTGAGTAGGATTCACCTCTCTATATCCCCATCCGTGGCCATGTAATCTTTTTCTAGAATTTTAGAATTGGGATACTCACTCCCGTTAAAGGACTCCATTCTACTGCTGAAACACTCCAATGGTTAGATTCAAACCTTTCAACTTCACACTGTCTATTGTGTTTATTTTAGGCCAACTTCAGTTAAGATGTCTTGTGTCCTAGTACAGTGCTGGGCACAGAGCAAATTATATATATATATATATATATATATATATATATATATATATATTTATACACACACATACATACATACATATATATGTACATATATACATACATACATACATATATATATATGTATGTATGTATATCAGAACTGACTAGAATGGTAGCAGATGGATAGTGATGGAGAAATGGCAAGACAATTTGCTTCAGCTTGTGCAGCAGCAGCACTCCACATTTTCAGTACCACCAGGGGATTCCTCCTAATTCCATGAAAACAGATGCTAGAGTTTTACTATCCAAATTCCCTAGCTAGGTTAAAGACAACCTCTTCTTCAAGGATATTTAGATAAGAGTTTTGGAGCTGAATATAACCCTTTCATATGTACCCCTCTGTGGTCATTCAAGACTTCTCCTTTTTGCTTTAGAATATTATTTTAGACTAGAGTCTACAGAGCTCTAAATTGTACCATCCAGTCCCATATGGTAGCATTAGCTAGGTATGGGTTGAGTGTGAAGGTCTCAGTGGATAAGTAGTGCCAGTTTTGCAAAAGTTGATTGACTTTCCATTGACCATGCCCTTGATAATGTTTTTTATGAAGCCATCCACATGCAAATAATTCTTGGTAACATGCCATGACCAATTTATACTCACTGTGCATATTTCCATTGCTTTTTGGATTCTTGCAATTTTGCTTCCTTCCAGGACATGATATTTTCAGGATGTATCTTCATATATTGACAGGAGAAGATATTGTTGTGAAAGTGATGGACCGAGTAGTTAGTTTGGGACAATTGAGAATACTATACAGTATTCTTGATGTATTTATATAGAGGGATTCTTGAGTGGGAACCAGGGAACTGCTTTAACATTATTGTTTGGCCTTACACTTCAGGACCTCTGCAATCTGGTGATAATGTGGATTACAACTCTTTCTTTATTTTATAGGACTCTCTCATCTCTGAGATCTTGCTTGCATAGGATATCCTTTATACTTAGAAAGAAAGTTAACATTTTTCTTCCCTTCAAGACCCAGATAATTGTACTTTCTCTAATGAACACTTCTCTTCATCCTTCTAGCTTAAATTCTCTTCAAATTTTCTTAGATCACTTTGGGTGGATCTTGCCTTTGTTTTCATTCTAGACAACTTTGCATTACTCTGTACAAAGATATGGCTTACTTGGGTATATGTCTTATACCTTCTATTTGATTGTACGTTCCATGAGGGCAACTACTGTGCCATTTTTATCTTTATTCCCTCAGTTCCTAGCTCAATGCCTTGCACATAGTAGGTCCTTAATAAATAGTTGTTAAACTGATTCTGGAATCACTCTAGATGCTCCCTTATAAATTGAGTTGAAGGAGTAAGGAATTAAATGGAATGCATTAGGACATTTACTCCAGTTCACTCATTTCACTGAATCTTAGGAGAAGATCTTAGACATTAAGTAGTCCAACTTACTTATTTTAGATATGAAACTGAGTGTCAGAGGGATGAAAATTTTAAGAGATGATCACAAATGTATTAAGTATTTTGAACCCAGACTCTCTGATGATAAACTCTGTGTTCTCTACACTAAGCTCAGCTCCTTCCAGGGGTCCACTTGAATGTGGGTTTCTTTTTCTCTTTCTATCTTTTTTTCTTAAAAAAAGCACATCAGTTTACATTTTTTTTTTACTGAATTAAATTAATAATGTGTGTTTCTTCCAGTTCTATGATTCCATGCCCTGCCAAACTCACTAACAATATGGTCATTGGCTTTTCCAATTAGAGAAACTGCTGCTGATCATTTCTGTTAAAAAATTCATTAGCTCCTCTATTGTAGATTTCATTTTTCAGGGAATGAAAATGAGGCAGACACTATAAAAGGAAAGATCTCACTATAAGTGCTTGTACGAAAATCTGTAAAGGAAAAAAAAAGCAAAGTGTTTTACTCTGACAAATAATGAAAATCAGTTTGTTTAGAAGCTTTTTTCATTCCCCACACTTTAAAAGAGCTTTGTTGCTTAAACTGTAATTTCACAGTCAATTAATCCACAATACACTGTATTTTGGTTTTTGTAGGCTGGTCTTGAATGGCCAAAAAAACCCACAAAAAACAATAACCCAAACCAAACCTAACAAAAAAACAAAAAATCCCCACATATTGCAAGTTATTATACATGTTTGATGTGAAAGTTACTGCTAAGAGAATGGTTCCATTTTGGACCGAAAGAAAATAAGTCCTTTCGATGTTTCTAAGAAATAGAGAGCAGGAAGTGTCTGCAATAAATGATCCAATATAAATATCCAATATAAATGATCCAATATAAAAGAATCTTAGTTAGCCTTTGTTTTCTGGTTATTAGAGTGTAATAAACATTCTTTTGTATTAATGTTATAAAAAAGCACATTAATGTTTACTAAGCACTTTCCTCAATATTAATAGTGCATTAGGGGTAGAGACAAGATGGCGGAGTAGCAGGATGAAACAACTTTAGCTCTATACCCATAGCCCATAAAATACCTGTAAAAAGTGACTCTAAACAAATTCTGGAACAGAAGAAGCCACAAAATGACAGAGTGAAGGAGATTTCCATCCTAAGTCAGCCTAGAAGGCTGGCAGAAAGATCTATTACATCCAGGCTTGGAGTGGAGCACAGCCTAGCCTTGCCATGTGTGGATAGGTCTGGAGCAGGCCTCAGGGCTCAGAATTACAGGCAGCAACTGTGGTTCCCAGATTTCTCAATCCACAAATGCCAAAAACAGCTTCAAAGGTCAGTGAGAAAGCTCTTTCACCTGGGTGAGAGAGGTGTATGGTCTGACCTCAACCCCAGCCCCAGGGGGGCAGCAGCCACTGCAGTAGCAGCTTCCACTTTTAGAGCCCTTGACCTTAAGATGCTGGGAAAATTGAACAGCCAATCTGGGTCTCAGTCCTGAGTGGCAATACTGGGGTGAGGAAGAGCACTGGTGTGGTAAAACTGGTGGTGGAGGGAATCCTACTCACAGATCCTGGGTAGAAAGAATGCTGATGGTTGCTCCCAGACCAGGGCAAAGACCAGGAGAGGAGTAAACTGCTCTCCCTTGATTGTGCCACCTTGGAGGAACTGAGAACTTATAGGACCTTAGAGTATACCTTCCACTTGTCAAAGGACTCAAAAGTCAAGGAGGCTAGGAGACTGCCCCAAGAAGGGAAAAAGATGAGACTATAGAAGGTTATTTTCTTGGTGAATAAGTATTTTCTTCCATTCTTTCAGATGAGGAAAAACAAAACATACCATCAGAGAAATACATAAAAATCAAGGCTTCTACATCCAAAACCTCCAAAAAATATACAATGATTTCAGGCCATGGAAGAGCTCACAAAGGATTTTGAAAATCAAGTAAGAGAGGTGGAAGAAAAATTGGGAAGAGAAATGAGAGGGATGCAAGAAAACCATGAAAAGCAAGTCAACAGCTTGCTAAAGGAGACCCAAAAAATACTGAAGAAAATAGCACCTTTAAAAATAGACTAACTCAATTGGGAAAGGAGGTCCAAAAAGCCAATGAGGAGAAGAATGCTTTAAAAAAACAGAATGCACCAAATAGAAAAGGAAGTCCAAAAGTTCACTGAAGAAAATACTTCTTTAAAAATTAGAATGCAGCAGATGGAAGGTTATGACTTTATCAGAAACCAAGAAATTATAAAACAAAACCAAAAGAATGAAAAATAAAAGACAATGTGAAATATCTCTTTGGAAAAACAACTGTCCTGGAAAATAGATCCAGGAGAGATAATTTAAAAATTATTGGTCTACCTGAAAGACATGATCAAAAAAAGATCCTAGACATCATATTCCAAGAAATTATCAAGGAAAACTGCCCTGATAGTATAAAATAGAAATGGAAAGAATTCACCAATCATCTCCTGAAAGAGATTCCAAAAGGAAAACTCCTAGGAACACTTTAGGCAAATTCCAGAGTTCACAGGTCAAGGAGAAAATGTCACAAGAAGCCAGAAAGAAATAATTCAAGTATTGTGAAAATACAATCAGGATAACATAGGATTTAGAAGCTTTTACGCTAAGGGATCGAAGGGCTTAGAATATGATATTACAGAGGTCAAAGGAGATAGGATTAAAATCAAGAATCACCTACTCAGCAAAACTGAGTATAATACTTCAGGGGAAAAAATGGAATTTCAATGAAATAGAGGACTTCCAAGAATTCTTGTTGAAAAGACCAGTGCTGAATAGACAATTTGACTTTCAAATACAAGAATCAAGAGAAACAGGAAAAAGAAGCCTTAAGGAACTCATTAAAGTTGAACTGTTTATATTCCTACATGGAAAGATGTTATTTGTAACTTATGAGACCTTTTGCAGTATTAGGATAGTTAGAGGGTATATATATGTGTGTGTGTGTGTGTGTGTGTGTGTGTGTGTGTGTGTGTAAATATATGTATATATATGTATATATTTACCATACATACACATACATATATATGTAGGTAGGTATGTGTATAAATGTATGTGTATATTATATATGTATAGGTGTGTATATGTACATGGGTGTATGTGTATATATATATATATATATGGCACAGGGTGAGCTGAGTATGAAGTGAGAATAGCTAAAAAAGTACAATTTACTGCTGAATGGAATTTACTAGGAGTAAGAGAAAGAGAGAGGTAGAATGCAGCAAATCACCTCACATAAAAGAGGGAAGAAAGCGCTTTTACAATGGAGGGGAATAGGGGATGAGATGAAAGAAAATAATTGAGCCTTATTCTGTGGGACTTGACTTAAGGAAAGAATAACGCACACTCAGTTGAATATGGAAATCTATTTTACCCTGCAGGAAGACAAAGGGGAAGTGGATAGGGGAGGGAAGATAATAGAAGGGACAGAAAATTGAGGAATGGGATAATCAGAAGCAAATACTATTGTGGGAGAAGTCAAGGAAGAGAATGGAATAAATGACAGTCAGGATAGGACTGAGGGAAATGTGGTTAGTCTTTTACAGCATAAGTATTATGGAAGTGCTTTGCATTGTTACACATGTATGACCTATATTAAATTGTTTTTTTTCTCAATGAGGATGGGTGGGGAGGGAAGGAGAGAATATGGCACTCAAAACTTTAAGAATGAATGTTAAAAACTATTTTAACATGCAACTGGAAATTAAGCTATACAGGCAATGGAGTATAGAAATCTATTCTGCCCTACAGGAAAATAGAGGGGAAGCAGGATGGAAGAAGGGTGGGTAATAGAGGGGAGAGCAGACTGGAGAAAGGGTTGGATGAAGTGCATACTGTCCTGGGGTGGGGGGTGAGGAGAGATGGGGAGAAAATTTTGAACTCAAATTCTTGTGGAAGTGAGTATTAAGATCTGAAAATAAATAAATTATATATTTAAAAAATACAAAAAATATTAGTAGTGTATTAACACCCCCATTTTGCAGAGGTATAAAATGACTGGCTCAAAGTCACATAGGGATTAAGTGTTAGAGCTAGGATTCCAAAACAAGTCTCCTTATTCCTATAGAGTAAAGCTAGCCCTAAAGGCTCTCCTGTCCTGAGGAGTTTCTTTTCTTTATATTTTAAGACCATGTAAGATTTCACTTGGTACAATGGCTGGCACATGTTAAGGTCCAAAACAAAGATAGATTCCTTTTACATGGATTAGTTGTCTAGATACTCTTGATACAAATGATACTGTCTGATTGCATAAAGCTCCAGAATATTATGTGGCATACCTAGTGAGATCCATTATCACTCAAAAAAGATAGGCCTAAGAAAAAACAAAATGAGCGAAAAAGCCTATTGTTTAGTTTACGACATGCAGTTGTATGACCGTACTAATTAGTCTGATACATATATTTGGGACAGGCAAGTCAGATGGCTTAGAATTTGGACTTAGAATTTTAAAAAAGATGGATAAAGAGGGCTAATTTACATTTAGAACACTTCATAGTGTTTTCATCGGTGCTTCCAGTTGCTACTTCACACACACACACACACACACACACACACACTCCACTTGAAAAACTTCGTGTAATATATAGTTTTGAATTTTGGAATACCAAAATCTCCAAAGAATCAGAGGTTAGACTAATCTAAAGGGCAGTGAAAATAATCATGGTATACGTAAGCAGATTGTAAGTTATTCTCATGATGATTTGTGTGCAAGAAATGACAGAAGGAATATCTTTTAGGAAATGTGTGATTGGGGAAGGAGGCAGACAAGTGAGAAATAGATAGCTTGAGTACTAAATATAAAAATTCCTAGAAGAAGGCTTCCACTAGGTTGCAGAGATGGTTGCTGGAGAATTTATGAGAGCAAGATGGAAGAAATACATCAGTGAACTAAATAATCTGCTGATGTTTTGAAGAATGAATGAATGAACAAAAGAGTTGGGTTAAATGATTTTTGAGATTGCTTCCAATTCTAAGATTCTTTGATTTGTTTTAAAAAACTAATTTATCTGCTTATTATAGAAATATGAAGGTAGTAATTGTGAGTGGGGTCCCATATATTATATTTATTTCATTGGCCTACTGATATTTTTATTTAAAAAAAACTGTTTAAAAGTCTTTAGTTGAAGATAGTTTCTTTAGGCTCTCTAGTTGTATTTAATTTTTGAATCACATTCCATTTAACAGCTAATGATGTGGATTTTGCGTGTAGTTGGCATGCAGTGAATATCTTGAATAAATGAATGTATGATGGATTTGATTTCCATTTATATTTTTAGTGAATTTTCATCTTGACTCACACATTGTCCTAAGTATATGGTAGCTGGACTAAAGGCAGAAAAGAGTCAATAATGAAGGTGAAATTTTGTTTTTCATAGTCATTATATACTTGTAGATATATTATTTTAGGGCCTTGTAATAATTTTTTGGGGTCAACTATATTCACATATAGTTTAGACTGAGTGCTTTCTCTCTCTATGTGATCTTGGCCCATTCTTCTAATTTATTCTTCTCCCAGGTTTTAAGGTATTTAAGATAATTAAGGTGATGATATATTCTGCTATTTACATATTAACTACAAAAATTTCAACTTATTTTTCATTAATTACAGTTTATTCTTGGCCTCCACCCTAATTTGTTATTGTATATTTAGGAAATTAGAGAAATGCCTTTTCCCCTAAATGTTTGATCATATATAAAACCATCTAATCTCCTTGGCTTAAATGAGCATCAAGGTTGTTGACTATATCATTTTAGAGCGTAACAAGAATTGAAACAATCATAAATAACTATTTATAATGCATCAGCTTACAAAGGTCATATCCACTCACTTTTAGCCATCTCTACAACTTCTGACCTCTCCCCAATTCTGGAACCACTTCCACCAACCAGTTCTCTAAGGATACCAATTGAATTCTTTTCTAAAGAATTCCCTTTGTATTTCTTTGTAAGAAAAAGGTTAAACCCAGTTCTTTCAGGAAATAAATTCTCCTTAGTCTTTTCATCTGTTCTTTCTGTATTCATCACAGTTAATAGGTCATCCTACTCAACAGTTACATTCTCAGTCTTCTCACAGATTCCTTATAGAATAATAAACTGTTACTCCCTAAGATTCCTTTGATTCTTAAAGATACAGTAACAGTATACTGTCATCTCATTGTAAGCAGCTATCGAAGATGATATTACACAGATATATGAATACTCATTACTATGTTTGAATATGTAAAACTTGAGGTCTTTTTAACATAAAGTCAGCAACATGTTTATGTTTCTGAAATAAATTATTTTGAGGAAAAATTTAAATTTACCCTATTTATTGACTCACTCAATGTGTGTGTGTGTGCACGTCTATGTGCATGTGTGTGCATATGTGTGTACATGCCAGTCTACATATAAATTGATACCTTCTATCTATGCATGTGTGGTAGTTACCTCACTTGACTCTCAAAGCATAGGTTACTTGGGTTCAGGGTGGGAAGGAAGTATGTGACTTATACTCTAATTCAAAGTATAAAAGGGACCACAAATCATGCAGCAAGCTATTTAATTGGAGCAGAAAGCTTTTTTGGCTTTCCACTAGTTAAATGACATTAGTGCCCCCCCTCCTCAAATTCTCTTGTATTTATTAATGTATGTAAATATATTCTCCCAGTAGAATGTAAAGTCCTTGAGGGAAAGGACTGTATTTCACCTTGTCTTTATGTTCCCAACAGGGAACATAAAGGAGCCTTGATGATAGCAGGTATTTAATACATACATACCGACCTACATACAAGTAATGGAAAAACCATGCAATCAGATCATTCTCATAGAGAAAGAAGGAAAATTTCCCAAAGACAAATACACTTGTAGGGGATGGAACAAATCCCCAGAAAACTCATACCACAAAGTAGGAAAGAATTTTTGGCTTCAGTGATATCTTGTCTTCAGTGGCACCTAGGAAACCTGTCCCATTGAGTTCTCATGACTTGGTCTTCAGACCACAACATCTTGTTTCTTTCTATTAGCTCTCGTAGCATAGTCCTATAATTCCCTTGCCCAACCGATACATTCTACTTCTATATTACATGGTCCACCAAAGCTCTCTGCCTCCTAAGATGCTAGTCACTGTTTCTCTGCTATATCGTCGCTCAACTCATTGTGGCTATCCAGAATCCTAGCTACCATTCCAAGAGGATATATTCAGCTATTGTTACCCAACTAGTATTATTAATTCAAGTGTAACTCAAGGTACAAGTCTAATATAGTTGTATAACATTCTTCTCACTGGTGAAAAGAATGATTGCTTGATGTTGCATGCCTGTGTGAGGGGCAGAGTTGGTGCCAGAGCTTGAAAGAGGAAAGACTTTCTTTTGGCTTCCTATTTCAAAAGAAGTCATATGGGGTGCAAGACCTTTCTCAGGAAGAAATTCAGAGTAAAACAGAAAGAACTTTGGAATATGGAAGGTAATTAAGGTGAGGATACATTCTTTTATTTTGATACTAATTACTAATGTATAGGATCCAATGCCTTAATATATTTATTTTATATTATATTTATATATTACCTATATACATATAATTATATATTGTCTATAATTCATAATTATTTGTTATATATTACATACATTATAACGATAAATAATATATAATATATTCTAATTGTATAATATCTTATATACTATAATTATATAATACACTATATAATCTTCCTAAGACTATACAGACTCCTGTGTATGTATGTGTATAAAATATTTAGGGCAACACCCCTGCACCCCTCCACAGCAGGGAATTGCCCTAACTCCCAGAATGTATAAAAGGGCTATTCAGATAACTGTGAGCCTTCCCCCCCTCCCCACCTCTGCAGAAAGTCCTGAGACAAAACTCCAGTCTGAGTTAGGGTATCTGATTTTACTCCTCCCTCTTAGAGAATAGGCACGTGCACCCACACATGATTATTACCTCCTGATGAGTTTTTCTGAGACTGGAGATAAGTATATAACTCCATTTACTTGACTGATCATTTTCCATTATACTACCTGGAGCTATGACTGGCCTTGCACATTGTCTTAAAACTTTGGTAAACCTTAAGATGGTTCTAGAAATGCTAAAATCAAAGGTTGTGACCTGGCAACCTCTACTGAATGATTCACCTTGTTGTGAAGCCTTTGTGCCTTGCTTACACATAGATATATACACATAAATGCACTATACATACAATTATGTATATATACACATGTATACACACATATATAAAAAATATATGCATAAGTGTTGATACACTCTGTGTGTCTGTGTTGTGTTGATCTTTTGTGTAGATGACAGCATATATGTATTAGCCCCCTTTGGAAATGGTGATTTTTAAGAAGGAAATGCAAGCTAATGACCAAGTCAAATTTTTAGACCATGACAAATATTTTTGCACATGTCTGTGACCCAGATAAAAGATCATTTAAAGGTTGTGATGTCTTGAAGGAATTTGTATTGGGTTTTTCTTGGTGTGTAAGCTTGTGGGCACTCATAACATTGATCAGTTATGTTGAATGATCACCCCCACAGCACTGATATCCCCTTGCTAATCACATTGGCTGAAAAAATATTTTTGGGGCCATCCTATATTTTAGTTTATGTCTGAATCAGAGGATTGGAGTTTTGTCTTTTGTGTCCTATGAAACACCTATAGAGTTACATTGAAACACATATAGAGTTACAAAAATTATAAGAACAAAAATAAGTGCTGATTCAGAGCATTTATCCATATAATATTTAACAGATTTTAGCGATGATGTCTATATTTCATCTCTGGGTACTTTACAACATTTGGGGTTTTTATGACAGAGTCTCTCAGGGACCAACTATGTTTTGCTTTTTGGAAAAATATCACTTCAGAACTCTTTGAAGGACTGTTCTTCAGGCACTGAAAGACTCACTGGCAGTATGGAGCCCTTTTTACACTATTTTCTGTAGTTTCAATAGATTTCCTTGGGGGTAATGGCCAACACTTTTCATTGTCATGTATACTTTACAGCTTTACAAATTGATGGATGGCCCTCTTCAGATGAGTTTTCTTGAAAAAACTGCTTTCATCGCATCACTCCAGGTGCTTACAAACTTCCAATGGCTCCCTACCATCCTTTGAATCATATCTTAACCCCATGACCTGGCATTCAAGGACTTCTGTTAGCTGACCCACTCTCCAACCTTATACTCAATTGATTCTAAACATGGATATTTTATTTCTAATGGTATTTTACTTATTCTCATTATAAGAAGTGCTCATTGTTACCTCTTTGACTTGCCTCAGTATCCCCCTTACCTCAGTTCACTACTAACAATTACTTCAAATTCCATCACCACTAATGCCTTTCTTGGTTCCCTTTTATGGACAACTAAGTTTCCCTTTTCTGAATTGGGTAGCACTTCTCTGAAACATATATTCTAACATTTAACTCTATTTTTTCTCAGGGTATTTGTTGTTGCTTTTATGTTTGCCTAAATACCAGTTGGCATGTAGTGATGCTTTTGAGTTTGTGAAGGGCTTTACAACGACCAATGAAAAAGGGACAGATGCTACCATTCTCTCAACTGATCCTCACCGCAAACCTTTGAGGCAGGTAGTGCCATTATCTTTATTATGATTATTATCATATATTATTATTGTATTATTATATTGTATTAGTATTGTAATAATATATTGTCATATATTATTATTGTATTGTATTATATTGTATTATTTTTATTGTATTATATTATTATTGGTTGGATGGTTCATTTGTTCTTGAATAGGACCAGAGTGACATCACTCTGCCAGGGTTGCAGTATGCCCAGTGGTGGCTGATTGGAATATTCTACCACAGGTCAGGCACAAATAGTCCATGTGAACGTTTGGAGTGGATTCCCTAAATTTGTGCATCTTGCATTTCTTTTGAATTATTATTGTATAGTCAAGGAATCCAAGAAGTTAATTTACTTTCCCAAGGTCATAATCTAGTTAAACGCAGAATTAAGACTTGAACCCTGATTTTCTGATATGATGTGCAGTGGCTTTCCACTGGTCCTTATTTCCCTAAACTCTTCAAGGGTAAGAATCACATCTCATATTTCTTTTAGTGTCAATAATGTTAAAGTTTTGGGAGGCTTATGAGCTTGGGGATTGTGAGAAGATTGCATTGTGGTCAGTGTTCCATTGGAAAAAACATTGCTCTTGAAATCAAACAAAGTTTTAGCTTTGCAATTACCAGCTAGGAGATCCTAGACAAGTCACTTAACCTTTCTAAGCCTCAATACTTTCATTTGTAAAATGGAGATAATGAGACCTGCCCCAAATTCCTTGCCAAAAAATTATGAAGATTTTATCAAATAATGTTCATGCAAGTGCTGAGCAAACTATAAGTTATTGTACAAATGTCACATAGTCCTATTGTTCCTGTATCAAACTCAAATTATATTTTTGATCAAACTATTTTCATGCTCAAAAATCAATTGTACCTTACTTAGTACCTAAGGAATAAAGTCTACCTTCTTCAGTTTCTTATCAGGGCCCTCCATGAACATATTCAAGGGCCACATGTTAGCCCTCCTGGGAGGTGGGGGCGCCCCTTCACAGTCAGGTGGGAAAGAGAAGGATGCCTACTCTGGCTAGGTGTGTGTTCGTCCTTTGTTGCCAAAGAAGACAATGCCATCAGAGAAATAATGACATGACTTGCACTTTACTTTTGAGTGAGGGAAGGCTGTGCAGATCACCAGCCTCATTTCTCCCCCAGAGCCATCTGAATCTAGGGACCAGATATTCATTAGGATGACTAGAGATGACCCAGGATGAGGCAATTGGGTTAAGTGACTGGCCTAAGGTCACACAGCTAGTGAGTGTCAAGTGTCTGAGGTGAGATTTGAACTCAGGTCCTCCTGACTCCTGCACTGGTGCTCTATGCATTGTACCACCTAGCTGCCCTCTGGCCAGGTGGTTACTTTTGAAAGTATCCTAGTTTTGATTCAGTAATCCATCAACTATTAACCTTTAAAGCACATAGTTACTAAACTTGACCCCCTTACTGAATGTCTGCTTCAAAGTCCATGGAGTTAAGTGCATAGTTAAGCTCACTGTCCATACTCATTAAGGTCTGGGTTTTTTGGTAAGTCCCACTCACTTCCTGCCTACACATACTCATACACAGAGGTATGTAACACATTCTAATGTAACAGTTTGCATATATACAGACATTTGTACCATGTAACATGCATATACATATGTATACACACAAATTTGTAAAATGAGGTATTTGGATTAGATAATCCCTAAAGATTCTCTATTGCTGCTGGTACATTTTTTTTCAGTTGTGGACCCATTTAAGATTTTCCTGGCAAAGATACTGGAGTGGTTTACCATTTCCTTATCTAGCTCATTTTACAGATGAGAAACTGAAATAGTGACTTGCCCAAGATCACACAGTTGGTAAGTTTCTGAATCCAGACTTGAACTCAGGTCTTCCTGACTCCAGGCCTGGCTGTCTATTCACTATGCCACTTAGCCAACAAGATCCCTTGTTTTTAATCTATGATCCTATGAGCTTGCATCCATTACCTTCTCTTTATTCATAAAGTTACTAGCCTTTGTCATGCCTAATCGCATCATAATTGGACCACTTCGGTAACCTGTATATTAGTCTCCTTGCCTCCTGTCTTTCTCCTCCTAATCTATTCTCTAGATAGTTATTTTGATATTCCTAAAGCATAGGTCTAACCATATCATTTAATTAAAAAGTTCCAGTGGCTCCTTATTGAACATAGGGTAACATACAACTTTATTTGGCTTTTAAAGCCCTTCACAATTTGATCTTAATTTACTTTGTCTTTAAAAATGCTTTCTTGTTGCTGCTTGTCTTTAATCCATGGTAATTTCTATGAAAATGCACCATCATTCCACTCTTCAGATGAAACCTCCCTTGTAACCACAACAACAAAGCAGTCATCCAGTCTATTTTTCCAGGCTAATCACCCATTGCTCTCCATCACACATTTTGAGCTCCAGGTAAACCAGGCTACTTGTTTTTCCTTGTATATGAGGTTCTACCCACCATCTCTGTGCCTTTGTACAGATTCTTTGTTCTCCATGCCTAGATTGAGCTACCTCCTCACCTCTGCCTCCTAGAAGCCTTGTCTTCCTTTAAAGCCCAGGTCAAGGTCTCCCTCCTCTACAAGGCCTTTTCTGACCCACAAAACTTTTAGCTGTCCCTCCCCTACTCTATTACTCTTGTAGTTGCTTAGAGTTGTACATGTGGTTTTTTCTGCTTATTGGCAGGAGCTGGTTCATTTTAATCTCTATATTTCCAGCAATGTAATATGTATCTATGAATCCATCTAGCACAGGGCCTGGAACATATTAGGTAGTTAAGAAATATTTGTTGAAAAATGTTGAGTGATTAGGGGTTCATCAACAGATAACTATACATGCCCTCTCTGTCCATCTGTCTGTTTATATATTTACATAACCCTCTTTTTCAGACTTATTACATATTACTCCTCTCTACACACCTTAAGTTACATATTCATATACACTCATATATGTATATATCTTGTAGAGGGGTACTGGGGAGAGAAGACATCCATTGGGTTAAGGGTTTGAACTAGGTCATCCAAGCAACTTTTTCTGTCTCAAAGATTTTATGAAAATAGACCCACTATTAAATTCTCCAATGTACATTTCTGTTCTCATTGAATGCACTCACATTTTGTCAGTGTAAAAAATCTGGTAAGCATGTAGGTACGTTCAAATGTAGCACAGAGATAGAGAGCTATAATAGGGCACTAATGACTTGCAGGGTATCTATATTCCTCAGGACATGGAAACTTATCTGGAATAGTAATGTTTATAGTTTGATTGATGACTTTTGTAAAGCTGTAAAACAGCAATAAATCCATGTGATTTTAAAAATCTTTCAAGAAATTTGGCTAAATTAATAGCAAAGACCCTAGTTTTTGGTATTAAAAGATGATGCTTCTAAATCAGGTTCAGCAAAATGTGAACTTTCATGTGCTTGTTCTGCCCTTCCTCCCCCAGTCATAGTTTAGCACTGATCCATTCACATGCCCTTACCTTCTTCCCTTCTTGTTCTAAAACATACCCCTGGGAAATGTATAGTTGACTTGGTTTGGGACTGAATACACAGAGATCTCATTCTGAATCTCACATGAATCCTCATGAGTCAGACTGGTCCATGTGATTCTAACTGGTTCATTAACACCAGGAAAAGCAAATAAATATTCTAGTGAGGCACCACATCCCTCTTTTTACATCAGATAGTGGATAAATGAATTAGGAACTAGTTATCTACCCTCAAATTTTCCTTTGTCTTGGGTCAGCTGTTTTATGAATCCTGTTGCTTAATCCAATCAAAATCGATCCTTTTTAGTTCAAAAAGTCTAAGTGAACTTTCATTCAAAGCTCTAACACAATAGATGAATCTTAAATAATATGTGAGATCAAAAGGCAGGGAAATTTAAATTAGAGCTATAATCCTTTAAGGTGAACATCAAATTTTCCATATGGTTATATGGTGGTTGTAACAAGCAGCAATTTTCAAAAACACTCTTAGGAAACATTAAATAGTTCTAACACCCCTCTTTACTAGTAAAAATTTAGAGGGGGGAAGACTTTCCAAAACCAGTTTGGAAATTCTGAAGACAGGATACCAGTGCAAAATTGTACGTCAATAGGAATTACTCTAAAATGACAGTGGGGGTAATTTTTTAAATGAGGAAAGATGTCTTGTTTTACAATTCAGATGATACATTTTCCTTATAATGGAAATTGGGTGAGAGAAATAATTGTTTCTGTGGAATTCACCCATTGATTTTGCATCTTTCTTGGCTGGCGTATTCTGCACATCTTGGAAAAATTCTTTACATATTAATGAAAAGGTCATAGGCAACCATTTGTTCTTGGCAAAATTGCTGTTGGTTTCATCATTGAAGTGGAGAGAATTGAAGGTGACGTGTAGGTATCTGCTGGTGTGAACAGATGGTGATATGCATACCCAAATGATAAACTAAAAATATATGTGCTGCATTGTAAACATTTCCTCCTGAAAGGTTTTCCTGAACTGATAATTAACCCATGTTTGGAATGTAGATAGTCAGAGCTTTAAGGGAAATTTTTCCCACTGATCTAGACAATATGAGGATGGAGAGGTGCTTAGAGTGAAGTTTTAATTTAATTTTAAACTCTTCATAAAAAGGTAAGTACTTTAAATGGAGAGAATTCAGTTGATAATTATTCTTTAAATCTAATTACCTGTGTAAATTTCCATCTGGTTGGTTTAGCTAAGTTGCTTAGGTTGGCGCTAATGACTGGAATTAATCTCAACAGAAGTAAGTTAGCTTTGCACAGATGTAAACTGTTTCCTGGACATAGTCTGTGCCCATAATTCCTTGGGAAAGTATTTCACTTATTATGAAAAAAGTGTGGATGTTTTACCATACTTATTTTCAACTAGAAGACCATCTAACTCAAAGTGAAAGCCCAATTGAGGCTAATAGTCTCTCTTAGGTTCATAAATTTAAAGCTATCAAGGAATTCATGTAGTGGATTTCCCCTCCTTTTATGGATGAGGAAAATGGGGTTACTGCTGCTAAGTATCAAGGTAGTTATCTGAGCTATTCCCCTCATTTTACATATAAAGAGACCAAGATTTAAAAAAGTTAAGTGTCTTGTCCAAGGTAATTTAAATCATAAATGTCAATGCCAAGTCTAGAAAGAACTTAAAATTCAGTGCTCTTTCCATTACATCATGCTTCCTTCCCTTAAAGGACTGTACGTTGTCATTTGTATTTAAAGAAAGAGAATTTCCTTTGTTGTTGATGTTAAGGGCTCTAGTAGTATCTTGTGATATTACATCGTTTTTACTTTTTCTTCCTTCTAAGTGCATTCTTCTATATCATCCCTCACTTAAACCATGGGCTTTACTCTGCCAACTTTAAAAAATATAGACCCATGTGACTACTTTGCAATTCTGGTGAAGAAAACATCCTGGAGAGCCTATACCCTGAAGGATATCTCATTAATAAAATTATTATTTTTTTAACTTTGGTTATTTTATAAAATTTTGGAAGGAACTAAGCATCTATTGTTTACTATGTACCAGGAATTAAGCTAAGAACTTTTCAAATATTTTCTCCTTATAAGAACTCTGGGAGGCATTATTATCTCAATTTTACAGTTGAAGAAACTGAGTCAGACAACAGGTGACTTTTCTAGAGTCACACAGCTAGTAAGTGTCTGAAGCTAAATTTGACTCTAGGTACAGAACTTAATCCACTGTTCTACCTAACTGCCTGTTTGGAACTAAATACTTATTCTTCTGAAAAGGAGCATTTCTACATATAAAGCAAGATGTAAAAAGTGGATTCTATATGAAACTGTGAATTTGCATTTCAAATAATCACTCACTTTAAGGAAAGCTTATAATAAATTCCATATTGCTTTTAAATCTGTTTTCTGTGTCTGTATTTTATTCTGTTCTCTTCTATGAATTAAAAAATTCAGAATATTTCAATGGTCCTTTTCCATTGACATCACCATTGTTAGTAGAGCTGGTTGGTCTATCATAGCTTCTACTCTTGCTTCTATTAGTGACCTTTCTACTTCTACAAACACACTTATGGATGTTTAACTTGGATGTTATTCCAAGTATAATTGCTCTATTTCCATTAATGGAAAAAATTGCTATAAAATCTGCAAATATTTTCCAGTTTCTTTCTTTTCATTGTCCTGTTTTCATTCTTAAATACTGTTGAGATAGTTTTGTTTGGTTGACTCTCTTGACAAATTTTCTTTGAGTTACTTTGCTATTTATCTCTGTTTTACATGTTTATAATTTTCCATCATTTTTCTCCACAAGATTTTTTACAAATGAGTGGTGGGACCCTTAGATGTCCTATGTCTTCACAAATGTTTGTCAACCAAGATGATTTTCTGGCTCTTTTTTGGTCTTCTTCCTTTGGCGATTGATTAATATTGGTTATAATTCTCTTTGAAATTATCATAGCCTCTGCCTATATTTTTCCTTCCATCCGTATTTCATTTTTCATCATCAGCAACTTTTTTAAATTGTAAGGATGTAATTTCATGCTACATATTTTTCTCATTTTTATTTGCCTTTGTATTATTTTTCATTTTTGTTCTGATAAGTCAGTGGTCTGACTGTATACACAAAGCTGCTTTTGGTTGTCTCAAATACAGGAGCACAGTAGAGCCTTCTACAAAGGTCTGTAAGCATTCAAAAATAGACCAGAAGAAGAAGAATTCAAGTAAAATTAGAGAAATCAGAGACTTCAAAAATAAGGTGGAATTTGAATTGGGACTTTAATGGTGGCCAGAATCCTATATAAATGGTAAGGAGAGGAGAACATATTCTCAGAGACAAGAAGATTGAGCAAAGATGTAGGGGCAGAAAAGCAAAAGCTATGTTAAGATGAAATAGGAAGGGAGGATTAAAAAGGTGAACATGTTGATTGTATATAAATTGACATTGCCAAAATGCTTGAGAATAACTTTAAAAATAATTTAATTTGGAAAAACCTATAGCATTTGTAACCTTGTTTATACTATTATGTATGTGACAAAAGGGTACATTCCAGCCTTCTGACTGCCCACTTGCCATCCTTTGCTCTTACTATATAATTAGTCCAGCTTCTTTTTATTACATATGATTTCTTTCGGTAGCATCCTTCTCCCTGGTTCTTCTTCAAAATTCTCGTACATACCATGTGCCTTTCTATTGTCCTCTATATGATAATTATTTTCAATTCTTTGGAGACTGTTGGATTCCATGTCTTGCTGACATACAGCAGTACCAATGAAATGCGTCTTCATTTTCATGGGAAGCTTGAGGGGCATTCAAGGAGCTTTGCAATTTCCCAAGGCTACTCTCTTCCTGTTGTCTATGTGTACTAACTATCCAAGCTATTAAAATTGGTGGACATACACACACACACACACACACACACACACACACACACAGAAATAGCTTAGAAAATAAAGTTTCTTTACTCATTAAATGAGTCTGGCTTAGATAATCTCCAAGGTTCCTTCCAGTTTTTATATGTCATGAAAATGAATCCATATATTTATGTTGTGATCAATAACCATGCTGAGGATATTTCAGTACTGAATTATAACATAAAAAAGATTAATCCATGTTTTTTGGATGCCAGTAGGTATTCTGACATCTTCCATCTTACGTTTGTATTTTAGGTTTATGCCTAAGGATCCTGCTTATATAACTCGTTTCGCAAGAAAAATATTGTCTTTTTGCCCACTAGGGGTCGCTGTGGTTCTTCATGTTATTTATCCAACAACCATCAATATCGGTTGGAAAATGCATTCTATCATGGTTATTATTTTTAGCAAAGTTAAGAGCAATGTTAAAATGATATCCTCTCTTTTTAAGTGCAAAGTAACATTTTCGAGAGCAATTGTACTCCTTTTCAGCTTCCATATTCTGGGCAATAACAGCCAGAAACGCTTCTATTTTACAGTACCCCGAATTTAATTTATTAGTGTGAAACATTAGCACTGTCCCATTTATTCTCCCATTAGAAGCAGAAATTGCTCCCACACTTTCTATGGTGTGTAAATAACATGGGGCTAGTGTTTTCTATTTCTGGTTCAACTTTTCCTTAAGCATTGATTTTTTTCCCAGAGGCATAGAAATACAGCTTCAAGAAGAAACTATTGGTAATGAAGTATTAAAATCAATTAATAGCACATCAGATGTGCATGTACATGCCCCATTTCTAAGGCAGATGTAGGATCCACGAAATTTTGCTGAAATACTGCTGCATCTTAAAAAAAAAGGGTTTTTTGTGACTAAATTCAATAGGCATAGAGCTGATCTTTTCCTGTTTGAAATATGATAAAATATTAAGAATTAGGAGAAGGAAATATACTTCTAAATAAATTGACACACATATTACATGTAATTTCATCTGAAATGCCTACGTAATCTAATATCTGAGATCATTAGCACTTTTACAACAAGATTCTTAAATGTATTTGGCTAAAAACCACAAAATCTGAACCATACACTGGGCTGAAAAAACTTACCTGCTTTCACCTTCAACATATTAGTTTTGCAGTCTGCAATATTTGAATGAGGGAACATGTTTGACTGCTATTTAAGCATGATTTTAGTTCATGTTTGTACTGTCTTCAGTTTCACGTAATATAATCTTTCTAATCCGCAGTGCTATATTCTGGTTAGCTTCTTAAGGACTTTCTAGCTTTTTTTTTCTTTTATCAATAGTCTTGCATTAATCAGGACTGAGAAATAATGCTCTGGATGGGAATTTATGTTGTTGTATGGTTTGCCTTTAGTTCTCAAAGAGGACCATGACATGAGGGAGATGATGACATGACTTGAAATTGACTTTGATATGAGTGAGGGAGGGGCTGTGCAAAGTCACCACCCTCACTTTCTCTTCCATTGCCATCTGGGTCCAGTGGCTAGATATTTATCAGGACGACTGGAGGTGGCCCAGGATGCAGTAGGAGACCTTGGCCTTTTTAAGCTTAGGTCTTTTCTAGTTCTCACTTTAAGTAAGGCAATGCCCATTCAGTGAATAGGCCTCTTTAAGGAGTGGGTCAAAGGATGGTCCCTTTAAAAAAAAAATCAAACTTTGAGGGCAAGACCCTCAGGGTTGCTACCCAAAAGAGAAACAATTACTATTTACATTCACTCTGAGCCAGTAGGGCCTAAAAAACCCCAAACCATTAAGTGGTGCTTGGGTGGGGACCTACTGTTGTCCAATGAATGAAATCGAGCGAATCCAAAACTCTCTTCCCCTTCCCGTCCCTCCCCTTTTCTCTTCCGTCCTCTCCTTTCCTGTTCTGCCTAAAGGAAGGTAAATTTTGATGGTTGAAACCTACCTAACTTGGTGTTACTTGGAGTTTGTTTGCTAGATTTTTCTCAAAACCAAGCCTTAAACCCAATTCACCCTGCGTCTCATTCACTTGGGGAATTTTTGTGGTGCTCCTTTGAAAGGTCTGCCTCATTTTAAAAATAGGTTGAGAGATTTCCCTCCCACCCCAACCCCTCATCCTTCTTTTGACTACAATATACTGCTCCATTTCAAAATTTTGTTGAAAGCTCTTCCTGAGAGGCAGGAAGACTTTGCCTGGGCTGATCTCCAGAGTGGAGCCTAAGAAGCTTAGAGATGAAATTCCTTTCCTTTTCAGTTAAATACCTTTCTCTCCCACCCATATTTAGGTTGCTTATCCTTTCTCCTGAAATTTCAGATTAAACAATTGGGAATCATTATCATGGGGTAGATAACACATGTCATAGCACAGATACTACAGATAATGAAGACCCAGGTCAGATATTTATTGAAAACCTCTTTTATCTTTCAAATAGTGCTTAGAGTTTCCTGTTTTTAATTCTATGCCCATTAAAACATTGCTGTTTAGAAATCTGTAAAACACTGATGCTATTTAAAGTAGTAACATCTGTGGACTCTCAAGACTGAGATCTCAAAGGCCAGTGTTTAGCAGTTTTTACTCTTCCCATGGAAATCCCCAAACTTTCCAATATATATTTACATCAGAAATATTGATATGAGGTTGAAGTAGGGATCCATGTTCATGGAAGAAAACTGGTTTGAAAGCGTGTGTGAACAGGAAGGCCTTCTACATGTTCTATCTCTATGACATCCATTGCCTTTTCTCTACTCATAGAAATACCACCACCCTGGTTCAGGCCCTTGACTTTTCTCACTTAGATTATTGATCTAGCCTCCTAATTGGATTTCATTTAGTCCTCCTCCTCTCCAGTCTGTCCTTCTTCACATTGCTACCAAAATAATCCTGTAAAGGTACAGGTCTGAGCATCTTATTCTACCCCTCCCCCTTTTAAAAAAAAGACCCTATTCTATTTAGGTGAGGAATATGTAGTACAGTGTGTATGGCAATTAAGGTTTCTGTAACTGTTCAAACCACGGGAAGAAATTAGTATCTGTAACAGTGCTCCCTGCAGTAAGTGACTGTCAGCACTCTCCTTCCTGCCCTTTTGGGAGTGGAAAGGTTATCATTATTTATAAGAACTTTCCATTTATTTCAGACTGAAGTGAAACCCAGGAGAAGTCAGGTTACATTGAAATATTTGTGGAGCATATATTGGTTGCTTGAATTGTTTACAATTTTACTGCTTACTAAGATTAATGTACAAGAGTTTTGCTTGACACAGTACCTGCTTGGAAGGAGTAGGAAGGGAAAGACCAACTGCATTAGGCATGAACTGCTAATTGAATGCATCATACCCTTAAATAAGGCCTCAAGGGTGATACAGAAATTTTGGATTGATTCATAGGTCATCCCTGTCCATGGTTCTGAAGATACACAAGCACCCTGTGACCCCACTACTATACTACTCCCTATCTCCACCTATATCTCACCCACATGTCTTATCTGAAAATTTCCACATTTAGTCATTTTTTAAATGTAGCTGTTAAAATGTAAATGTATCTGAGGGGGAATAATTGAATATAGCTTCATAAACCTCAAAATGCTTTGCGATTTTTGTTGTTTTTCAGGCATTTTTCAGATGTGTCTGACTCTTTGTGACTCCATTTGTGGTTTTCTTGGCAAAGATACTGGAATGGTTTGCTATTTCCTCCTGTAGCTCATTTTACAGTTGAGGAAACAGACAAATGGGATTAAGTTGACTTGCCCAGAGTCATATAGCTAGTAAGTGTCTGAGGCTGGATTTGAACTCAGGAAGATGACTGACTCTAGGCCTAGCTCCTATGTAAATGCTAATCATAATTAATGTTATTCTAGGATGTAAGGAAAAACTTGGACCAGCTTTACTAAATTCAAATCTGGCCTCAGAAATATTCTAGTGGTGCCACCCTGGGCAAATTATTTCCTTTGTGTTTTCCTCAGTTCCTTCAGCTGTAAAATTGGAGTAATAATAGCCCATACCTCACAGGGTTGTTTTGAGGATCAAATGAGATAATTACAAAAACTTTAATCATTGACTGGCACATAGTTGGGATCATATACAAGTTTATTCCTTCCCTCTTCTCCCTCACTCAGAGCGAATCCTGGGATATTATGAAGTTGATGAAACCCATCTCCAGTGCCTTCTGAGCTATCTTCCTTTCCCTTTCTTTTAAGTTTTCTTACCCTGCCTTCCCCTCAGTTGTTCAGTACTCTGAAGTTTTTCCATTGAGGAGAATCTGCCTAAGATCACGATATCATAGATTTAGATCAGGAAGGGATCTTAGAGGACATCTAGTACAACACCCTCATTTTACAGTTGAGGAAAATGAGACCCAGGGAAGTTAGGTGACTTGCTTACGTAGCATAGGCAGTAAAGATCAGAGGAGGGTCCTGAGTCCCCTCATTCCAGAGCCAGTACCATTTCTACTGAAATGCCCTGCTCATGGTCCATAAAGCTTACACAACTTGTCTAGAGTCATAAAGCAAGTAGGCAGAATTTGAATCCAGGTCTTCAGGTTTCAAGCCAATCACTGCACCACATGCATACCATACTGTTTCTATCACAATTAGTCATTTCTCTCAGGAGTATTTGCAGAGTATTCAGGTACTGGGTAATATTTATTTCAGAGGGATGGTTTTATGATGGGAGAATTTCAGACTAGGGCAGACTCAGGATGCTTTTGGCAAGCCAGTCTTTTTATCACACCATGTAGGTAACTTGCACATAACACAAGACCTGTCCTCTCTGTTATTAAACATATGCTTATGACAAAGAGAAATCATTATGCTGTAGCTAAAATCTGTTTTCTTTTTATTCTAGCAACAAAATAGAACAATAAACCATTTTTATTCCCTAGTTGCTCTCTAGTTACGCCCCAGTTATTAATCCCTAGTTACTCCTAATAATCTGTATTAAAGAATGGTATTAAAGATAATAAATAATCAAAGGGGTACAGAGACTAGCCATGTGAGTTCCATGTAAAGAAAACTCTTGGGCAACGAAACTCCCTCTATAAAAGCCACTTGGCACCTCTTCTGAAATTTATAGTCTTAGAGATTTGCCTAGAGCACTGCAAGTTTAAATACCTTGCCCAGGTCCACATGGCCAAACTGTGTCAGAGACAGGACAAGAACCAGGATTTTCCTCTTTCTGAGGCTAACTATCCCCCTACATCATGCTGCCTCTCATTATTTTAGTATAATAGACTTAAAAATATTAAGTCCCCATTTGTTTAGCTAGTAGCTCTGATGTTAGGAATCTTTAAAAATTAATTCTTCTGCAAAGCGGAGCTGTGAGCTAGTTCATGTAGCATTGTTAAAATCAGGGAGCAATTAATTTCATGTCTTTCTCCACTCTGGCCAAGGAAAGAAAGAGATAAAGACTGAGATGACACCAATGAAAATCACTTCTGGGGGAATTTGGCTAAAATTAGCTAAACATCTTGTAATTGCACAGTAATTTGAAAAATCAAATAGCTGGTCTAAATGCATTGAACAGTCAAATAAGTAGTGGGAGGGTCAGGAGTATGTAGGTACCATGAAAGAACCACCTCCACCTCCACCCTCTAGTCTTACCCACCTCAATTCATTGAAAATTACTTCCTCAGAACACCAGAGGAGTTTTTTGAGAGAGAAAAGAAGATTATTTTAAATACTCAAGTCTGCTATTCCAGAAAAAAATATTTTGAGGAGAAAAAAATTGGTTAAAGTAGAAGGTTTAAATTCCTCACAGTGGAGGGGTCCGTTTGTGTATGTGAAAGAAATATCAATATACAGTTCAAGAAGTCTAAGTAGAATGATATTTTGTGTTTCAGTTGTATAATTCAACCATCCAATAGAAACAAGTACCTGCTTAGATCATAAAGCAATATTCATTTTAGGGAGACAGTGACTTAATTATAAAAAGAAACAGTCAACCTGAGATGTGGACAAGATAGTTACTTCAGAAAATCTTTGTGCAAAAACAGCAATAATTCCCCAACCCACCTTTGATTTTGCTATGGTTGGTTCAGAGTGGAACTTCATCTTCCTCTCTCTCTCTCTCTCTCTCTCTCTCTCTCTCTCTCTCTCTCTCTCTCTCTCTCTCTCTGTCTCTCTCTCTCTTTTACACACACACCCACACCCACACCCACCCACCCACCCACCCACACCCCCCCCCCCCCACACACCATTCCAAGCAAATTGTCCTACTTATTGTTCCTGGGAACAACATTCCATCTCCTACTTGGAGCCTTTTTAAACACTATCTCCCATAAGCCTAATGCCCTCCCTTTTCACCTCCACTTCTTGGAATTCCTAGATTTTTCCAAGGCTCAACTCCTTTATCACCTTCTAGAGGAGGTCTTTTCTGATAGCTCCAGTTATTAACATTCTCTCACTGACTCCAAGATTACTTTGCATTAATTTATCTACATACGTGTAGTACTCCCTAGAGAATGTAAGTTCCTCGAGTGAAGGGATTTTTTGATTTAGTTTTGTCTTCTCAGTGCCTGGAACATAGAAGGTGATTAATAAATGTTTAATGAGTCCAGTCCCTCCCTTTTAGAAACACAAAATGGTATACATGTAAGGCTTTTCTCCAGTGAGGTCCAGTGACTGTGTCGCCTTTGCTCATCAGATCTATGCCTCTTTTTCTTGATTTTCATCTGGAATTGATCTCAGAAAAGTAGAGCTGGATTTTAGAATCAGCTGCACCAGAGGTGCCAAACACTCTGCCCCCTGACTGCATAGAGCCCACAATACTCCTGGCTAGAATTAGATTACAATAAAATTGGGAAATATTGAACAAAAGAAATTAAAATATACTAGAGATAACACAAGATAAGTAACACAAGGCCCGCTAGAATCCTTATGTATGGTTTAATAATCTCCCTTTCTATTTGAGTTTGGCATCACTGAACTGCTTTGCCAGAATTTAGCTAAGGATCTAGGGCAAGTCATTTATTATTTCAGTTCTTTGGTTTCTTCCTTTGTAAAATGAAAGTAATAGAAAAGTAAAATCAAAAGTAATAACCACCCCGCCCCCACCTTGAGTATGAAATGGATATGGTGGATATGATATCCAAAAGCTACAGTTGTTCTGAGTATGAGATGAGAGTACTACCAAGAATAGTCACTCTATATAAAAGGGAAAAAAATCAATTAATGGTTATTGGCAACCTTATATATGTAAAAGGTTTGTACCAGGAACACTTCATATAGGCTGATTACCTTAATGTGTTTTCTCTGACAATATAGACCACATCCTATTCATTCTTGTGTGACTCAGCTAAGTTTTAACATAATTTCCCCCACCAAAATTTATACTTTATAATTTTTTTTCTAGGTGTGTCATGGACCATCAGATGGTAGTCTGATAAAGACTATGGACCCTTCCTCAGAATCATGTTTTAAAATAATTAAAGGAAATATTAAAATTAATTTAGATTTCAATGAAAATATTTTTCCTATCCAAGTTACTTGATCCCCTGAAATCTATACATGGATCTCCCCCACTTAGGAAGTTGGATTAAGAACCTCATTCTCAGAGGATCTACTCCAACATGGATGAAAGCTTTTGGTTCTTTTTATACTTCAAGAATACTGGAGAGCCATTTAGGATGTTCATTTGTTTTTTTTGTCATTCTTGATAAGCGACTAGGGTACTTTTCTAGTTAGATGTGAAAAGACAATTAATGATCTAAGGCAGCACATGGTACGAGCTTAATGAAGGCTATAGTCAATCAGAGCCATATTTGTTTAGAGAAGGGATTGGGTTCATTGGAGATGTCTTCAGTCATGGTTGTACTGGAGTGGTACAACTTGAACTGTCTTGTGAATGATGGGGAAGATTTAGTTTGGTTGAGAAGGGGTCATCCCAAAATTTAATTCTAGTTCCTGAAGCGTAACCCTGATTTTAAAGCACAAAAGTTACAGTTTTGTGGGAACCTCTCATAAAATGTCTCTGAATGAATTCCCACTGAGAGAAATGTTGGAAACTTCAGTATCTGGCTAATTTTGCTCCCCACAAAGGTCCTCATTTCCTGAAGCACTTGGGTAACAAGACACTAACCATGGAAACAATTTTATTTACTCAACAAAAAGACAAATGACAATGTTAGTCAAGTTGAGAGAAAACATAACAAAGTCTCACACTTCTCACACAGATCTATGTATCCTTTTGAATTATAGTTATTGTGGTCTGAGGTCACTAGAGAACTGGGTTTTCTCTTCCATATCATGGTTTTGTGCCATGTTGTGCCTCCAGTGTGGCACCTCTTCTGGTGCTTAATTTCATGAATTTCTTGTATGTTGGTTTTTCTCTCTTTTGTCAATTCACTTTTCATTATCTGATGCTGGCTGATTTCCTTTGAGTCAATGTGGATAGAGTACCCTTCAACACATGCCTCTCAACAGGTATACATGTGGTTTGACATCTCCGTTTTGTACTGAATATTTTTCTCTGGGCTTGCATAGTTGTAGAGCCCTTCCTCCCTCTGAATTTATGTGTAGCTTAGTGTATGTTTCTCCTTTGGCTTACAACTGCTGGTTGATGCATTGTGCTCACTCTCCGTATATACTTCTCCTTTTTGTTCCCTATGGCTCCTCTTTGATTGATGACTTTCCATTCTTTAGCATGAACTCTAGGAGATTCACTACAAATGAAGGGAGAGGAGCTTACCCATTTCCTCTTGGTTTACCATTATCAATTCAGATAAGTTAAGTGACTTGCCCAACCTCACACAGATGGTGTCAAAGCTGGATTGGAAAGGTAGTTTGGAGTCATGTAATGGGATTCCCTGCATGTCAAGGTAAGAACTTTGAAATTTATTCTATAGATAATGGATAACAAAGTCCATGAAAGGAGAATAGCAAAAATAAAGGCACAGAGACAGAAATAGCAATGATATATGGAGGACAGCAAAGAAATTTGTCTCTTTGGAGCAGAGTTTGCATGTTGAGAAGTAATAGAAAATAAAATTGGATTAGAGTTATGAGATTTAGAGCTGTAAGAAAGTTTAGAGGTAAGCTAATCTAACCCTCTCATTTAAAAAAATATTTATTTTGTTTTTAGTTTATGAAATAAAACAAGCATTTTCATAACATAGTAGAATAAAAAAAGATTATTGTACATGAAACTACAACTCTTTTATATACAACTTGATCTCTCTTTTAAATATGTAATGAAATCATATAAATTTCTTTTTTTCCTATGTGTATGAGTGTGTTATAATTCTATACATATGTTTATTTATCAGTTCTTTCTCTGAATGCAGATAGTTCCTTCATCCTTTGTAGTTAATTTGGGTATTTATAATAGACAAAAAGACTTAGTTACTCAAAATTCTTCTTGAAAAAATACTGGGGTTACTATTAATAATACTTGGTCCTGATCATTTCGCTCTTCTTTATTTCATGCAATCTATACATGTTTTTCTAAAATTTAGGAGCTCATCATTTCTCATTTCACAGCAATATTCCATCACAACCACATACCATATCTTGTTCAGCCATTGCCCAACTGATGGGCATCTCCATAATTGCCAGTTCTTTGTCACCACAAAGAGAGCTTACTATAAATATTTTAGAACATGCAGGTTCTTTACCTTTTCTCTTATCATCTTTGGAAATAGACCCAGTAGTGGTGTTGCTGGGGCAAAAGGATACAGGCAGTTTAATGACTGTTTGGGCATAATTCCAGATAGTTCTCCAAAATTATTGGATCAGTTCACAATTTCACCAACAATGAATTTTTCACATTCCTCTCAACATTTTCCCTCCCTTCAATAATTTTTGTCAATTGACTAGGTATAAAATGATAGCTCAAGGTTGTTTTAATTTGCATTTCTCTAATCTAGTTCTTTTTATAAAAGAAGAATCTAGGCATAATGGTTACCTTGCTGAATTTGGTTTCAGAAGTTATTAGATTAAGTGCTATGGTTGCAGCTGACACACTTACTAGCTACTTGACTCTGGAGAAATCATTTAGGTTCTATGAACCTCAGTTCCCTTCTACCTCTAAATATATGACCTTTGACTGACCTAGTGATGGATTTTTTTTTCATTTTATAGTAGGTAATATAGTAGGAGGTATGTAAGTATCGGATCGGGCTTGGAAAAGAACAGCTAGGTGGGGTAGTGGATGGAATGCTGGTCTGGGGTCAGGAAGATTCACCTTCCTGAGTTCAAATCTAGCCTAGACATGTAAGACCTGTGTGACCCTGGGCAGGTCACTTAATCCTGTTTGCATTGGTTTTATCATCTATAAAATGATCTGGAAAAAGAAATGGTAAACTACTCCAGTATCTTTGACAAGTATTCCTTAAATGGAGACATGATGAAAGTGATTAAAGAATAGCACCAACAGCGCTGGCAAGGTATGTTGCAGTCAGCTTCTTGTGCTTCTTGAAACCTGAAAAGTTTAAAATTTAGACCAGCCAATGTGGAGAGCTGTTGAAGACTTATGAGAGGGAATGGCATAAGAAAGTGATATTTAGTGAAAATTATTGTCATATAGGTTTGTATGATGGATTGAAAGAAGTGGGGAGAGACTGGATACTGGGAAACCAATTAGGAGGCTACTGTAATAGTCTAGATTTTTGGCAAAGGGATACAACAGTAGGATGATAGAATTATTAATAGAAAGCAATGGAGAAATGAGGGAGACATTGCAAGACAATGATACACAGCATGGTGACTGATTGAATGTGGGGTTAGAGGAAAAGCGAAGAATCAAAGATAACTCTGGGGTTTTGAACTTGGGTGACAACAACGATGATAGGATCACAAACATTCATTCAACAGGTATTTATTGAACACTTGATGCATATAAGGTATTGTGCTGAGTATTGAGTATGTATTGAGGGTGATGGAGATCCATAAAGATGAATACAAAAAGAAATATCTAGAAAAAGTTTAATGACCCCATTGGAGGAGATAACACAATTTCCCTTTAATACTTAAATAAGATCTGTGATTTCATTAATGTGGATATTCCCTCCACCTATGTAAGTTAAAATTCTTCCAAACCTTAGACCACGGGTCCTTGTCATGGATCCTTCTGGCAATTTGGTGAAGCCTGTGGACCTTTTATCAGAAGAATATTTTTAAATCCATAAAATAAAATATATAGGATTACAAAGGAAACAGCTAAAATGAAATAGTTATCAAAATATTAAAGTAGAAAATTCACAGGATGGAGTTTAAGAACTCCTGTATGCTTTGTAGATGATTTTGTAGTTGTTGACATCAAAAAGTTAATCATTTGGTGTGAAAAATTTATTTGACAAATCTCTTGGCACTTGGTTTTTGTTGGTGTTGGAAAGAGCATCAATGGGACTGTCCTTAAAGTCTTGCCAGTTGGGTAGGACTTACTGGAGTTTGTGTTTTGTTGGCAAAACCTTAAAGGACTCAGGGACTCCTCTATTATCATGCTTAGGGTTCAGTCAGACTTTTGTAGAGAATAAAAATAATAGCAATAATAATAATAATAAGGCAGGAAGTTATTGGTGCCACTAAAGAGGAAAAATGAAAGTGCTTTAAGGATTCTGAGGAGGAAAAAAAATGCTTCCAGCTGGAGCGGATGTAGAAAGAATCAAGAATATAGCATTTGGACAGAGCCTTGAAAGTTGTATGGGATTTTAGCAAGTGAAGATGTTGGGAGCTGGCCTTTTCAGTGGAGTGTATAGCACATGCAGAGGAAGGGGGAAAAATATCTTAGGGTAAATTTGAATTTCAAGAGAAGACCCTGTGGCTTTGGGTTGATGATGATGGTTTTTGTTTTAGACTGATGAATTTAAAATTATAACAGGATGTATAAGAGGAGCTGTCCAGTAGACAGTTGAAAATGAAGGATTAGGGTTCAGGAGGGAAATCAGTTTAATAGGCAATGAATTGGGAATTGTGGACCTAGTAGTGATATCTGAAGTTCTAAGAGTAGATATTTGTCAAAAATTATAGTCAGATTATAGTCAAAGAATCAAAGACTCTCAGAATTGGAAGGAGCCTTAGAGTTCATTTAATCAGATACCCTTCCAAAATGTTGTGACATCCTCTGCCACATTTCTGACAAATGGTCATTTAATTTGTACTTGAATACTTTCAGTGATGGGGAGCTCAATCTGTATGAGGTAGCCTGCTTCATTGTTAGCTCTAATTATTTTAAGGTTGTCTCTTAGAGTGAACAGAAATGTACTTTGTTGTAATTTCTACCATATGATTCTGATTTTGCTCTGGAGCAGCAGAGAATAAGTCTACTCTCTCTTCCACAACAGTTGTACAAATATTTGAACTGAGATATCATGTTTCCCTTAAATCTTCCTTTCTCCTAAACTGTTCCTAAACATGGTTCCCAGGACTTTTATCATTCTGGTCCCCTTCCCCACTATTTACTGAACACTTATAGTATGCAAACCAACGTGCCAGGCATTGTTGGAATACAAAGATGACTGTGACACCCCAGAGCCAAACATAATTCTTCAGATGAGGTTCAATTAAATTGGTCTGTAGTGCAGAATGCCATAGACAGAAGAACAGAGGTCTTGTATGATGAATGAAGATTCACCCAAACTTTAAACTTTAATTTAACAAACATCATTTAAGGTCCTCAAATGAATTCAGGCATTGACTTTGCTTTTGGTAAGGGGATTCACAGATGAAAAACATTCATAGACCTTCTTCTCAAGTGTCTTACAGTTTAGTAGGGATGGACATCCTAGATATGCTACAAATTTCCCCCATGTTATGAAAGAATTTGCTTAGCCTCTCAGGGACTAATTTTTTTTCTTCAATATAAAAGGGTTGGATTGTATTATCTCTGAGATCTCTTCCAACTTTGCACCTATGACCTTATTAGATGATAACAAATAATTATCCAATAAAAGATGTAAAACACTGGGTCATGAGAGGTTCAAGTAAGAATTTGTGGTACACTTCTTCCCATTCCTACCCCCCCTCATATTCCAGACAATACTTCCTAAGGATCAACATTCTCTGTGGGTCCACATCCACTTAAGTGGAAATCTCACAAGTTCCCCAAAGGTAATAATAATAAATAATAACAGTAAATTGCTACATTTACATAGATAGCAACTACCATGTGCTAGATTCTGCGCTAATGAGATAAATATTATCTCACTTGATCCTTATGACAACTCCATGAGATTGGGGTTTTTTATCATTTTCATTTTACAAAGGAGGAAACTGAGGCAAACAAAGATTAAGTGACTTGTCCAGGGTCACACAGTTGATAAGTGTCTGAAGTATCAGGTCTTCATGACTCCAGGCACCGTATCTACCTATGCACCTAGTTGCATAAAAATGTGAATACTTTTTCTTTAGGGAGCTAGACAGCACAATCAGTTCAAATAAGAGATATTTAAATTGATGTTAGGAAAATTTGCTATAGAGCATTTTTCTCCTTGCTCCCCAAACATGGGGCACATTCTCCTGTAAATGTGTGCACCAGTAGTGGAGAAAGTAAGCATGCATAGAGACCCTACTTACGTGGGAGATGTAGGTGGGGTTTGACAACTCATACTTCTAATATAGTTGAATGAGATCATTACGCTCTTCTCAGTGGTCCTGCTCCTTGCTGATCCTGGTATCCCTGCTGAGAGTGTTCCTCCACTGCACCTACTCTTGATAGGCATTCCAATGACTCCGTGGGCCTGATTCTCATTGCTTGAGTATGGTGTTGAAAACCTGTCCCAATAAAGGCAAGATGATAGATCTTGTAGTCATAACCACACACTCAGCTAATGTGTGTGTGTTCATCCTTTGTTACCGAAGAAGACCATGCCATCAGAGAAATAATGACATGACTTGCACTCTGTTTTGAGTGAGGGAGGGCTGTGCAGGTCACCAGCCTCACTTCTCCTCCTGAACCATCTGAATTTAGTGACCAGATATTCATCAGGATGACTGGAGATGACCCAGGATGAGGCAATTGGGGTTAAGTGACTTGCCCAAGGTCACACAGCTAGTGAATGTCAAGTGTCTGAGATGAGATTTGAACTCAGGTCCTCTTGACTCTTGCAGTGGTGCTCTGTCCACTGCACCACCTAGCCACCCCACCTCACCCAGCTAATAAAAATTAGGTAGAGTCTGCCCAGAATAAGATTAGATTCATGCTTTTCTGACTCCATGTAGTGGTCAGAAACCAAAGCCTCTTGTTATAGATAACTGGATATGCTGCTCTTATATACCCCTAGGATTCTTTGTGGCTGAGACATAAAATGAATTTGGTCTAGGCCAAAACATAAGGTAAGTTCAGTGTTCTTCCCTATCCCACATTCTTGTGTTTATGATGCATAGTGATCAACAGCGAACTCTAATGATTTGGTGGAGCATTTGAAGAGTTCATTTTCCAACATGAGGATGATGTGATTGCTAGTAATTAGGCAAATCAGGGATTTTAGGTGGGGGTTGGTGTAAAAACACAAGACACACCTACAAACTCATTTTGAAACAAGGACTTAGAATCAGAATTCCTTATTCCTAGACTAACATTGCCGACTATGAGGCCCTCCCTTATGTGAAATAATAATATTAAGTGTATTTCATTTTTAAAAGAAGTTTTATTGCTGCTTTTTAAATTTTACATCAATCACTTGCCTCCCCCCGCCCCTTAACACCTTCCTTTGTGCCAACGGAAAACTTGGAAGGAAAACTGATCAATGCAGTGACCTGAAAATGTATGCTTCTTTTTATGTCCATAATTCCCTACCTTGCAGCTGAGTGGAAGTATTGGGTATACTTTAGCCTCTGTTTCTGAGAATGGAATTAATCATTACAATTCATGATAGACAAAATAGATGACTTTTAGTGTCATAATCATTTACATTACTATCATTATTGCGTAGTGCATTTATTTCATTTCAAGCAACTCCCCTTTCAAAGTTTAAACTAGCTTCAGTTTAAAACAAAACAAAAATTGGAGTTCATCCCTGCAGGGACTGAATCTCTCCTGCTTGAAGTATTTTGTGTACTTCAAGGGGGGATGAAAGAACTTGCCTATGAAGGTGAAATTGAAGATGAAGTAGTGATTTTTTTCTCTCTGTCTCTATCTTTGGCACAGTAGTGCAGAGACTGTAAACAAAAGTCAGGATGTAGACAATCTTGGAGCATTTTCACTGGGAAAATGTAATATTTTTCCATGGCAAATTGAAGACAGTTTGAGAAAATAAGGAGCAGGTGGTAGTTTTCACAAAAAATGGGCAGGGAACAGGAGCAGAAAACAATAGACTTCCTCATTAAAAAGATTCAGGACAAATCAAGTGAGTTCTCCTATTGCTTTAGCAATCAGACAGGTCCTGAAATCCATAGGCCTCTATGTCCTCCTCCTCCTTTTTACTGTAGCATATGGGAAGGATTTAGGGAAGATGCTAAAGCATAGTAATCAGACAAATACAACCTTTTTTCCCTGAGAAATGGTACATCCAACAGCTGGAACCCATGAAGCTCCATATTCAATGACAAACTGATAGTCAAAATCCAAAATGTTGTTTCCCAGGAGAGAAGTAAATTAATGATGATGGGAGAAAAACTTCCAAAAAGGATTGGCTACTCATAACTTCTCTGCCAATCTGCCATGTGCTTGAATATCTAAAATAAGAATAGAATATTTGTTAAAAACATAATATTATTGGTGAATACGAGATGGCACAGTGCCAAAGAAAACCTCCTATCTTTTCAGGCTCATGCATGTTTTTGCAACTTTCTTTTCTTGTAATAAGAGCAATTGTAGAAACAATAGGAGATGTAACTGTACAATGAATCCACCTCCCACCCCTCTAATTCATTTGTTCATTATCCCTGGAAGCAATACCAATAATAGGTCAATTTTACATGGTGTTTTAAAATCTGCAAGGTGCTTTCTTTGCAGTAACTCTGAGTTACAGATAATGCAAATATTATCCCTATTTCATAGAGGAGAAACTGAGGCCCTAAGTAATTAAGTGAACCTCCTGCCCCCATTGCTAAAGAGCTAGTGAGTGTTTTCAATCTACATTTGAACTGTCTGGGTCTTCTTACTCTTTTCAATTTAATGTAATCAAAATTATCCATTTTGTTTTTCATAATTTTCTCTATCTCTAGTTTGGTCTTGAATTCTTCCATTCTCCATATATCTGACAAGTAAATTATTCCTTGCTCTCCCACTTTGCTTATAGTATCAGTCATTATATCTAAATTGTGTACCCATTTTGACTTTGTATAGGCAGTAAAATGTTGGTCTATATCTAGTTTCTGGCATATTATTTTCCAGTTTTCCTAGCAGTTTTTGTCAAATAGTGAGTTCTTATCCCAGAAGCTGGAGTCTCTGGGTTTTTCAAACAGTAGATTACTATAGTCAATGACTACTGTATCTTGTGTACCTGATCTAGTCTGTTCACCCAACACTTTCTTGGCCAGTACCAAGTAGTTTTGATGGATTGCTGCTTTTCAATACAACTTAAGATGTGGTAATGGCTAGGTCACCTTCTCTAGCATTTCTTTTCATTAATTCTCTTGATATTCTGGACCTTTTTTTTCTTCCAGATGAATTTTGTTACTATTTTTTTCTAGCTCTATAAAATAATTTTTGGTAGATTAATTGGTATGACACTGAATAAGTGAATTAATTTAGGTAGAATTGTCATTTTTATTATATTAGCTCTGTCTACCTGTCAGCAACTGTTTTCTGTCTTAGGAAGATTCTGAAGAGCACCTGGCAGAATAAGGTACCAGACACTGAGGTCCTTACTTAAAATAAACTGCCAAGAGTTCAGACTATGCTTCAGAGAGCACAAGTCTGATGGGCTGGCCATGTTTTTTGAATGCAAAACATATGCTTGCCAAAAGATTATTTTACAGAGAACTCACATGGGGCAGATGATTAAGTGTGGTCAGAAGAAGCAATACAAGGACACTCTCAAGGTCTCTTTCAAGACCTTTGGAATTTATTGGGTGACAAGGGAGACACTGGAACAGGACTGCTCAGTATGGTGTGCCCACATCAGAGAAAGTGCTGTGTTCTATGAGCAAGGTCTCTTTCAAGACCTTTGGAATTTATTGGGTGACAAGGGAGACACTGGACCAGGACTGCTCAGTATGGTGTGCCCACATCAGAGAAAGTGCTGTGTTCTATGAGCAGAATAGGATTGATACAGCTCAAAGGAAATGTGTGATGTGCAAATTTGGAGTATCCACCCCAAATGTTCACATGGACTATCTGTGCTCAATCCATGGTAGAGCATTCCGAACTTATATTGATTGGTCTGATCAGCCACAGTTGGACATACTAAAACCTGACATTATCATAGTGATGTCATTTTGGTATTCTTTGAGAACTAAGGACAACAACCATTTTCCCAATTATTTAGATCTGACTTTATTTATGTGAAAATTATTTTGTAATTTTGTTCATATAATTTCTGGGTTTTTTTTGGCAGGTAGACTCCTAAATATTTTATTATATCACAGAAACTTTAAATGCAATTTCTCTTTTTCTCTCTTGCTGTTGGGCTTTCTTGGTAATATATAGAAATACTGATGCATTTATAATGTGATGTGGGTTTCTTTTATATCTTGCAACTTTGGTAAAGTTGCTTATTATTTCAAGCCATTTTTAACTTAATGTCTAGGATCCTTTACGTGTACCATCATATCATCTACAAAGAGCGATAACTTTGTTCCTTCTTTGCTTATTCTAATTCCTTCAATTTTTTTCTTCTCATATTGTTAAAGTTAACATTTCTAGTACAATATTGAATAACAGCTGATGATAATAGACATACTTGCTTCACCCCTGATCTCACTGGAAATGATTCTAGTTCTTCCCTGTTGTGTATAATGTTGCTGGTGTTTTTAAGTAGATTCTCCTTATCATTTGAAGGAAGACTCCATTTATTCCTGTGCTCTCTAGTGTTTTTAATAGGAATGGGCACTGTATTTTGTCAAAAGCTTTTTCTGTTTCTATTGAGATAACCGTATGATTTCTGTTGATTTTGTTGTTGATACGGTATTTCCTAGTATTGAACCAGCCCTGCATTCCTGGTATAAATCTTACCTGGTCATAGTATATTATCCTCAAGATATATTGCTGTAGTCTCTTTGCTAATACTACATTTGAAATTTTTGAATCATATTCATTAGAGAAATTGGTCTATAATTTTATTTCTCTGTTTTGGCTCTTCCTGCTTTAGGTATTAGTACCATATTTGTATCATAAAAAGAATTTGGTAGGATTCTACCTATTTCCCTAAGTAGTTTATATAGTATTAGAATTAATTGTTTTTTAAATGTTTGATAGAATTCAACTGGCCCTGGAGATTTTTTCCTAGGAGTTCATTGATGACTTGTTCAATTTATTTTTTATGAAATGAGGCTATTTACTTTATTTCTTCCTGTATTATTATGGGCAATTTACATTTTTGCAAATATTCATTCAGTTCACTAAGACTGTCAAATATTGACAATAGTGGCATACATTTGGGCAAAATAGCTTCTAATGGTTGTTTTAATTTCCTCTTCATTAGTGCTGAATTCACACTTTTCATTTTTGATATTAGTAATTTGGTCTCCTTCTCTCTTTTTTTTTTTATCAAATTAGGAGATTTTTTTTTTGGATTTTTAAAAATTAAATTAGCCAAAAGTTTATATATTTTTTTTTCATAAAATCAGCTCTTAGTTTTGTTAATTCAGTAGTTTTCTTAATTTCAATTTTCTTAAATTCTTCTTTGGTTTTTGGAATTTTTGTTTTGGTATTTAATTTGGGATTTTTAATTTGTTCTTTTTCTAGTTTTTTTTAGCTGCATGCCTAATTCATATTCTCCTCTTTCTCTATTTTATTCATATAAGCCTTGAGAGAGATAAAATTTTCCCTAAGACCCTCTTTTACTTCATCTCATAAAGTTTCGGTATGTGATCTCATTATTGTCATTCTCTTGGATGAAGTTACAACTTGTTCCTATGATTGTTCCATTCCATTCATATACCATGATTTGTTTAGCCATTCCTCAATTGATGGATATTCCCTCAGTTAAGAGCTGCTATAAATATTTTTGTGCATGTGGGTCCTTTACTTGTTTTTATGATCTCTTTGGGATAGAAGTGGTATTGCTGGCTCAAAGGGTATGCACAGTTTTATAGCCATTTGGGCGTAGTTCCAAATTGCTCTCCAGAATGGTTGAATCACTTCACAATTCCAATCAACAATGCATTAGTGTTCCAATTTTCCCACATCGTCTACAATATTTATCATTTTCCTGTTTTTTCATGTTAGTCAATCTGTTAGGTACAATGTAGTACCTCAGAGTTGTTTTGATTTTGCATTTCTGTAATCAAAAATGATTTAGAGCATTTTATATGACTATGTATCACTTTAATTTCTTTCTCTGAAAACTGTCTAGTCATATCCTTTGACCATTTATCAATTGAGGAATGACTTGTATTCTTACAGATTTAACTCAGTTCTCTACATATTTTAGAAATGAGAGCTTTATCAGAGAAACTGGTTGTAAAAATTGCCTCCTAGTTTTCTGCTTCCCTTCTAATTTTGGTTGCATTGGCTTTGTTTGTGCAAAAGCTTTTCAATTTAATGTAATCATTCATTTTGCATTTCATAATGCTTTCTTTCTCTTTTATGGTCATAAATTCTTCCCTTCTCCATATATCTGAATGGTAATCTATTCCTTGCTCTCCTAGTTTGCTTGTAGTACAATTTTTATTCTAAATCATGTATCCATTTTGACTTTTTCTTGGCATATAGTATAAGATGTTGATCTATGCCTAGTTTCTATTTTCCAGTTTTCTCCAGTAGTTTTTGTTAAATAATGAGTTGGTTTTTTTATTCTGTTTCTTTTTTTAAAAAAAATAGTTTTTAGTTTTCAGCATTCACTTCCACAAGATTTTGAGTTCCAAATTTTCTACCTATCTCTACTCTTCATGATCCCCAAGACATTGTGCATTCCAATTACCCCTTCCCCCAAGCTTCCCTATCATCTATCACACCTCTTCCTTCTCTCATCCCTTCCCCTCTATTATCTTGTAGGGCAAAATAGATTTCTATACCTCATTACCTGCATGTCTTATTTCCCAGTTGTGTGTAATAACAATTTTTAACATTCATTTTTAAAACTTTGAGTTTGAACTTCTCACTTTTTTCCTCCTCACCCATCCCCACTGGGAAGGCAAGTAATTTGATACAGGTTACACATGTGTAGTTATACAAAACACTTCCATAACTGTCATGATGTGAAAGGCTAACTACATTTCCCTCCATCCTATCCTGTCCCTCATTTATCTATTCTCTCTTTTCACCTTGTCCATCCTCAAATAATTTACTTATAATTACCCCCTCCTTCTATTTGCCCTTTCTTCTTTTGTCCTTCAATCCTTTGCTTATCTCCTTCCCCCTACCTTCCTGTAGTATAAGACAGATTCTCATACTAAATTGAATATGCATGTTATTTCCTCCTTAAGCCAAATCCAGTGAGAGCAAGGTTCACTCTTTCCTTCTTCCCCTCTTCCCCTCCATTGCAACTTTAGTAATTCTCTTATGATTTCTCTTTTCTGCTTACCTTTTCATGCTTTTCCTAATCCTTAATTTCTTAATTCTTTTGAAAGTCAAAATTTCTATTCAGCTCTGGTCTTCTTATCAAGAAACCTTGAAAGTCCTCTATTTCACTGAATGACCATTTTCCCCCTGAAGTGGTATACTCAGTTTTGCTGTGTAGGTGATTCTCAGTTGTAATACTAGCTCCTTTGACCTCTGGAATATCATATTCCAAATCCTCTGATCCTGTAATGTGGAAACTGCTAAATGTGTTATCCTAATTGTGTTTTCACAGTAATTGAATTGTTTCTTTTTTGGCTACTTGCAACATTTTCTCCTTTACTTGGGAGTTTTGGAGTTTCACTATGATATTCCTAGGAGTTTTCCTTCTGGGATCTCTTTCAGGAGGTGATGGGTGGATTCTTTCAATATCTGTTTTACCCCCTGGTTCTAGAATATCAGGGCAATTTTCCTTGATAATTTCTTGAAAGATGATGTCTAGATTCTCTTTTTGATCATGGCTTTCAGGTAGTCCAATAATTTTTAAAATGTCTCTCCTAGATCTATTTTCCAGGTCAGTTGTTTTTTCCAATGAGATACTTCACATTGTCTGCTAATTTTTCATTCCTTTGGTTTTGTTTTGTAATTTCTTGATTTCTCATAAAGTCATTAGCTTCCATCTTTGCTCCATTCTAATTTTTAAGGAATTATTTTCTTCAGTGAGCTTTTGGACCTCCTTTTCCATTTGGCCAATTCTACCTTTTAAGACATTCTTCTCATTGTCTTTTTCTATGTCTTTTGCCATTTGGGTTAGTCTATTTGTTAAGGTATTATTTTCTTCAGCATTTTTTGGGTCTGCTTTAGCAAGTAGTTTACTCCTTTTTCATGATTTTCTTGCATCACTGTCATTTCTATTCCCAGTTTTTGCTCTACTTCTCATACTCATTTTTCAAAATCCTTTTTGAGCTCTTCCATGGCCTGAGACAAATTCATACTTTTCTTGGAGACTTTGGATGTAGGAGCTTTGACTTTTTTGTATATTTTGATCTTCCTTGTTGTCAAGGTAAGCTTCTATGGTTTGATTTTTTTTCTGGCTTTTGCTCACTTCCCCAGACATTTACTTGACTTTCGAGCTCTTTTGATCTCCCCACAATTTATGGGTCTAGAGCTCCACAAACAGGCACTGCCTCTATCCCTGCTGTGTTGGGCTCCTCCACCCCCACTGCCTCCATAGGGCTAGGATTAGACTACTCTCCTCTCTCACACAGTCTGACATGTTTTTTCCCTTGACCTTCTAATTTGTCCTGGGCATTTTGGGATTGTGAAGTCTGGAAACTGCCACAGGTGCTAGAGATTCAGTCCTCTCAAGGCCTGTTCAGTTCCTGTCTGTGTGGCATGGCCCACTCTGGACTATGCTCTGCTCCCAGTGTGGCATGATAGACAATGTCCATAGACTTTCCAGGCTGTCTTGAACTAAAGATTTGCTTCACTTTATCATTCTGATGGTTCTGCAGTTCCAGAATTTGTTTAGAGTCATTTTTACAGGTATTTGGCTGGTCTTGGTAGGGAGAGCTCTAGTAAGTTTCTGCTTCTACTCTACCATCTTCAGATTTATCAGATTTTGAAAGGGGGAAGTTGAGGTCACCCACTAGTATAGTTTTTGTGCCTGTATTTTTCTGTAACTCATTTAACTTCCCCTCTATGAATCTGGATACTATATCATTTGGTGCATATGTGTTTAGTAATGATATTACTTGATTATCTATAATGCCTTTTAGTATGATTTAGTTACATTCCTCATCTCTTTTAATTAGATCTATTTTTGCTTTTATTTTGTCTGAGATGGGGATTCCACCACTGTTTTCTTTTTTTTACTTCTGCTGAAGCATAATATATTCTTCTCCAGTCTTTTACCTTTACTCTGTGTATATCCCTCTGTTTTAAATGTGTTTCTTGTAAAAAGCATATTGTAGGATTGTGGTTTTTAATATACTCTGCTATCTGCTTCTGTTTTATGGGAGAGTTCATCCCATTCACAGTTATGATTACTATCTGTGTCTTTCTCTCCATCCTAGTCTTTCCCCTCCCAGCTCCAATTTATGCTTTTCTCTTCCCAGCTCCAATTTATGCTTTTCTCTCCTTTCTCTCCTCATTAGAGTTTTCCTTTTGTCCACTGCCTCCCTCTATCTGTCCTCCCTTTTATCAGACCTCTCCCTTTTCTATCTCTTTTCCTTTACTACTTTTCTCTCTTTTATCCAACCTTCTCCTTTCTCTCCACTTTCCCCTTCTATTTCTTTTCTGTTCCAGGATTTTCCTGTGGTGATATTTTTTGAGTTTTTTGAGGTCAATAGGGGAGGGGGAGAGTGACCCACTGTTTATTCTGCCATCTTAGCTCCTGGAAGTCCCTATCCTCTGACTTCTTTCCAACTTACTCTACAAATTATTTGCATATTAATCTTTTAAAAAAATATACAGATCCAATCATATCTCAAAACCAGCTAAACAAACATTAGTGCCTTTCCACAACTACAAATATAGTAATTTTAATTTTAAAAGATCTCCAGAATATGTTCCTAACCTCTTATTTTTCTAATATGACATTTTACTACTTTACTTCCTTCATACCAGTAATATAGTCTTTTCCAGAATATAGAATTGTTATTGCCCTTTCTCCCTCTAGTACAATCATCACATTTAAATTTGTACCATAATTATTTGTGTGCCTATTTTGGATCTTATTATATTATTTTAATCAGGACAGGGATTGTGACTGTTAATTATAAGATTAATGAGGGCAAGGGCTGAATCTTTGTTTTCAGAAATGGAGATGTTTAAGGAGGGATTCAGATGACCATTTCCAGGGCTCTTAGGATCTGGACTGGTCTTGAATTAGATGTCCTCTAACCATTCTTTACAACTGTAACACATTATCCCTTTAAAGTCTATTGATGTGTTAAGTCTGTGTAGAGTGCTAAGCAGAACAGTTACTGAGGCAATTACTCTCTGATTCAGAGTTGTGAGACAAACAGTGATTGCATTTTGAATGTAACAAACTGTTATATATGGGAAAGATATGGACTAGAGCTATTAAATACTTTTGGGAGAAATATTATTTATCTGATAATGTGTAGAAGATAACAGTTTGATTCTTAATCATAAGCTAAAGTGACACAGTCCATAGAGAGAGTCCATAGTCTAAACCTAGAAAGAAAAGAGAGAGGTAGAAGGATAGATTTCTAGTTACTACTTTTCTTCCTTCATACCAGTAATATAGTCTTGTCCAGAAGGAAGAGTTATTATCACCCTTTTCCCCTCTAAATTTAGCTAAATTTGAAACTGATCATGAAGATGCAATAGTTGCTGTTAATAAGTCTAGTCTACTAGTAGAGTTTGCAAGCAGAGTTTTAGAGGACTACTTGTACTCACAGGTGTTTAATAAATGCTCGTTAACATAACTAATGAGGAAAAAATAATAATAGCTTACATTTATTTAGTGCTTCGTTTTTCCTCACTAATTCTGTGGAGTAGGACACCAGAGATGATGAGGTTAGAGTTAGAAGGGAATTTAGATTTCATCTAATTTAACTTTCTCATTTTACAGATCAGTAAGCTGTTGCCTAGAGGGAGAATTTGACTTCCCCAAGGTTGGTAGTACAAATATTGTTAGATAATGCTCAGTATACACCAGACATTTGGAGAACGCCCATTTGGCACTCATGCATCACCATTTAATGCTTTATTTTTTTCTGTCCTGATTCAGCTATTAAATGACAAAATTAGTTTTCTTCTTTTATATTAAAAAAACTATATTTTGTATTTTCCTCTGGAAATTTTGTGCAATAGTGACCACTAGCCAGAGGTAACTAGGATGAAGTTAATCAAACTTTGCTTCAGGGTATTGAAATTTCCAGGGCACTGACAGCACTTGTGTTCAACAACTGAGTTTAATTCTTGGTTATTAAGAATAATTAGTTAAAATAGGAAGCTTTTACTGTATGATATTCTCTCTCACCTTTATTGCTACCTTGCAGGTGAATGCTTTTCTGGTCAGACTGTATCAATTCCTTTATCAGTGGTGGTCTCTTGGTGCCTACTACTATTCACTGGGGTCTGGAGCTTGAATTGGTTAAATGGAGGTTCCTCTGAGACTGAACTTGGTCCTGAACAGAGGTGACTCAGTGGAGAGGGATAGAAGGTGCCTCATCCCACTGGTCCCAGCAGCAGTCAGAATTGATAGACATACATGCAATGATCTAAAGTCTTTGCTTGGTACATGTGAATTGCCAGGTTAATTCAGTTATAGAAAACTACATGTGTGACCAGATCAAAATGGAGTATCTTTAGAGAAGGTATATAAGAAAAATTAAATTTCAAGTTACCTAAGTAGGTAAAAATTCTTCTCAGTGTTTTATGAGAGTTTCTTTGAGGCATTCCTGCTTCTTCTATATCTGCCTAAAAGGCTCATAAGTATTATGCTGGGGTAACTTCCAGCTCCAACCCCTCAGCTTACTTTGCTTTACATTTTAAACATTAAACACTGAATTTTCAATGCTTTCTGTTGTGATCATCTGCACTAGTGGAAAAGAGCAAAAGTAATGGATAATTTGATGGGTATACTCAACAAGTCAAGTTAACAAGCATTTCTTTAGTGCTTACTATGTGCCAGGCACTGTGCTTAGGGCCAGGAATTGAAATGCAAGGAAAAAGAAAGACATCACCTGCCCTCAAGGATCTTACTTTCTAATAGGAGAAGATAACACATAAAAGGGAGTTTAAAAGTATGTGTGTTTGAGCACTGGTACGGGGCATGGTGTTGAAGACCACAGAGCTGGAAGAGGAATGAAGGAATAGCTAGCTTGGGCCTTTCCTCAAAAATGGAAGTTTTGGAGATTTACATTGGAAGGGAAGGGGGGGAGGTGAGAGGGAATGACTGAACCATACTCTCATTGGATTTAGCTTAAAGAAGGAATAACAAACACACTCAATTGGGTATGGAATTGCCCTACAGAAAAGTAGAGGGAAAGGAAATGGGGGAGGGAGGATAGAAGGTAGGGCAGACTGGGGGAGGGGGTAGTCAGAAGCAATCACTTTTGAGTAGGGACAGGGTCAAAAGAGAGAATAAAATAAATGGGGGTCAGGATAGGATGGAGGGAAATACTGTTAATCTTCCATAACGTGACTATTATGGAAGTGCTTTGCATAAATACACATGTGTGAGGGAGGGAGGAAGGGAGAGAATTTGGAACTAAATATTTTAAAAATGAATGTCAAAAATTGTTTTTACGTGCAACTGGGAAATAAGATATACAGGCAATGGGGTATAGAAATTTATCTTGCCGTACAGAAAAATAGGAGGGAAGGAGATAATGGGGGTTGGGGATATAGAAGAGAGGACAGTCTAGGGGATAGGTAATCAGAATACATGCTGTCTTGGGGTGGGAGGAGGGAAGAGATGGGGAGAAAATTTGGAACTCAAAGTCTTGTGGATGTGAATGTTGAGAACTAAAAATACATTAATTAATAAGAAAAAAAATAGAGGTTTTGGGAGGAACTCTCCAATAGGAGAAGCGGACCTAAGGGGCAAAGGGATATTCCAGGGAGAGAAAGCTGTTGAGGCATGGTGGTAAAGTCCAGAGAGTCAGAAGGAGGACTGGGAGAGGAATGAATAGTGAAGGAGACTGGACCTGAGATTTCACTGAAATAGGGAACTCCCAGGTAAGGAAAGCCCTTTTATCAATGCAGGTTGACAGCTTCTTTGCAACTTAGAGGTTTATTGAGAGCACTGCACAGTTAAGTGACTTGTTCAGGGTCACAAAATCAGTATGTGTCAGTGGTAAGTCTTGAACCTATGTCTTCCTGACTGTGAGGACAACTCTCTAATCACTATGCTATCTAAAATGCCTCTTCTTATATACTAGAAATGCAAATATTTGATTGTCTTAAAAAACACTTTAAATTGAGTAATGAAGCACTGATATTAGGCTCTATCAGGAGAAAATAAAAAGGGTGTCCTGTTTCACATGTAAATTCATGCAAAACACCAACCTAAACCAGGCTTTCTTCCCTCAAACCTTCCTGGAAATAGGGATGCTAGTTAATTAATTTGATTTAAAAATATCCTTACTGAGATGGAAGCTGGATGTAAATCAAGAGAAAATACCAAGTGATGTTAGAAAACACAAGTAACTTAATAAAATAGTAATAGTGATTATGCATCAATTTAAGAGCAAGATTTATTTTGGCTAAATGTGTTATATAAAGCCCTGGGAGTGAATTGAATGTTATGTGTACTCTGTGCAAGGTGCTCAAAGATCATCTTAAAGTCTAACTCAAACCAAAAACTATACCTGCCTATAGACCATCATCTGGAGGCCAAGGCTGAGACACCAAGAAGTAACTGCTCTATATGAATCTTTACCAAGAATATGGCATATTACTTCACTGCTTCCCTCAAAGATCAGGTGAGGAGAATGCATGTGGATTAAAAATGAAAGATAAAAAAATAGAGGGAACTTTTTGGTCGGTCTATTTTTAGTAAGACATGTATGAGTGGTGCCTGGAAACAAAATGCCAGCCAATATGAAAACCAGATTTACCACTTGATGGGTATACCTCATATAGCTCCAAGAAGAATCATGCTACTTCATGTTTTAGTTCTCAAAATCTAGGTAAAACTCATCATTTGTAGCATATATCGTAAGTATAGTGATTGAATAGCAATTGGTTTCCCCTACCAATTATAGTGTCACATTTGTTTAATAAGGAAGAAAATGCTGACTCTGGCTCAATTTTTTTTCCAGTTGTGAAGTAATTCCTCATATCTCCCTACATTTGAGAAGAAAATAATTTTATTTTTACATGATTTTCCTTATGAATAGGTTCCTTGCCGAAGGTCTGGTAAGAGAAGTCAAATATATCCATCACTGAAATTGAAGGATCATGGTGTTTACCAACGTGTATCACTGAGAGCAAGACACCTCCTTCTTTTGGTGGAAGAATGCTTCAATACTTCAATATATCTGGGTTGTCACTGATGTAGAGATGCCTAGTTCTGGGGGATATTGTAATCTTTTCATTTTGTGATCCTAGTTTACATTTTTCTAATGCCTAACAAATGATCTATTCAACTTGTGGAGTCACTCTTAATTCTTTTCACATTCTATGGTTCAATTGCAGCGCTTGGTCTATTAAGCTCTATTCTCTAACTACAAAGCCAGCCCACCTCAATGTTCAGATTATATATGTCTTACCTAGATAACATCTTTTGTGCTACTTCTTCCAATCAAGGACTGTTGGTAGCATTTGTTTCTGCCCAACATCAATCTTCCTTTTCTCTTACTAACATTTTGATTTCTTTTTTTAAGATCATGTTCCATGTATGGTAACTAGAAAGCACCACTAATAGAACATTAGGGCTACAGAGATGGGTTTGCATATCATTTTAAGTTTAGGATCATTGAAAGTGGTGCACAATTTCTCCAAAGGAATATAGTTACTCTTGCCCTCCTTTTAAATTCAGGATCAAGCTCATTGTATATCTGAAGTGCCTACCCAACATACTTTAGACAATTGCAAACTGATTGCTAAAAAGGTAAGGAAATCATGCAAATAAATACAGTAGGTCTTACAAATATAGATCTTGGTTGCACTACATAGATGAAATTCTAGTTGTATCTGAATCTTGCTAAAGTTCTTGCTTTTTTTTTTTAAAGAGATTGTTCTTTGTTCTTTATTAAACTATGCTCAATCAGCCTGGAGCTAAGATTTTAGGACTAAATTCTGAGGAGATCAGTGTTCCCATGGGCTGAAATCATTGATTCAGACTATCCTCCAAAAATTCTCTATAGTTGCTTTAATAGAAGAAAAGTTACTTAAAGGATCAGGAAGGTTTTTGTTCACCAGCAAATTTCACCAATTCCCTGCTGTCTGAGTCAAGTTTTTACGAGTTCTCAACCAGTGTACTGATATTCAGTTACTACTAGTTACTGAGCATAGTCTTCACCCAAATGATGGAAAAACCCATAACCAACATCTCTGTGAGGCACATTTATGTTAGAAAGAGCTTGTTAAATATGGGAATTTTTTAAAAAAAATATCAGCTAAGTAACCTTGTAAAACCTGTTTGATTTGTTAATCAAGATTCCAGAGCCCTGATGATGGACTGTGCTACATGCCTCCTGACCAAGAGGTGATCAATTCAAGAGCAGAGTAAAGTCAGTGTAGGAATGTGTTCTACTTGATCATGTATATTTATTACAAATGATTTATCTTTCTTTTTTCCCCCAGTGGGTAGAAGTAGGAAGAGGAGAAAATAAATGCTTGTTAATAAAAAAAAAAAATAAAAGACTCTAAAACTAAGGCTTTTTTCAGGATGTATTAACTCACACACTCTACTTAATTTTGTTTTAATTCTGTACCATCTCCGTTCAAGGAAGAATATGCATTGTACAAATCAGGTTAGTTTATGGGACATGAATGAAATGAGTCTTATCTCTTCATAGTAAGAGAATAGATTTTGCTAAACTCATCAGGAGTGTCTACAGTTTTGCAAACCACCTGTGCAGGGCAGTGAAAGAAACAGATTGTCAATGTTTTTTTTTTAATTTTTTTAATTTTTTTAATTTTTTTATTTTTTATGAGACAATGGGGGTTAAGTGACTCTCTCAGGGTCCCATAGCTAGCAAGTGTCAAGAGTTTGAGGCTGAATTTGAATTCAGGTCCTCCTGACTCCAGGGCTGGTGTTCTATCCACTGTGCTACCTAACTACCCCATCAATCCAAAATTTAATGACAAATTATTCACTGGGAGAAATCAGAAAATGATGACATGGCAAAAAAGAGGAGCTCACCTCTGTAGTTTAGAGTCTCACAATTCCCTAAATACCTGCTGAGAGAGAGAAAATAAGAGAAAATTATCTCAGCTTTAATGACAGCAATAGATACATCCCTTCACGTGGAAACTGAATCATAGTAAGGGCAAGGAAAGGAAGTGAATTTTTAAATGAGGTTCTCCCTAACCAGCTCTTAGAAAACCTGCTGGAAATGTTTTCTTCTTGACAGCAAGTGGGGAGAAATAGTGAAAGCAAAAGAGGGAAAGAGAGAAACAGTACATGTGACAAATCACGACAGCTTTTCTCAGCTGCTTTCAAAGTTCAGTTTTATGATAAAGTTCTTGATATCCAGGCATATTTGCTCAAACTACATTAATTTTCTCTTTCCACCTACCTTTATCCAGTGATGTCTTCATCTAGTCACGTAGGTGGGATATAGACACTGTGTGTGTGTTTGTGTGCGTGTGTGTGTGTTCATCCTTCCTTGCTGAAGAAGACCATGCTATCAGAGAAATGATCACATGACTTGCACTTGACTTTGTTTTGAGTGAGGAAGGGCTGTTCAGGTCACCAACCTCACTTCTCCTCCAGAGCCATCTGAATTCAGTGAGCAGATATTCATCAGGGTGACTGGAGATGACCCAGGATGAGGCAATTGGGTTTAAGTGACTTGCCCAAAGTCACATAGCTAGTGAGTGTCAAATGTCTGAGGTGAGATCTGGTCCTCCTGACTCCTGTACTGGTCCTCTATCCACTGCACCACCTAGCTGCCTAACCTATCAGTTAACTATGCATTGGAATCAACACAAAAAACCTCAGGCATTGGTGTTTAGAGATAAAGCAAGGAAAAGAGAAGCACGAAGGGGCAGGCATGCAGCCCCCAACCAAGCTAACCCTGTTGAAGTGGCCATTTCTTCAGCACTAACAATCTTCCATCAAGGTCTTTGGTCACTGAGCAGTTACCTAGGTCCTAAGTGTTGAGGTGTGGAGCCATCAGAATGCCAAGTAGATAGCCTGCGATGTGGTCATCTAGGGAGGTATGCTATTATGTGCAAGGGTGGAGGGCTATCCCCAGGTTAGCCATTCCTCCTGGCACACTCCTTTCCCAAACTGGAACAGGAAGGGGTATAGATATAATAGACACTCTGAAGGATAGAGTGAAATTAGCCTTGTTTGCTATATTGTCATTCTGAATATTCCTGATAGATATTGATGCCTCCTGGAGAATGATGTTTTCAATTTTCCACCATACATTCAATTCAATTTAATTCAATAGAGAGCATTTATTAAGTACTTACCATGTTAAAAGTACTGTTTTGGGGGTGGGACAGGAAGAGATAGAAAGACAGAATGAAACAGTTTCCGCTCTCAATAAATTTACATTTTACTGGTAGAAACACCATGTGCACAGGTAAGTATAGTTTAAAAAGTAAATATTTCAGAACAATTTTGATATTTTTTCACACTTTTCTACATAGTTCCAATGAGGTTGTAAGTCCCAAATTGGAAGATAGTAAAACTTTGGCCGGGGGCATTCATCAGAGAAAGTAGAAGGATTTCCTTATTTTGTTTTCCTTCCACAGGTCTACACAGGTTTTGAGCTCCTAGAAGGGCGGAACTCTGAGTTGTTTCAACATAGTGCAAGGAATGGGCTTCCTGAATATTTTTTATCTAGAGTTGATGGGTACAGGCTCTGAAAACCCCCCTGAGCTCTCCTTGAATCTTCCCACTTGATCTAGCATTTGTCTGAGGCATCCCACTAATCCTCTTTACTGACCTTTCATTGTCTCTGGCATTCATCTGAAGCATCTACCCATCCCAGTCAACTGACCTTCCGTTGTCTAGACGTGTCCTTACCCTAGACCTCAGTCTCCCTTGGCCATGTGGTACAGGTCCCTGGCATTCCCAGTCCTTCTCTGCTACCTCACAGTCACCCCAGCCTATTGGCCATTCCCATCATGATCTTCCCTAGACCCCTCCTCCAGTCACCTCAGACTACTTGGCCATTTTTAGATACCTCCCACAGTCTTTCTGTATGTAAGATCCATCTTGTTTCCGTGAAAGTGCTCAGATCCAATCTGGCCCACTTCCATTAGCAATATAAATGTTCAGATTTTTTGAGTTTAGCCAACATGGTGGATCTTTAATAAACCTTGTTTTTCTTTGACTGAAAGAAGGCTTGAGTTGAATTCATTTAGGCAGGCACTATGCATCACTATTTCAGGGTCCCAGCACCCCTAAACCGCAAGAGACTGATTCTTTTGTCTTCATGTTTAGACCCCTTCTACCCTTTCTCCCTGTTCCTTATATTTAGTTCACATAGGATAAAAACTGAAACAGAATAGAATGGAGGTAATTCATTCAATTTCAAGGGAAGAATGACCAACAGGACACAGGACAAGAAGAGTATCTATTTTCTTTTCCTGAGTGGAACCATAAAATCTCTGGTGGCAGCACAAATTATTCCTGTGAAATAGTGGAGAGCTGTCAGGCCAAAAGAGAGATGTATAACTTCTTTGAGAACAGATCGCAAGAGAAACATGGAGAAAAATTACTACACAACAGTTTTTTAGAAGAGGTTTCTAGGTTTTAATGCCCTGAAAGTTCTGTATAGACCTAAGATGTCTCTTCATGGCAATTTTATGTTCTCACAGTGCTGTAGTACCCAGAGAAGCTCATTTATTGAGAGACTTTCTGTGATGAGGTTGTATGTATATAGACTGTAGCACACAAGATTTGAAAGGAAAGACTGCAAGAAGTTTTGAGAGTAGAAATTGGTCAGAAATGGAGATAATCTCAGGTAGTTGGTGTGCTAGTGATGGAAAGAAGACAAAAGAATTGAGAGACTAGATGAAATGGAAATTTGTTGAAGCTAATGAGTATGGATTGTGAGATGTGTGATCACCAGTGGCAATGAAGTAGGGGCCACAGACACAGAGAAGAAATACACATTGCATTGTGTATGACCTTCCTAAGCTTTAGTACAGATTCTGATAGCGGTTTAGCCCAAGGCCAGAGGCACAATATCCTAAACAAGCAAAACTGTCTCTAGACAGTCCTACTCATTGAGAAAAAAAAGACTTAGGGTTATACATCCTTGAAACCTCATGTACCCAGATTCTATAGGTCTCTTATGATACTGATTCTAACAAGAACCAACAATATGATATGGAGCCAAAACAAACAGGCAAACAAAAAATCTTAATGAGTTCTTAGGTATAATATCCAGAATATATGAGATAACAGTGGTCCTACCGCTCTGCCCTGATCAAACAATTTCTATAGTATTCTGTCTAGTTCTGGGCAACACATTTTACAGAGGGTGTTTAGAACCTGAAGGTTAGCCAGAGGAAGGAAACCATGATGATGACATGCTTGGGATTAGGCAGTGCAAAGAATGAGCGAAAGAAGTGAAGATATTAAGCCTGGAGAAGACCCAGGAGGATGTGACATGGAAGAGAAGGATTCTATTTATTGTTTAGTTTTACCTCAGGGGAGAGAGAGAGATGAGCAATGGATGACATTTTGGGACAAAAGATGTATTTCCATGTAATAAAAAAATCTCCTTACAATTAGAGGGTAGTAGATTTTCCCATTAGTGAAGGTGTGATGATCACTTGTTAGAAATGTTGTAGAGAAGTTTTTGTTCAGATGAGGGCTGGATTTATCTAGATGGTCTCTGAAATGCCTTCTTGCTTTGTGACTCTGTGAAGATGCCTATACACTGTTGGAAAAAAAAGTCTAAATGCTAAAATATTTTGACATTCTACTAAGCCAACCATTTAAAGCTCCTACTGTGAATAAAGCACAGAGAAATTCAGTTTTGTAAGTTTAAAATATACACTAGTATAATGGAAGTGGGATGGATAGGGGAGAGTGAGACTGACCAGGTAGCATCTAAGCTTGAGAGCATTAAAGGGACTCTGAGTACATGCCCACTCATAGTGGGTGGCGGCTGCTGAGCCTGATTCTGAAAGTGTGTGATAACTCAGAAAAGAGGAGCTTGGTGTTCCACCTCAGAGTGTGCCTAGGTATGCTGTGACTGTTTCCTGATCTGCTTACCTGTGAAATGAAGAAAAGCCTTTTAATTTGATGCTGAGCTGGAACTGAGTAAGCATACAAGAGACCCTACCTGCGCACTTCTTGCTTCTTTTCCTTCTTGCTGGCTACAAAGTTTAGTGACAAATCTCTGAGCTCTGGAGAGCTAAGGGGTGGGATGCTCTGCCCCTCCATCAGGTCAACCCATGAATACATAACTTCCTAGGAAAGCCTGTGTATGTGATGAGTCCATTTGCTTCAAGAGAGATAGAGCCTTTCTTTCTCTGGGGGAAAGATTGCCTATTTTTTCTAGTGGATTTTCAAACTACAACATTTTAATATCCAAAGTCCCAAATAAAGATCACTTCTATGGATTGTTTTTGTAAGCAAAACAGACTTTAATGCTTTGTATGCTTATTCAATTCATCATTTAAAAAAAATTTTGGATTATTTAATCTACTGTAAAAGTAAGCACCCTGACATGTATAGGGGGCACTGCTGTCACAGATTCTTAGATCTGCATTTATAAAAGGAAAGGCAACTTTTGAGGGGTCAACAATCACTTTAATCAAGTACATGTGTCATTCACTTAGTTTAGAGGAAAAAGTCAGTACCCTTAACTTCAGAGACAATACAGAGAAATCAAAATCAATAGACGTTTCCAAATGTGTGACATAAGCAATACATGCATCATAGAGCAACAGACAAATTCAACTGGATGACCATAGTTACCAGAGAGGGAAACACTAACATCTGGGTTTTCAAAGCTGGAGGGTTCCTTGGAGGCTTCCCAGAGTCTCGTCTGGCCAAACAAATACTTCTAGTCAGTAAGCCCCAAAGTAAAACTTCACTCTCAGAGTATTTATACATATATGAGAGCCAGAGAGCATCATAACCTTTGAGAACCAGTGCCTCATTAGAAAAGGTGTATGCCTTTCTACAAATCTTCTCAAATCAAACTCTGTTTAATGGTCATGGCTAGTAATGGGTGAGGAAGATCTTTAATTACATTAAAATAGCTAACACTAAAATATGTATACTGTTTGTAGTTAAAGAAACTCTTATTTCTGTACTTTACTCCTAGTAAAGACTCTTGGTTGATAAAGGCAAGATTCAATCAGAGGCCCTTGAATATACTAAAACAAAAAGAGCAAAGGTCCTACTTTGTTTGCTATCACATCCATTCATATTTAAAATTGCAAGAGTTGCATTAATATATTCCTTTATTTTTTCTGAATTAAGATCCTTTTCCTCTTTTTTTGTAAAGATAGTATTTTGTCTTTTATTTTAGTTTGACAACCCCATCCCCACTAGCTCTCTTCCCCTCACTTACAATGTCCCTTCCCCAATCTGTCATTCCTTCATCTAGTTTTGATTGCTTTTTTATCTAATTATCAAATACTTTTTTCAACTTAAGTAACCTAGTAAAATAGTCCTTCCCTTCTTTCTCTTTAACTTGTTTTATTATTACTTATTTTATATTTTGTGCCTTTTTCTAGAAGGGATTTCTTTCCCTCATTCTTTTTGTTATTTATTTTCCCTTTCTGTCTAGTCTAAATTTTTATTGTTTGATTCATAGTTCTCATACATATTTATTTTTTAATTCATCTCTGTATTTCTCATGGAATCAAGCTTTCTAAACACCTATTTTGAGTTCTCCCTTCTAAACAGTTTCTATGTTATCGTGTTTTTTAAATCTTTCTCCTTGACCTCCTTTTTCTGTTGTACTTTAGTCTTAGAAATAAAAATGCTGCAATAGATAGAGAGAAGTAGTCATTTGACAGGAATTGTCTTATATTACTGATTGTATATTCCTCTTTCCCCCTCCTCTCTATGGCCCCTCCCCCCAGGATCTCTGATTCCCCTTCTTCTGGGGCAGGTTGCTCTCCATGGAGGCATTAGGGTTCTTTTTGACTTTCAGAGGGTTTTGGGGGTGGGTGAGTGGTCACAATTTTTCTTGCCAACTTGTTATATATTGCTTTTTAAAAATTTAACTTTTGTTTAACTTTTTTCAATTACATATAAACAAAGATTTTTAACATTTGTTTTCTTTAAATTTGAGTTCCATATTCTCTCTCTCTTCTTCCCTTCCCCCTCCATCACTAGGGCAAGCAATTTGATATAGATTATACATGTATAGTCACGTAAAACATTTCCATAGTAGCAATGTTACAAGAGAACATGCAGACTCCCTGAAAACAGGAATAATAAAGTAAGAAAAAAGGATACTGCAATCTACATTCAGACTCCATCAGTTCTTTCTCTGGAGATGGATAGCATTTTTAATCATAAATCTTTCAGAACTGTCTTAGATCATTGCACTGCTGGGAATAGTTAAGTCATTTGCAGTTGATCAGCAAACAATATTGCTGTTACTGTGTACAATGTTCTCCTGGCTTTGCTTTGTTTACTTTGCATCAGTTCATGTAAGTCTTCTCAGGTTTTTCTGAAAGCATCCTTATCTTCATTTCCTATAGTACAGTAATATTCCTTCACAATCATAAACAACAAGTTGTTCAGCCATGCCCCAATTGATGGGCATCCTCTCAATTTCTAATTCTTTGCTAAAAGGAGCTGCTTTTGTAGCTATATATATATATATATATATATATATATATATATATATATATATATATATATATATATATATAATATAATAAGTAATTATAATATATAATATATACATAAGTAAAATATAAAAACATTCTTATTTTTGTACATATAGGTCCTTTTCCTTTGATCTCTTTGGGGTACAGACCTAGTAGCAGTATTGCTGGGTCAAAAGATATGCATAGTTCTCTAGCCCTTTGGACATAGTTACAAACTGCTCTTCAGAATGCTAAACCCTTACATTTGTAAAGTTTCTTTACCCCCCTTTCTGCATTCAGCCACAGTTCTCCCTATTGAATTACATTCTACTTGCTCCTCCTCTCAAGTTCATTGTCAAGCTTATTTTGAATCCCGATTTTATCTTCCACAATGCTAATTCTTCCAACTTTGTATCAAACCCTACTTAAAGTTCCATCTGTATGTTTCTTAACAAATTCCTGGCCATTACAGAATGTGTCAGGAATTCGGTTAAGGTGTAATTGGGAAATGTTTTAAAAATACAAAACAATATAGGTCATGTTAGTTTGTAGTTTTCTAAATCAATATGCAGGATTGATGCTTTTGAAATGTGTTGCTGGAGAAGATTTTTGAGAGTCCCTTGGACAACAAGGAGATCAAATTAGTCAATACTTAAAGAAATTAATTCAGGTTATTTACTAGAAGGTCAAATACTGAAGTTTGAATACTTTGACCATGGAAAGATCGAAGGCAAAAGGAAAAGGGATGGCAGAGGATGAGATGCATAGACATTGCCATAGAAACAAAGAACATAAACTGGGACAGACTTTGAGAGACAGTGGAGGCTGGAAGGAACTGGTGTGTCATGTGTCATGAAGAGTCTACTTGAATGAACAAATGAGCTATAAGAAAGTAAATATGTGCCTGGAAGGGATCCATTTCTTTTTTTTTCTTTTTTTTATTAAATTTATTTATTTATTTAACTTTTTACATTCATTTTCACAAAATTTTCGGTTCCAAATTTTCTCCCTATTTATCCTCTCCCCCAACCCCAATACACCAAGCATTCTCATTTTCCCTATCACCAATCTGCCCTCTCTTCTATCATCCCTCCCTTCTCTTGTCCCTATCTTCTCTTTTGTCCTGTAGGGCCAGATGACTTTCTATTCTCCATTAACTGTATTTCTTATTTCCTAGTAGCAAGAACAATACTCAACAGTTGTTCCTAAAACTTTGAGTTCCAAATTCTCCCCATCCCTTCCTCCCCACCCATTCCCTTTGGGACAGCAGGCAATTCAATACAGGCAATATCTGTGTCGTTTTGCAAATGACTTCGATAACAGTCGTGTTGTATAAGACTAACTGTATTTCCCTCCATCCTATTCTGCCCCACACTGTTTCTATTCTGTCTTTTGATCCTGTCCCTCCCCAAGAGTGTTGACCTCAAATTGCTCCCTTCTTCCATTGCCCTCCCTTCCATCATCCCTCCCTCCCTGCTTATCTCCTTCTTCCCCATTTTTCTGTACTGTAAGTTAGGTTTTAATACCAAAATGAGTGTGCATTTTACTCCTTCCTTTAGTCAAATGTGACGAGGGTAAACTTCATGTTTTTTTCTCAGCTCTCCTCTTTTTCCCTCCACTAAAAAGTTTCCTGTTTGCCTCTTGAATGAGATATAATTTACCCCATTCCATTTCACCCTCTCTCCTCCCACTACATTTCTCTCTCACCATTTACCTTAATTTCTTTTCAGATATGGTCCCATCCTATTCAATTCACTCTGTGCTCTCTGTCTCTGTGTATGCATGCTTGTGTGTATGTGTATGTGCGTGCACACATGTACATGTGTGTGTGTGTGTACATCTGTGTGTGGTCCCACCAACTATCCAGATACTGAAACATTTTAAGAGTTACAAATATTGTCTTTCCATGTAGGAATGTAAACAGTTCACCTTTGGTAAGTCCCTTATGACTTTCCTTTGCTGTTTACTATTTCATGCTTCTTCTCATTCTTGTGTTTGAAAGTCAAATTTTCTTTTCAGCTCTGGTCTTTTCATCAAGAATGCTTGAAAATCCTCTGTTTCATTGAAAGACCATATTTTCCCCTGAAGTATTATACTCAGTTTTGCTGGGTAGGTGATTCTTGGTTTGAGTCCTAGTTCCTTTGACTTCTGGAATATCCTATTCCACGCCCTTCGATCCCTTAATGTAGAAGCTGCTAGATCTTGAGTTATCCTGATTGTATTTCCACAATACTGGAATTGTTTCTTTCTAGCTGCTTGCAAGATTTTCTCCTTGACCTGGGACCTCTGGAATTTGGCCACAATGTTCCTAGGAGTTTCTCTTTTTGGATCTCTTTCAGGCAGTGATCGAAGGATTCCTTCAATACTTATTTTGCCCTCTGGTTCTAGAATCTCAGGGCAGTTTTCCTTGATAATTTCATGAAAGATGATGTCTAGGCTCTTCTTTTGATCATGACTTTCAGGTAGTCCCATAATTTTTAAATTGTCTCTCCTGGATCTATTTTCCAGGTCAGTTGTTTTTCCAATGAGATATTTCACATTACCTTCCATTTTTTCATTCTTTTGGTTTTGTTTTATGATTTCTTGGTTTCTCAGAAAGTCATTAGACTCCATCTGTTCCATTCTAATCTTGAGAGAACTATTTTCTTCAGTGAGCTTTTGAACCTCTTTTTCCATTTGGCTAATTGTGCTTTTGAAAGCATTCTTCTCCTCATTGACTTTTTGAACCTCTTTTGCCAATTGAGTTAGCCTATTTTTCAAGGTGTTATTTTCTTCAGCATTTTTTTGGGTCTCCTTTAGCAGGGTATTGACCTGTTTTTCATGCTTTTCTTGCATCTCTCTCATTTCTCTTCCCAGTTTTTCCTCCACCTGTCTAACTTGATTTTCAAAATCCTTTTTGAGCTCTTTCATGGCCTGAGCCCACTGGACATCCACCTCGGATGTCTGGGATAGAGAGGCCCTGACCTCCACATCTTTCTCCAATGGCCGGCATTGTACTTCATCATCAGAAATGAAAGGAGGAAGGAACATCTCTTCCCCAAGAAAGTAGCTCTCTATGGTCTTATTCTGCTTCCTTTTTCTGGGCATTTTCCCAGCCAGTTACCTGACTTCTGAGATTCCTCTCCACCCCTGCCTAGATCTGCCCATCCAATGCTTGGGGTCTGAGATTCAAATGCTGCTTCCCAGTCTCAGGGCTTTCAGTGGCGGCAGCGGCTGCTATTCAATGTGAGCCTAAGTTCTGGTTCTTGGGTGGGGGCAGGGCCGCCTGCCAGGCTCAGCTCCCTCAGGGGTTTTATGCAGAGACCTGAACTTCTGCCTGCTGCTCTGGGAGTCCCAGCCGCCGCTGCTGCCTCTGCCTGCGCTGCTTCCTGCCACTGCCTCTGCTGCTCCCTCCGCCACTGCCTCCCAAGGAGGCCCGAGCCATGGAGTCACCTCACTCCCCTCTTGGCCAGCCCAGATGTCTCTCTCACTGACCTGTAGCGTCTGTGGATGGGGGGACCTTCCTGGCTGCCGGATAGTCCATCCCTGAAGCCTGCTGGCAACTGCTCCTCTGGGGCTGTGGCCAGGGCAGTGTTGGGGTGGGCTCCACTTTCTGGGGCACGACGGACCCCAGGGACCGCTCTCCAGGGTTCTCTGGAACAGAAATCTTTTCCACTGTGTTTCTGTGCACCTTGCAGTGATCCAGAATTTGTGGGAAGTTCTTTTTGCAGGAAATTTATGGGCTGTGGATTTGGAGCTAGCATACATGAGTCTTTCTATTCCGCCATCTAAGGGATCCATTTCTGTTTTAGTTTGATACCACTGCTAAATTACCGATGAAAATAACCAACTATAAAATAATGGAATTGTAGAATTGGAAGGGATCAAATACTATCTAATTGGAGAATATTGGCTAAAAGATACTGGTTTCTAATAGTGTAGGTTATTGTTATTCTTTATAGCACCATTTTGATTTATTTGTCAAGAACTTTTCCACATTCTAGGAAACTGATTCCTTAATCTTTTGCATTAATGTCTTTATAGGTATCAGAATTGAACTATTGGTCTTTATACTCTATAATAAATAAATATCACGCGAGCCCCTTTCTTCGGAATGTTGGCTTGCTTCTGGGTCTTCTTTATGACTGCTATGAGATCAACTCTTTAAGTACTCTGGAGTATGGAGTGCAGGTTTCACAACAGCTTAATTTTTGACCATATCTGTAATGAAAGCAGTATGGAGGAATGCCTGGTATAGACATTCCTCCCTCTTCCATTGCAGATTGACATTTTTCTCTAAATTCTTGTTTTATTGAGTTGCCTTGGCTCTTTAAGTGGGGATTTGACACAAAGTTGGAAGAATTAGCATTGTGGAAGATAAAATTAGGATTCAAAATGAGCTTGACAAGTTAGCAGGAGAGGTAGGGATTGAAGAAGATCAAGTAGAATGCAGTTCAATAGGGAGGTTGTGACTTGGGCACAAACCCAGAGCAAGTATAAGACAGAACCAGGACCTGAGTCCAGGTCTTCCTGACATTATGCTAGTGCTCAAACTACTGGGCCACACTGCCTCCCTCCTCCAGATTCATCTTTCCTTAAATCCTTTTATGTCCTAGTATTATGTGTTATACCAGCTCTTTTCTCTTTCTACTTCCTCCTTTTATGATTTTTTTTCGCTTATTTACGGAAAGATTTAAATTTTTTTAGCACCCTTTTCATTGATTTCCCTGTTATCTCTTTCTCTATTATACTGTCTGCAGTCTTTTTATTTTTTACTTTCCAGTTTTTTAAAAAAAAATTTCAAGTAATCCATCTTCTCATAATTGCAAAGAACTAACTTCCTTTCAAGTTTACTTTTTCTCCCTACACAGGAGTAAAAAAAAAAAATTCTGAAAATTATGTTGTTTTAATTATTTATTTACTTTGTTAAATTTATTTTATTTTAAATTTAATTAATGATTTTTGAAAAAAGAAGATACACATTTCTATTACAGTCACATTTTGATTATTTGTATCAAATGAAGGGGAAGAGATGTGTGGATTATTAAAAACAAAAATATCAACAATAAACCCAGTTAATCTGTAAATCAATCATACAGAAAAGTTTGATTAATGGAATATTTGGTAAAAGGTTGTTTTAGGTAACTGAATTGCTCAGCTGTTTTTATTTCAACACGTTGAAAATCTTTACTAAATGTATTAGTCCATTGCAAGTTTTAGTGAGTAGAGTACACAGGCCATTTTTAGAAGTCTAATTTTGCAATACCTGAGAGTCATCATTCTCAGCATAAATGTTTGTTGCCCAATACAGGAGTAGTAGATTATGTATATCAAATTGAATAGGTAGTGAACTCCTCAATAAAATGATGGTTTTTAAATTAATTAAAAAAACCCCAAACGCAACTTTCTGATATGAATTTGCTTTCTTATGATTTGCTTCACCTGCCCCCCCCCCCCCCAAGTTAAGCACATCTGTGGTGAATGATTGTGAAATGAGAGAGGGAAAGAAAACTGAGGGAGAAATTGAGGGCTGAATTAATTGTTTCAGCTAGAGTAACTGACGTTTTATTGTATTTGACATTGTAATATAACACAGACACAAAAACCCTTCATTTGTTATCCTCTCCTCCCCCTCTCCCAGATAGTTGACTCTAGCTCAAAGCACAGACTCAGTTAATCAGATAACCGTAAAGACAATAAACTTCAAAGAATAAAACTAAAAATAAGCCAAGTAAGCAATTATTAAGCATCCTCTAACTGTCAAGAATGAAGCAATTCATACTTTCTCCATTTATTTAAATCTGATTTTATTTACATAAAATTATTTTTGCAATTTTGTTTATATGATTCCTGGGTTTCTTTTGGCAGGTGTCCTCCTGAGTATTTTATACTGTCTTGCGGAGTTTTGTTTGTGATATATAGGAATGCTGATGATTTATGTGGCTTTACTTTATATCTTGATACTTTGCTAAAATTATTGTTTCAACTAACTTTTTAGTTGAGTCTTTGAGACTTTCCAAGTCCCATCCACAGAAAGAGATAGTTTTGTTATCTCATTTTCTATTCTGACACCTTCTATTTATTTTTCTTCTATTATTGCCTTTGCCAGGATATCCAATACAATAGTGAATAATATTAGTGACATTATTGTTTTACATTTGATTTTATGCAGAAGACTTCTAATATATCCCCATTACAAATTTTACTTCCTGGTGGTTTTAAGTAAATGGTTTTTTTTTATCAGTTTAAGGAAAAATCCATGTATATCTATACTTTCAAGTATTTTTTTTAATGAAAGTGAGTGTTGTAGTATATCAAAAGCTTTTTTATTGATGCAATCAATTCCTCATATTAAATCTTCCTTGCCTTCCTGCTATAAATTCTGCTTGGTCATAATATATAATCTTTGTAATATATTGTTGTAGTCTTTTAGCTAGTATTTTAGTTAGAATTTTTTACAACCATATTTATTAATGAAATTGGTGTATAATTTTCTTTCTCTCTGTTTTCTCTTCCTGGTTTAGATATCAATATCATAATTGTTTCATGAAAGAATTTTGGTAGGACCCCTTCTTTGCCTATTATTCCAAAAATATTTAATATTGGAATTAGTTGGTCTTTAAGTGTTTGATACAATTCACTTGTAAATCTGTCTGGTCCTGGTGGTCTTTATTTTCCCTTGGGAAGTTCATTTATGGCCATTTCAATTTCTTTCAAAAAAAATCGATCATTTCCTCTTCTGCTAATCTAGATAGCTTATATTTTTGTAAATAGTCTTCCATTTCACTTAAATTGTTAAATGTATTGGCCTGTAATTGGGTAAAACAGCTCCTTAAAGTAATTGCATTGATTTCATCTTCATGAGTGGTATATTCTTTTCACTTTTTATACTATTAATTTATTTTCTTTTCTCTTTCCAAAATCATATTAAACAGTGATTTATCTATTTTACTGTTTTTTCATAAAACCAGTTCCTAGTTTTATTTATTAATTCAGTGGGTTTTTCCCCTCAATTTTATTAATCTCACTGTTAATTTTTGGGATGTCCAATTTAGTGTTTAATTGGAGATTTTATTTTGTTATTTTTCTAGTTTTTTTAAAGTGCATACCCAATTCATTGGTCCTCTCTTTCTCTATTTTATTGATGCAAGCATTTAGAGATGTAAAATTTCTCCTGATTACTGCTTTTGTTGTATCTCATAGTTTGATATGTTATCTCATTATCATTCTGTTTAATGAAATTATTTATTGTTTCTATGATTTGTTCTTTAGCCCATTCACCCTTTAAAATTGGGTTGTCTCCATTTATTTTTTAATCTATGTTTCTGTGGTCCCTTATAAAATACAATTTTATTGCATTGTGATTTGAAAAGGATGTTTTTAATATTTCTGCTTTTCGGGCAGCTAGGTAGTACAGTGGCTAGAGCACCAGTCCTGAAGTCAAGAGGATTTGAGTTCAAATCTGGTCTCACACACTTATTAGTTATGTGACCCTGAGAAAGTCACTTCACATCAATTAATTGTCTCCTTCAAATTTTTTTTAAATTCTCCTTTTCTGCTTTTAACTGTAAAAATTTTATGCCTAATAGATGATAAATTTTTGTAAAGGTACCATGTACAGGTACAGAAAAGGTATATTCCTTTCTATTCCCATTCAATTCTCTCTAGATAGCTATCATATCTTGCTCATCTAAAATTCTATTCACTTACTTTATTTCTCTCTTGTTTATTTTTGGTTAGATTTATCTAGTTCTGAGGGGGAAGATGAAAGTCTACTACTATTATGTTACTACTATGTATTTCCACCTTAATTTCTTTTCCTTTTCTTTTAATCATTTAGATGATATAGTATCTAATTTTACCAAACAAATAATTACAACCAAGGGAGGTTGCAAACACATATATAAGTATATGCAGAAAAATATAAAGAGAATAAACAAAGATAAACTCAAGGTAGTCAGAAGGAGTGCTAACAGTTGTCAGGGGAGGCAGTCAGGAAAGGTTCCATGTTGAAGTTAATGCTTGAATACATTTTGAAAGAAGAAAGAGATTTCACGAGGCAGATGTGAACAGGAAGTACATTCCAGGCACTATCTGTATGACCTTGAGGGGCTCACTTCACTTTTCTAAACCCAGTTTTCTTCACATATAAAATGAAGGGATTAGATTAGATGATCTGAGATGCCTTATAGTTCTTGATGCTAAGAAATAATGTCAAAAACTTATATGAACTGATGCAAAGTGAAATGAGCAGAACCAGACACTGCTGAACACAGTAAGAGTAATATTATATGAAGAACTGTGAATGACTTAGCTATTCCTAGCAATACAATGATCCAAGACAATCAGAAAGAACTCATGATGAAATATGCTATCCACTACCAGAGAAAGAAGTGATATTGTCTGACACAGACAAACATATTTTTTTCTTTTCTTTTCTTTTCTTTCTTTCTTTCCTTCTCTTTCTTTCTTTCTTTCTTTCTTCTTCTTTCTTTCTTTCTTTCTTTCTTTCTTTCTTTCTTCTTCTTTCTTTCTTTCTTTCTTCTCTTTCTTTCTTTCTTTCTTTCTTTCTTTCTTTCTTTCTTTCTTTCTTTCTTCTTTCCTTCCTTCCTTTCTATCTTTCTCTCTTCCTTTCTTTCCTTCCTTTCTTCCTCTTCTTTCTTTCTGTCTTCTTGTAAAATTATGAATATGGAAATACTTTACATTATTGAACATGTATAACCTATAGTGGATCGTTGCCATTTCAGGGAGATAGGAGGGTGGGAAGGAGGAAGGGATGGGATTTGGAACTCAAAACTTAATAAAAATGTAAAAAATAGTTTTAAACATGTAATCAGGGAAAATAAATACTATGTAATATAAAGAAATATGTCAAGGTTATGAACCTGGAAGAATGGTGGTTCCTTCCACAGAAATAAGGAACTTTAGACAAAGAGTTAGTTTTGATTATAAAGTAAGTTCTGTTTTGGACATATTGATTTTGATGTGTCTTTGGAGTATCTCATTTAAAATGTCTAGTAGGCAGCTAGTAATATGGAATTGAAACTCTGGGGAGAGACTGGAGCTGAATATGTAGATCTGTAAGTCATTTTGCACAGAGAATTAACCCACCAGAGCTGATAAGGTCATCAAAAGAAAGAAGGGTGCTTGGGACAGAGTTTTGGGGAAACATTCCTAACTGAGGTCATGATGATGACCTCAAAGAGGAGACTAAGAAAGGAGTGGTCAGACAGTTAGGAAGGGAAACAGGAGAAAATACTACAGGAAAACCTAGAGAGAGAAGAGTATCATGGAGGAGAGAATGGTCTACAGTCTCAAATATTGTCAAAAAATCAAGAAAGTAGAGTGAGAAAGGACAGATAATAAGATTTAATTGAGCAGGCTTAGTTGAGTTATGAGGTCAGAAACCAGGTTGCAGATGGTTGAGAACTGAGTGAAAGAAGAAATGGAGGCAAGGGGAGTCAAAGACAGCTTTTTCTAGGAGTTTGGTTGAGTGAAAATTTATAGCATATAGTACTTTATAGGTTTCAAAGTGCTTTACATATCTTAGCTCGTTTTATCCTCCCAACAACCCTGTAAAGTAGCCCTATAATTATCCCTATTTTATGGTTAGGGAAATTGAAGCACATGGAGGTTAAGTGACTTGCCCAGGGTTATACAACTTGAGAGTATCTGAGACAGGATTCGAATCCAGTTCATTCAAACTGCAAGTCCTGTGCTCTATCCACTACTTTGTAATAGAAAGGAGGAAGGATATTGGTGGGTAGACCAGTTTGGCAAGAACCTGGAATCAAAAATATTATATAACTAATCATATGCAATCATCTTTTTTATTATACTATATTATAGAAATGCTTTATTTCATAAATTAAAAATAAGATAAATAAAAATGAATAATTGTTAACATTTTTATAACACTTTAAGATGTGAGAAATGCTTTATGTGAATTAGTTCATTTGAATATATGAAGCAAGATAGTATGAGAAAAAACTGATCAGTTCATGGAGAGCCTCAACATTTCTGAATGAGAAATTGATATTTTATTTCAAAAACATTGAGTAGAATAGAAAAGTGGCATAATCATATTGGACTCATTAGGCTCATTACTTGGACTGTGGAGCATGGATTGGAGAGTAGATAGATTGGAGAGCAGAAGATAAGTTTGGTTAGAATTACAAAAGCTCAGGCAAAATGATGTCCTGAACCAGGAAAGTTGCAGAGCAAAGTCTAGAGGAGAGGAGGAGAAGGATTGGAGATAGATTACATAAGTAAAAGTGATAAGACTTGGCAACTTAATGAATGTGTGAGGAAACAAAAAGAAAAGACTCAGATTGACTGTGAGGTTCAGAGATTGGGTGTTTGGGAGGATAGGGATATCATTAAGAGAAATAGAGAAATTGGAAGAAGGGACCAGTTGAAGGGTAGAGGACATCATAAATTCAAATTCAGATGTGTTGAGTTTGTGGTGCTGTCATGACATTCAGCAAGCATTTTGGAATATGGGACTAGAACCTTGGAGAGAGTTTGGAGATCGAAGTATAGATTTGGGAGTCACTTTTGTTATAATTGAAACTACAAGAATAGATGAGATCACCCAGGAAAAGATTCTAGTGAGGCAATAAAAGGTCCAAGATAGAACCTTGGGGGTTTAATTATGATTAAGGGAAGGGAGGAAAGGAGAAGAATCAGCAACAGACAGATGGTATGGTCAGAGTTAGGAAGGATGAGTATAAATGGATAAAGACTAAGTTGTGATTTATTTTGAGGCTGGGAGAGTGAGACTAAATTCACTAGCTCTTTTTAAAAAACACAGGAAAATGATGGTATGAGGATGAACATGGTTTCACTCAGTTCCTTTTCCATTTTAGAAAGCACTGTCTGAGGAATACTTGTCCCAGTAAAGGCAGCATAGTAATAACTAAGAAGTTAGATGGTTTTTTGGCTATCATTCTAATGAAAATTGAACTAAGGGAATCAGAAGAAATCCCAAAGGAGAGAGGTGTTAAAAATAGGCTTGATCTTAAGGGGGAACATCTACTACCTTCTGTGATCAACCTAGTCAAGGGGAAGAATTTTCAAGCCTTTGGCTGAAAGATCTATAACCTTATCCCGCCAGTAAATGAATTAGTAACAATATCACCCCCAAGTGGACGGTGGAGGTGCTGAAAGAGGTTATTGAAAGGAGTTGTAATTTGCCTTTGCTAGCCCAGATGAGAACTGGATAGGTGAATACCGGTTATAGCCAAAAATGTAATGCCTCCTGGGGAGCAGCAGAGACAGGACACCTGATGGCATGTGCCGGAATAGCAGAGAACAGTGCAGTGATATTGCCAGCAGATGCCTCTAGTGTGTACTACAAGATGCATGAGTTCCCCTAGAAATAGATAAATAAATCATTAGATTTAGCAGTTTAGTCATTCGTTAGTTGAGAGAGAGAGAGAGGGAGAGAGAGAGAGAGAGAGAGAGAGAGAGAGAGAGAGAGAGAGAGAGAGAGAGAGAGAGAGAGAGAGAGAGACAGAGAGACAGAGAGACAGAGAGAATGTGTGGGGTAAGTGGGGTATGTGTATGTTGAAGGGCTGGAAATGTAAAAGAACTCACAAGATTTTAAGGAGGGATCCTCTTGTGAGGAAATGGAACTGGCAAGTTTTGACTAATCTTTTTCATGAATGGAAGAAGATAAGTAGGATAATCAGTTGATTGGTCAACAGAGTCATGAGATGACTTTCTTCCTTCCTTCCCTCCCTCCCTCCTTCCTTCCTTCCTTCCTTCCTTCCTTCCTTCCTTCCTTCCTTCCTTCCTTCCTTCCTTCCTTCCTTCCTTTCTCTCTTTCCTTTCTTTCTTTCTTTCTTTCTTTCTTTCTTTCTTTCTTTCTTTCTTTCTTTCTTTCTTTCTTTCTTTCTTTCTTTCTTTCTTTCCTTTTTTCTTTCTTTCTTTCTCTCTCTGTCTCTCTTTCTTTGTCTTTCTCTCTTCTCTCTTTCCTTTCTTTCTTCTCTCTCTCTCTTCTTCTTCTTTCTCTCTCTTTCCTTCTTCTCTCTCTTCTCTCTTTCTCTCTTCTCTCTCTCTTTCTTCTTTCTTTCTTTCTCTCTTCTTTCTTTCTTTCTCTCTCTGTCTCTCTTTCTTTCTTTCTCTTTCTTCTTTCTTTCTTTCTTTCTTTTCTTTCTTTCTTTCTTTCTTTCTTTCTTTCTTTCTTTCTTTCTTCTCTTCTTTTCTTTCTTTCTTTCTTTCTTTCTTTCTTTCTTTCTTTCTTTCTTTCTTTCTTTCCATCTTAGTAGACTGAGGATAAGAAACAAGTAAAAGGAAGGCTTGAAGATTCATGAAATGGAGGGTATAAGAATAATTACACCAGCAGTGGCCAGTATTTATATATCATTATATAGATTACAATGCATTTTATATCCCTTTTTTCATTTGATCCTTTCATTTGTCCCTATTAATTAACCCTATTATTCTTCCCATTTTAAAATAAAAAAACTGAGTGAAGTTAAGGGTGTTGCACAGGGTCACAAAAGTAACATGTATTTGGGGCAAGATTCAAACTCAGGTCCTCCTGAGTGCAGCATTCTATGCCTTGGTCTTCTTAACTGATAACGACGGATGGAACAAAGTCAATTAATTGAGGGCGTTTTAGCAAGGTACGCTGCCTCTTCTTTCGAGATCAGAAGGAAAGAAGAGAAATTGGGTGAAGGCATTGAGTGTTTTAGGGAAAGGCAGGAGGGTAGTTGCGAAAGTTTCTTTAGGACGGTTTCAATCATCTCAATAAATTAAGAAGTAAGCTCATTTCCTGAGAATGAAAGGTAGGGTTTGGGGCTGGGAAAAAGAGGGCACATTCAAAATCTGCCACCCAACATTTTTGCAAAAAAATTGTACTTGACCAGGACTTACCTCCAATTCTTCAAAGAAAAATACAATGAAATAAGATGAATTTTAAGATAAAGAATCCATTTTCCTCTGTTATCAGTGTGTCCAAAGGGTAGAAATCTCTTACTACTTCATGGGTGTGATCTATAAATCTAAACTTTGCTCCTACCATTTTTATTGCTCACAAATGTTTGCTTTTTAAGGAAGACTGATACAACATCACCATTGCACAAATGTCACCCAGTTGAACTGGCTGGAACTGACAGCGCCTCTGAGACCATCATTCCAGGTTCCTGATCTCACTTGCTCATGTACTTTTCTCCAGTGAGCTCAATGTTCAACGAACGAGATCCATATTTTCAATCATGTAATGCCTGTGTGGTACTAGATCTAATAACAGAAAATGTTTTCATGTTATAATAATTATTTTTGTTCTTCAACTGTGTCCAACTCTTCAAGATCCTGTGGACTATAGCATGCTAGGCTATTCTATCCTCCATTATCTCTTGAAGATTGTCCAAGCTCATGTTCATTGCTACTATAATACTATCTATCCATCTCATCCTCTACCCTTTTAATTTAATTTAATCAAATTTCCCTGCTCACAGAACTAGATTGTTTAGCATCTGAAATGGGCCATATTTTAAAGGAGATAGTATAGTCCAGTGGAAAGAATAGGAGATAGAAGAACATGATTCTCATCATTAAAACAAATTTACTAAGTCCCTAATTTTGGTGATATTATATTTTAACTTTAGAAGAACTATATAAGCTGGCAAGCTAATTCAGACACATATACAACAATATCTGATATTTAGGTGGTGCTTTACCATTGAAAAGTGTTTTTACATTATCTTCTTTCATTCTTCTAGAAAGCAAGTGCTTTGGGACAGACAAGTTTTATTATTCTTATATTCTAGATGAGAGAACTAAGGGTCAGAGAACTGATAAGACACGTCAAAAAGTGATATGTCCCAAATCACGCCTCTGAATAGGACCTACCCCTTGAACTCAGATTTTTTTTACTTTAAATACAGTGTCCTATTTACTACACAATCCCATCTCTGTGATTATTATCTTATTCTGATATACATATATTAGGGAGGGAAGCATTAAATCAATACATGGTCAGTAAAGGATTCACATATAAAATAAGGACTTATTTTCTTTTTTGAAATAGGGAATGAAAAGAAAAAACACAAGGTACTCACATTAGTTGGAGAACAAATGAAAGACGCCATTCATGGGAGTTCTGTATCTCCATGGAACTAGTAGGGGGAGCTGTTTTCAGTTAGTTCTCCTCTAGTTATTTTAAAAGAATACATTCCATTTTGCATCTGCTGCCCTCCTTGGTTTCAATTCCACAGAATCAGATGCTCCTCCCAAAATAAGTTTGTAAACTAGTCACCATGCCTGTAACTCAAACCTTGATTGACTTTCCTTCCCTCAGTCTCTTCTTCCTTCTGATTGGACGGCTGGACCTGCTACCAAATTCCTCCCAATGCCAGTCTTTCTAGAGGGTTGAAACTGAATTCTCAGATCATTCCACTTTGCATCTGCTGATCTCCTTGGCTTTAACTCTGTAGAATAAGATGCTTCTCTACCAGGTATCTCCTAGTTGCCCACCCTCCCTTCCTTTCCTGTCTCCTTTTCTATGTCCCCCTCCTTAGATTGTAAATTCCTTAAGGGCAGGGACTCTCTTTTTATTTTTTCTATTCCCAGCACTTAGAACATTGCCTGGTATGTTGTAGGTGCTTAATAAATGTTTATTGAACTGGATTGGGTTAGAAGAGATTTGTGAAAAAGATGGGATTCTGGGAACTATTTAATGTTATTTATAGTTAGCATTTACATGCCATGTTAAAATTTGCAAAGTGCTTTACATGTATTATTTCATTTGAGCCTGACAGCAACCTGGGAAAGTAGATGCTATTGTTTTTTCCAGTTTTACAGATGGAGAAATTGAGGCTAAGAGAGTAAAACTTGCTCAGGCTCACATAGCTAAGTAAGTGTCTATGACAGAATTCGAATCCAGGGTTTTCAAAGTCACAAGTCCAGTACTATCTACTATACACCTAGCTGACTCCTGTTAGTAGGATTACTTTCTTCACCCAGATCTGACTTAATAATCTTATCATACCACTGAGGTGAGTCCAGGTGCTTGAAGTCTATGCTAGCTAAGCACAGAATCTGGCAGGTGTTAAGACATTGGAATGATTTTGAGCATGGGAATAAAATGAAAGTAATGAAAACACAGCAAGTAACTGGAGGGTGGAAAGTTGGAAAGGAAGAAGTAGGTTTTCCTCTTGAGTTGTCTTCTTTCCAAGGGAGCAGAAATTGCCCACCAAACTCAATGGAGATGAAAACTTTAATCCAGTGCATCTTGAGCAAGCAAATGAGAGGAAATGAATCATTTGACTTGGCTACACTATGGTCCCAGTATCAGGCTGGGGGAAAGTGGTCTTCACTTTTCAGATTCTGAAATTCATTGCCAAATTTTCCTGAAAATATCAACACCATTTTCAGTGCACTGAAGTAGAGATTAAGGAAACTGGGTAAAATGATTTCTTCCTTTGTTTTCTTTAAGATCTAGTTGACATAATATCTGGGCAGCTAGGTGGCACAATAGATAGAGTGCTGGACCTGAAGTCAGGAAGACTCACCTTCCTGAGTGCAAATCTGGCATTAGGCACTTACTAGTTGTGTGACCTTGGGTAAGTCACTTTACTCTGCCTCAGTTTCTTCATCTGTAAAATGAGCTGGAGAAGGAAATGGCAAACCATTCTAGTATCTTTGTCAAGAAAACCCCAAATGTGGTCACAAAGAGTCTGAAAAACTGAAAATGACTGAACAGCAAAACATAACATGGGCTATATTGAATTTCAAAAGGCCAAAGAAAATAGAGACTTTACCACAATGCAGCATCTTTTAAACTCTACCGAATTTTAGAGCAAATCTTCAATGCCAAAGAGAACATGAGACTGCAGCAATTATGCATCTTATTCAAGGCAGAATGGGGATTATGCCTGGATTCATCCAACCACCCACTGTACTTTGGCTGGGTAGGCCAGGCCTGGGGGAAAGAAAATGAGTTATGAGGTGCTAGATTAAATTTATACATTACTTAATCAATTTGGTGGGAAGAGATTGGACCTATTAAAGTGCATTCATTCATAATAATAGAAAGGAAGGACAAAGAAAATGTGTGCATAGGCTCTACTGGGTTTTTTCTAACTTAAAGCACGATTGCTCTATCTTTCTTCCCACCTCTGTGAATCAGAGAGATGTCTTATTTCAAAACTAGTGAGTATTATATCCAAAAGAGTTGTAGCGTGGCACTGAACAAAAACTCTAAGGGGACCCTAAAGAACAAAATATTTTCCCTGTACTGTTCTTATTTCTGTCTATCTGATTGTGCTTGTTTAAGCTACAGGGAAATAAACTACATTAGAACAAATCCCTGGGTAAGTCACTGTTTCCTAGGGATCAAGGCCTCTCTCTTACATCATTTTTCTTCTCTCATTAGAATGACATCAGTCAGGAAGCTGTTAACTAAAAAGACAGAATAAGTTTGGGTTAACTGGTACCTTTTGAATGCATCTGAGATCCAGCTATAAAGTTAATAAAAAGTTAAAAATTATGTCTAGGCTATGTAATTAGTAGGCTGGAATCAGTTATTGAATATCTATGTATGCTTCTAAGTCTAAGGGACTGGATTAACTAGTCACTCTATAAATTGTCCAGCATTTGTTATAAAAGCCATCATCATGTATTTCTCCATTAACTATTGGTTCACCAAAGATTTTTTCTTTGAAAAGTATGCTTTTCCATATTTAAGGATATTTAGAATCACATCACTGCTAAATACTATTATTAAAAGCAGGGATTTTGTGTCAGGGATTACTGAATTTGCTAACCAACTAATTGTAATCCATTTCTAATTAAATTCTGGGCTACCATTATTTAAAGTATAACAAATTAAAATAATTAATTCTTTAAAATAACTAAATCTTTTGACAATTCTGTTTCTTATAACTAGTGGCTAAGTGGCAATAAAAAAAACCCCCATGAATTTCTATGTATTATTTTAAGATTAAGTTTGCATGCAATCAAACATAATTGTAGAATGTTGCAACCTAAAAGAATCTTCAAGGTATTCTATGTAAAATGACTCAGGAAGACCCATGTTAGAATCCTGCCTCAGACATTTACTAGCCATATGACCCCTGGATGAAATCAATTATCTTCTCAAACTCAATCTCCTAATTTATAATAAGGATATATTCAAAATTCTTGCCTCAAGGTTTTTGATCTGAATGTAAAGCATTTCCTAAGCCTTCTGCCTCCTCAGTGTTTGTTTTGATGAGTTCTGTGCTCAGGAAACTGGCAGTAGAATGAAGAGGGGAAGAGAAACTATTAAAGAGTAAGGAAATTAGGGGAGGAAATCTGCGCTTTGCCAGAACAGAAGATGAAACTAAAAACAAATGAAGACAATTTATTATCATTAAATATGTTAAAATGTTAAATTTCATTTCAGAATATGCACTCTTAGAATTTATAACATTTTGCAGATAAAATTGTTCCAAGCAATCTTAATAATGTATAATATTCCTGTGCTAATGGTTTCATTCATTAGTGGCTAAATGAATGATATTGAACAGAATCACAGGTGCAACTCCTGAAGTTCCTAGCCCCAAATAAACACAACAGCTCATATTTGTACATCATTTGAAAGTGTACAAAGATCTTTTCTCCCAACAAGCCTGTGAGATAAGTAAATCAGCATAATATCGTAATTTTATAGAGGAAAGACCTGAATCTCAGACAGCTCAGGTTTCTTCTCCCTGTTGACACAGTGAGTAGTTGTCAGATTTCCTCACTTTAATTCCAGTTCCTTTTCCCTAAGAACATTCACATCTTCTAAGAGAAATTTGAGGGGAGCAGGGAAGGAGAAGAACCACATTTTTGCAAAGTTATACTGTAAGGCATGAGTCACATAGAGCAAATAATAGTCAGCCTAATAAAATTGGTGAAAAGGTCAGCCTTGAGTGTCCTCCACTAACATAAGCATTGTAAAACAGTACACAGCATGAGTATTTGAATGCATTATGAGCATATATAAAAGCAATGTAATGATTTCTCAGTCCAAGCATAGTATAAAATATTTTGAAACCACTGTGTAAAAAGATACAATATCCTCCACAGAGACAGTGGAAGGCTTCTAGAATTTTCTTTTTCCTAGGGATATTTCCTGTCATCCCTTTTGCCCGGAGTTGGTAAGGAAGGGTTGAGTCATTAATATTCTCCTATCCTATAACAATGGCACTGAATTTAACATTTTCCAGGTAGTGAATGAGTACTTTTGTAAGGATTCAACTGAGATTTCTCATTAAAATTTGAATTTATATGTTCTTTCAATGTCCTGTGTCTTTTCCTATTTCCCATGGGAAATGCAGACATCCTCCCCAAAAGAGTATTTTGTGAGATTCTTATGTAAGAACAGAATATTGAGGGAATAATGAAGAAAAGTGAGAAGGGGATATGTGTCTATCAGGACCAGATCTAAAACTATAATATAAAACAGTCATGTTTAAAAGTATAGAGTGCTGATTAAAAAAATAACAATTTACTGGATTAGATTAATTATACAGCATAAAAAAAAACAAGCAAAGCAAACAGACTAGTAGCATACTGTTTGATAAACCCAAAACGCAGTTTCTGGGGGTAGAATACACTATTTAACAAAGACAGTTGAAAAACTGGACATCAGTCTCACAGAAAAATCGACTTAGACCAACAACCCATACTATATACTGAGAGAAGCTCCAAATGGATATGTAGCTTAGATCTAAAAGGTCTCATCATAAACAAATTAGGGAAATAAGGAAGAAACTCTTTAACTTCTGTGGACAGGGGAAGAGTTCATGACAAACCAAGTGATAGAGAGGATAATAAAAGATAAAATGGACAATTTTGCTTATATAAATTAAAATACCTTTGTACAAACAAGTCTGATGTAGTAAAATTTAGAAGGGAAACAGATAACTGAGAGGAAAACTCTGCAACAAGGTTCTTTGATGAGGATCTCATTTCCAAGATATATAAGGAATAGGCTGATGTTTATAAGGCTAATAGCCATTTTTCAAATAGATAATTAGTCTAAGGATAGAGACAGTTTTCAAAAGAAGAAATCTAAGCAATCAACAAGTGTAAAATATTCTAAATTACTAACTAGACAAATGGAAATTAAAGCAACTTTGAATTTCTATACCTATTAGTCTGGTGAAAATGACAAAAGAAGAAAATGACAAATATTGAGAGTGCTGTGGGAAATAGGCATATTAGTGGAGTGTTAGTGAACTTTGGAATTAGAACTAGGGTTGACATTGGTCTAGTCATCTGGAAAGCAATTTGAACCTTTGCTCAGATAATTACCATCTATACATACAGTCTGACTCAGCTATACCTCCAAAAGAAATCAAAGAAGCAAAATAATCTATATGGATAAGAATGTTTATAGTGAAAATATTTCCTTGCTTGTCTCTGTTTCTGACTCCTTGAACTTTACCACCATGTCATAGGTGCCTTCTTACCCTCCAACTTCCCTCAGCACTTATGGTTTATCACCCTGGAATATCCCTCTACCATACAGATCCTTTTCTCCAATTGGTGTATTCCACTGCCAAATTTCCATTTTGAAGAAGGATTCAAGGCAACCATCTTTTATTCCTCTCCATGATCTGTTTCTGTCTCTTTAGACTCTGCCACTATGTGTGGGTACCTCCTCTACTTCCTCATTTTTTTCAGCTCACTTTCCTTTTTGTCTTCATCATTAGAACACATGCATCTTGAGGGCATAGAGTCAGAAACTGAACTTAGTACAGTTGTTGGCATGGAGTAAACACTTGATAAATGCTTGTTGACTTGATTTGTTGATAGCAGCTCTTTTCATAGTAACCAAAAATTAGAAGCCAAGGGCCTATCCTTTTGAGATAAATAGCTAAACAAATGGAAGTATAAGAATGTAGTAGAATATTATGGCACCATAAGTGAATAGTGTCAGAGAGAATGGGTACAACTTCTTGAACTGTGGCAGACTGGTGAGCAGAAAAAGAATAAATTTTACAATGATAACAGCACAGAGAAAAATAACTTCAGTGAACTTTGTAACTCTGATCAATGCAATAATAAAATGAAGGTGATTCACACCAATCACTTTTAGAAAGAGTTGATGACCTTGAAATTCAGAAAGAGATATATTTTTAGACATAGCTAATACAGGAATTTGTTTTGTCACTTAGAAGTTGAGGATTTAAAAATAATTTATTGAAAGGAATGATGGTTATTAGGAGGAAGGGGTTAATTAAAAATTGTCACTTAAAAAAAGAAATTGATACCATGAATGTCTTTCAAAAAGTTCCCCTCCATGGTCATAAAGATGTAGGTGGGAGGAGAAAGATGGAGTGGTTATTTAGGGCTGCCTGAGTTAGTCATATAATTTGATTGAGCTAGATTGATCAGGCCAGGATTTTCATGAGGCAAATGGGAAAAATGTGTTTTTCATGTCATTTATTTCCATTTCTTATGCTCCTTCCCTATTGTTCCCTTCTACCCATAGGACCAACTCTTTGTCCTAAGTGTAAGATCCTTCTCCCAGAGATAGAAGAGTCATGTTGAACTCATTTTCATTAAGTTGCAAATGAGACCGTCCAGTGAGCATTTAGATAGGTCATATTCTAAGAACGATATAAATATATAGAGGAATATGACATCATCTCTGCTTTCTAGGATCGCAAAGTCTAGGATCATAGCATCTATACCTGCAGAGAACCTTAGATCACTTCCAATCCAAGAGTTGTTAACTTGAGTTATATGAACTTGTTTTAAATTTTTTTTTTTACTTTTTAAATATAAATTTATTTATTTAACTTTTTACATTCATTTTCACAAAATTTTGGGTTCCAAATTTTCTCCCCTTTATCCCCTCCCTCCACCCCAATACATTGAGCATTCTAATTTTCCCTATCACCAACCTGCCCTCTCTTCTATCATCCCTCCCTTCTCTTGTCCCCATCTTCTCTTTTGTCCTGTAGGGCCAGATGACTTTCTATTCCCCATTAACTGTATTTCTTATTTCCTAGTAGCAACAACAATACTCAACAGCTGTTCCTAAAACTTTGAGTTCCAACTTCTCCCCATCCCTCCCTCCCCACCCATTCCCTTTGGGAAGGCAGGCAATTCAATATAGGCCATATCTGTGTAGTTTTGCAAATGACTTCAATAACAGTCATGTTGTATAAGACTAACTATATTTCCCTCCATCCTATTCTGCCCCACACTGTTTCTATTCTGTCTTTTGATCCTGTCCCTCCCCGAGTGTTGACTTCAAATTGCTCCCTTCTCCCATTGCCCTCCCTTCCATCATCCCTCCCTCTCTGCTTATCTCCTTCTCCGCTACTTTCCTGTCTTGTGAGATAGGTTTACATACCAAAATGAGTGTGCATTTTATTCCTTCCTTTAGTTGAATGTGATGAGGGTAAACTTCATGTTTTTTTCTCAGCTCTCCTCTTTTTCCCTCCACTAAAAAGTCTCCTGCTTGCCTCTTGAATGAGATATAATTTACCCCATTCCATTTCACCCTCTCTCCTCCCACTACATTTCTCTCTCACCATTTACCTTAATTTCTTTTCAGATATGGTCCCATCCTATTCAATTCACTCTGTGCTCTCTGTCTCTGTGTGTGCATGCATGTGTGTATGTGTGTGTGCATACACGCATGTACGTGTGTGTGTGTGTGTGTCTGTGTGTACGTCTGTGTGTGGTCCCACCAACTACCCAGATACTGAAACGTTTTAAGAGTTACAAATATTGTCTTTCCATGTAGGAATGTAAACAGTTCACTTTTGGTAAGTCCCTTATGACTTCTCTTTGCTGTTTACTTTTTCATGCTTCTTCTCATTCTTGTGTTTGAAAATCAAATTTTCTTTTCAGCTCTGGTCTTTTCATCAAGAATGCTTGAAAGTCCTCTGTTTCATTGAAAGACCATATTTTCCCCTGAAGTATTATACTCAGTTTTGCTAGGTAGGTGATTCTTGGTTTGAGTCCTAGTTCCTTTGACTTCTGGAATATGCTATTCCATGCCCTTCCATCCCTTAATGTAGAAGCTGCTAGATCTTATGTTATCCTGATTGTATTTCCACAATACTGGAATTGTTTCTTTCTAGCTGCTTGCAATATTTTCTCCTTGACCTGGGAACTCTGGAATTTGGCCACAATGTTCCTAGGAGTTTCTCTTTTTGGATCTCTTTCAGGCGGTGGTCGATGGATTCCTTCAATACTTATTTTGCCCTCTGTTTCTAGAATCTCAAGGCAGTTTTCCTTGATAATTTCATGAAAGATGTTGTCTAGGCTCTTTTTTTGATCATGGCTTTCAGGTAGTCCCATAATTTTTAAATTGCCTCTCCTGGATCTATTTTCCAGGTCAGTTGTTTTTCCAATGAGATACTTCACATTCGCTTCCATTTTTTCATTCTTTTGGTTTTGTTTTATGATTTCTTGGTTTCTCAGAAAGTCATTAGCCTCCATCTGTTGCATTCTAATTTTGAGAGAACTATTTTCTTCAGTGAGCTTTTGAACCTCTTTTTCCATTTGGCTAATTTTGCTTTTGAAAGCATTCTTCTCCTCATTGGCTCTTTGAACCTCTTTTGCCAATTGAGTTAGCCTATTTTTCAAGGTGTTATTTTCTTCAGCATTTTTTGGGTCTCCTTTAGCAAGGTATTGACCCATTTTTCATGCTTTTCTTGCATCTCTCTCATTTCTCTCCCTAGTTTTTCCTCCATCTGTCTAACTTGATTTTCAAAATACTTTTTGAGCTCTTCCATGGCCTGAGCCCACTGGACATCCACCTCAGATGTCTGTGATAGAGAGGCCCCGACCTCCACATCTTTCCCCGTTGGCAAGCATTGTACTTCTTCATCAGAAATGAAAGGAGGAAGGAACATCTCTTCCCCAAGAAAGTAGCTCTCTATGGTCTTATTTTGCTTCCTTTTTCTGGGCATTTTCCCAGCCAGTTACTTAACTTCTGAGATTCCTCTCCACCCCTGGCTAAGTCTGCCCAGCTAGTGCTTGGGGTCTGAGATTCAAATGCTGCTTCCCAGCCTCAGGGCTTTCAGTGGTGGGCACGGCTGCTATTCAATGTGATCTTAAGTTCTGGTGCTGGGGTGGGGGCAGGGCCGCCTCCCAGGCTCAGTTCCCTCGGGGGCTTTATGCAGAGACCTTTGGTAATGGAGCTCCTGTCTGCTTGGGCAGTCCCGAGCCACTGCCGCTGCCTCTGCCGCTGCCTTCCTATGGGACCCAAGTCACAGAGACACCCTGCTCCCCTCTCGGCCAGCCCAGAAGTCTCTCTCACTGACCTGTAGCGCCTGTGGGTGGAGGGACCTTCACAGCCGCTGGAGATTCTGTCCCTGAAGCCTGCTCGGATCTGCTCCTCACCCAGGTGAAAGAGCTCTCTCACTGACCTTCTGGCCTTCATGGGGTGAGCAATCTGGGAACTGTGGCTGCTGCTGCTGGTGCCCTGTAGCCTGCTCTGTCCCTGTCTGTGCTGCGCCATGTGACCAAGGTTGGGCTGTGATCCACTCTGAGCCTAGTGTGATACGCCTTTACTGTTGGCCTTCCAGGTTGCCTTGGACTGGAAATCTCTTTCACTCTATCGTTTTTTGGCTTCTGTTGCTATAGAATTTTTTAGTTACAGGTATTTTATGGGCTATGGGGAGAGAGCTCCTACAGGGTGTCCTTCTACTCCACCATTTTGGCTTCGCCCCCAAAACTTCTGTGTCTTGAGGTTCTTAGAGGTTAAGTGACTTGATCCAGGTCACTGCAGCAGTATGTCAAAGGTAGGTTTTGAACTCACATTTTCCTTACTCCAAGACCAGCACTTCAACCACCATGACAAAGTTATCGCCCTGAGAAATGAGAAGACGGCTAAAACTACTGGGAAATATGTGCCCTGTACCAAATGAGAGTAACAGACAATAAATAATAAAGAAAATCAAAGAAGAAATAGATTCATGCCTACCTCAGATGATTAGAGGTGCCTTCACATATGAGATGGGATTCAAATTGGAAAGATGGTAAAGAATGTGGAGGAATTGCAGGTCATGAGAAAAATATCAGGTAAAATATCAAATAGGCTAGTATGCAAACAAAAAAAAAATGACTTTAGGAGGTGCAACACCTTATGGTAAGAAGAGTACTCTTTGCATTTCAAAACAGATGACCTAGGTTGATATCCAGCTTTGCCATCTATATGAGATTAGGCAAATTGCAGCATTACAACCCAGTTACATAAGACTTTTCTTATTGTTAGAGATAGACTGCTCAATGCAATATGCCTACATAGAAGTTGAAGTTGTCAAAAATTTGAGGAAGGAGAGATCTTTGTCTTATGGTTTCCAACTTCATGGGGGAAGATATAGAGTTCCAGATTCTCTTCAGGGAGATATTTGTGAAAGGAGATAAATAACTCAAAGAAGCCATCATGTAGAAACCATTACCTTGATCATGTACCTATCTTGAGATGACCACATTAAAAACTTTGGTAAATTTCCCTTTGGGTGATAACTGGGCTTTCTTTATTGAGTGACTTGATTTATCTTGTTCGCAGTGGGACAGCTCATTCTCTCTGTCTGTTGGCTGGTATTTCTTTCATTTATATAACTTTTTAAAACGTTTCTCTTTGCTATCAGCTTGTATAAATAATTTTATATTCCATTTACTATATATGGTTTTTGTGTAACAAGAATTTGGTGGGAAGGGAGTCAAACCTTGACTATATAGCTTGGGGCATACTTTTTCCATTAAGGGATAGTGAGCAGTTCATCTTGAAAGCATTTTTGTCTTTAAGGGAGGGAGACCAACAGATTAGCCCAATAACCTCTCTCTAGGTATAAAAGAAAAACTAATGTTATGGAGTCAATCTTGCTTCCTCTCATGGCAGGAATATCAGTCTCCCTTGGAGAGATATAGGTGGAAAAGACTCAAAAGATATCTATTTATGCTTCCCTGTGAGTCTTTTTCATATAGACACAAATAATTTTCTCATAAGGAAACTTGTCAGTGATCATACTAGATAACCACTGAGATTTAAGACAGCAATAAATATCCACTTTAAATGAAACCTTAAGTTTGGAAATTTTGAACCTGAAATCCAGCTTGCTACATTGGAAGGTTGTTTCTATTGTGTATGATGATAAGAAAACTTTCTGGACTTTCAGTACATATTTAATTAGAAATTTTGACATGCAAAATATCTCTCAAGGTTTGCAAAAGCTCTGTGTAGCAAAGATCAAATTTATTTACTGATCCTTCTATTAATTTGGTGGGATAAGCCAAGGAAATTAATTAACAAAATTTATAAGTATTCAAAATGAGACAAATGCAAGGAACAGACTCTACCTGTGGAAATGCAGAGTCACAACAGTCAAATAGTTTACTTTCAAATAACTGTGGCTTGAAACACTGCTTTAAGTATTTGGATATTTGCTTCTATCAGTTGTTAGATTTCTCAGAGGGATCTGATTTGTTTTCCTTGGTTGGTATCTGATGCTTATTAGTGCAGTGCCTTTTTACTATATTTAACTATTTTGTATTTATTCAATTTATATTAATATTATAGATATACATATACATATATTTGCTTTTTCCTCATTAAAATGTAAGTTCCCTAAGAGTAGAGGTTGTTTCTTTTTTTTGTACATGCAGTCTCATCACCCAGCATAATGCTTGGGACATAGTAGACTTTTAATAATCCTTATTGATTAAATGATCAATCAATTGATTAATTTGAAAAATGCTTCACAACAGCCTTATGAGGAAATGCAGCTACTGCTATCTCTCCTTCAAAGATGAGAAAATTGTGGTTCTTAAAGTTTAAATGACTTGCCCATGTTCACATAGCTAATAGACAAATAATAAGAGGGAGAGAAGACAGGAAGAAGAAATTTCTATCATATTTATATAAGAAAAACTAACTGCTCAGACTAAGTAGACAGATGGATGTCATTCTCAAGATATAAGGAGAAAACTAGGAAGGCTACTATCACTTAGGTAGACCTCTTGGGGCAAGGTTGGGGGAGTATATACACAAAATAATACATGATCAGCAGTTATAGATGGATTACAATCATCATTTCTGAAGTGCATCTCCAAAGTGATGAAAATTCAGATATGAGTATATGAATTATGACAATGAGACAATATATCAAAACTTAGAGGATGTAGCTAACGTAATCCTGGAGAAAAATTAAATCCTTGAAAACTTATGTTAACAAAATACAAAAAGAGAGAATCACTTATCCAAGTATGTCATTTAAAAACCTAGAAAATAGATATATAAAGAACTCTAAAACAAGTACAAAAGAAAGCTCTAAAAATAAAAAAAGATAAACTGGAAAATAAAAAACACTATAGAAATGATAAATAAAATTAAGAGCTGGTCCCTTGAAAGGACTAACAAAATCAGTAGACAGTTAATCTAATCCACAAAGAAAGGGACATCAATTTTTTAAAAAGTAACAGATAAAGTATTCAAAATAGAAGAAATAAAGAGAATATTTAAAATAGAATAAAAAGAATTACCTGAAACTTCAGTACATAACTAATTTTTTAGAACACTTAAGAAATTTCCACCACCTGGCTACAAATACACCTAGAGAATACTCTTTACAGACATAAGTGAAACAAACAAATGTTGAGATTTTTTACTGTTTGTAGTTTGGAGCCAATAGAATAAAAATGATGATACTACCTACACTGCAACTTTAGTGCTATACTAATTAAATTAACAAGGGGAAATTTTTTATTACTAGGAAAAAACAATAAAAAATATATTTGGAAGAACGAATGGTCTAGAATTCCATGTCAAATAATGAAAAGTTGAATGAGAAGGAGTCTATCATTAACAAGACCACAAACTTTCTACAAACTTACAGTCATCAAAACAATTCATGACTGCTAGAAAACAAACGAACACAAAAACTAATGGAAGAAACCAGGCAAGAAAGAAACAGAAGCATTTACAAACAGTAATCCAGTGTTTCTTAGCCTCAGGATCATAAGTCTCCTAGGGGAGGATGAGTCTCACCTTTATAGAGCTCCTGGGAAAACAGGAATGCTAAAAATTAGATTTAGTTTAAATGTTATACTATATACTATACATTCGAGTTTAGGCACATCTCAGGGCAATCTTTTGGTTCAGAACTGGGTTAAAACAAGATATAAATGCACTGCCAACAACTTTTTGACTTGCCTTAGTGGTAACTTCATACTTCAAAAACTGGAGGAGCTAAAAAAGGAGAATTCTATTTTGGGTCTGATTTTTACAAGGAAGAACTAGTTGCTGGGGAAGAAATGATGGAAAATATGAGATAAAGTGGTCACTTTATTCTAGAGCTTGTGATTGAAAAGAGGAAATTGAAAAGAGACATAGTGTGATGTGCTTTCTAGATTTTTGGGAAGCAGATTTCAGAGAGTTTAGAGAAAAGATAGGTAGGATGTCATGGATTAAAATGCTCTTGTCTAGGGAAAGAGCTCAGGAGGGATGAAGATACTCAAGAATGAAATTCTGAAGACACAAAGTGAAACAATTTGAAAGAGGAGGAGTGATAAGATTTGTCTAAAAGAGTAAAATTTAGATATACAAGGAACTAATTAACCAATTGAAATTTTACAAAGAGATGTACCAAACATGGAATTAAGGCCAGGTAAAAGAAGGACATCAGAGAAGATTGATGGAGAAGATAGCCAATAATAGTTTATAAACATTTATTAAACTCATGCTCTGTGCCAGGTTCTCTCTGAAGTGCTGGGAATACAAAGTAAGGTATGATAATCCTTGTCCTCAACTTGTCCTCAAGGACTTTACAAGGAGGCAGAGCCAGGAGTAAAGGCAGGGACTCTCCTGAACTCTCCTCCAAAGCCCTCCAAATACCTTTAAATAATGACTCTAAACAAATTTTAGAGTGGCAGAACCCACAGAAAGACAGAGTGAAGCAATTTTCCAGCCCAGGACAGCTTGCAGCAAGCAAAGTATGTTGCTCCAGAATGAGAGAGGAACATAGTCCAGTGCAAGCCATGCCAGTACAGACCTGGCCCAGAAAACCAAGAGTAGGCTCAGTTTGACTGAATCAGTGACATCAGGGGTGGTTTCCAGACCTTTCAACCCACACATGATAAGGGGATTGAACGGTGAGTCAGAAGGAGATTTGCAAGGTTCTCTTTGATAGCCCCAGGGGCATGACTCTGTTGCATTGTGTCTTCTTGGATCCTTCGCAGTGCAAGGAGGAGCACCAGGACATCAGAGTTTGCAGTGGCGGGGGAGCAGGGACGACGGTCACCATTCCTGGGTTGAAAAGAGTGAGGTCACTTACAAACTAGTGCACAATATAGGAGGGTAGTAAAGACACCTCACCCTAGATCGTAAAAGCTTGGAAGAGCCAAAAACTTATAGCACCCCAGAATTACCTCTGAAAACAAAAGACCTGAAGCTTGAGACAGTGCCCCCTCCTCTTGGAATGTACAGCCCCACTTCAGCATAGAGTTAAAAGTCAAGATATAGACTGGAAAAAGAGGAAACAATAGAAAAACATTCTGATTATAGAAAGTTACTATGGTGACAAGAAGTGCAAAACACACACTCAGAAGACAGCAAAGTCAAAATTTCTTCATCCAAATCCCCAAAGAAAAATATAAATTGGTCTCAGAGCATGGGAGAGCTCAAAAAGGATTTTAAAAATCAAGGAGTTTACAATCTCATGGGGGAAGATAAACATAAAAAGAAGATGAAAAGATTGAAGTGAGTACCTGGTTCAAGGGCATGTTGAAGTCCTGCACCTGGACTGACAAAAGATCTGAGAAGGGGTGAGTTACAGAGTTGATTATGTCTTGCTTGATAAGTTTCTGGCCATGATGAAATCCAAGAGGGCAATGAATGGGAAATGATGAGGTAGATTTCTTGTAAATAATAAAAGATTAGGGAGAAGCTATCCAATATTCAACTTTAACCCTCTCTAATCAGAAGGAGGGAGGATCCCAGGGGTAGGAGGTGCTGAGGAGATATGAGATGCAGAGTTGATTTCATCTTGCAGAATATTGAGTTTTTAAAGATAAAATCTAGGAGGTGAACTGGGTGGGGGAAAATGGCACCTGACCTGAGCTTTAAAGGAAGACAAGGATTTTTGAGAGGCATAGTTGAGGAGAAAGTACATTTCAAGCATGAGGGGAGACTGATGAGAATACACAGAAGTGAAAGATGGAATGTTCAATTCAGTAAATAGCTGGAAGTTTGATTTGGCTGTAATGTACAGTTTGTGGAATAGAACCATGTGAAGGCTGGAAAGCCAAACCAAGGATGTATATTGTTGTAATTCACTTTGAATGTGCTACTAAGTAAGAAAGAAATCCTACTGTGTTGGTCGGATGATGTGCAAGGATAATAGGCAAAAGATTTGACAAGCTTTTAATAAAAAGCCATTCTAGGTATAATTAGCTAATATATCTTCTTTTTGACTATTCTAAGCACTTTAATTTTCAGGTTGAAACATTTGGCAATTTAACACTGTACTATAATTCTAATATATACATTTATTTTAACTCTATGCACACTCATTCATCTGCATTTAATAGTTATCCTCTAGAGCATGTCTACCTCTAGAGGAATTTTGATTTGTAATGGCCTTCCCACTAGTACAGTAGGCTTTGATTAGGACATGGTTCCAAGCACACTTAATCATTTAAAAAATACGTTTAAATCCACTTCTAAAGAGACAGATGAGATTCAGTTCAGTGCTGCCAGAGTTTGGTTTCTCTACAGCTGACCAAAAAACAGAAGCCTGCTGTAGAATTAATCAATCAAACAAACAAACCACCAAACATTTATCAAGTACCTACTCTATGCCAGGCACTATGCTTAGAATAACCCAGGACTTCCAGTTACACAATACAGGGGGTATTCCCAGCCTGTATTCTGAGTTCAGGCATGAACTAGATGCTCCTTATCCTTAAAACAAAACAAAACATCCCCCCCCAAAAAAACCCTTAAGTTCCATTATTCCCACAAAATGTATCCCATAGTCCTCTCTTTTTCTCAGTCAAATTCTTTCACTTGTGACTTCACCAGCTCCCATTGGTTAACTATCATGATGACAATAAATATCCAGCCCTAACCTCTCTCTCGAGCTCCAGTTCCACATTATGAAGTCATGGCATCACCTCCCTGATGTAATGGTCCTCTTTGAGAATAAAGGACAAACAGCAGCTTCAGCATCAGCAAGATGAACTGTCTAGTGGACATTTCAAATTGAATCTCTAATGCCTATTTTGTTCAGTCATCTCAGTCTTGTCTGACTTCATGTGACCCAATTTTAGGACTTTCTTGTCAAAGATACTCAAATTTCCTTCTCCCACTCAGTTTACAAATGAGAAAACTGAGGCAAACAGGGGTAAGTGACTTGCCCAGGGTCAAACAGGTAGTAATTATCTGAGACTGGATTTGAAGTCAGGTCTTCTTGACTCCAGGATGGCACTCCATTCATTGCTCCACCTAGCTGCCCCTTTGGGGCCCTTGGAAAGGGGTAAATGATGATGAATTACTTATACTCTATTGGGAGGAGAAGAGATGAATATCTTCAAAATCCCAATAACTTTTAAGTATTATAGAGGGAGATAAAATAAAATAAATAAAATTAACATAAAATAAAATAATGTAGTTTTTTCTGTTTTGTTTTAAGGGAGGAAAGAAAAGACAGAGCAAACTAAGGAAAACAAGAAAGAAAGGCAGAGGGATTCATATCTCATGAATGGCATATGTGAGAAAAATAATTTTATGTAAGTGAAGAGGAAAGTGAAGGGACTTTGGGAATCTCATAAACTTCTCTTTTACCTGAACTGGACAAAGTAAGATTGAACATATGTGTACACACATACATACACATGTACACATTAGAATTTGGAAGCAGTAGATAAAAGGAGGTTTAAAAAGCAGCATGGAATTGGAGACGGAATGGTTACAAGCAAAATTAACTTCAACTTAGTAGGGTGGGTTGTCTTAAAAACAACAAAGAAATTACAAGAACAAGAAACTGAGATTTAGGCTTAATGAAATGAAAAGAGGAAGAGAAGAAGAAACATATCCCTTCAATTTTAGATTATGAGCATGGATTAGATAGTTCCTCCATCGAAGAAAGCTAAGGAAGGTCTGTAGAAGAAGAAACAAGCTGGGTGGCTTTGGAGCTAGTTTGTATTATTGGGAGTAGTAAAATCACTCACTGTTGATGATTATACAGCATTACTGTTACAGTGTACAATGTTCTCTTGATTCTACTCATGTCCCTTTGTATCATTTCATGTAAATCTATCTAGGATAGAAAAATCTAGAAAACATCATGCTCATCATTTCTTATAGAATAATAGTATTCTGTTGCAATCATTTACCACAATTTGTTCAGTCATTCCCAAATTGATGGGTGTCCCCTTGATTTCCAATTCGTTGTCACATCACAAAGGGTTGCTATAAATGTTTGAAATATAGGTACCTTTCCTTTATTTAAAAAAAAAAAATCTCTTTGGGATAAAAACCTAGTAGTCGTATTGGTGGGTCAAAGGATATACAGAATTCTGTTGCCCTTTGGGTGTATTTACTGATTGTTCTCCAGAATGGATCAGTTGAATAAGTTCACAACTCCACCAACAGTGAATTAGAGTCCTTATTTTCCTCACATCTACCCCAACACTTTTCCTTTTTCTTTTTCTTTGTATTAGTCAATCTGATAGGTGTGATATGGTACCTCATAGTGGTTTTAATTTGCAACCAACAGTGATATAGGGCATATTTTATGGGTCAATTGATAGCTTTGATTTCTATATCTGAAAATACCCTGTTCATATCCTTTGACCATTTATCAACTGGAAAATGAGATGTATTATTATAAATTTATCTCAGTTATCTACATATTTGAGAGATGAGTACTTTTTAAAAATTTTTTTTAAATTTACTTATTTTTAGTTTTCAACATTTCCACAAGATTTTGAGTTCCAAATTTTCTCCCCATCTCACCCCTCTTCCCACCTCAAGACACTGCATTCTGATTACCCCTTCCCCTAATCTGCCCTCCCTTCTATCACACCCTTCCCTTCCCTTCTCCCTATCTTCTCTCTTTTCTTGTAGGGCAAGATAGATTTCTATACCCCATTACCTGTATTTCTTATTTCTCAGTTGCTTGCAAAAACAATTCTCAGCATTCATTCCTTAAACTTTGAGTTCCAGCTTCTCTCCCTTCCTCCCTCCCCACCCATCCCCACTGAAAAGGCAAGCAATTCAATACAGGCTATATATGTGTAGTTATGCAAAAGACTTCCATAATAGTCTTGTTATGAAAGACTATATTTTCCTCCATCCTGTCCTGTCCCCCATTTCTTCTATTCTCTCTTTTGACCTTGTCCCTCCCCAAAAGTATTTACTTGTAATTACTCCCTCCTCCCATTTTCCCTCCCTTCTACCATCCCCCATACCCCACTTCTCCCCTACTTTCCTGTAGTGTAAGATAGCTTTTCATACCTAATTGAGTGTGCATGTTATTCCCTCCTTAAGCCAAATGTGATGAGAATTAGCTTCACTTTTTCCTTTTTACCTCCCCCCTTTTCTCCTCCATTGAGAAAGCTTTTTCTTGCCTCTTTTATGAGAGACAATTTGCCTCTTTCCATTTCTCTCTTTCTCCTGATAATATATTCCTCTCACCCCTTAACATTATTTTTTATATGTCATCCCTTTCTATTCAACTCATCCTGTGCACTATGTTTATATATATTTATGTATATGTATATGGGGGTGTAGGGTGTGTTTGGGGAGGACCAGTACCAATATCTTTGGCGTGATGGCTGCCAAGCCCTTTTTGAGGGTTTTTCCACCTTTAGTGTCCAACTGTTCCGCCTAACTCTCATCTGTGGCTCCAAGTAGGTGCAGCATGCGCAGCATGGGTTTTGCCATCAAGACCAATCTAATCAGCAAGCTGGCATGCCTGCCAAAAGGAGTGAATGACAAACTCATGACAACGTGATTGCCACTCACAGGAAAATGCCATGCCACCATTGTCAGTGCCTATGATTCCACTATGACAAACCCTGATGAAGTCAAAGACAAATTTTATGAAGACCCAGAGACATTTATTGTCAATGTGCCAAAAGAGGACAAGCTTATTATTCTGGGTGACTTTAATGCTAGAGTAGGCTCAGACTACTAGACTTGGCAGGGAGTCCTAGGGAGGAATGGAATTGGAAACAGCAACAGCAATGATCATTTACTGCTGAAGATTTGTGCATCATATGACCTCATCACCAACATTGTCTTCTGTTTACCTAAATACAGTAAAACTTCATGGATGCACCCTTGCAGCAAACACTGGCATCTAATAATTATGTGATGATAAGGAGAAGAGACAGGCAAGATGTGAGAGTGACAAAGGCAATGTGTGGTGCAGAGTGCTGGAATGATCATAGACTTATCCTTTCCAAGCTAAATATTCGCATTTATCAAAAGTGCTTCCCCCAAGGCACAATGACTACCAGAAGAATTAATATCAACACGTTAGAGGTCTTCTCTGAGCATGAATAGTTTGCTGTTGACTTGGAGGAAAGTTGAGCCAACACACAGTGGACAACAGTGGAGCAGAAAAGGAGTGGGCAGCATTCAGAAATTTGGTGTACAGCACTGCATGTGCTCCTCTGGGTCAGAACACTCGCAAACACCAAGACTGGTTTGATGAAAATGATGGGGAAATTCAGAAGCTGCTAAACGAAAAACAAGAACTCCACTAGATTTGCCAGCAGGATGGTTCATCTACCTCTAAGAAGGCAGCATTTAATTCTTTCAAAAGCAAAGTACAAGCAAAGCTTAGAGAGATACAGCATTCCTGGCTCAGCAAGAAGGCAGGTGAAATTCAGTTTTATGCTGATAGTAATAATCCAAAGAGATTTTATGATTCCCTGAAAGTTATTTATGGACCAAAAACCTATGGGGCATCAAAGCTACTCAGTGCTGATGGAGCCACATTGATTAGTGATAAGGACATGATCCTAGAGAGATGGGCTGAACACTTCCATAGTGTTCTCAACAGACCATCATCAATCAATGCTGAGGCCATTGACCATTTACCTCAGGTTGAAGTCAATTCCTCCTTAGCTGAAATTCCAACTGAAGAAGAGGTTTTGAGGGCCATTAGGCTCCTTTCATGTGGCAAAGAACCTGGTGCTGATTCTATTCCAGCTGAGATTTACAAAGTAGGGACCATGACTCATACAAAAGCTGACTGAAATTTTCCAAGTTATATGGCAAGAGAAGGTTATCCCCCAGGAGTTCAAGGATGCACATGGAAGATGATCATCTACTGAGAGTCATTGTGGCTTCAGAAAGGGTCAAGGAACAGTCAATATGGTGTTTGCTGTCTGACAACTCCAGGAGAAATTCCAGGAGCAGAACAGAGGTCTGTATACATTTGTAGATCTGACCAAAGCCTTTGACACTCTTAGTTGTGAGGGCTTATGGAAAATTATGTCAAAATTTGGTTGCCTGGAGAAGTTCATCAATATTGTGCATTAATTTCACGATGGCATATTTGCCTCGGTTCTGGATAATGGACAAAGCTCTCGTGCCTTCTCAGTCACCAATGGAATAAAACAGGGCTCTGTGCTTGCTCCCATGCTTTTCAGTGTGATGTTTTCAGCCATGTTGACAAATGCTCTCAATGAGGATGAACAAGGCATCAAGGTCAACTACCATACTGATGGTAAGTTCTTCAATCTGAAAAAAACTGTAAGCCAAGACAAAAGTGGAGGGAGTGTTGGTGGATGGTTTTCTGTTTGCAGATGATTGCACACTCAATGCAGCCTCTGAAGCTGAGATGCAACAAAGTATAAATCAATTCTGTGCTGCCTGTGCTAATTTTGGTCTAATAATTAACACCAAAAAAAACATAAGTGGTCCATCAGCCACCACCACATTATCCATATGTGAAATCATTGGTTACAATAAATGGAAAAGTTTTGAATGTTGTGGATAAGTTCACTTACCTTGGTAGTGTACTTTTCAGGGATGTACACATTGATAATGAGGTTGATGCATGCATTGCCAGAGCTAGCTCAGTGTTTGGGAGGCTCCAAAGAAAAGTTTGGGAGAGAGGAGGTATTAGACTGATTACCAAATTGAAGGTCTACTGAGCCATTGTGCTGACCTCACTGTTGTATGACTGTGAAACATGGACAATATACCAGTGCCATGCCAGGTAACTGAATCATTTCCATTTGAACTGTCTTAGGAAGATTCTGAGGATCACCTGACAGGATAAGGAACCAGACACTGAAATCCTTGCTGAAGCTGAACTGCCAAGTATTCCAACTATGCTTTAGAGAGTGCAACTCTGATGGACTGGCCATGTTGTTTGAATTTAAAATGTATGCTTGCCAAAAAGAGTATTGTATGGAGAACTTGCATGGGGCAGTTGATCACATGGTGGCCAGAAGAAACAATACAAAGACACTCTCAAGGTCTCTCTCTCAAGAGCTTTGGATTTGACTGTGCAACATGGGAGACACTGGCACAGGACCACTCAGCATGGCCTGCCCACATAAGAAAAAGTGCTGCGCTCTTTGAGCAAAGCAGAATTGAGACAGCACAAAGTAAACTCAGGATGCACAAATTTGGGATATTCACCCCAAATATTCACACAAACTACCTGTACCCAACCTGTGGTAGAGCATTCTGAGTTCATACTGGTCTGATCAGCCACAGCCAGAAACACTGAAATTTCACTTTACAATGGTGATGTCATTTTGGTCCTCTTTGAAGACAAAGGACAACAACCAACCATGTGTATAATCACTCCCACTATCCTAGTGCTAAGAAAAGTTTCAAGAGTTACAAATATCTTTCCATGTAGGATTGTAAACAGTTCAATTTTAGTAAGTCCCTTAGGGTTTCTGTTTCCTGTTTACCTTTTCATTCTTCTTTTGGTTCTTGTGTTTGAAAGTCATATTTTCTATTCAGCTCTGGTCTTTTCATCAAGAATGTCCTGTATTTCATTGAATGCTAATGTTTCCCATGAAATAATATACTCAGTTTTGCTGGGTAGGTGGTTCTTAGTTTTAATCCCAGTTCCTTTGACTTTTGGAATATTATATTCCAAGCCCTTCAATCCCTTAATGTAGAAGCTACTAGATCTTGTGTTATTCTGATTATATTTCCACAATACTAAAATTGTTTCTTTCTGGCTGCTTGTGATATTTCCTCCTTGAGCTGGGAACTCTGGGATTTGGCCACAATATTCTTAGAAACTTTTCTTTTCAGATCTCTTTCAGGAGGTGATTGGTGGATTCTTTCAATATTTATTTTACCCTGTGGTTCTATAATATCAAGACAGTTTTCCTTGATAATTTCATGAAAGATGATGTCTAGGCTCTTTTTTGGATCATAGCTTTCTGGTAGTCCCATAATTTTTAAATGGTCTCTCCTGGATCTATTTTCCAGGTCAGTTGTTTTTCCCATGAGATATTTCACATTGTCTTCTATTTTTTCATTCCTTTGGTTTTGTTTTGTAATTTCTTGGTTTCTCATAAAGTCATTAGCTTCCATCTGCTCCATTCTAATTTTTAAAGAACAATTTTCTTCAGTGAGCTTTTGAGCATCCTTCTCCATTTGGCTAATTCTGATTTTTAAAGCCTTCTTCTCATTGGCTTTTTGGACCTCTTTTGCCATTTGGATTAGTCCATTTTTAAAGGTGTTATTTTCTTCAGCATTTTTTTGGATCTCCTTTAGCAAACTGCTGACTCCCTTTCCATGATTTTCTTGCATCACTCTTATTTCTCTTTCCAACTTTTCCTCCACCTCTCTTACTTGATTTTCAAAATCTTTTTTGAGCTCTTCCATGGTCTGACACCATTGCATATTTTTTTTGGAGGTTTTGGATGCAGAAGTCTTTTCTTTTTATCTTCCTCTGATGGTATGCTTTGTTCTTCATCATTTGAAAAGATGGAAGAAAATACCTGTTCACCAAGATAGTAGCCTTCTATAGTCTCATTTTTTTTCACTTTTTTGAGCATTTTCCCATCCAGTTACTTGACTTTTGAGTCATTTGTCAAGTGGAGAGTATACTCTAGGGACCTGTAAGTTCTCAGTTCCTCTAAGGTGACACAATCAAGGGAGAGGAGTTACTCCTCTCCTGGTCTGCTTTCTTATCTGGAAGCAACCACAAGCTTTTCTGGCCAAGATTTGCAGGCAGAATTCCCTCTCCACAGTCACCACCAGGCCAATACTCTTCCTCACCCCAGGACTGCCTCTCAGGGCTAAGATTCAGATCAGTCACTTGATTCCCCCAGGGTCTTTAAACCAAGGGTTCCTAAAATGGATGCTGCTACCTCAGCAACTGCCACCACCCTGGGGCTGGGGCCAAACTGCATTCCCTTCTCCACCAGGTGAAAGAACTTTCTTAGTGACCTTTGAAATTGTCTTTGATGTTTGTTGGTTGAGAAATCTGGAAACTGCAGCTGCTGCTTGTGACTCCATGCCTTGAAGCCTGCTGCAGTACTGTGCATGCAGAGTGGCCAGTGCCAGGCTGTGCTCTGCTCTGAGCCCAGTGTGATAGACCTTCCCTGTCTGCCTTCTAGGCTGCCTTGGACTGGAAACCTGTTTCACTCTATCATTTTGTGGCTTGTGCTGCTCTAGAATTTGCTTGGAGTCATTTTTTAAAGGTATTTTATGAGCTGTGGGAAGGGGAGAGCTAGAGCAGGTCCATCCTTCTACTCCCCCATCTTGGCTCCACTCTTGATGAGGACTTTTTTAGGAAATAGAAATACAGATAATGGGATATAGAAAGTTATCTTGCCCTACAGCACAAAAGAGAAGATGGGGAAAAGGGAAGGGAGGGATGTTAGAAGACAGGCCAGATTGGTGATAGGGGCAATTAGAATGCTTGGTGTTTTGGGGTGGGAGGAGGGGAGAAGTGGGGAGAAAATTTGGAACCCAAAATTTCATGGAAATGAGTGTTGAAAAGTTATATAAATTAAAAACAAAGAAATTTGGTATAAATTCGCTGTCTCTCCCCACCAATTTCTGCTTTCCTTCCAATGATGGCTATATTACTTTCATTTTTGCAAAACTTATGAAATTTAATATAATTAAAATGATCGATTTTGCATCCTGTAATGTTCTCAATCTCTTATTGGGTAATGAAATTGTTGTGTAATTTTCTTCCTCTGTTTTTGCTCTTCCTGATTTAAGCATCAATCACATATTTGCTACATACAAGGATTTTGGTAGGACTCCTTTGTCTATTATTCCAAGTAATTTATTTAATATTGGAATTAATTGATCTCTAAATGTTCAGTAGAAGTCTATCCGACCCTAATGCTTTTTTTCTTATGAAGCTCATTTATGACTTGTTTAATTTCTTTTCCTAAAATAAATTTGTTTCCTCTTCTGTTAATCTAGGTAATTTATATTTTAGTAGACATTCTTCCATTTCTCTTAAATTGTTAAATTTATTGACATATAATTGGGGAAAATAATTCTTAAAAAGTGCTTTGTTTATTCTTTATTAGTGGTATATTCACTTTTTTATACTAGTGATTTGAATTTCTTGTTCATTTTTTAGTAGCCTATTATTATATTCAGGTTCTAGTCCCCAATTGTGGACTGCTGGGAAAGTTATGTTCCTTTCTATTTTCATTCAGTTTTCTCCAGAGGTCTATCATATACAACTTTCCTAAAATTCTATTTATCTCCTCAACATTTTTCCCATTTATTTTTTATTAGTATTATCTACTTCTGAGAAGGGAAAGATAAGGTCCCAGTAGTATAGTTTTACTCTCTATTTCCTCTTATGACTCATTTAACTTTTTCTTTAAGAATTTGGATGTTATACCATTTGGTACATATTTGTTTAGTATTATTTCATTGCCCATCATATCCTTTAGCAAGGTATATTTTCCTTGCTTATCTCTTTCAATTAGACCTGTTTTTTCATTTGTTTTATCTGAGACCATTATTACTAACCCTGTTTTCTTTAACTTCAGCTGATGCATAATAGATTCCCCTCCATGTCCTTAGCTTTACTCTGTGTATGTCTCTCTGCTTCAAGTATGTTTCTTGTAAATAGCATATTGTAAGATTCTGGTTTTTAATCTACTCTGCTCTCTGGTTCTGTTTTATGGGTGAATTCATGGAATTCACATGCAAAATTATGGTCACTATATATTTCCCTCCATCTTATCTCTCTCTCTCTCTCTCTCTCTCTCTCTCTCTCTCTCTCTCTCTCTCTCTCTCTCTCTCTCTCTCTCTCTCCTCAAAAGTGTTTTGCTTCTGACCACCACCTCTCCCAATCTGTTTTCCCTTCTATCACCAACCCTCCATTTTTACATTTTTATACCCCTACCCTCCTACTTTCCTGTAGGGTAAGACAGACTTTTATATCCAATTGAGTGTTTATGCTACTCCCCTCTTCAGCTGATTTTGATGTAAAGCTCATACAGTGCCCAACATACCCACCATCATCCCCCCTATTGTAAAAACATTTTTGTGCCCCTTTATTTGAGATAATTTGCCCCATTCTATCTCTCTCCCCCCTTTCCCAGTACAAAGCTCTTTCTCATTACTTCTTTTTAAACTATCATCCCACCACAGTCAACTCATACCTGTGCCTTCTGTCGTTTTATATAGCTTGAACTGTTCTAATCATAATAATAAGGTTCTTAGGAGTTACATCTATATATAAAATTTTCCCATGTAGGAATGTAAACATTTTAACCTTATTGAATCCTATTTTCCTGTGAACCTTTTATGGTTCTCTTGAGTCTTGTATTTGAAAATCAAATTTTCTATTCAGCTCTGGTGTTTTCATCAGGAATGTTTGGAAGTCCTCTATTTCTTTGCCCCAGCAATACCACTACTAGCTCTATTTACAAAGATAATTAGGGAAAAATGAAAAGAACCTATATGCTCTAAAATATTTATAGCAACTCTCTTTGTGGTAGCAAAGACCTGGAAGTTGTGGGATGTCTGTCAATCGGGGAATGACTGAAAAAATTGTAGTATCTGATTGTGATGGAATACTACTATGCTATAAGAAATGATGAACTCAATGATTTTAGAAAAAATATGGATAGATTTGCATGAAAAAAGGAAAAGTGAAAAGAGCAGAAACAGAAAAATATTGTATACAGTAAGAACAATATTTTTTAAGTAAAATTTTGAGCAAATAAATAATTTTTACTACTATAAATACCAAAATTAACTTCAGAGGATTTATGAAGGGAAATGCTATCTGAATTGAGAGAAAGAAGAGATAAAGAGAAGTAGGTGTAGAATGATTTCACATACATACATATATACATGCAAATATTTGTGTCTAATGGTATCCATCTCTAGGGTAAATGTAGGGGAGGGAAAGAAAGAAAAAAAGAAATTTATATAACTTTATTATATATTTTAAAAGAAATAGGAAGCTGTACATAATAGATTTGTAGTTTCATGCACAATCATCTTTTTTTAATCTACAATGGTATGGAAATGCCTATTTTATTCCATAAATTAAAAATAAAATAAATAAGAAGAAAAATAGATAAAAGAAAAATTGCTCTCTATTTCATTTAATACCCATTTCCCTCCTGATGTGTTATTATTAGTTTTTCTGGGTAAGTGATTCTTGGTTGTAATCTTAGATCCTTTGCCCTCTGGAATGTCATATTTTAAGGCCAATGATCCTTTAATGTCAAAACTTCTCAACCCTATGATCCCAGGTGATTCATTTGATTTCTGTTTATCTTCTGGTTCAAGGATATCAGGGCAGTTTCCCTTAGAATTTCCTGAAATATGGTGTCCAAGCTCTTTTTTTGATTTCTGAGCCTTAGTCTGGGGCACACAATGAAGCACAAGATGCAGTGAGGTTCCAGGGGGTACAGGTTTAGGAAAACATAAAGGAGTGGCCAAAGTTACACACTCAACCAAGGGTAGGGGCTGGAATTCTCCTTGGATCAGCAGTACTGCTTCCCTTGAATCCCATGAAGCATGGTGATAAGCTCCATTCCACTTATTTGAGCTCTTATGTATCATAAAGTCTTTGTGCTAAAGAATTCTTTCATTGCCTTTTGTACTTGTACTCTGCTTCTAGTTTCTTTGAATATGTATCCAATTTGTAAGCTGCCTGCTCAAGGGTTGCTACTTGCTCCTCAGTTAAAGTGATCTGATCCAAATAAGGCTGAGATGCTGCATATTTCTGGTTTAAATCCTTCTGGTTTTTACTTATATTTACTGCAATATCTTCCATTTCTAAATACTTCAAGCTATAGTCTTCACTGGTGATGGTCAGCTCACCTGTCAGGTACATTGCCATTTTGGAGAACATATCCTGGAACAGTCCCAGGATGTCCACCTCAGTAGATTCCATGGCCTCCTTGGCTGTCTCCACCATGGCATCATCTAGACCGAGGAAGAAGGAAGGAGAAAGGATGAAGGCAAGGACATAGATGGAAGAGGAGAGAGGAGGGAAAGAGGAAAAGGAAGGGGAGAAGGAGGAACTTGACTATTCTAAAGGATAATCTGGGACCCAGAAACCTGAGAAGTAAGAAAGGGGAGGAAGAGGGTAACCAGGGTCTTCACAGAATGGTGCTTCAATAAAATGGTAGATATAGTGCTGTTTGGACAGCCTGAAACTCATGGGAATGAATCCATCCCTTTTTACATTACTTATATTTAATTAATAAATTCACAAGTAGAATTTCGTGTTCTCCTTTTAAAAATATAACCATTGTCTCGACTAATGGTTGCTCCATTTGGATGTGGTCATCTGAAACCATTCAATCCCTCCATTCAAGGTTTCTTGGAAGTGCTCCTGCGCACCTTCACCTAATAATGTGGAGTGGTTTCGAACCTGATCTGGAAATAGGATTTTTTCCAGTAATCAGAGTCACTGTCTGAAATAGGATGCTCACAAAAAATGTAATTGGCTTTTAACATACTTCATCATTTTCTTGATGCCTTTTATTACAATTCAATGAGAATGCCTTGAGGCACTTGGAGAATCTTCTTTTTGGAGATTTAATAATGACTGATTATGAGAAATAGTTTATTCAGGAGAAATATATCTTTCCCTGCATAAGCCTGCATCCTGAGGTATAAAATCCCTTTTTCTTAGTCATTTGGCAAGCTTGGCCAGGTACTTCTTCAATAGCCATATTTAACCTTGCTTACTTATCAGCACTGTGTCAGGTAGTTAACATTCTTTTACAGAGAAAGAGAAAGAATATGAGATGCTCAGGCACCATGAGTTATATACTTAAATCCCAGAGGCTGCAATTTATACAGTTTGGAGTGAACATTTATTAAAAATAGCACAGCAGGAAAGCTTTCTCCTTTGATACCAACAAAGTTAATATTTTAGCATCTTACAGCGCTGGGCAGACTAGAGGAGAAAGAGAAAGAAAGGATAAACCTCCAAGAGTAATTTATCATTCTTGATGTTTTCCCTTTCAATTTAATTACTGCTGAATTTAAGACTGACATGCAATCTAGATATGAAGTGTCTTTACTTCTTCATAGAGTATCCTCTGTTTACAGAAAAACTGGAAGACCGAAAGAGAACCCTGACAATAATCCTGACAAGGACTTTCGTTACTGTTTTTCAATCAGAAGAGTAGAATTTGAGGGGAAAGTGATTCCACATCACAGAGTAAGCCACTTTCTTTAGGGATTGAATAATATTACTTTCATTTTAAAGATGTATTTGTAGTTCATTATAATCCTTTTAGTATAAGAACAGTATAAATTGTGACCAAAATTCAAAGGAATTTTTTGATGTGCCAAACTGTCTCATCTAATTTAAAATACCCCCTACCCCCAAGATTCTGATTTGTACTGCCTTTTACCAGGTTAAACGTGAATGGGTTCAAAGAGCAGGGATGGTCATAGAAGCATGCAGGTAGCTGTCAGATGATGTGACTGATGGACCTATATCATTTGTCCCATTACTTGGTGTTTGAAATTGCAGATTTAGAGGCTGAATCCTTTGTCTTTTGAACACTTTAAAGTTTTCCAAAGTCCCTGCTCTGGTTTGATTTGGTTGTGGATTTGAGGGGTAAAGTTATTGCTCACACTTAGCAAGCTTTTCTCTCTACAATTTAAATCAATGTACAGTGGAAGGATTCAGCAAGAATACATGTGTAAGGTCATCCTTGGGTCCTAACCTTCTTCCTGGTCCTGAGACACATTGAACCAATTACCTTTGTTCAAGGATGTAACCACATCTGACTGGCTTATCAACCTGAGACACTTGGCATTTTTTTATACCAGGAAAAACATAGGCTATTCAGGTGTACTTTGTAGTCCCATGCATACGTGAATGTACTCGAAGCACCATGGGTGCACCCCTTCCACACGCAGCACGCTCAATTCGGGGTTCTCTATGGATCCAAATCTACTTCAAAAAGGAAAAGAAAACACATAGTTCAGAAGCCAATACGTTTACTTTTGCTAGTTAGTCAGAGGATTAAAGCAAATCAAAGCAAAAGCATTTAATGAAATAGCAGAGTAAGATACTTAGCAAGGGAATATTTCACCCGTAAAGCTGGCACATGTTCTCCCACACATTCTTACATACATTTCTAGTTGGAAGAGTTAATGCTAATGAGATTAAAGATCTTCCCCAACCATTAATGGGCCTGCCCATTAAGGGGAGTTTGATTAGGGGAGATTTGTAGGAAGGCCCACACTTTTTATTAATGAGGCCCTGGCCCTCAAGGGTTGTGATGCCCTCGGCTTTGAGAAGTGTATAAATACTATGAGGTGAGGTTTTACTTTGGGGCTTACTCTTTGGAAGTGTTTATTGACCACATGAGAGTGGGCAGCTGTTAAGGAGCACCCCTCATCTCTTCTCTCTGGTAACTATGTATGTATGATCAGACAGTTATCTGTCTGTTGATCTATCAGACTGTTGGAAGCCCTGTCTGTTGGTTGATCTTTGTTTTTTTATTGTATTTTCTCTAAAGTTCAGGATGCTGACTTTTTCCCCTGAACTAAGTGAATGATATATATGCTTGATTAAAGTGATTGTTGACCCCTCAAAAGTTTCTTTGCTTTTACAAAAGCAGATCTAAGAACATGTACAGCAGGTCCTCTTGTATATGTTGGGGTCCTTGCTGATGGAAAGTGTAGGCACACATATGAATCTTACACACATAGGAAATACTTGTGGACCATTTACATGTATGAAAAGACTGGGTTGGACACCTCCATCAGGGAATAGGCAATAAACATTTATTAAGTATTTACTATTTTCCAGGACTGTGCTAAACATTAGGGATAGAAATGCAAGCAAAAAAAAAAAAAAGATCTCTATTCTCAATAAGTTTACATTTTGATGGGGAAAGACAATACATAAAGGGAGCTGGAAAGTAGGGGTGAGGGAGAGGGATTTGGGAGGAAGAAAGCCACATAGGCCTATGATGGACTGGGGAATCAGAAACATAGGAGAAGAATGAGGAATGGATGATGAATGGCCCTTCCTCAAAGCAGAGGCTCCAGAGGAACTCCCCCGTGGGAGAAGGAGGCTGTGAGGGACGACTCATGCTTCCATTGCTGTGGCACTGCCTATGTATTCTTCTGATGTCATCTGATGTTCTTCTAGACTTGTGGACCTGGCATGCAGCTTCTGTTTGTTGTCTTTTGCTCACCATTGGACTCGTGATGGCTACTAGATGGTGCTGTTAGTGTCATGGCTCCTGAACTTCTCTCCTAGCAAAATTTAGGCTCAATCTCTTCAGGACACCTGCACGCTATTTTGGCTTCCATCTGTGGTACAGCAATTAGACAGCCTCTCCCTGATAAAGGCAGACACCTAGCCTCTTTGAAGGGACAAAAATCAAGCAGTGTGCCTTTGGGCTATAATTAATTCTCTTTTGAACTCCATGTATCTGAGGCTGAATTAATGTTCTTTGCTGAAGACAACTATTTGATTTAGGGTGAGAACATTTTGAGACCTTCTCTGGCTAGAAGAAAAGCACCCCATATTCCTGCCTTTTTCACATAAACCTGGCTTGCCAAAAGCCTCTATGGCTTTAAGGTGCCCTACATTTACCAGTCATTGGCATACTAGATAAGATTGCTCACACAGACTGGTAAAGTTCCTCTGCCATCCTTTACAAATCTAACAGTAATGTCAACAGTTATTTATAGACATATCTCAACGTGGGGGAAGTGGGAAGAAAGAAGCCAGCAACTCTACTTCCCCTGGATTAATGCTCTGCGATTATCAATTAATGTGATTAGATGGGATTAGTTGATATTTGAGAGAGCAAGGCCTTTAGGATTCAGAGAAAGAAGGGAGGGAAAGATGCTGAAAAGGAAGACAAAAGACAGACTTCTCAGTATTGCAGAGGACATGTCCTACCAATGGGAAAGGATCATACTTATCTTTGTAACCTCACAAGACTTGTAACTCGGTGTCAGCTCTCAATGAATGTTAACAGTAACTAGCCTGGACAGAAACTTAGAAAGCTCTGACTTGGTGGATTCCTCTTAAAGAAAATGAGAATCTCAGTGATCAGGACAGAGATGCAAACAACTCTGGAAAGGCAATAAAACCTAGCTAGCTTTCTAAGTGCCCAAGCTTCATTAGCACATTAAATAGCAGAAACTGCATCAAAAGCCTATGAACTGAGCTACAAAGGATATGGGCAAGATGGGACAAGAAAATGACATTTTAAAGAAAGGAATCAATTTCCATTATCCCACATTTCATGGATTAGAAAAAAATAAACAGTATCTAGATAAAATGTGAAAGCTAATGGAATCTCCAAATAATTCAATAACTATTTAAAGCTACTCAGGCTTATGTCTTTGTGATATCAAAATGAGTCAGTTCACTGGAGGATAATTCATCAGACCAGTTATTTGGAACAATCTTTTACTATAGTAGAACATTAAAAAAAATCTTTATATTCCTAGAGCCCAGCATGAGGCCTTAAACATAGTAAAGTACTTACTGAGTTATATTGGAGTAATAAAAGATCCAATTGTTTGAATTTTTCACCTTTCAATTAATTAATTGTATCAGTAACATGTACTGCCGTTGCAGGGTCTATTAAATATCATTAAAATGTTTATCAAGAATTCAATTCAATTTCAGGTGTAATTTAATTAACATTTTAAAAAATATTTATCCAAATGGGAACTTAGGAAAATTTTACTCCTATGCTCAATTAATAAGCATTTACTAATCATGAGGCACCTAGGTGCCATAGCAAATGGAATGATGGACTTGGAGTCAAGATTTGAATCCTGCCTCAAACACTTACTAACTGTGTGACCCTTGGAAAATTACATAACCTCTCTGTGCTTTAGTTTCCTTTTCTGAAAAATGAGGAAATTAAAATTTAAGGTTCCTTCCAGCTCTAAATCTATGATCCTATGATTTATTATGCTAAACTCTCAAGGATATAGAGCCAAAATGCAATAGTCTTTTTATTCAAGGAGCATACATTCTGTCAGGAAGATGTAAGTTTATACAGAATAAATAAAAATAAATAGAAGGGGAAAAGGAAGGGCACCAGTATTTGGGAATGTCAAATAGTGTCAGGAAGAAGGTCCTGCTCGAGTTGAGCTTTGAAAGAAGCAAGGGCCTCTAGGAAGCAGTGGTGAAGAGAGTGTGTTCCAGGCACAGATATGTCTGGTAAAGGTATAGAAGGTATTTAAATTTAAATTTAAGGGTATAGAAGAAGGAGACGGATTGAATTGTGTGAGAGATAGCAGAATGGTCCATTTGATTGTATAGGAAAATGTGGAAAGGAGAGTAATATATTGAGTTTGGAGAGGCAGGTTGTAAAAGATTTTAAAAGCTAAAAGAGGAGCTTATATTTTATCCTAGACGTCGTAGGGAGGCAACAGAGTTTATGGAAAAGGGAAGTAAAACTTGTACTTTAGAAAAGCCACTTTGGGAATTGATGGAGGATGACTTGGAGTGGGGAGAAGCTTAAGGTAAGGGAATCAGAGAGGGGGTTATTATAGTACCTGAGGTGATAAGATCTTGAATTGTAGTGGTGGCTTTGTGAGTGAAAAGGATGGAAATAAGAATTCTTATGGAGATAGAAAAGTAAAAATTTGGTAGCACATTGGACATACTTATGAAAAATAAATAGTTACTAATAAAATTGAAGTTTCAAACTTGAGAGAGCATAAGAATGGGAGCCCTTGAGGAAAGGAGTGAAATTCAGAAGATGAGAGGAATTAAGGAGAAAGATGAGTTCCATTTTTAAGATGTCTGTAGGACATCCAACTTGAAATATTTGATTAACAGCTGGTGATAAAGAAATGGAACTCAGCGGAGGGACTTTGGGAATCATGTGCACAGAGATGATAAACTCATTTGGATTGAGGATCTTAACAAGTGAAACAGTATAGAAAGAGTAGAGAAGGAGGTCCTGGATACAGCGTTAAGGCTCCCCATAGTTCAGATGAGGGTAATATAGAAGGTGATTAAGCAGAGGGTAGTATTATGATAACTTAGATAAGAGAGGGTTTCCAGGAGGAGGGTAGTGTACAGTATTAGTCAAGGACACTGAAGATAGAGAAAATGCCATTTCCTGTTGGTCAGTAGTGTATGCCTCTTCATGATTCTATATGGTATTTTCTTGGGGAAGATACTGAAGTGGATACTTCTCCAGTGGATTAGGCAAACAGAAGTTAAGTGCCTTGCCCAGGATCACACAGTAATGAGTATCTGAAGCCAGATTTGACTCAGGTCTGCCTGATTCCGTGTTCAGTGTTCTATCCATTTTATCTACTACTTGCCTCCTGAAGATGCCATTGCATCTGTCAATTAAGAAATCACTGTAACTTGGGAGAGTGAAGTTTTGATTGACTGATGAAAACAAGAAAAACTGGCAAAAGGTGAGGTGTGAACGAGAAAAGAGGAACTGCTTTTTCTAGGAGTTTCCGAAAGGACAGAGAAACATAAGACAGTAACTTGAAGCACTGGTAGGTTCAAGTTGAGGTTTTTTAAGGGTGGGAGAGAAGGGCATGTTTGAAGGCAGCAGAGGACAAATCAGTAGACAGAGAAGAAGATTAAATGGAGAGAAGAAATAATTAAAGGGACAATCTGATGGAGAAGTAGTGAGAGGAGAGGATCAAAGGCTCAAGCAAGGGTGTTGGCCCAGGTGAGGAGAAAGGCTCATATTAAAGAGCAAGAATAAAGGAAGAAAATGTGAAGGATGATGTCAAGGGTTTTTGAGATGAAGAGAAGTGGGATCTCAAAGCAAATTAGCTCAATTTTCTCAGTAAAGTACAAGGTGAAGTCCTCACCTGAGAAAACTGGGGGACAAAGCTTGAGGAGAGATGTTTGGGATAGTCAGTGTGGTGAATGTGTTAAGGGATATATTAGAAATGATGAACTTGTTGGAACTGATAAGACTATCAAGTGAAAAAGTATAGAAAGAGAGAAGTAGACCCTGGATAGAGCCTTAAGTTTCACCTACAGATAGCTAATTTGAGGTTAGAAACATAAATTTGTAGTATTGTCAGTTCACTTGTGTGCTTTCCTCAATTTTTATGTAAGCTTATGAGAGTGACTATATAATTTGTAAATTGTAGCAATGCAAAAACACATTCATATTTCCACAAGGTTTGAGTGGTTAGAAAGGTTACGGTCAGAATTACATTTCACTGATTGCTGAGTCTTCCAATACAATGGAACTATAGTACAAAAATTTAGTTCTCAGAGAATGGAATGTCAGATATCTTCGCAATTCTCATAAAATATAAAGAGATGATAATTAAATGTCAGTCTATCCCCTACTCACTCAGACTATCACCGACTGTCTCTTCAGTGGCAATACATGACAAATCCTCTGGATTCTATCCCCCATCTCCTAAAACTATAGCAACAATACTTAGAGTCTTTGGGAGACGAATTGTTGAAGATGAAGGTTACATTTACAATATGATGTGTGATGTACAAACTATTACATTTGATTGGATTAGGTGAGTGATGAAAAGGTTTTATATTTCCAGTGCTATGGTGCATCAAAATTATTACCTTCATGATAAAAAATTGTCCTTCTATCTTGCTGCTATAAATTTGTGATGAAGAACTGGAATTTTTAGGGGTTATAGTGAGAATGCTGCTCTTGTCTGAATGCTTCTACCTTCCAGTAGCATAAAACCTCCATGAGGGCTGTGAGTCCCCTATATTTTTATCTTTGTATTCTCAATGTTAAACTCATAGTCTTCCAAGAAGCAGTTACGTCATAAATGTTTGTGGAATTGTGTTGCTACTGCCTGTGAGGATCCACTTTAAATTCTTACAACATAGATTGTAACTTTTGACTTTGAAAAAAATATATTTCTCCAATGTGATATTTATATTCTACTGATTTTTTTCTATGCTGTTTTTCTATGCTATTTTGCTTGTGTTATAATATCATCAACTTCTACTCTCTTTCATTAGAAATGCACTTTTGCTAAGCTTTGGGTTATGTAAACTTTTGTAAACCATCCTGAGAACTTATGCACCATTTTAAGAATAATACTTTTTTCTTGATTACATGTAAAAACAGTTTTTTACCATTCTATTTTTTAAAATGAGTTCCAAATTCTCTCTCTTCCTCCTACTTCTCCCCACTCCCTGGGGTGGCAAACAATTTGATATAAGTTACACATTTGCAATGATGCAAAACGTATTTCTATATTGGACATGTTGTGAAAGAAAATGCAGACAAAAAAAACCCATGAGAAAAAATGAAGTGAAAAATAATGATCTTTGATCCACATTCATATTACATCAATTCTTTCTCTGGAGGTAGGATAACATTTTTCATCATGAATCCCTTGAAAATATCTTAGATCCTTGTATTTTATGCACCATTTGTATCATTGGTTCTATGAGCAAATACATGCCAATTTCCAAATAACTGAATTATAGACTTTTGGAATGCAACTTCTGTTGGAACCTTCCTGTACAAGGAAGACATGAGACATAAAAATTATATTGTGATATGTTACTACTCTGAAAAGGCTGCATGTTGTAACTAATCAGATAGCCTTACACTTAGGAAGACCTGGGCTCCAGTTATGCCTCTGACACACACTTATAGTATGAATAAGAGTGAGTCCCTTATACTCTCAGTATGCTAGTAAACTTGATAGTCTAAAAGTTACAGAGGAGTTGCTGGCTTGCCTCAGTGGAAGGAGGTTACATACCAGAAGTCCTTACTAGGAGGTTACATACCAGAAGTCCTTACTTACATGGATCTGGACATTCTAGAAACAGAAGCAAAGAGTTACCTGGGAAGCTCATTATAACACCATCTTCCTGCTTATATACTTCAAGGACCTAATTTTCTCTGATGTATATATCATTAACCCATTGCTGATTATGCCTTTGGACTAATTTGTCTTTGGGAATTTAGATGACTGAAAAAGTTATCACCCTGTACCTGACCTGGCCATGATTGCATATGAAATTAGCTGGGCTAGTCTCCCCACAACAGATGTGCAGCACTCTACAATCCATTATCAATCCTATGAGTGAAGGCTTTCCAGCTTGAGGGGATATGCCAGAGCTTGTATTCAACTGATGTAGGCTTTGAGAACCCAGAGTTGTATCCATGCCACAATGAGGCACATGAATACAAACTTTGGATGACATTATTTACTTAAAAAAAGCAATTCAGTAAATGACAAAATCATCTATGATAAGGAAGTATAGTTAGTGAGATACTAAGAATACTTTGCTTTCTTCGGATATTTTCATTTCTCCTTATATGGCCTCAGAGGATTCTCTTGCAAATTTAGGAAATATGTCTGACAAAAGCATTACCTTGATAGGTTAAATAGAGTTTAAATCCCCATATATAACCAGAAAAGATAGGTGACACTGGGAGACTTATCCCAGATCACACAGATAATGAGTGGCAGAAGTTGGGAATCAAAATCAGTTTCCCTGATTCCAAATCCTATGATTTTAGAGGGCTATGTATAGGTGACTACAATTTTGGTGTGTTCAAACCTTGGCAAAGTGTTAGTAATTAAACCAATTTAGCCACATTGCTTTCTTTTTTGTTTTTGTTTTTGCAAAGTTAGCTCCCTGTCCAAAGATACTACACAGAATTCATTCTGACTGGTTTCTCAGATGGTGGTGATTTTTTTCCCCTGCACATTTTCCAGATAATAACCTGCCCATTCAATTGTCCTGGCAGTGCAGATCTGGCTTAAGAAAAAAAGCAATTCAGCAAAATCTACAGTATTCTTTTGAAAGTGGAGGAGAGGAAACTTTAATAAAGCTAAGTTTTTATCGAATTGAAAAATCAACTGTGAGGTACTTTTCTCTTCAGAAAACCCTGGAGAATATTATTCTGGGAAATGGCCTGCTTATATCTGTATTGGTTTCTTATCCATCTTCTGTTTGAAAAACAATCTCCTTAGGTGATCTATGGAGAATCCAAGTTTTTCCCCCTTTTCATGTAGCTATTCTCTAGATAATATTTCCTCCAAAGGTTTCATAGTACTTTAAGAAATGGCTACCACTATCATCTAGATGCTTTTAAGGAATCTTTTTTTTTCCCATGTTTTTCATTCTTGGAAGCACATTTCTCTTCCTCCTTTTGATTTAACAAGTATTTTTGTCTTTTTCTTTAAAACAATTTCATTTTCTAGTTTCATGTTTGGATAGCTCTTTTCAAATTTTTTAAAGCCTTCTTAGTGATTATGCAATTTAAAGGTATAATTCATACTACTGTCTCTGGCAGTATGTGTGTAAATATATGTGTGTATATATACACACACATATACATATATATACAGAGACACATATATGCTTATATCCAACACACACATATGCAAATACACCCATATGTACACATATATGCACACATATGTACATATATATTTCGTTATTTCAAGGACAAATTTTTGCTATGTTTCTCTGAAATTCACTTCTTACTGTCCTTATCTTCTTTTAGAAGGAAAATCATATTAAAAGTTATCCATTTTCTAGAATATCCAAATTCCACCAAAATATTAAAAAAGAAACCAGATAAGGTCGATTTCACACAGAGATATAATTTGCATCATAGGAGATTTCCCCTTTCATCATCTAATCTTCATTGGTTGCTTAAAATTTTGAACCCAAATAAAACCTTAAATTTTACTGTTTATCAGATAAAGTTAGTAGAGGTAGATTAAGAAAGCTGTCGCAGTAACTGTTTAGAAATGGTGGAATGTTAATCTGTAATTATAATTATGTCAATCTTATAGTTGTATTTTGAAGTTTTATTCCATTAATAAATGTCATTGCAAATTATAATGGAAAGAGCACTGAGTTTGGAGTAAAAATATTTGTGTTTGAAGAAACAGTTCTTCCAGTTCAGTAGTCACTTAAGTGTTTACTATATATATGCCAAGGACTCCATGCACAACACAGGGCCTGGTACGAAGCCTAGACCAATTGAATTATTAATTGATTGATAATTGCCTGTTGACTGGCTTTACCAACTGTTCTAGCAACTGACTATACTAGCTACAGCTAGATATGTCAATCTGGGAATCATCTACAAAGGGACAGTAACTGGGAGATGATGAGATCTCTAAGTGAGATAAAAGAGGACTCAGCAAAGAGCCTTGGGGGACAGCCATGTTTATTCAGTATAGCATGAAAGAAGCATTGCAAAGGAGACAATGGAGTGGTCAGAAGTGGAGGAAATAAAGAAGGAAAGATTTTAGAATGAAAGTTTGTAATTATAGGTAGTTTGCCTGGTTTCTTCATCTTGAAAATGGGGATAGTAATAGCAGCCTACTTAGATTTGTAAGGCACAACTTCAAAGTTGTTATGTAAAATGCTAGTTATTACTCTTAATAACAACATTAATGTTATTATTATTAGATAAGGAAGCATGCTTCCCACCTCTTGGTGGAGAGGCAATTGGTTAAGCTTGCAGAATGACCTTTACATATATAAATATAGCCAACATTAATTTTTTCCTTTTGACTATAATTATTGGTAGTAAGTGAGGGCTTCCATCTGGAGGGTAAGTTGATGCATAAGAAGAATGATGCAAAGAAAGGAGGAAAAGAACTGCAAAGAAAGCACACAAAGAGATACACAGAAGAAAGGAGGAAATACAGACATGCAGAATAATTTTGCATAAAATAAAATTGCATAAAATAAAATTCAATAAAATTGAATAAACCTTTAAAATAAAACGGATTATATGTAACAGAAATTTAGATTGATATGCAACATTTATTTCTGTTCACTTTTTGAAGTGTCTTTGTTGATATTTAAGTTGGCAATAAAAAAGACATTTTTAAAAAGTTTACACACTCTAGTTGAGAATACAGCACAAATAGAGATAAGTAAAGACAAGAATTTGAGGAAGAAGAGAGTCCTAACAGGTAGATGATCAGAGAATATAGAAAATGATACATTAAAAAGTATAATAAATGTAACACATAAGAGAGTGTCAATTTGCCATAGTAGGAAGAGAGTCCTCAAGTCAGTGTGACAGCTAATGGTAATAATTAGCTCATTTCAAACCTAGTGACAACATAATGTCCCCTCCCCGTTCCCCCTCCATCCCCCCTGCCCCTGCTGCTTTAAGGAGTTTATGTTAAATGAAAGTTAGGAATGCTATCACAATTGCTCTGAGGTGCCTGTTAGCAAAATTCCTAACATTAATGCAAAGGTTTGCCTCTCTGCCTCAATTTTCATTGATCTTGATCTATTGTTAACCCCTGGCCTCTTTGTGGTTGAGTAAAATGTTTGGTAAAGAAATAAAGTCTATGAGAGTATCTGATAGGAAAGAAGTGCTCAGAAGGGAAGTTGGGAAAGAGCACACATTTTCTTAGAATTTCCCTCAGTCCTTAAAGAAGTGCAACTGGGAAGAGATAGGAAACATTTATTAAATACCTTCTATGTGCCAGCCATTGTGCTAAGAGCTTTACAGATATTGCTTCGTTTGATCCTTACAGCAACTGTGGGAGGTAGGTGCTATTATGATCCCCATTTTATGGCTGAAGAAACTGAGGGAAGTTGAAGTTAAGTGACTTGCCCAGAATCTCATAGCCAGTTGTGTTTGAGATTTGATTTTAACTCCAGACCCAGACTCTAATCACTAGGCTGCCACCTGTCCTGAGTTTCTGTTCCAACTTTAGGGCCAATGGCCCACCTTGACCTCTCCGTTTTTTGGCACAGTTGAATTCTACTTTCTCTTTTTTCCTTTTTCTGGTGGCCCCCCTGCCTTGACAGCTCAGATCTTAGTGTTCCCACTTTGTCCTCTTAATTGTCAGCCCATTGACCTCTCTCTTTGGTTCTGAAATACTCCTCTCATACAAGATCCTCAGAGCCTCACCCAAGGTGAACAAACTTCCTGTCATGCCTTTGACTTATTCTGTGAGGTGTCCAGGTTTTATTCATAACTGGTGAACAATAGATATGTATTCTTACAAGATGAATGGATCAACATTTACTATTATGACACCTACTTCAAGTATCATTTCTTATAGTTTACTTGATTTACTCCCAACAACCCTGATCATTAGACCAGGGAGACCTGGCTTCAGGTTTAGCTTCTGATACATACTGGCATATCGCTTGACCACTTGCTGCCTAAGGAATGTCTCTAAGACTATAAATCTTAGAAATTTACTGGTAGAGACTTTTATTGAATTGGTAGATTGCATTTTCTCATCTAGAAATTCTCTAACCCAATTAAATTAAAGGTTCATTCCCTAGTCTGTGATGCTCAATACATTATGATGGCAGCATCCTAGAGGTACAAAATCCTATGAAGGTTCTGAGGAAGAAAAAAAAACACTTTTGAGGGAGAAAATTGTCATGAGAGTTGTAGGGGATTTTAAAAGACAAATTATGGTCCTGGAACTTTATGTAGATAAAAGAGTGGTAACTATAGCCAATTTACAGAAGATAGGCTGTTAGCTCAAAGCCCAGAAGATGGTGGTGATATCTAGCAGTACTCATTTCAGCACTGATGATTTGGATTGGCTTATCAGGACATTACTTCTATTGGCTAATTAACTTGTCAGTTTTCCCCTTCAGCATCAGAGTATTGCTACTTGATGAAGAACTGGTCCAGAACTCTAAATATTAGGTGATGCCACTTACTCTGAGGTCATATTTTATCTGAATATGTTATCCTAAGTCTTTGACTTCACAAAGGAAAAACTGGAAGCTGGAAATATAAACTTTCTACAGCAAAATGTGTTTGATAGAGAAATAATGATTATTCTTTTGATAAGTATAATATAAGGATGATAGGTATTTTTTAAAGCAGTCATTATGGAACAACTTATTACCTTGAAAAGCCCATAAAGGTAATTAACAGGAAAAAGAAGTAAATCACATAGTGAAATCAAAATCTTTCAGAGTTCCATTTAAAGCTGGTGTGGGGAAAAGAGGAAAAGAAAAAAAAAACAAACTCCAGGTGTAAGATCTCTTCTTATTCCTAAAATGACAGCATAGCTAAAGACTCATTCAAAATAACATTGAATATTCATTTATATTATTGAATCATTCTGATGTGACTTCATTGCTTTTGAATTTTTTCTTTAAATCTCTGAAATACATTCCTGTTTATTATTCAAACATTCTGCAAGGAAGAAAAGAGCCCAGGCTTCCTTTTTTGCTGCTCTGCACATCCGTGGTACTGATTCAAGAGATGGCTCTCTATAAGACAGTTTTGTTAGAGGGAAGAAAGTCTTGAAAAGTTGGCTTCATATTCCCACTGTCATGGCAAAGAAGAGGAAGAGAATGATGCATTTCCTCCTTTTCCACATGATTAACTCAGTTTTAGAATGAGTCTTCCTTTTGTTTTAAAAAGGCCCAGCTCTTCTGTTTTGATTTCCTTTGCCCAAGGATAAGAGAGACCTGCCTCACACCTGTGTCAGATCCTGAAGGCTAAGTTAGTCTATTAGCATTTATTAAGTGGCTACTATGGGATAGGAATTGTGAAAGGCACCGGGGAAACCAAGAAAATCCAAAAATAGTCCCTGCTGGCCAGGAGGTTACAGCATGGGCGTGACAAAGCCTGCAAAAATGAAAAAAAACCAAACCTTGAATAACACTTATATACAACCAAGATATGCACACAAAGACACAGCTGCACAAATATCTAAAAGGAAGACATTGACAATAAAGAGGACTGAGAAAGTCTCCTTGAAGAAGATTGGACTTTATCTGAGAGGTGAAGAAAGCTACAGCATTTTGGAAGTGAAAATGAAGAGGGAGAGGGTGCCAGGCATTGGCGACAGCTAGTTAAAGCACACAGATCTGGAAGATGGAGAGTCATGTTCAAGGAAAAGCAGGGACACCAGTGTCATTGGATTGTTGCAGAGTACCTCAAGAGAGTAAAATGGAAGAAGACTGGAAAGGTGGGAAGGGACCAGGTTATAATGGAACAAAACCAGAATAGCAGATTAAAAAAGGATCTGTTTCCCCTATTCTAAATCAGAACAAAATGCCCTGGACACTAATGATTGACCAAGTAGGAAACAAATATGATTATGTGTTTTCTGTTTACTGTTAGAAATGTTGGAATCCATTAGAAATTATTAAAACGGCTAAGTTTTAGAAGTTAATTTGACTTTTAGAGATGTGTCAACTGATGCTTCTTGCCTTGGCTTGTAACAATAGATAGAATAAAACTTTTGAATAGCATGTACTCTAAATCATAACAAAGTAGGTTTTCTTTCCCCAAATCATATTAGTGACCAACAGGTTATAACTCTCTTAATCTAAACACTTTGGCTTAAGTATTAATAAATTCATTAACATTATTCCTTTTTTATTTTTAATAACCAAATATCTAGTCCTTTGATAAATGGATTTCATTTTGGGTTATTGCACAAGCAACTTACATTGAAAGAATCTCAATGAATTCAGGACCTTTGGCCCACAGGTATGAGATTAATTTCAAAATTTTGGTTTGATCATTTTGGTTAAAGATGTAAAATAATTTTCACAGTACAGTCTTTGAAATTGAAAAAAAATATTTGTAAGAACTATGCTACCAATATCTCCTTATTGGATGGGTCTTCATTTTTGCCAAATCAGAGTCTGTCAGACTCTAGCCTGAACTGTAAGAGGATGTTAAACTATTTAGGATTGTCTAAAGGTAGAAAATCATCTTCTAGTAAAGTCCTTCTATGAGGGCTAGGGAATAGTTGGGAACAGAGTTGTGGACTTAAGAGCCAGTAGAGTTGGATCTAAATCCTTTCTTTGGCATTGTTTAGCTGTGTGACCCAAGGTAAGTCACTTACCTCCTCAGTCTGTTTCCTTACCTGTACAATGAGGATAGAGATAACCTATACTACCTAGTTCATAGAGTTCTTGTGAGAATCAAATGAAACAATGTGCTTTTGAAATCTGCAAGATCTAAATAAACACCATCTGCTGTTTCATACTGAGGGAGAAATATCGTCCTTTTTCAGTGCTTTGTGGAAAGCTATTCAAAAGTGAATTAGCCTAGTTTCGAAAGTAGTATGTTCCCCACCATGAGAGTCTTCCACCATCAGCTGGGTGTTCTGTAGGGCCATTCTTTTTGTGGGCATTGAGTAGACTAGATGACCTCTAATGGTACCTTCCAACTCTGAAATTCTTTGAGACCATATGCTGTGTTAGAAAAATTTGCCTTTTACTCTGCATCCTTTTTCTCTATCATGCCAGATACATTATGAACTTATTATATGTATAGTGATAGATTAAATACTGAAGCTTAACAAAACAGATCTAAATTAGCATTTCTTTGTCCCAATGAACTAAGCACTAATTACTATAAACTTTGGAGCTTTATTGAAATAATCAAAAGACAAATGCCTTGTAAACTTTTATTTAGTAATCAAACTCCAGAGTTACTCCAAAAATTTGTGTATAGCTTTCTGTGTTTCAATCATATGGAAAGAAAATTTGAAATTTTAAACGTAGTTGTTAACTTTCAATTCTGTTAAGAGACAACATGGTTAGTGTTGTTTGGTTGTACTGAATCCTGTATAACTCTTCATGACCCCATTGGGGAATTTTTTTTTTGTCAGAGATACTGGAATGGTTTTCCATTTCCTTCTCCAGCTCATTTTACAGATGAAGAATGAAGACAAACAGGGTTAAGTGACTTGCCCAGGGTCACACAGCTAGTGTCTGAGGCCAGATTTGAACTCAGGAAGATCAGTCTTCCTGATTCCAGGCCCACAGTTTATTCACTGTGCCGTTTGATTGTCCTGAAAGAACATGGAGTAATGTCTAATTAGGCAAGTGCCTCTATACAAATTACATTTGAAGAAATGAAATGGGAAGGGTTCTTATATCTTCGTGAAGATAGACATCTGGTTGGGACTATATTAAATAGTAGAAATTCTAGTAGGAATTCTTTTTGGGTATGGGTTAGACTAGAGGGCCTCTGAAGTACTCTCCAGCTTAGAAATTTGGCAGTTCAAGTCATGAATGAGTCAATAAACATTTAAGTGCCTGCTATATGCCAGATATTAGTAGGCTATATTTAAGCAGTCTATCTAAGATTCTGTTTATGTAATACTTGAAGGATTGAAATGTTAGACAGGAAAGTGCCTCAGAACTTTTCCTTGCATTTTATATATGTTGCATCCTGTCATTTATTTGACAAGGGAGACTTCTGCTTGCTTTTTTATGGCAAATAGCAACATCATAAAATTACTACCCTGAGTTGAAGACTGAATCCAAGAATTGGAAGGGACTCTAGAAGACATATAATTCAATCTGGACTCGCCCAAGAATCCTTTCTCCAACATATCCAACAAATGCCTATGAAGTCACTGCTTATGGACCTGTCATGAGGAGAAAAATGGTTTCTTCCATGCAATCTGTCACATATTTGTCTTGCTCTAAGTTGAAGGAATTTTTCTTTATATGGAGCTCAAATTTGCCTTAAAGCAACTTCTATGTATTACTTCCAGTTTTCTTGTCTAGGGCTGAGTGGGACAGAGCTAACCTCTTTCCCATGTGTTAGCCCTTCGGATACTTGAAGATAGTGATCATGAACCCTCCAGTCTTCTCCTGCTCTGGCCAAAATGTCCCTATTCCCTTGAAACATATTTTATGGCTTCTTCTTCCTTCCCCTCACCATTTTAGCTGCACTTCTCTGAGCATATTTCAACTCATCAATGTCCTTCCCAAAATACAGCATGTAGAATTGAACACAGCACTCAAGAAATGAGACAACCAGGGTAAAAGAACAAAAATAAGTAGCATTTATATAAAACTTTAAAATTTTCAAAGTTCATTACATACATCATGTATTTGGTTCTTAGAATAGTCTTTTGAAGGAGAGAAAACATGCATAGGGTATTCCAAAAGGCTTTGTGCAGTTTTATGTTAACAAAGTTTAAAAATGCATGAAGACTTTGCATTATCATCCCCATATTATATATATGAGAAGCCTGAGGCTCATAGCAATGAGGTGACTTGCTAAAGGTCATGAAAATAGTAATTTCTAGAGGAAGGACCTGATGTCAGATCACCCTCGTTTGAAATTTAGTTTTTCAGCTTCTGTGCCATCATGTCAACCTCACTTTGGTCATATTGCTATGGACATTATCTCCTATTTTTTAGTAATGAATTCTTCAGGTCATCTTCTAAAGTCTAAGGAGTTTAAAAGTTAGGTCCTAAGTGACACAAGGGACTCGGTAATTATTAGTGAATTATTTGAATGATAAAAGAAAACAATACATTGTTCCTTCTGGCTGTGCTCATACTACTAATGACCACATTCTGAATCACATAGCAGAGAATATAAATTCCTTAAGACAAAGGATTTTCATTTTTATTTTCTTTGCACTCTCAATACCTAGCACAATGCACATAATTGCTGCTTAATATTGTTGAATTGAGCTGAACTGAAACATGGGCTTAACTTAACAACTTAATAGAATAGCAGAAATGAAATTCAAAATTTAGTATTTCCAGGGCAGTTTATCTAACCAGAAGAGTCTCGTTTTTTGGTAGACAGTATTGTGTAGTAGAAATATTGATGGATTTGGAGTCAAATTTGAGTTTAAATCTTGACCCTGACACTTACTCCCTGTGTGACCTTGGGCAAGTCATTTTACCCTTCTGGGATGCAGTTTTTCTTCTATAAAACGAAGGCATTGGACTCTATCACCCTTGAGATCACTCAGTTCTAAATCTATAAGAATTTAGTCAAATTCTGGAAACCTGTCAGTCATGGAAAAACCATTTTTAGGCAGGCATCCAATCCCTGTTAACCTTCCTAATCCTATGAGAAGTTTATAAAATAGTTTCCATCCAGGGATGAGAATTGGATTTCTTGCCATGGAGGTTAACTTTCACTAGTCAAAGGATATTTGCACTTGACCCAAAGGAATAAATTGGTTACCTAGCTATGGGTACAAGATCTGAAATTAAGATCGTAAAAAGCATCATCATCTCTTTGCTAAACCACAGAGCTGAATTTCAGTGTATTCATTCTCTTCTGAAATCATGCAATGGCATTCATAGGAACATGATTTGACAGCATCAGCTGTCCCCGAGAGCCTTAAACTCTGTCAAATGAGGATTTATATCCTTTGCAAACACAGAACGTAGTATGCCTTTGTTTCCTTTTCAGGAATCACAGTGATTAATTTTCAGTAAACAAAGAGGACTGCTAGCATCTTTACCAGACTGAAGATCAGCCTTTTCTGAATTCAATTCTTTTAATTTGCTGCTAAATGCAACATGCATTTCAAACAGTTGTCTTTCATCTTTAATCCACTTTCTTTCTTCATTTGATAGAAAATTATAATTGAGCCCTCATTGAAATCCAGCAGAGATGACTTTCAAAGGCCATTCAGGACCGAATATGTGTCTTTTACAAGACAGAGCCACTTGGAGACCGAAGAATTAAAATGTCTGTCATTGGTAGATGAAGGTGTTCTCAGCAGTTGGAATGTAAGGGAAACTTTTTACCTAACAACTGCACTGTGCTTCTTTTGACATTGATGGATCTAATATTCACTAGATGAGGTGGAAATTAGAAAGTTCTACCCGTTGGCACAATAACTTTGGTGTAGTACAATAATAAAATATTCAACGCTCTGAGAGCATCACGTGAGAACTGCCAGTCCACATTGAAGAGTGCTTGAGAGTTGATTTTATTTCTTATTTCTTCTGATTAGTTGACCCTACAAACACACCTTTTTACCTTAACAGCTATATTCATTGTAGAATATATTAACTCAATCACAAAATCACCTTACAAAACTCTAACAATATCCTGGACACCTTGGCAAACATGGTACAGTTTTCAAATATAAGTCAAATTCCATTCTGCTGGATACCCTAGTTAAAGGACAAGAGTACATCCAGTTCTTGGGAGTTTTGTCATTTATGTATGGCCCTGGAAAAGTGTTATGACTGTCTGGTGTCAATCTAACTAACTGATGTAGGCAATCACTTTTTAAATCAGGAGAGATTTGCTATGGGTTTCTGAAAGTCACTTACTCTTATTTATTCAGAATAATATAGAGATATTCAATTTTTGATACAAATAATTTTATTTTCAAAACCGTCTTCAAAATGGTATAGCTAATGTAGCATAAAAGTTCAATTCAAGTCTTAATAATGAACCCAAAAGGCACATTAATAGAAGAACTTATTGCCTCCTAGACCGTAAAGTCGAGTCTTTCATTTTTCCAGCATTTTTGTGGTGTAAACAAATGCACTGGCTATTTTTGATGTCACTTTCTTTTTTTGTCACCCTGAACACTTTTAGCATTTTGGAGTCAGTATTTACTGCCTATCTCATTTTGTTATGCTTCTAGAGAACTTGGCTTCATTGGACAAGGTTTCCTGCAGGAAAGCTTCATATTGGGCAACAATGTTTAGGAGAAATGCCTTTCCTCATACTGTCTCTAAGCGAAAAATAGCAAAGTACCTGTTCAACTTGCCACAATCAATGATTGCATGATATTTTACTCTTGTTAGAATATTACCAAATCTTTGCTAAGCCAGCAAGCCTTGAAGGCAACTTGAAGATGTCTTCCTTGAGTATTTTTTTTTTCTTTTCCAGGTTAAATATCCTGACTTTCTTCTGCTAAGTCTGATGACATTGATTCAAGGACCTTTCCCATCTTGGCTGCCTTCCAATGGAAGTTCTCCACCTTATCAAAGTCCTTCCTATACACAATACTCAAGGGGTGAACTGACTAGGTCAGTGTATATAACAGGAGTGTCATTTCCTTATCCCTGGAAGCTATGCTTTTCTTAATATAGCTCAAAATTGCATTAACTTCTCTGACTACTGTACAATATTGTTGACCTTGCAGGACACTAAAATACATAGAACTTTTTCAGACTGCTCTGAAAGACATGCATCTCTCATCTTATATTTGTGAAGGTGATTTTTTGAATCAATGCAAGATGAATTAATTTCGATTAAATTTCATATTATTAGAATCAATTCCTATTTTGACTTGTTTGACCCCATAAAACATTATTTTATCTAGGTCTTTCTAAAGGAAAATAATTAGAAATTCCCAAGCCTACTTCTGGCTTATTCATTGGATCTTGTTTTATGTTATCGTAAAATTAGTGATAGCTGAGTGAAGAGCAATCTATCTGTATTGTGGCCCAAAAGTATATGAGAAAGCTTCACCTTTGTGGGATAGATGCACCCTAACCTTGACCTACAGTACCTAGTAGAGCACAGAGCTTCACTGTATCTAGGTTGCTAATCTATAATTACTTCATGGCTCTTATAAAATAGTGATGTATCACATGAAGGGACAAAAGGAAAATTTCCTACATTTCAGTGGTTTTATGCCATATTTTATTGTTTACAGATAGGGAAAATTACAGAATTACCAAAAATAGTTATAAAAATACTATTAACTACTGCTTCATTAATCTTTTCTTCTATTATGTTCTCAGGAATGTTACTATTCCTCTGTAGACAGCTTTATTTGTGTTCCAGGAATTTTGATGTTATTTTAGGATTGTCATCATCTTTTTAATCATTATTACTTCTATTATTTTCTCTTTGATTTACCCATTGTTCAAGATGTCACTACCAAATCAACATTGAAATTTGTAATTTTTGCTTGCTTCCCTATGTTAAGTGCTAATTTATTGAGCTGCAGTCTCATGTATGCCCTTAGAAACTCACATATTCCTTCTCCTAGGTCAGGATGCTGTGCATCGAGACAAACTGCTCAGAGAAAATAGTCTTCCAAAGTACAAACTTCCCCAAAATTATGCCTATTATGAGGTCAACATCCTTTATTAGAGTCATACAACTCATTTTCCATTAAAATTTTCCTCAGCAAGGTCAGGAGGTTCAGTCTGTGGTGTTTTGGTTCTGTTTTTCCACCTTCACCCTCTCTTATTTTGAGTTTTGCTTCTATCATTATCCCTTTTTATCCTTTGATAATTCTTTGTTATTTCTTTTACTCCATGTGAATCTTCTCTGCTGGTCTATTTTAAATTCACCTCTAAATATGATTAATTGATTTAATTCTTAAGTCTTTCCTTGATAGTTGTGTGCAATTACTTTTCTTGTGCTTTTGCTGTTCAGAGTATTCAAAAACCGAATATTTTACATACTTCTGTTTTTTCCAGTTTGGAATGATTCTACTACTTCTCTTGTTGACTAACCTTCTTTCTTCCCCACACTAATGATTAAGCTTATAACCTACAGAGAAATTAATTATGGGTTGTGGCTTCAACTCCTTTGCTTTTCAGATTATACTTTTAAAATCCCTTTTGTGACTTATTGTATTGTATAAGAATTTTGTGGTTTTCTCTTTTGTAATGTGCTTTCCTTTATGTTTGACAGATTTTCTCTTGGATTCTCACAAACCTTGCTGTTTGTCACTGAAATTATTAAATTTAGCAATTATATGTCTTTATTTCTCATCATTTTCTTTTCCTTCTCTTTTTTTCAGAGTTGTGTTAATGTTTATTTTTTGATTCCATTCTTGCCCCCCCTCATTTTTTAGTTTTTATTTAGTATTTTATTTTTCCCAGTTGCATGCAAAATAATATTTAATATTCATTTTTAAAACTTTGAGTTCCAAATTCTCTCTCTTTCCCCACCCCCACCCAGTGAGAAGCAAGCAGTTTGGTACAGGTTATACATATGTAGTCATGTAAAACCATATCTATAATACTCGTGTTGTGGAAAAAATAGACAAAGAAAAATAAAGTTTAAAAAACATGCTTCAAATCTGTATTCGGATACCATGAGTTCTTTCTCTGGGCATGGATAGCATTTTTCATCAAAAGTTCTTTAGAATTGTCTTGGAGTGTTATATAGCTGATAATAGCTAAGTCATTCACAGTTGATCATCTTACAATATTGTATCTTACAGAGTGCATTTCACTTTGCATCAGCCTATGCAAGTCTTTCCAGGTTTTTCTGAGATCATCCTGCTCATCATTTCTTATAATACAATAGTATTCCATCATAATCACATACCACAAATTAGTCAGCCATTCTCCAACTGATGGGCATTGTCCCAATTTCTAATTCTTTACCCCTGAAAAGAGCTGCTATAAATATTTTTGTACATACAGTTTCTTTTCTTTTTTTTTTTTAAATGTCTCTTTTGGGATACAGACTTAGTAGTATTGCTAGGTCATAGGCTATGTATGCACTTTTTTTAGCCCTTTGGTCATAGTTCCAAATTCCTCAACAGAATGGTTGAATTAATTCAAACTCCACCAACTGTGTATTAATGTCTCTTGTTTACCACCTCCCCTCCAATATTTGTTATTTACCTTTTTCTGTCCTATTAGCCAATCTAACAGGTATTAGGTAGTGCTTCAGAATTGTTTCAATTTGCATTTCTACCATCAATAATGAGTTAGAGTATTTCTTCATTAGGGCTATAGATAGCTTTGATTACTTCATCTGAAATTTGATCATATCTTTTCATCATTTATCAACTGGGGGTGGCCCTTTTTATAAATTTGACTCAGTTCTCTATATGTTTATGAAATGAGGACTTTATCAGAGAAACGTGCTTCAATTTTTTTCACAGTGACTACTGCTACTGTATTTCTCTCCATCCCACTTCTCCCACCCTGTTCATTCTATTCTCTCTCTCCTTTTACCCTATCCCTCCTCAAAAGTGTCTTGCTTTGAACTACCCACTCTCCCAATCTGCCCTCCCTTCTGTCATCCCACCCTCCATCCTCTTCCCATCCCACATTCCTGGAGGGTAAGATAGATTCCTACCCCAATTGAGTGTTTATATTATTCCCTCTTTGAGCCAATTCTGAAAAGAGTAAGGTTCATGAACTTCCCTGTCTCTCCCCTCTCACCCTACATTGTACAAATTTTGTTCTTGCCTCTTTTATGTGAGATAATTCACTCCATTCTACCTCTCCCTTTCTCTTTCTCCCAGTACATTCCTCTCTCTCACCCCTTGATTTTATTTTTTTGGATATCTTCCCTTCATATTCAACTCACACCTGTGCCCTCTATCTAATACACTGCTTCTAATTACCCTAATAATGAGAAAGGTCTTATGAGTTATAAGTACCATCTTCCCAGATAGCAATGTAAGCAAGTTATACTTATTAAATCCTTTGTGATTTCCAGTTTCTGTTTCACATTTTATGCTACTCTTAGGTCTTTTATTTGAAAGTAAAATTTTCTATTCAGCTCTGGTAGTTCAATCAAGAATGCTTGAAAGTCCTCTGTTTCATTAAATATCCATTTCCCCCTGAAGGATTATACTTGGCTTTTCTAGGTAGGTAATTCTTGGTTGTATTCCTAGCTCCTTTGCCCTCTGGAATATCATTTTTAAGCCCTCTGATCCTTTAATGTAGAAGCTGCTAAATCTAGTGTTATCATGACCATGATTCCACTATGTTTGAATCATTTCTTCCTGGCTGCTTGCTATCTTTTCTCCTTGACCTGGGAACTCTGTAATTTGGCTATAATATTCCTATGATTTTTCATTTTGGGATTTCTTTCAGCAGGTGATTGATGGATTCTTTCAGTATCTGTTTTACTCTCTGGCTCTAGAATATCAGGACAGCTTTCCTTGATAATTTCTTGAAAGATGATGTCCAGGCTCTCTTTGTGATCATGACTTTTAGGTAGTCCAGTAATTTTCAAATTATCTCTCTTGGACCTATTTTCCAAGTCATTTATTTTCCAATGAGATATTTCACATTCTCTTTAATTTTTTAAATTCTTTTAGTTTTGTTTATATCTTGATTTTTCATAAAGTCATTAGTTTCCATTTGCTCCAGTTTAATTTTTAAGGAATGATTTCATTCTATGAGATTTTGGATCTCCTTTTCCATTTGACCACTTCTGCTTTTTAAGGCATTCTTCTCCTCATTGACTTTTTGAACCTCTTCTATTTCATCTAGTCATTTTTTAAAGTGTTATTTTCTGCAGTATTATTTTTTTTGGCATGTGTCTCCTTTACTAATTTGTTGACTCATTTTTTCATTATTTGCTTGCATCACTCTCATTTCTCTTCCCAATTTTTCCTCTACCTTTTCTTACTTGATTTTCAGAATGCTTTTTGAGCTCTTCATGGCCTGAGACCAATTCGTTTATTTTTTTCTTTTGAGGCTTTGGATGTCGGGGCTTTGACTTTGTCGTCTCTTTCTGAGGATGTTTTGATATTCCTTGTCACCATAATAAGTTTCTATAGTCAGTTTTCTCCCATTGTTTGCTCATTTCCCCAGCCTATTATTTGATCTTTAAGAGTTAAAGTAGGATCTTGCTTCTGGGGTTGAGGGCAAAATGTTCCAAGCTTTAGGGGTTTTATGTAGTTGTTTTCAGCAATACTTCTAGGGATCTGTATGTTTTCAGTTCTTCTAAAGTGGCATGATCTAAGGAGAGGTGTTTACTACTCTCCTGGCCCATGGGTGGTCTGTGAGTGACCATGAACACTCTTTTCTACCTTGGAACTATGAGGAGGGTCCCCGCTCCACTGTGGCTGTAAGCTCTGCTGTGTTAGTGCTACTTCTAAACCTGGGACTGGCACACAGGACTGTCACCTGCATCTGAGTATGGGCAAAGCAACAGAGTTCTGCCTCAGTGCTAGTAAAGATACCCCTGTAATCTCCTTCTGGCTAATTGTTCAACCCCCTTCCTGTCTATGGGCTGAGAGCTTTGGAAGCAGCTGTTGCCACTGCCAGTGCTGATTCAGTCACTCCCAAGGCCTGCTCCTACCTTGCTGTGACTGAGGCTGTGCTGGCATTACCTGTACTGGACTGTGTTTCTCTCTCACCTTGGTGCAACAGACCTTTCCTGATGACCTTCCAAGTTATCTTGTGCTGGAAATTTGTTTCATTCTGTCTTTTTGTGGATTCTGCTGCTCTAGCTTTTGTTTATAGTAATTTTTAAAGGAATTTAGAAGGGTTTGGGGAAAGCTGAGGCCAGTCCCTCCATTTACTCTGTCATCTTAGGTCCATCCCTTGCTTTTATTCTGCCAGATTTTCCTGTCAATCTATTTCAGTTTTTTAGAGAACATCTACATTATCATTATCGATTCCATTTTTCCTAATCAAGAGATTTAAGGGTCTTTTTTCCCCTAAAAATCTCTATTCACAGCTATAAGTTTTGACCTATGTTCATTCTCAATATCATCTTTCATATCATTCATTCAGCTTTTCGGTCTTTCTAGATTGTCTCAGTAGTAATCTATGTACTCATGGGTGGAGATATCCTGCATTTTACCTAACATTAGTTTATCTCCCTTTTCCTTATATTTGTAAAATTGTGGCTTTGTATTCTTTTTTAGGAGTCACAACTCCTTTTTTAGAAATTCTCTCTTTTGATTTTTTTCTACTTGTACTGTTGTACAGTTTTATTGAAACCTTTTTCTCTTGAAATATTAATTGGTTTGGCCTTTCTTTCTTCCTCCTCCTGTTCCTCCTCTTCTTCTGTCTTCTTATTCTTCTTCCCTTTCTCCTACCCTTTGTGGCATAAAACATTCAGGAGAGAGACCACAAGTCTACCTTACTCTCCTCACATTGGAAGATACAGGGTTTACTGACCTGTGTTCTTGCCCTGAGTGTCCTTCAGGGGAGGCAACTGGCTCCAAGTGAATTTCAGTTTCCTTTCCTTCAGATAAAATCATAAGAACTGGTACCCCATCCCAATCCTTCCTTTGATGTTTTCCTTTTGTGGCTTGGCTGAATAGCATTTTAAAAATTTTACTTTGGGGGACAACAGAGAATGGGGAGGGTATTCTACACAGAGTTTTTATAGCCTTGTGGATCTTTAACCTAGGTCTCTGCTCTATTCAAAATGCAGCATGTTTTACCCCTGCCACCATTTGTTTATCCTTCAGTTCCTTATGAACAAACAGAGTTAGTACCTGCCATTCTTTGACAGGTGATGGTAGGGTTTGGTCAGAATATTTGAAGGAACTTGGGGGAATTCCAAGACCAGATCCTTCACAAACTTTTGACTTATCTTTGTTTCTCCAGCAGACTGATAGCGGTGGAGTGCTGAATAAACATTTTAAATTTTAGAATTCTCCCTAGGTAATTCATAGTAATTTTTACCTTGATGAGAATATATATCCCTTTTCTTGTGGACTTAGTTGTAATCATTTAAAATCTTTCATATAATTCCCTTTTTGGAGAGTTAAAGGGTTGCTGTGAAGTACACAAGCATGCTGTAGAAACTAGCAAAGTGGTTACTATCAAAACAGATATACAGATGCACTCCAATTTCCATAGAGGGCTTATCCCCAATGTTGCTTTGGCTAGTCTTCCCTCAAATGCAACAAAGCTGATCCTAGCACCTGATTGGCCTCTTTGACAAAAGTGTTTCCTCCTTTGAGGTAGCCCCTCAACAAAAGGATGTGGCTTCTTGATCATCTAAGGGTACAGAAGACTCAACTACCTAAACTCAGAGACTCTCAGTTTTGGTGGTTGTCTCAATATGGGGAGCATCAGTATAATCAGACATACTTACATAAGGATTTGAGGAAGGCTTTATCTGCTTGAGCTAAATGTTACTATATCCTTGTTAAATATTTTGTCTATGTTATAGATAGTACACTGCCTTTTGTTAACTATTAAAAGACCCATGAGTTCATCTTCTCATTCCAACATTGAACCTGAACTAATAGGTTGCTTGGCTAAGTCAAACTGGACTTTAAATTTACCTGGAGAAAAGGACTAATCTGTACTCTTGATATTTACATTGCCAGTTTGTCTTATGCCATTAAAAAAATTACATTCATAATGCTAAGATATTCAGAATTTGACAGTCTTTTTGGAGCCAGAGTTTTGAATAGCATGTTGGCTTTCCTTGTCCAAGTTTTCTTTGGAATATTAGTAAAGACCTTTGTTTATTCTCCTGTTTGGGGCTTTTGTCTCTTTTATGCAGAGGTGCTCAAAAGATCCAGGATCCTGTTAAGGATTAATGGCTCAAGAGTTAGATTTTGAAGGAGACTAAGGGGAAAATACACTATAAATTTGTACCAAGACCTCTTGGCCCCTTTTAGTGCCACCAGATCACAAACTATTTGCCAGTTGACAATGGAACTCAATGCAATATACCTGAGTAAATGGTTCTGAGAATAAATACTTCCCCTGTTCACCTGTCACATTGTTTGATCACATAAATAGCCTTTTGTGGCAATGCTGTTATTGTCTGAGAGATAGGGTGGTATAGTGGGAGCTGACTGGACTTGGAGTTATGTGAGAGTTTGTTTAAATCTCACCTCTGGCACTACCCATGGGATCCCAGGCCTTTGTGAAGCCCACTGAACCAATGCAAGCCTCAGAAACCACATCTGAAAAATGGAGACACTGATAAATTATGCAAGAGATATCTTGTACAATTGTTGTCAGAACTCCAAGGGGTAATATACCCAAAGCACTTTGCAAAACCTAAGATTGTATAGAAATTTAGTTGTTACTACTCCTTTGTTGGTTTAGGGCCTATCAAGGGAGAGCATCATTCTTTTATTTCAATTGCCACTATCTTGGGAACAATGGCTCTATGTTATAATCACCTGTCATAAGTAACATTATTTTGCCACCAAGTAAGTAACAGGGGTCACTATTCTATTTATGGGGATGCCTGTGGGCCACATATTGATTTAGTTTTAAAATGTATTGTTATCTATACTTTATTATATTTTTTAAACATTTTGTTAAATATTTCCCAATTACATTTTTTAACAGACCAACTCTATCTCTTTTTGCACTTAATAGTATTTTTTCCAATTACAGATAAGGTAGTTTTTGACATTCCTTTTTGTAAGATTTTGAGTTCCAGATTTTTCTCCCTTCCTTTTCTTTTTCTTCCCCAAGACAGCAAGCAATCTGATATGAGTTCATTTCAATATTAGTCACGTTGTAAAAGTAGAATCAGAACAAAAAGGAAAACCCATGATAAAGAAACATAAAAAACCCCCCAAAAATGAAAGCAGTCTGCTTCTATATGTATTCAGACTCCATAGTACTTTTTCTTGGTGTGGCTAGCATTTCCATCATGAATCTTCTAGAATTATCTTGAGTCATGGTATTGTTGAGAAGAACTAAGTCTATCACAGTTGATCATTGAACCTATTACTGTTACTGTGTATGATATTCTCCTGGTTCTCCTCATTTGACTCTGTATCAGTTCATGTCAGTCTTCCAGGTTTTTCTGAAATCTACCTGCTCATCATTTCTTATAGCAAAATAGTATTCCATTACTTTCATATATCACAACTTGTTTAGCCATTCCTCAAATGATGGGCATCCCCACAATTTCCAATTTTTGGTCACCACAAAAAGAACTGCTGTAAATATTTTTTACATGTGGGTTCTTTTCACTTTTTATGATCTGTTTGGATATGCAGACCTAGAAGTGGTATTGCTGGATCAAAGGCTATTCATGGCTTTATAGCTCTTTAGGCATAGTTCCAAATTCCTCTCCAGTTCACAACTTCACCAACAATGCATTAGTGCTCCAGTATTCTCACATCTTCTCCAACACTTATCATTTCCCCTTCCTTTCATATTAGCCAGTCAGGGTGAGGTGTTACCTTAGAGTTGTTTTACTTTGCACTTCTCTTATCAATAGAGACAAAGTATATTTTCATGTGACTATAGATAGCTCTAATTTCTTCATCTGAAAACTGCCTATTCATATCCTTTTGCCATTTATCAATTGGGAAATGGATTGTAGTCTTATAAATTTGACTCAGTTCTCTACATATTTGATAAATGAGACTTTTATCATAAACACTTTAAAAATTGTTTCCTAGCTTTCTGCTTTCCTTCTAATTTTGGTTGCATTAACTTTGTGCAAGCACTTTTTAATTTAATATAATCAAAATTATCCCTTTTGCATTCTATAATGTTTGCTCTCTTTCCTTTGATCATAAATTCTGTACCCCTCCAAAGATCTGGCACGTAAAGTATTCTTTGCTCTCCTAATTTGCCTGCTTTTATGTCTAAACCATGTATCTATTTTGACCTTATCTTTCTGGCTTTTTGCTTCAGGTCCTCTGGAGCTCATGACTTGCCCACTGTGTTGGGATAGCCCAGCCTAGTCACGCTGGTTTTGCTGGGGTTCTGGGGATGGCAGTTTGCCTTCTGTACTGGAACTGGAGGCCTCCTAGCTGGACTACTGTGCCACTAACCTGCCAATTCAGGATGAAGGGGACTCAGTTGCTAATCCATTCTTGGGTAAGAGCATCCAGCTGGCTTGCCCAGACATTTTCTGCCCTGGGCTTTTATGTGACACAGACTTTTCCTGATGTCCTTCTAAATTATCTTAAGCTGGAAAATTATTTCATTCCATCTTTCCAGAATCTGTTTAGAGTAATAATAATATAATAAAATTCACATTCATATATATATATATGTATATATATATATATACATATATATATATATATATGTACACACACACACACACACCCATAATGAACACTTTAGAAACTCTAGAGAAGACTGGGGAAGTCATGGAGTTAGAACTTGAATTGGACTCATAAGGATAAGGTGCATAGGTAGCAGGTCTATATTCCTATAGAACAAAGTCAAATGATCAATACATTTTCTTCTAGTGTATGTGCCTAAAGTATAGCAATGGATTGATCTAGGTTCACCTTGGTGTCTTCATTTGTGTGAATTATAACATATTTCTGTGGTACTGAACTTTGGTCATGCGATTTGGATAAGCAAATTTATATGAGGCTTAATTATCCTATTCCAACCAAATCTTAAGTCTTGCTTTCATCCATGCCTAAGTTGAATGGAATGGAGAAGAAACTGCACACTCAAATTGGAAACATGAACTCCATAATTTCATTTCTCCACTTGATAACTTTCCCATTCCTGGCTGGGTATATTCTGAAAAGCTAGGATTTTGGCAATTCAGTTGAAAGCAAACCTAAACAAATGAATGTGATTATAGGGCTCTAGCTTACCGAAAGTACTCTATTAGAGAACTTGTTTAGATAAAAATGATTTTCTCATTCCCACAACTGACAAAATATGGTATACAGTACACTTATTGCTTTAGAAAAACCATCCAAAAATGAAGGCAAAGCACAGCAAAGTACAAAATATTAACACTGACTTTATCGAATGTGAAAAGCATAAAAGCCACAATATGATGCTGAAAATGAGAAGTCATAATGTAATTCTAAAAGAGGAAAAGTCAAAAACTTGGACTGATGGTCAGAATTCAAATACACACATGTAAATACTTGCAACAGGCATGTATCCCTGCATGACTGATGCAACTTTCTCAATTGGGGAAGGTATGAAATTTGTTTCTTGGGAGAGTCATCGTGGCATGAAAAGGAAATGCTTTGGAGGGCTGTGTAACATGTGTAGACATTTTGATACTGGTTCTGGTCAGTTAATTGTGTGGTTGTGAGGAGTTTTTTTTTGACTGGTTTTATATTAAAAATTAGGAATATCTTCATAAAGGTCTGAGTCCATATCTACTATGTTTCTCTTGCCTGAATTTTGCTCTGCTCATAATTGAATTCTTCTACTGAGAACATCAAGGGAGAGAAAATGCTGTGTTGGGAGAGGCTTTTGGGTCTTCTCACCATCAAGGCTTTGTGGTCTTGAGAAGGACTTTAGTTCTTGGTCTCTGCATTTAATCTTTTCTATCTCAGGTGAAGTAATTATAGTTTCCTCTTTGTGAGTTAGAGAAGTCCAGGATATGCCTTAGTGTCTCAGCATTCCAGAGTGTGAATTTGTAGTTGGGATAGATCAATGCCCTGAGGATCTAGGAATAACTTTTAGAAGTGACCTTCTGGGCACCAACAGAAGACAAAAGGAAAATCTCATCTGGACATCATGCCACATATGGAAATGAACTTGGTGAGACCAATGTTGTGTAGGAACTTAGCTAAGTTAAACCTACCTTCTCCTTTATCCCCTAGAGAATGAAGTAGTGTAAGGCAGAATATGCCCCTGAGTTATTGGTAGAAATGTATGTATTTTTCTCTTGTTGTATTTTAAAAGTAAATCTCCTTTTATAAAAGTGAATTTATGTTAAGTGGTTAAATAGAAGAGGCCTGGTACCTAACACTGAGGGTAGGAAGAACACAGTTGTTGAGTGCTTGAGTTAATATCAATAGAGAATAGTTACCCCAAACCTCTCAGGTTACTACAGAACCCTGAGGGGTAAGATGTAGCAAGGCTGAACCTGAGAGAGCAAGTCATTGCATCTTCACTAAACTATACACACATCACACACACACACATCCTTACATATACATATATACACATATATGTCTATACATATGTATGTGTAAACACATATTTGTGTGTATATATATGCAGTTATGGAAATATATACTCACATTGATGTGTATACACATATATATATATGCTTATAAAAATATTAGGATTCTATAAAAAAAAGACATTTACTGTAACATTGTAACATTTAACTTTTGGAACTGAAACCCTCCCAGAAAATAACAGGTTTGGATGGAATCATAGGATCTCAAGGTTGGAAAGGGCCTTGGGTTTCATTTAGTGCCACTTCTACCAATGAATTTCATCTACAATATGGTCAGAGAGTGATCAATCAACTCCCTGTTTGAAAGGTTTTGTTGATGGAAAAATCATTAGCCTGTCCAATGCTGCCCACTTCACTTTATATGGCTCTAACTGTTAGCAAGATCTTCCCAAATAACATATCTGGTTCCTCTTTGACAAAGTAACTTTAAATGGCGGTTTTGTCATACCTGAGACCTTTCCTCTCTAGGTTAAAGTATAATAGTCCATGGAATTATCAAGGATGTTCTCTCAGTGGGGTTAACAACAATATCCTACAGATATATAATTTAAGTGCTGGTATCAAAGTGAGTTCTTTGGCAAGAAATGTCAAGCCAAAACATTAATTTTCAGATATGATTTGGGGTTATTGAGCCCTGTAAAAATAATGTATATATGAAGTGAGAGTTTCAGGTGATACTACAATCAGGGAATTATAGAATGGACAGCCTAGAGGCTGCAAGTCATAGAATCAAGCAGTGAACAAGTATATATTAAGGGCTTACTGTGTTGTGATGGGGATACAAAGACCAAAACAAAACAATTTCTACTCTCGAGGAGTTTACATTGCAATGGGGGAAGACAACATGCATATAAACAGGTATATATACAAGGTTGTTGGGTTCATCCTTCAGTCCCAAAGAAGACCATGCCATCAGAGAAATTATGACATGACTTGCACTTGACTTTGTTTTGAGTAAGGGAGGGCTGTGCAAGGTCACCAACCTCACTTCTCCTCTGAAGCCATCTGAATCCAGTGACCAGATATTCATCAGGAAGACTGGAGATGACCCAGGATGCAATGGGAGACCCTGGCCCCTTTAGGCCAATGTCTATTCAGGAACTCACTTAGGGTGAGATAACACCCATTCAGTGAATAGGCCTGTTTAAGAAGTAATCAGGGGATGGTATTTTTAATGAGGCAAAGAAAAATATCTGCATCAGTCTGGGAGGGAAACAGCAACAGTTACTATTGATAATCACCCTTAAGCCAGGAGCATCCTTCTTGCTTTTGGAATTACCCAGATAGGGCTAATTTTTAGAATCCAGATTTTAAATCTAGTGGGTCCTAGACTTTGGATCAGTCCTGACTCAGCCAAGGACTGGGATATGAGTACATTTATCCAACTTACCACCATGATCAGGCTCAAGGTGTATTTTAACTCAGAATGTTTTCTGGTGTTTTATATAAAAATCAGCTGTCTTTGAGAGTAGAATGCTTTCTTCCCCAAAAGCTTCTGACCTCAAAAAATCTACACTACTTTACACTGACTTTTATATTTCATAGACTTGTGATTTCACCCTATTCCCTCAACCTGGGTAACAATTCCCTTCATCCCTTAGTAAATGATTCTATTGGTTGTGACCAGAAAAATGCATTACCATCTAACACTCCAACACTGAGTCCCTTTGAGTAGTTCTTCAGGTTCAAGTTAGAAGTCTTTCTTATCCAGCAGGACTTGCCAGAGCATGTGGTCTAAGAGGATAGGTGTTGAGAAGTGAAGGGTATTTCCACACAATAATATAAAACAGAGCTGGATGCAATCATCATTCAAAGCAGATTCAAAATATCTGTGAGGAACCTTCTTATTTGAACTTCATTTTCATCAGCAAATAGAGATAAAAATTGTTGTGACAGAGAATCCTGGAATATTAGGATACTTACAGCCTAACAGTAAAGATGGCTGCAAATGGCAAAATTAAAACTTTCTACAATGATCACATTGAACACTTCCTTTTTTTATACCTTGGTTTGTTCATGTTAATTTCAAGATCCTGCTTATGCCAGCAGAATTTTGACAAGTTTCAAAATATCCACAACTATAATTTCAGAATTCTCACTTTAATAAAAATAAATTTAATTTATATTGGATGGAAGTAAGATGTTGAAGTTAAAGAATCATCGTAACCACAAATCAAATAAACTTATTTAACAGTTTTGACATTTTACAGACCACAAAGACAGTAAGTATAAGAATTTACCTTCACAAAGAAGCTCTTGTGAAGCACTCAGTCAATGAAAACTTTTGGAAATCTTCCTTCTTATTTTTTCCTGCCATGGCATCTTTTTCTCTTTCAAATGCCTCTTTTCCAAAGATGTCTTCCCTTTCCCAATTCTTCATACATTTCTATGAATATGATAAACTAAACAAATGACTCACACTGGATTTAATTTGGACACTAATTTTTCCCTAGTCATATTTCTTTCCTCATCTACTTCTGTCTCTAAACTAATATCAACCAATCAACACACATTTATTTATATTCCTCTATGTGCTAGGTATTCTGTAGTTATTGTGGATTCAAAGTAAAATATAATGAACAATACTTGCCCTCAAGTATCTTTCACTTTATAAGGAGAGACAACATACAGAAATTTATACATATATGAGCATATATAGATATATGTATGTACATATATTATATATATATATATATATAATATATATATATATATATACACATTTCACACATACATAAAGTGTTTTTATAAGGGAGACATTATCAGCTGGGGAAAATTAAGAAAAAAAATTTTTGTAGAAGGCTGGTACTTGAGCTGACCCATGAAAAAAGTCACAGATTTTCTAGATGTATGAGATAGACAGCCTGTATATGAAAGATACAATGCTACGAGTGAAAAGAAATTGGAAAATCTATTTGCCTGGACAAAATAGGGTGTAAGGGGAGAAACATATGTTTGGAAAGGTAGTTTGGGACCAGGTGGTAAAAGATTTTGAGTGCCAAACAGAAAAAGTCTGTATTTTACCCTAGAGGTAATTAGGGAGCTATAGGGGTTTATTTAGTAGGGAATGGCATGATCAGACATGTATGACAGGAAAATCACCTTGACAGTTGTGTGGAACATATATAATGGATAAGATTAGATGATATGTTCCTCTTGCTTGAATAATATAAAAAATGATCTTTCTGTGATATCACTGTATTCCTGGAGGTCTCTACTATGTGTTAGTTGGGAATTCATGAGTGTTTCATATTTAATGTTTGCATTTAGGAAAGCTTACCCTATATTTGGGGAATCTGAACTCAGTGGATCTGCTTCTTTTATATCAGATTATTGACTTTTTAATAGCCACATGGTCTATTACAACATGGTAAAATATAGAACTGGAAAGGTACCGTTGTATATTGAAATAATTGTAAATTGGAAAGAAATTAGTTTCTTTCATCGTCTTCTCTACCTTTTCTTTCAATTGATAGGTCAAGAAAAGAATATGAGAAGGAATTGTATTTGGAACTCACCAACTGGTAGCTCTTCCAACAACTGGGGAAAATATAAAATAAGCACAGGGTAATGTGATCTGACTAGCAGTTGAGATTTCATGGCAGTTGGTAATCTAGTGTTATTCTCTTCTGTCTTTGTTTCTGGTCTTTCGTCTGTTTCACTACTCCAAGGCTTTTACTGTACCTTGGCACTGAGTCTCTTCCATTGCCAGTGGAACTCTTTAGGATCTATCCTTCACTATGAAGCAGTTCTGGAGGATAGTGAGAAAAACCTCCTCTGTGATGGAACAAGAATGTAACTAGAAGCCTATGGACACTCTAATTGGGGGAATGCTGGGGGATTTGAACCTAGACTAGCCTGGCCTTAGGGAAATAGAGCCTGAAGCCAGCAGTATCTCATCCCTGGCCTCTCAATAAAACTGCAAGGGACCAATCTTGTTCCCAGTACTCCAAGCTCCAAGATTGTTTCACAGAGCAAGGAGTCCAAGAAGGCTCAATTCTAGGCAGTATGTAAACATTGTGGTACCCACTAAGACATCTAGTCAGCTAAACACCTGGGGGAGTTTGCCAGAGACTCAAAGAGACACAGCCATGAAGACTAGAGTGATATCTGATATTTGATGGCCGTATGAGGGGATCGAAGAGATGGAGATGAGGTAGAGGTACCTCAAGACTCTGGAGGAGACTTGAAGTCAGTTCAATCGCTGATACGTAATCTGTCAGGAACCTAGCAAGGAAAAATGCTACCTTTTGGTTGATGACTGGGTAAAGAAAAGGAGATTAGCCAAGTTGGACTGCTATAATATGGAAGCAAAAATCAGGCTTCCAGAGAGAGGAAACTGGGGCATTTTCTTAACTACAGCACCAGTTCCATGTCATAGGACAGAGCTGTAGAAAAGTACAGGGAGAGTGATCAAAATCTAGTCATCCCATGCAGAACCACAGAATGGAGGTATAGGAGAATGCAGAACCCAGAGATGACAACACCAATCATATTTTGGGTTTTAAATGAGAAGCAAAGGTAGAATTAATTATGCTTTAACCAATTTTTTTTTTTTAAAGTAGGGGTAGGAATTGTAATCCCAGGAAAGTCAACACTAAAAATTGACATTGATTAAAGAGAAAATAAGGGAAATTTCATTGTGCTTAAATTAGATTGTAAAATAATATCAATACATGTATGTATGTACATATGTATACACATATACCCCAAAATGGTATAGCAGCCGAGTGACTGAAGGAAAATTAAATCAAGTTACATAGAGAAATAGAAGGCATAACTATAATAGTTAGAAACCTCAATGTGTCCCCTTCAGACGTGTAAAAAAAAACTCCAAAAAAAAAAAAACAGATAAGAAAGAAATAAAAAAAATTATATAGAATTTTTAGAAAAGTGAGATAGGATAAATATCTGGCAATTATTAAATGGGAATAAGAAGAATGTGAATATTTATTAGCTATGTATGACAACTTTACAAAAAATTACTCTATGCTAGTAAATAAAAACCCCATAAACAAATTCAGAGGGGCAGAAATAGTAAACATGTCTCACTGATCATAATTCAATAACGGTTATAAACACTAAAGGACCCCTGAAGAAAGTATTCAGACTTATATAGAGACAAAATAATTTAATTCTAAAGAAATGGTGATTCAACAGGCAAATCATAGAAACAATTGATAATTTAAATAAAGAAAATATTAACAATAAAACAAAATACCAAATGTTTTATTATAGAGCAAAAGCAGTCTTTAGGGGAAAATTTATATATCTGAATGATTTTGTTGACAAAAGAGAAATCAGTTAATCAATCATGCAACTAAAAAAAGTTAAAAGGTATATTAAAACCCCAACTAAAAACAAAATAGAAATTCTGAAGATTATATGAGATAAATTTGTAAATAGAAATAAAATCATTAAAATTATAAATTCAACTATGAGCAGTATTTTTTTAAATAAAATCACTAAAACAAAGAAATCCTTAGCTCATATGATAAAATTAGAAAAAAAATTGTCACCATGAAAAAATAAAAGGGATGAAATGCAAAAAATAAAGGGAATTTATTTACTTTTTTTAAAAATTAAATTTTGAAATGTTTTAAATTTTTTTGCCTAATTATATGCCACTAAAATGGTAATAGTGATATGGATGAATATCAGCAAAAAGATAAACTATCCAGATTATCAGAAGAATAAAAAGAGAATTTAAATAAACCAATATCAGAAAAAGAAATGAAAAAAGTAATACATTAACTTATTCCACCCCTTCCTGGGTCCTAGGACCAGATTTATATAGATGGATTCTGTCATTCCAAGAGCAATGAAATTCTATTTTACATACATTGTTTAACAAATTGGAGAAATATGTCAACCTAACAAATTCTTACAAGTAACAAATATCATTCTGGTGCCTAAATCATGGATAGAGAAATCACAGAATAGAGAAAGAAAGCTATAAAATGGTGTCTCTCATGGAAATTGATGAAAAAATATTGAATAAAAACATTAGCAAAGAGGATTCAGCAGCATGTTACAAAAACATTGTACCATTCTCTGAAAAATATCAAAATTTTGGGAGACCCAAAGGTCAATGGGTAGATTATGATGGAATATGTCAAGTATTGCATGCTACAAATGATAACTGACACAATATATCACTTAAGGCATTAATGTTGGATTAGAAAAGGAGGTTGGCATGTCACATAGCATCGAGACTGACAGCTCAAGTTCAATATTAATACCCATTAGATGCTTAGACACTGAGGAAGGACTTCAGGTGTTTGGCAGATCATCTATTGAGAATTTGTAGGATGTGAATGATAAGTGCCCAGGATGTGACTACAAGGATAGTTTATAATTATTGAAGATGTACCTGTCCTGACAGGATCATGAATCTATTGAAGGGAATTCAAATCTTTTAAATTTCAAATTTTATTGGTTTTGTTTGTGCATTACCTATATTTATAGATCATTTTCATTTCATGACATTTCTCATACTAAAGTAAAATCTAATAATACAGCTACTTCATGCATCTTTCTTATCTGTATTATACTCCACTTCTTTATTTAAAAAAATTGAAATCTATTTTCTCTATCTTTTACTCATCTTACCTCAATGGAAAAAAAAAGAAAAGAAAAAAAGCAAATGTCTTGTAAGATATACATATATATATATATATATATTCAAGAAAAACAAATTCTCTCATTAGTTGTACATACAAATATATTTGTTTATATGTGTATTTCCCTTATGGAATGGTGGAACACATAAACTATTACATGTGCTAGAAGACATCATCATTGGATTACAGTTGTATTTGTTCAAATAGTTTTTTGAATATATGAAAAGATTCCAGCAAAGACATATAGGAATTGTTATCAAGAAGTGACTATGGTATATAAAAAAGAAGCCAAACATTTTTTTCAAAGAAATTATATTCATTTGATAATATTCCCACTTTATTTGATTTTAAATTCCTATAGCCACTTGTTGAGGCACAACACAATATAATGGATAGATTACTGGCTTATGGTCATGAAGACATGGGCTCAATTCTTTTTTTTGGGAGGGGTTCAATTCTTGCATTTGGCACTCCAAGTTAGAAAGTCACCTGACCTCTCTAAGTTTCAGGCAACACTCTAGGACTTACATTATCTGGTATGAGTTAGAATTTACCCACCAATGTATTAATTATTCAGAAACTGTCTCTCAGCTGTTTTGTTCATCACAAAGCAACTTGGTATGAACTGAATTGGAAGGCATAATATCTGAATTTGAATCCTGATTTCCTGTGTGACCTTAGGAAATCTCTCTGGATCTCAGATGTAAAATGGAAAAGGAGTTCAAGCTAGAATAGATAATCATTAAGAGCCCTTTGCTAAAATTCCACACACACCCCCCACCCTCCCCGCTTCCTGGCCTCTCAGAACATGTGGAAGAGCATTATATGCAAAGAGGCAGAGGAGACAGGCCAGCGCACACATACAACAATACCATACCTAAAAATACTGTAAAAGAATACAGTCAACAAGTAATTCCAAATCCCATCTCTGTCTTTTAATTCAAATGCAATTCTATAGTAGTGTGTACCTGTGAGGACATGACTCTAGAGGAGAATTGGATTTTTCTTCACTAATCTTTCATGTGACCTCAAACAAATCATGTTAAAGTCAGTATGCCTCTATTTTTACATCCTTTACACAGGGATAATAATTCTTGTCCTCTTTCTAAGGGGCAGGAAAACTACAGATTAGTGCTGGGATATTTGTTCAGGCTTTACCAACTGTTTGGCAGAGAAATATCACACAAATACTAAGTGTAATTACTCAGGCAATGATCATCCCAAAGCTTTAGTCACCCAATACAAATCCAATCCTGTTTGATTAAGGTAACAACTCAGCAACTGGAAGTGTAGGGATTTTTTGATGCTTGACATAATTTTGCTGATTTAAGCACAATCTTACAATGAAGAAAATAGATTGAAGCTATAAAAAACAAACAAAAAACCCCCCAAAAAATATTCTCTTTTGTATTTACTGAGCTGGAAACTTCATTCTGAGTTGGAAACATTTTAGAAACAATACTATTCCATTATTTTTTTCTAAATACTTTATCTCCCATACCTATGCCTTTGCACTGGCTTTCTTGTATGGCTAGAATGTTCTCCCTCTGCATATCTGCCTCTCAGAATCCCTAGTCGACTTTGAACTCAGTTTTAAATGCCACTTTCTACATCAAGCCCAATAGCTGTTTTCACCTTATAATGTTCAGTAGCAACAATAGGAACTTTTTCTCTCAGCGAGTGGAGACTTGCCTTACATTTTGGCCTATACATTGTAAAGCGGGAAGCTATAGAAGTCTCTCTATAGAGTTCAATGAAGAGAAAGTCAACCTTTAATCTGTTATCTTAAATTTTGTTGTGGGAGTGCATCTTATTGGCACTGCTTTGTTCTAGTATAAAATTATAAGTTTATAGAGTTCAGTTCTCAAAGTGTGATTATAGGCAAACCACAGAGATATTGTTGGTTTTTCTTCAGACTATCGCAATAAAGGGTGTATCACAATAAAATGAGTTAGATGAATTTTTTTTTGGTTTTCCGGTGCATTTATAAGTTATGTTTATGCTGTAGTCCAAGGCTTCTTAAACTTTCTCTACTTTCTGCCCTTTTCTTGTTTCTGTTTTTCTTGTTTCTGTAGTATTTGTTGGTGTTGCATGGCCTGAGGCCATGTATAGTGCAAAGTACACATGCTTTGCATTCAGAACCAAGGCTACAGTGACGTTGTGGGATACCGAACTGGCAAGTACTGCCAGAAACACTTTGGATTCATTAAGAGTTTGATTTTTAATCAATTTTTGGTCATTGCCCCTTCAGAAACCTTTCACTGTTGCCAATGTTTTGCGACCCCATACGAGTCATGAGTCACATTTTAAGTGTTGTAGTCTATTAAGCGTGCAATGGTATTTTAAAAATGTACATACCTTAATTAAAATACTTTATTGCTGAAAAATGCTATCATCTGAACATACAGCAAGTTATAATCTTTTTTGCTGGTAGAGGGTCTTGCCTCGATATTGACGGCTGCTGACCGATGAGTGATGGTTGAGGAAGGTTGGGGTGACTGGCAATTTCTTGAAATAAGATAAGATGAAGCTTGCCACATTTGTTGATTCTTTCTTTCATTGGAATGCTTAGAGGTCATTGGAGGGTCATTAATTAGCATAATTTCAATATTGTTGTATCTCAAAAAATAGGGAGGCAACCAAAGAGAGAGAGGGAGAGAGACAGACAGAGACAGAGAGACAGAGAGAGAGAGATAGATAGAGAGACGAAGACAGAGAGACAGAGAGAAAGACAGGGAATTTGTGGTCTGTGGAGTAGTCAGAACACATAAATCATCAATCAGGTCCATCACCTTATATGGGCATGGTTTGTAGTGCCCCAAAACAATTACAATAGTAACACCAAAGATCATTGATTATAGATCATCATAACAGATATATCAACAACAAAAACAATAATAAATTTGAAATATTGTGAGAATTACCAAAATGTGAGACAGGTACACAACATGAATATATGCTGTTGGACAAATGTGCCAACAGAGTTGCTTGACACAGAGTTGTCATAAACCTTCATGAGTATGTCTATACACCAGTATTCATATCATTGTGTATAACCTTATTATGAAAAAAAGCATTTAATACACCAATACAGATTGGTAGGGGTTTAAGGCTGGCCATATTCATGCATAGACTATAAGGATTGGTCTCTTCCTCAGTTTTCTATGTAATTCATTATCATATGTCACTAAAATAATCTGGGCCTGATAGTTCATTGCATCATGTCTCTAATTGATTAATTAGCTTTGAGCCCCCACTCCAGTTTCTAAAATATTGTAACAATACTTGGCGATTGGAGTTGTTCAGGTGAAGAAAATTAGCTAATCCCATTCTTACAAACTCACCTTTGTATCTATGGAACTTGTTCAATTCTTTGCTTTAGGCTTATAGCTGCAGCTCTTGGCTCCCCTCCCTAGGTTAGAGGGACTTTGTATTTCCTACAGAATGGGATGTTAGGGAAAACAAGTTGCCAGAGGCTATTGTCTCCATGGAGCATGGAAGAAAGTTTCACCTTACTAACCACCTCCTCTCCAACACCCCTGACTCATTTACACTTCCCCAGGGGAATCCTTGATGGCCTAGTATTTTTCCTTGCATTTGAGAAGTTTTACTAACATTTAAATTAAAAAATCTCAAGTTCATTTTGAATCCCCAGCTAGCAACCATCCCTCCCCCACCAGCAAATTACGAAGTGCGTTTCTTTTTCTTTTTTTTATGTAGCTGGCCAAAGACTTCCTCTAAATTGCTGTTAAACAAATAAAATACATATAAACCATTATTGCATTGGATTAATTTAACTTCTAGCTTAATACCAGTTTTAAAGACTAAATGAACAGCAATGAAAAAAATGAACTTTAAAGAAATAGAAATAAGCTTTGGAATGTCTACAAACTCTACCTGAGAAATAGGAGGGGGAGAAAAAAGAGGAGACGGCAGCTTTGTCTTTGGTGATTCCCAGCAAATAGAGCCCTGAAGTGGGTCTGAGGGGTGTGGAATTTTGCAAATAATTCTGACAGAGGATTTCGCAACAGCAGTGATCGTGGTAGTACTGAAGTACTCAACCTAACTCTCTCTCTCTCTCTCTCTCTCTCTCTCTCTCTCTCTCTTTCTCTGTCTTTCTGACTCTCTCTCTTCTTTTTCCTCTCTCCTTTCCTTTAGTTCTGTCTCTGCCTGTCTTTATTCTTTCTCACTGTTTCCCTCTCTCTCTCTCTCTGTTTCTGTCTCCCTCTCTCTCTGTCTGCCTCTCCTTTCTTTCATTGTTTCTCTTTCTTTAGATCTTTATATTTTCTTTTCTCTTTCCATCTCCCCCTGTCTTTCTTCTTTCTCATTGCCTTTTTCTCTCTCTGTCTCTCTGTGTCTGTCTTTCTGTCTCTCTCTAGAGAAGCTGATGAACACTAAGCACAGAGGAAGAGGCAAAAGGGCCAGCAGCAGCCCCCTTGCCTCTCTATCCCATTACCACTGTCATCTTTCTCAGCGCTTGCTGCAGCACTATACTAGTGGGGTTTCTGACAACTATAGCTCAACACAGTTGTTTCAGGACTGCGACTTCCTCTTCCATTTGCCACAGGTTTGGAACTATCACATTCATCACAATCTGCTCTCAACTGTCCTAGTAAGACAACCCATTGCAGGCAAAGGAGATAAATGCTAAGGAAATTTCCCCCCTAACTGGAAAGTGTTCATCTCTAGCATGTAAGTCTCACTGAAATTTGAAAGTATGTTGCATCCTGTCACATTCTTTATTAAATTGCACGAACCTCTTCCCATAGCAACTGCTCTCTCTCTCTCTCTCCCCCCCCTCTCTCTCTCCCTCTCTCTCTCTTTCTCTCTCCCTCTCTCTCTCTCCCCCCCCCCTCTTTCTCTCTCTCCCCCCTCTCCCTCTCTCTCTCTCTCCCCTCTCTCTCTCTCTTTCTCTCTCTCCCCCCTCTCTCTCTCCCTCTCTCTCTCCCCCCCCCCCCCCCCCTCTCTCTCTCCCCCCACCTTTGTAATTTCTATCTATTACTCTTAATTCTTACCTCTAACACAACAGTGGCAATCACCTTGCTACTACTACTGTTGTTGCTGCTGCCTTACAATTCTACAGCTCTTGAAGATTTACCAAAAGCTTTGCATACCTTATCTTGCTTGAGATTCACCTATGAGGTAGGTGCTATAGATATCATTATTTCCATTTTACAGATGAGAAAACTGTAGTTCAAGAGATTAACTGACTTGTCATGCTCATGTGGCTAGTTAGTGTTAAAAATATCTACTACCATTAAGGAAATCAGCAACTGGTAGACTCAAATATCCACATATTTAAAACAGGTTTCAAAGCATCAAAATAAGGAAATAAAATAAACAATTATATTTATAAAGAATAAAATCCATACTTAGCAGTTTACATTTTAATGGGAAAGACAATAAAGACATAACTAAACATATACAGAATGAATATAAAAAGAATTAATAAGAATAAATCACAATAGTTAGAAATATCTTGGGTGGCTAGGTGGCACAGTAGATATGGAGGGCTGGACCTGGAATCGGAAGACTCATCTTCAAATTTGGCCTAAAACACATACTACCTTGAGATGTCTAAGATATGTAGTGTGGACTGCACATGTTAAACATGTATGTCTACATGAATTGTCTAAATATACATAGACTCATGGTTCCTGGGAGACACTGATATTCTAAGATATCTGGCATCTTTCCCAGACCTCTCCAAAACAAGCTCTGATTCCTGCCTTATGGGGAACAGAAGAAGGGGCCACAGATTTGACTGCTCTGTTTTTTTTTTCTTCTGAGAGAAGTATACCAAACTAGAATGTTATCTGTTCCCTGAATGATGCTGTTATAGTGATGTGACTGTTTCAAGACAAAAAGTTGATCCCCTGATCACTGTTTCTCAAGAGGAAGAGATACCCCAAATATATATGTCACAGCTTGGTCCTTTCCACAAAAGTTCATCACACAGAGTGAATAGTAAGTAAACTCATTTGTTTACAGCAAGGATTTTAAACCTGCAATACATGAATTTGTAACATAAGAAAGTTATGTGGATTAATATTAGGAAAAAAACTCCAAAATGATTGAATTCTATTTCTTGGAATGAGATATTACAACTCAATCAAGAGAAGTCCCAATATCATTCGAGGAGAAGGTCTCTGAAGTCTCTATAAAGGCTAGCTAAAAATCAAGGGACATGTGGAGGAGCTGGTCTCTTTTACAAGCCTATGAGAGTCTTTTTCTTTCTCTCCCCTGGAGTCATCCTAAAGAGTCTGGCATCAAGTCTGTATCTCTAAAAGAAATAGGAAGAATTCTCCTTTGTCAGCTCTGCTCCTACCATAGGCATGCGATTTCATATCAAAGTTCATGGAAGTGGTTTTATGTTTTAATGATTTTAAAAGCAAAAAAGGGAAGAAGAAAAAGAATACACTGGAGAAAAAAGTGAGTGGGCAGGAGGTAAACTCAATATCTCATTTAATTAGTGTCTAAAAAGTAAAAGTTTATAAAAAGCTTATAGTAAGTTTATATGTATGTGTGTATAAAAGTATGTGTGGCATTTGTTCAGTTTAGACCACCACCAACAATAGTGAAAAAAAGAAAACAACATATAGCCTGAATGGATAGTGCTGGATTGAGGTAAAATGGAAAATGCCTACTACATATCAGTTTCAAAAATTGTTCCAATGAAGTTTAAGACAAACTTGACCCATTTCAGAAATTTTCCTCGGGCCAACCTTATAGTGCTCAATTAAGTTCTGTGAGTACCTGGTGAATTCAGGCACTTCTAAATTTCTAGCTCACTTACTTCTCTCTCTCTAGTCCTTCTATTTGAGCAGGATGGGTTGGTCTTATTGGATGGGATTCATGGTGGGTGTCTATATTTCTCATGAGAAATAAAAAAAGGCAGGAGACTTGGAAGGCACATATAAATGTAAATTTTAATGAGAAATATATTTCTCATGGGACATAAGAAAAGGCAGGGGACTTGGAAGGCACATGTAAATGTAAATTTTAATGAGAAATACCAGTTCAATAAAAGTTGAATCCTTATAAGAATCCTTCATGTGCTACCTGGAGAGTCTACCAGGACTGTTAGAGACTAGCAGAATCTTATTTCAAAAAGGAACAAACTAATATATTTTATTTTTTTCCTCAATTATGTGCTAAAACAAATTTTAAACTTTTTTTGAAGTTCTAATAGAGTTCTAAATTCTATCCTTCCCTTCTTCCCTCTCTCTCCCTCATTCCTTCCCTTCTCTCTCCCCTCCCTTGAATGGTAAGCAGACATAGGTTGTATGTGTGAAATCCTGTAAAATATTTCCTTATTAGTCATTTTAGTACCAGAATCCTCAAATAAAAGAAAATAGAAAGAAAGAAAGTGAAAATAGCATGCTTCAGTCTCTGTTCAAACCATATCAGTTAGCAGAGTCTTAAAATGACTTGTCCTCACTAACTGCTCTGGGCACAAAGGACCACAGGAGGGATACTCTTGGGATTGACTCTAACTCCAGCACTCTCTTAGTTCGGGGATCCATGTTGGGGATAAAATAAGTTACTCACAAGTCATTGAACAGTTAACAAAAGGAGGTTTACTTTTCCCTAACACAACAAGGAAATGCAACAAAGATGCAGTGAGCTATAACTTTAATGTATTTAAATGTTTTTCATCATTATAAAAGCTCCCTTTTGATGTGGGGTTAATCTGTAAATGTTTATAATGGAAAAAGAAAATATATCAGTTGAAACCTAAAAAAATGAAAGGAAGAAAGGTAGATAGAAAGAAAAAGAAGATAGAAAGGCAGAAAGAAAAAGAAGGAAAGGAAAGAAAAGAAAAGAAAAAAGAAAGAAAGCTAATCCCTATCAGAGGAGGGAAGGAGGAATTTCCTGATCTTACCTCAGTTTGTAAATGGGGGAAGAAAGAAATTATGTCAAGAGAAGCATGAACCAGTTATATCTTGGACACAATTTTATCTCCTCTAAATAAAACTTAGTTGCTTTTATAGGAAAGAAGATGGAGGGCTGGGTCTAACCTACGTTGTGGGAAAATGCTGGTAGATATTAGTTCAATAGAATTACCTAAGACAAACAGAATTTTAGGAGCCTTCCATCACATCTATAGACTCAGAGGGTGATGTCAATGCCTTTTTACTATGAGGTTTCAGGTAATATTTTGTTTGAGAAACTAAAGTCTTCATTTGCTTTTATTTAAAGTAATACTCTATTCCAATGCCTGGGTTGTCTCTTGGTCTATAATCTTTGTCATAGTGAAAGACTGAAGTTTTTGTCAATTTTTTTTACACTGACTAGTATTGCCAGGGTAACTTGGTAGAACTGTGGTTTCTCTCTTGCCCCCACCCTCCATTCTCTCAAATCTCTTTTGTGATGTGAAATACCATAATGTCAGGGGAAAGAAAATCTGAAATTAGAGGTAAGAAATTTCACATTTACTAACTTTACACAGTTAATCATGGTGAAGTCAATTTTTTCTGAACCACAGTTCCCCTACCTGTAAAGTGGGGACATGATATTTGGTCCATCAACTTAACAGGTAGATGGACCAAACATCATGCCCCAAACTGGTAGTAAAGAGATTTATAAGCTTTCAAGAACTGTATAAATGTGAGCTATTCTTTTGTTTTAATCTGGGGACAGGAAACACAAGAGTTGCACCTATGGTTCTGTTCAATGACAGTCATTTAACTACTAATGAATGAGGCTATTAGCAGAGGAATATTATGTATTATTAACATGCCTGGAACAATCTTGCCTTAAGAGTTTCAAATTCTGAGAGAACATATTCTGAAACTAAATTTATTTTTTTAATGTTCATTTACAGGGACAGTAACACATTTTCTCCTTTCCCTTGTTGTTGCTTTTCCCTGTCTGATAATACTCTGATTTTTTTTAGTCTTTAATATTCTTTCTTTGTCCCTCTTCCTTTTACTGTCACATTCATAAACAGAGATCTAATCAAGACCAAGAGTGATGCATCACTAGTATTAAAATGGAAAGGGCTTTAATTTCATGATTTTATTGATCCTTACAAGAGTCCTATGAAGTAAATGCTACAGCTATAATTACCCCCATTTTATGAATGAAAAAACTGAGGCTGAGCTAGGATAAGGAATTTGTCCAAGGTCACATAGCAAGAGACTGAGACAGGATTCCTTCCTTACTCTAAGTTTAGCATCCATCCCAGTATGTATGAGAGAGACTAATAGTTTTTTACACAGTCAGTCAATAAAATTTATTACGCACCTACTTTGTGTTAGGCACTGTGCTAAGCAAGACATCTTAGGTGTGCCTTTCAGCTCTGACATTCCATGACTCTAATTATATTTAATTGATAAGAGAGATATAGTACTAAAATAACGTATAGAAATGAATATTGTTTACTCCTCACTAATTTAGAGACAGCAGCCTCATGCAAAACTGAAGAACTTCCTGTTCTCCTTTGTACCTTTCAGTAATCCTTTCCCTCTCCCATTCTTTACCCAAGACAAATCAGATTCTTCAGTGATTATTCAAAACCACTTTCTCTCTCCTCTCACTCCTAACTCCATCCCATTGTCCTGTGCTTAGATTTTAACCTGCTACTTCCCTAGAAGATTGAAGTCACTTAGGATATCTGAGATGAATTTTCTCAATTTCATTCCTTCCTCATTCCTCAAAATGAGCAAGACCACTCACTCTCTTTTCTTATCAATGGAGTTAGGGAGGGAGAGGCATTAATTTCCTCCAGGCTAATCCCTTAATCTATTACTTGGAAACAATTTATTCTAACATTCTCTAGAATTTTCTTCCAACAGTCTTCCCTTCTCATGTGTCTTCATTATTTCTTTTTCAACAGGATCTTTTTCATTTACTTACAAATATGATCTGGTCCCCCAATACTAACAAACAAAAACCAAAAAAGCTTTTTTCTTGACCCTTTTATTCTATCTAACTACTTTTCAAAGTATCATTCAGTTGCTAAAAATACTGGAAAATTCTTTTTCTTATCATTCACTTTCTCCTCTATCTCTTGCAGTCTCACTTCCAACACTGCCCCCACCAACCCCAACTCTATTGAAACTGCTCTCAGATGTTGTATCACCAAGCACCAACAGTGACTGTGAATATGCTGTCATAGTTCTGAATTGCAAGGTATAACTGACTCTCCATATAGAAGGAAAAAGAAAAACATTTATTCAGACACTAGAAAATCAAATCCCAATACCAGAAAGCCAAATCTCTTATAGTAATCAAGAAGTCAATAAATATTAGTAGTGCAGGGGACAAAGTCTCCCCCAAGCCTTCCCCCTCTCTTCTTCCCTCCCCCCACTATTTTATATCCCCCTTTTTATTTTATTTGTAAATTATGGGATAAAAAAAGCATTTATATAACAGTACAATAAAAATATAATTACACATGAAACTGTAAATCCATGATGCACAACTTGCTGTTTCTTTCAAATGTACAACAAAATTATTATTTAAATTTCTTTTTTTCTTTTTTCTTCCCTCTCAGCTCTAGAGATGGCTACCATTAGACACACACACATATACACACACATACATGTTTATATATACACATATATATGTGTAAATTCATATATATGATATATGTGTGCATGCAAAATTATTCTATATACACTGCTATTTATCAGTTTTTTCTCTGAATGCAGATAGTATCTTTCTTCATATGTCTTCTCCAGTTAATTTGGGTATTTATACCCAAATTGGGTATTTCTTATCAAAATAGTTAGTTACAAAGTCCTATCAATTGTACGTTACAATACATTTCACTTCCTGTCTTCTTTTCTCTCTTCTTATTGTAACCCCCCTAGTAAAGATCTACATTGCTTTCCACTGGACTTTTGTAATTAATCTCCTAATAGGTCTTCCCACCTTTCTTCTTGCTAGTCATACTTCCTGTGACTATTAGAAATCTGTGTAGTGCATGGATCTAGTCCAAAATTTCTTCAAAATTCTTCAGTGGTTCCCTGTTGCTCCCTGAGTAAAGTTGTGTTTCTACTACTTGGTTTCCAGGGGCCCCATAATTTGGTACCATCCCAGCTTTCCAGCCTGGTCTTCACATCATTCCCATTCATGCATTCTTCACTCCAGCCAAACAGTTGTCTTTGTAAAGAGGGATGCTGTTACCTTCACTGAATAGAGTGTGGTAGAAATTTCAAGAAATTATCTAAGCACTAGTGAGTGAGAGACTGGAAGAAAAGGATTACTTACCTTTTCAGAGTTAAATCATTCCACATAGATGGGTGTCTATGCTTGTGCAAAGGTGTGGCAAACTTCCATGTGTATCTTTTTAAAAAGAGATAAATGAAGCAATTACCATAATATGGTTTTAAAATAAAGTACATTTCTGGAGGAAGCTTGAATTTCTTCCATAATTACTCCTGATGAGTACTTGCAAAAAGTTACATATTAATTCCCCTAAAGATATTAACTTGTTCCCCACACAATCTAGTGTCTATCCCCAACATTGTCGAAGAACAGTATTGTTATGCTGAGCAGCTGAAGCCATTTTAATTTGTGCTACTGATTAAATAGTGGGGATCTGGTGAATTGGAGTGGGATGGATTGCAACTGGGATATTGGTTAGCAATTTCAATGGTTGCATGCTGCTCTGTGACACAAAAATCCATCCTTTTGATACAAGCATCCCCCCGTGATGCTAAAGTGCAGTGAATATGGAATAAAATAATCTTGGAAGAATCAAAAACTTGGGTGATCCAAAAGATGATGGAGAAACACATGGTGGGTACAAGCAGAAAGCAGAGCATTGCCAATGAGTACAAAGATTGATATAAAAAATGTCATGAAAATGTGTGATCAGAGAAGGAATCAGGTCAACCACCAAGCAGGAGTGAGAGATAAGAAATAGACAGTCTTGGTATCTGCAAAATTTTAAAAGACTTTGAGCAATGTCTTCTACACATTGCCTAGAAACTCAATTGAGGAAGATTATAGGAAAATTTGGGAAAAAATTCAGAGAATTGGAAGACAAGAATGGCTACTTATCTGTATAGGTAGAGAGATATCACATATGGGTGAGATTAGAATTTACTGAAACACCAAATGGTAGTAAGTAAGCTTTCTTTACACTTTCTTTATGCTTACAAAGGTGCTTAGAACTGTGATTAGCATATGAGCAAATGTTTTTTCAGGTGTTGGGTACTTTTAGCAGTTTCTCTGCTTCCTTAACGTGTATAGGATGCTGGCAAGCCCCTTTAAGATTTCCTAAGAAACTGACATCCTTAGAAGTTGTTCTTCAGTTGCAACTAAAAAGAAGCACTGGGACAGGATGGGGAGAAGAGGTCATAGGTTTGTTCTCAGGTATCCCTTCTTCCCCCACTGATATCCAAGAGGGGAAAGTTAGATGAAACACCATTAGAATTCCAGCTGAACCTTCTATAGAAGTGAAACTGGAAAAGGATCTGAGCCAGATTATTTTGAAATGATCATTTTATGTCTGACCCCAAACTATCTTTCTGGATTATTTACTCATCATTCCTCTTTCTGCTCTTTATTGTAGAGTCAAACTGGCCTTCTTTTTGTTACTCAAACACATCAGTATTTCCCATCTCTGCTGTATTGGGCTGTCCTCAGACCTAGAATGCATTCCTTCCTTACTTCATTATCCCTTGAATTCAAGACTTTGCTCTAGTGCTACCTTTTATATGTTTTTTTTCCCCTGATTTCTCAGTTGCTAGTACCCTTTTCTACAAAATTACCTTGTAATTAAATTGTCTATACCTATGTATGTAATAGAATGTCCTCAGCTAAATGTAAGCTTCTTGAGGACAAGGAGCATTTATATTTTTACTTTTTTTATTGCCAGTGCCTAATATTAAAAGCCTGGTATATGGTAGACTTTTAATAAATTCATGTTGATATATATATATATATATATATACATATATATATAATGTACACACATTTTTATATATATATATGTGCACACACATATATGGTAAACACTTAATAAATTTGTGTTGGTATGTATACATATGTATGTACATACATTTTATATATATTATATGCCCACTCACCTTCACCCCCACCCACCCCTACCCATATATATATATTTACATATATATATATATATGTATGTATATATGTATGTATGTATATGTAATGTGCCCAAGTGATTAGACCTTCATTCTGGCATTGATGATGGTTGTGATAAAAAAATAAAATATCCCAATTTCTCTTTTAACACTTTATTGAAAATTGCTGAGTTATTCTTGGCCAGTATATAGACCTAGGCTATCCATTTGGTGAGAAGCCAAGAAATATTGTGGGAAAAGAGCTGAATTTGAAATTATCAGACCTAGGTACAAATCGTGGCTGTTATTTACATTTGTGTGATCTTGAGTAGTTTACAATCTTACTTCCCTCACTGAAGACCCAGAACTTTGCTTCTTTTTTGGGTTATGCACTCATCAAATAGATTTTAATGCTGAAAGGAATTTCATAGGTCACTTAGTCCAAATACTTCAATGAAAGATGAAGAAATTGAAACCCAGAGAGGTCACATAAATAAAAATTGAGCTGGGATATGCCTTTACTCCTTAAACAATAAAGGGAAGAAATGAAACATGGAGAGATTTTCTAAGTAAACCAGGATCTTATTTTTTAATAAGTCACAGTTAGGAAAATATAATGCATCAACAATGTGATTGTTACAGAGCACTTGAATTTCTTCAGGGGATATTAGGAATAGTTTTGAATTTTATCCAAATTATATATTTGTAAAATTAAATCTTAGATACACTTTTTTCCCTCCTGGCCTATTTGGTATTGCTTATATTATGAATAATTCATGTACCATGAACCTGCACAATCAAATATTTCATTTTCTGCCTATATCTAAATTTCTTAACTCAGTTTTCAATTCTAATGACTATTCTCTATATTGGTAACTAAATTAGTATTGTGTGTCCTACAGAGGACTGAGCAACAGGTAACCCATTACATTAAATGGAATTGACTGCATGGGTTTTAGGTTTAAATTTAGAGCTCATTCACTTTTTTAAAAAAAAATAAGAGTTAGCAGTTTTATAAACTCTTTGTCAGATAATCCATTTGGCCAGTTTGGAAATTTCTGAACCAAGGAGAGTGGACTCCCCCTAATCTACTTCTTTCTCAATTATGGTTTTAATCTGAACCATAGGATCCCATTGTAGGCCAGAATAGGGGCTTGTAAAATCTGGTCACTTCTCTTTCCTTTCCCTCCTGCAGTACTGGCAGACCTCTTGGTTTGTCAGACAAAATCAGTGATTGTGTTGGGAAATGTTTTAGATGTAGGGCTTTTCCTGTTGTCACAGAATCATAGGATGCCAGCATTGCTCCTCCGGCCACATTTCTCTTGATTATCCTTAGAGAAAAGAATAAGAACAACAGTGATTCCTAAGGTTTAGTACATCTCAGAACAGTGTTATGACTAGAGATTCTTGTGCCTAGGGTAAACTCAGATAAGGGGAGCTAAAGATGGGACAGAAGAGCACAGTCTACCCCAGTTATCATTGTTCTAGTGGATGAGGCAACCTATCACCTAGAGCAGGAGTAGGGAACCTGAAGCCTTGGGCAACATGTGACCCTCCGTGTCCTCAAGGGAAGCCCTTACTGAATCCAAATTAAAATCCAAATGGTTTCGATTCAGTCAAAGGGCTGTGCTTGGGGTCACATAGAGGGTCACATGTGGTCTCAAGGCTGTAGGTTCCCTTCTGACCCAGACAGTCCGAATCATACATCCATACCACAGACATTAATCCTTAATTCTCAAAGCCCAAGAAGGAAATAGTAGGAAGAAGTCATAAGAACTGAATGGCATTGGTGAAGTTCTCCCTGGGAAAGATTTGTCAGTAGTGGGACCCTGGGGAGTAATGGCCTGGGATGGAACCATTGCTTATACCACACACTATTCTGCAAGAGATAGATTGGGGTCCATTGTAGGGAAGAAATCTTACCTCTTGAGGTGTCACTGTGTTGGTCAAAGTCCAATTTGTCTTATGTTAATTAACTGCCTCAGAGGATTCTGGGATACTTTAGAAAATATCGTTTAGATATGCCTTAGGAAAAGAGGTACAGAGATAGGTAGGCTTTCTATACTCATCTTTTATCAGACCACCTCCTGTGGTCCAGAAAACTGGTTCCTATCCTCCAGATCTTATGAGAGTTTGAAGGGAGAAAGTTTCTTTGAAGTTTTCCTTCTAAATTATAACTTCCTAGAAGATGGAGGTTGACATCTTTCTGTCCCCTGCAGCTCCAAGAAGAGTGCCTCTCAAAAGTAGTATTCAATAACTTTGCAATTCTTGTATCTGAGATGTGAAAAGAACAGGTACACCTTAGGTTTTTGTTTTCTCTTTTCTCATAGTCTCCACCAAGAGGACCTGGGAAAAAAATCTCTATGTGGCCTCTATCTCTGTACTGCTCATCCATGCCTAGAATCTGTATCCTGACTTTCCATTTGTAGGACTATATTTAAGGAAAATTAAAGAACCATTTTATTGAAAGTAGGAATAAAATAAAGCTCATGCCAGTCCTCTTAGAAAATAAAATTCCATACAGTGAATAACTGGTCTCCTAAAGGTTGAAATAGCACCTTAGTCACTTATAATAACCAACAGGCTACCTTTGTTATCTCAGAAGTATTTCCTTCTGGGATTCTATTATTGCGCCCAGTGGTGATCTCTGGCATGGTTCTCCATCATGAGACTACTTGCATACTCCCAGCAGTCCACATAGCTCCTGGAAAGTGGCACCCCACCTTGCATAAAATGTCACTGTATTTTGCATTCAAGGACAGGCAAATCACCTAATGGAGACAAATCTTTTTAATTTTTATGTTGCTGTTCTTGTTAGGAATAACCTTTGCCTTGCTCCAAAAGAAGAAAGGACTCCAGACTTTTTTTTTCTGTTTGGCAAGAGACATAGTCCTTCCTGCATTATAACTGGCATGACTCAACAGCTAGAAAAAGACTTCTCATAAATCTTTTCCACTATTTCTGTATAGTCTGACTACAAAAGTTTGACCAGATCACATTAGGCTTCTCTAGGTTTGTCAGGAGTTCTGCCTGCCAACTCTAGGCTTAGATGTAGTCATCTTAAGTCTGGATAATCTTCCTCCTCAGACACCTGAGAACTTTGCTTTCACCTTGAGAAAATAGGTTCTGTTTGCCCAGGAGTTAATAAAGGACCCAACTTCTTCTCATACCCCAAAGACTCTCTATATGTCATTGGGTGAGATTATTCACTACAGTCCACATTCTTACTAGGTGTATTTTTTCTCAATGGAGAGGTTACAACTTCTTTGGAGATGGACAGAAGAAGGAACTAGTAGCTATACTGTTTCTATGAAGAAAAGATTTTCTCTCCTTTATACTCCAAAGGCAAATTAAAAACTAAAACTGAACTAGATCAGGGGTCCTTAACCTGAAGTCCATGAACTGGTATTTTAACAAAACAGATATTTTTATAACTACATTTAGCACAATTTATCTTGCATATATCTTGTTTCAACATAGTTTTTATTTCTTTTCTTTTTTAACAATAAAAACAGAACAAGTTTTATTTAAGATATACATATAAACAAATAAAGAATTATATTCTAGTTTTAGAAGCATTTTAAATAAAGATTTGTAATATAAGGAACAAAATGTTTTCAACTCCTTTCAAGGTTCAGAATTACGATAATTAAATCAAAGACCCATGTTATCAAATAGAAATAAAAGGGATGTCTCAAAAAGAGAAAATGATAACATTCAAAGAAAAGATGGATGACTATCGCTCCGGATATCTCAGGTCAGTGGTTCTCTTGGAATGGTTTCAAGTAGTAAGACCTGACCTTCTGTTCTCACAGGTCAGGCACGTTTTTCTTGAGTCTAATCAGTAGCAGCCTTCACTTTCTTGCACATTTGTGTCCTATGAAATACATTCTGAATTAAATTATGCCTTGGGACTCCTTAGGTGCTGATTTAGTTGGAGGCTTATAAGACTCACCATATTTATGTACTTCCTCTTATCTCACTCTCTTCTACTGACCCTACTTCTACCTGAATTACTAGTCTTTCTTGACCTTCCAGACTCTGGTCAGTTCCTTTTAGTTTTGGTTTGAATATAGGAACTCTCTCCATAGGTCTATGTCATTACTTTCCTCTGGTACTAATTTTGGATCATCTGATTGGTCGACTATAATATCATCTTTGGCTTCTCCTTTAGGTACATGTTATTGAACTGAAGTTTTTTGGTGTACTCTTTGTTTCAATGGCTTCTTTTTTTTCCTTCATGCTGTTGCTCACCGGACTTTAATTCAGGTATCTGTATCTCAGTGGCCAAGGTTTTTCTCAGAACCTTGAGAAATGGAGAAATCTTTGTAATACCAGAAATGACAGTTGTATCTGCAGTTTGCCCAGTAGCTGCTGGCCCTATATCTTCAGTTGTAACAGATTTAGTTTCATATTATTCTCCTTCCTCCATTAGACTGTGAGCTCCTTGAGAGAAGGGACTTGATTTTCCCCCCCTTTTTTGTATCTCTAGGGCTTAGCGCATTGTCCATCACATTCTAGACACTTAATAAATGCCAGTAGATTGACTAGTTTTCTTTGTATTCCTATGAATTTTATTTTGTGCCTTCTAGCTTCTCTGATATCCTTCAAATATCACAAAAGTATCACCTTTTACAGGAAGTCTCTGTTGATTATTTTGAAATTATTGTCTATGTTTATATCTATATGTATCTAATTATACATAGTTGTCTGGTACATTATGCTGTGAGATTCTGGAAGCAGGGATTTTCTTCAGCACTTAGCATGATGCCTGACATACAGTAAGTGCTTATTAAATGCTAGTTGACTAATTGCTTATATATTTAACAGCATTATGCTGAAAAGGAAGTCACGAGGCTGCCCAATGAGTCTCATGACTAAGAAAGGCTAAAAAATCTCTGCATTCACCCTTTTACTCATGTTTTTGTATCAGCAGGCTCTGGTTGTTAAGCTAGACTCGCACCTAAGCCCTATTACTTCCCAAAGGTTTTGTTCTCCATCTGTACATATTGTGATTTTTTTTTAATAGAAAAAAGGAGAGTTCTTTGCTTAAGTTCTCTCTTTATGCCAACGGAAAAAAAGTGACAAGAAAACAGTCTTGAAACTCTCACACCATGCAATGAGGACCAATAGCAATTTCTATATGGGCTTAAAATAGACAATTGGATCCAAGAAAAAATGATGGTAGGTGAAAATACTGTGAGGGTTGTGGTAGGGTTAATTTTATAGAACAATGTTGGAGGAAGAAAGAGAGGGGAAGAAAATAGAAGAGGGGAAAGGAGAGCAGGATGAAATGGAAAGTCAAAATGGAAAGAAAAGAGGACAAAGAGAAGTAAGGGAAAATTAGAGGAAGGAAAGGAAAGTAGAAGGGAAGGAAGGAAGGAAACAGTGAAAGTGGAGGTAAGAAAATGGAAAGAAGGAAAGTAAAGTAAAAGAAAAGAGGAAGAAGTTTGAAGGGAAATGGAGGAGCAGAGAGAGAAAAAGAGAAAAGAAAATCAGAAAGGAAAAAGGAAGGGCAGCAGAGGGGAAGGAAAGAGAGAAGAAAGTGGGGATAAAAGATGAAGATGAGAGGGAAATAGAGAAAGGGGAGAGAAGAGAAGAAAAAAGAGAAGAGATGGAAAGGGGGGGAAGAAAGGAAAAGGGGGAAGGGAAAAAGTCTACAATCAGAACTATGGTAGTAACATTTGCTTATAATGTAGTAACTACATTATTACAAAATATCTGGTTGGGGAGATAGCTGTAGCATTGAACAAAATGCCCTGTTCTTCTATGTCTATAGGCTAACCTGGTATATTGCTATAATTTGAAATATGATTCTAAGTGGGAAAGGGATTCTCTTTTACAATTCATAATAAATATGTTTCTCATCTAAGTGTAAAAATGCCTTGTGAATAAAATTTTCAAAGTCACAAAAAGCTCTAACTGTTTTGGTCAAGGTTGGCTGGAGATGAATCTCACAATAGCCCAAAGGCTAGAATGTTTTAAACACATAAAGTGTTACATCCTCCATTGGCCCAACTGTCTTCCATACGGATTTTTGTTTTCATTTTGTTTTTGTGTTTTTTTCATTTTTAGTTTCTCATTGGAAATAGAGAATGACATAAAGAACACTTCTGGAAGCCTTTCCATATTTTTGTAGTTTTTCCTTCCCCTTCTTGGCTACCTGTTAGCCAAGAGCTACTTGCCCAAGGTAAAAAAGACCTCAGATTATTTATAATCGACAAGATATGGTAGGTAGGTACTGGTTTTAATAAAAATGGAAAAGATGCCTCAAAGCAATAAATGCTATAGCACTATGTCAGATTATGAATGACCAGGGAGGTAAACTGTATCTTTGCCAGTTACAACTTTAGCTAGACTGAGGAAAGTGACATTTTAGAATTCATTGCCTACGATAGCTACTTTCTCTGGCGTATGTTGAGGCTCCTGACTTTCTTTTTTTTATTTTTAATATAAATTTATTTATTTAAGTTTTTACATTCATTTTCACAAAATTTTGGGTTCCAAATTTTCTCCCCATTTATCCCCTCCCCCCACCCCAATACACCAAACATTCTAATTTTCCCTATCACCAATCTGCCCTCTCTTTTATCATCCCTCCCTTCTCTTGTCCCCATCTTCTCTTTTGTCCTGTAGGGCCAGATGACTTTCTATTCCCCATTAACTGTATTTCTTATTTTCTAGTAGCAAGAACAATACTCAACAGTTGTTCCTAAAACTCTGAGTTCAAAATTCTCCCCATCACTCCCTCCCCACCCATTCCCTTTGGGAAGGCAGGCAATACAATATAGGCCATATCTGTGTAGTTTTGCAAATGACTTCGAAAATAGTTGTGTTGTGTAAGACTAACTGTATTTCCCTCCATCCTATCCTGCCCCCCATTGTTTCTATTCTGTCTTTTGATCCTGTCCCTCCCCAGGGTGTTGACTTCAAATTGCTCCCTCCTCCCTTTGTCCTCCCTTCCATCATCCCCCCCCCTTTGCTTATCTCCTTCTCCCCCACTTTCCTGTCTTGTGAGATAGGTTTTCATACCAAAATGAGTGTGCATTTTATTCTTTCCTTTAGTCAAATACGATGAGGGTAAACTTCATGTTTTTTTCTCAGCTCTCCTCTTTTTCCCTCCACTAAAAAGTCTCCTGCTTGCCTCTTGAATGAGATATAATTTACCCCATTCCATTTCACGCTCTCTCCTCCCACTACATTTCTCTCTCACCATTTACCTTAATTTCTTTTGAGATATGGTCCCATCCTATTCAATTCACTCTGTGCTCTCTGTCTCTGTATGTGCATGCATGTGTTTATGTGTGTGTGCATGCACATGTGTACATGTGTGTGCGTGTGTATGTGTGTACATCTGTGTGTGGTCCCACCAACTACTCAGATACTGAAAAGTTTTAAGAGTTAGAAATATTGTCTTTCCCTGTATGAATGTAAACAGTTCACTTCTGGTAAGTCCCTTATGACTTCTCTTTGCTGTTTCCTTTTTCATGCTTCTTCTCATTCTTGTGTTTGAAAGTCAAATTTTCTTTTCAGCTCTGGTCTTTTCATCAAGAATGCTTGAAAGTCCTCTGCTTCATTGAAAGATCAAATTTTCCCCTGAAGTATTATACTCAGTTTTGCTGGGTAGGTGATTCTAGTTCCTTTGACCTCTGGAATATCCTATTCCACGCCCTTCGATCCCTTAATATAGAAGCTGCTAGATCTTGTGTTATCCTAATTGTATTTCCACAATCCTGGAATTGTTTCTTTCTAGCTGCTTGCAAGATTTTCTCCTTGACATGGGAATTCTGGAATTTGGCCACAATGTTCCTAGGAGTTTCTCTTTTTGGATCTCTTTCAGGTGGTGATCGATGGATTCCTTCAGTACTTATTTTGCCCTCTGGTTCTAGAATCTCAGGGCAGTTTTCCTTGATAATTTCATGAAAGATGATGCCTAAGCTCTTTTTTTCATCATGGCTTTCAGGTAGTCCCATAATTTTTACATTGTGTCTCCTGGATCTATTTTCCAGGTCAGTTGTTTTTCCAATGAGATATTTCACATTCTCTTCCATTTTTTCATTCTTTTGGTTTTGTTTGGTGATTTCTTGGTTTCTCAGAAAGTCATTAGATTCCATCTTTTCCATTCTAATTTTGAGAGAACTATTCTCTTCAGTGAGCTTTTGAAACTCTTTTTCCATTTGGCTAATTCTGCTTTTGAAAGCATTCTTCTCCTCATTGGCTTTTTGAACCTCTTTTGCCAATTGAGTGAGCCTATTTTTCAAGGTGTTATTTTCTTCAGGATTTTTTTGGGTCTCCTTTAGCAAGGTATTGACTTTTTTTTCATGCTTTTCTTGCATCTCTCTCATTTCTCTTCCCAGTTTTTCCTCCACCTGTCTAACTTGATTTTCAAAATCCTTTTTGAGCTCTTCCATGGCCTGAGCCCACCGGACATGCACCTTGGATGTCTGGGATAGAGAGGCCCTGACCTCCACATTTTTCCCTGATGGCAAGCATTGTACTTCCTCATCAGAAATGAAAGGAGGAAGGAACATCTCTTCCCCAAGAAAGTAGCTCTCTATCGTCTTATTTTGCTTCCTTTTTCTGGGCATTTCCCCTGCCAGTTAATTGACTTCTGAGATTCCTCTCCACCCCCCGCCTAGATCTGCCCAGCTAGTGCTTGGGGTCTGAGATTCAAATGCTGCTCCACTGTCTCAGGGCTTTCTGTGGCCGGAGTGGCTGTTATTCAATGTGAGCTTGAGTTCTGGTGCTTGGGTGGGAGCAAGGCCGCCTCCCAGGCTCAGTTCCCTCCGGGGGTTTATGCAGAGACCTTCAGCAATGGCCCTTAGCTCCTGCCTGCTGGGGGTGGGGGGGTCCCGGGCCGCTGTCACTGCCTCTGCCACTGCCTCTGCCACGACCTCTGCCACCTCCTCCCGAGGGGGCCCGAGTCATGGAGACACCCCACTCCCCTCTTGGACAGCCCAGAAGTCTCTCTCACTGACCTGTAGCGCCTGTGGGTGTAGGTACCTTTGTGGCCGCTGGAGGTTCCATCCCTGAAGCCTGCTCAGATCTGCTCCTCTCAGCCCGTGTGGCCAGGGTAGCTCAGGGGTGGGCTCTGCTGTCCAGAGCATGCCGGACCCCTGGGGATGGCTTTCCAGGGCTCTCTGGAATGGAAATCTCTTCCACTGTGTTTCTGCATGGCTTGCAGTGCTCCAGAACTTGTGGGGAGTTCTTTTTACAGGAAATTTATGGGCTGTGGATTCAGAGCTAGCCTACGTGAGTCTTTCTACTCCACCATCTTGGCTCCCCCCGGCTCCTGACTTTATTAAATGCAGCAGGGTTAGCATTGGGAGCTCTCAGTCCAGAAATGCTTTGGGTTGCAGCTCTAGGTGGGAGAGAAGCGTTGGTAGTCAGTCACAAGGGAGCAGTGGCCCTGGTCTCTGTTCCAAGGCAAAAAGGAATACTAGTATTTGTGGCTACAGGGAACCGGGGCCCATTCCTGGGTGGTTGGTTGCTGTCCTTTAGTCTTGAAGAGGACTAAAATGACATCACTATGTTGGAATCAAGAGACAGTGTGTCCAACTGCTGCTGATAAGACCAACATGAGCTCAGAAAACTGCTACAGGGCAAAAATCGTCCATGTGAACATTTGGAGTGGATGAAGATATCTCTAAATGTACTTCTCACATCTTTTTTGAGCTACTGCAATTCTGCTTTTATCCTAGATCCTTTGATGCAGGCATGCCATGTTGGGTAGTCTTTTACCAATGTTTCCTGTGTCTCGCTAATAATTACAATTAATTGTGGTTTAATTACAATATTAAGCACAGTAATCACCATTAATTCCAAAGTTCTTCAGAGAGAACTTGAGAATGTCTTTCTTCCACTTCTTCTGACCTCCAAGTGAGTGCTGGCTAAGAAGCATTTCTCTAACTATCATGTTTTGTCTTAAACTTCAGAGAATTTGTCTAGGAAGTAGAGGGCCGGGGCCCCAAATAGAGGCACAAAGGTGTTAAGGGGAGAATTGTCTGGGCTCAAGTGGTATGTGATTAAGCAATAAGAGAGTGGAAGGCAGGTTACATTACACTCTCCTTGCAAAACACAGTCATGGTTTGTCTTCAACCCATCCATAATATGCTCTCTCCCTTTCCTCTTCTGATGAAGATCCCAAGCTTCCCCCCTTTCAATCTTTGGGAAGTTCTAATTCAAAGTACCTTCTACCTACAGCAGCTGTGCAAATACCATTGGGAAAATTCCACCTCTAACACAGGCTTCCCAGATGACATTTTGGCTGCAGCAGGTGCCCTTTGGTGGATTGGCTCTGTTTTCTAGTAATCAGTGAGTTCTCCCTTTTTAATTTTAATTTTGAGCAAGATAGGATGAATCACACAGGATGAGCAGGCAAAGTTGGCTTATGATATAAGTGGCAGATACCATTATATTATCTTTCCTTTCACGTCCTCCCATCAGTCAAACTTCCCTATTACTGTAAGGGGTATCACCATCCCAATCATCTAGGTTGTTGTAATGTTAATATCATCTCTAGCTCTTTCCCTCATCTGACATGCACAAATCCAATTAGCTGTCAAATATTATTGTCTTTACCTCTTCAATATCTTTTCCATATTTCCTCTTCTCTCTACTCATACAAACATTGCTGTAGTTCAGGACCTCATCATCTCAGCTCTAAATAAATGTAACTATTTCCAAACTGATCATCTTTCATCACATTTCTCTCCATTTCAGTCCATATTCCCCGGTGGCCCCCCCAGTTTCAAAAGTGATTGTCCCAACACGCAGATCTGATTATGCCATTCTCCAATCAACAAAATTCAGTGGTTCTCTATTAACTCTACTATCAATTATATTTTCATTGTAATCTTATGGGGTTGCCAATCTCTTGAACTCATTTTTTAGTTACTGTCATTAAAAAATGAAATTTAGAATTCTATTCAAATACCACCCTTTGTGGATCAGGTCTTCCTCTTAATACTCTGCTACTTCTTTTCCAACTCTGTTAGTTGGCTTGCACAAGCAGTGGTAGTTCAAGTATACAACTCAATTGTACTAGAATGAGAAGGACTTTGGGGCTATAAATGCTATTTAGTTGAATCACATAGAGTGAATTAGTTGAAGGTATAGTGTGCATGCTGATTTAATTTTCAAAAGGTGCTGTTGCAAGATACTAATGAATTGGATCATATGATAGAGTCAGGCTCCAAAAAGTTCTGGATAATGATGATGGGCCAAATCAAATACCTTGAAATCTAATAGCAGTCTGTGTATAGTAATAGAATTCATAATAGTACTTGGCTGTTTGCAAAGCATGTTAGTAATATTATCTCATTTCATCTTCACAATTACACCGTGAAGTAGGTACTACTATTATTCCCATTTTAAAAATGGGGAAATAGAGGCAAACTGTAATTACATGACACACCTAGTAAACATCTAAGGCAGGATTTGATCTCAGGTCTTCTGGAAGGGAGATCCAACGTTTTCTTCATAGAAGTCACTTAATAATTGTTTGTTGGAATGAATTAGGATCAATATAAAATCTTGCATTTAAACTAAGCAATCAATCATGAAAGTATATATTTGACTAGATAATAGTTCATATGAAAATATCTGAGAATTGCATAGGGTTATAAGCTTGTTATGAGTCTACACTGTCACATCGAGATAAAAGAAAAAAAAAACTAATAAAATCTTAGGTCCTATTAGTGGAGGCATATTGCCTAGACAAAGGAAATGATGATGTTATTATATAGTCCTCTAGACAGGCCACATTTGAAATATGGGGTTCAATTCTGGGTTCCATATTAGATATTGAGAAATTGAAGCATACCCAGAGGAGTTTTTGACTAAAATGACAAGAAGACTGGACACAATTCCTCAAGAAATTTGGTTGAATGACCTGGAGTTATTAAGCATGGAAAACAAGCATAAGATTTGGAGCACATAAGGGCTCTACTGAAGTATTAGGAGAGTTTTCTATCAAAAGAGGAATTAGATTTGCCTGTCTTTAGACAATGTAAGTAAGAGCAAAGGGTCAATATTGGAGATAAGTAGATGTAGACTCATAGAAGGAAAAGCTTCTGAATATTTAGAGCTATATAAAAATAGAATGAAAGATTTAAGAGATATTGTTCACCCATACCAGATGTCTTCCAAGAGGTGTTAGGGCACTTTTCAGGCATGTCACAGGAGGGATTCCTAGCTAGATGTAGATTTGAATATATAATCTATGAGATATCATCCAACTCTTAGGTTTTATGACACTATAAAATCTAGAATTGAATCTGTAAGTCAACTTATAAATATAGTTTCACATCATACAATGAAAACTATGTAGACAGACAACATGAAGAGGTCCCTTCTAGGGATTCACTTGTAATCCCTTTTGTTTGAGATAGGACTTTTTTGTAGTCCCTGACTATGGCAATTATATTTCTTCTTTCATCCCACCCAGTTTTGGGTAGAAAAAAGCTCTTATTTACTCTCCAGAGTACCACAGGATCAGAGCTAGAATGGAATATAATTCTTCCTGATTGGGATTCAGAGAATCTTTTATTGCCTTTTATTTGGAATTGCTATCCCTTTTGTTAGCAATGCAGTCAGAACCTTACTTGTTTGACAAAATCAGGTGATGTGTTCCTGGGACCCTGGAACTTCTGTGCTCATAAGAATTCTGTTTTTCTCTTGATCTTCTCCCAGTTTTTCTTCATAGGCTGTTCTATCAGACCCTACTTTCTACAATACTACACCCGGCAGTATTTCTCACTCATTCCTATCTCTTTATTCTCTAACTAAACTTCTCAGCATCCCATAACTACCTCTGAGCACAATCTTATACTATTTTGCCATAGTTCTGTCTTGATATTCATAACATTCATTTATGATTATTTCCTCACAGTGATCCAGTGGAGGTAGAGTGGGTAGAAGATGCAAGCCATGAAATTTATGACTTCTTGCTCTTCATCCATAAAGCTTACCAAGGTGGTCACAGTCATAAAGTCAAGGCAATAAGAACACCAAAGAGCGGCCAGGTTGAAATTTAGGAGGAAACATAAATAGGTTTGTGCTGGAACAGTTTACAGGAGTCAACTGTTAAATTTTTAATGTGAGCATTCACATCTCAGAAATCAGCAGCATTTTTTGGTTTTGTTCATTTTGCAGACTTAAGAAAGTGATGGAGAAAATGCTAACAATAAAAATTAAATTTAAAGATATGTCATGCATACATTTTTTCCCAGAGAGCTATTTTGTTAAACATTTACTCACACACTACTGTATATAAAGCAGAAGTCATTTTTGAGGACATGGTGAAGAAGGAGGAGAAGGAAAAAGGAGGAAGGAAGGAGAGGAGAAAGAGAGGAAGAAGAATGCCTACCAATATCTCTCTCTGTACACACAGGCACACACAAGCACTTTCCTTTTTCTTCTGCTTCTTTGATCATGAGCAAGGGACTCTTTAATCAAGCCATGCTAATGTGGTTTCTCTATTAAACTATGTTTTGTGGTAGGGTCCACCATGTAGAAATTCATCAGGAAAGGGAAAATAAAAGATTGAGATTTCCTGATCAGTGAAAGGTCAAGTAAAGATTATTCTAACTGAGCAAAACCACACTGATCACATCTCTAAAGACTAATGAAGCATACCACCCCAAAAACGATGAGACTAGAGAATAGAAATAATAGCTTTTGAAGAACCGTAGAGACGTTGGCATTCTCCATAAGTAAACTCTGGTGTTGGGTGGAGTGTTCAACTTGTAACACAAAAAGAGGATGCCTGATCAGAACCTTGGGCCACATTACTAATTAGGATCAGGTAATTGAGCAGTGATCCCTTGGTATGAGTTAAAGAAGATAGCTGTTATCTGAATGTTGTGAGCTGTCATTATTTCTTTATTTTAAATACTTGGACCCTACATTTTCATTTTAGCACATCTATCTGGAGTCTCCTTGTTGCTAGGAAGATGGAAAGCAACAAATTATCAAAAGTATATGAGGATCTCCTTCCCTTGAGTAGTCCCTGAATTTCACAATCAGTTTTCCCCCATTGATTTCATTAAGAATAAGGTTAATGCTGTTTATTCTTATATTACAACCATCTCTCTATGTAATCCACCCCTGAAACAAGAAACTTTCTCATAAACAAACAAAAAAAAAACCAGTTAAGCAAAAATAACTGATATAGGGAACACATCTGACAAAATAGGCAATAGTTTTGTCCTTATAGTCTTCTGCTTTGCTGTAAAGCTAAGGGAGGTACGTATCATTATTTAATCTCTGGGGCCAAGACACAACTGTTTTTAGAAGAAGGAATTACTGTGTATATATGTATATGTATGTATAATGTCTATAGATATAAATCAAGCTTTAGAGATAACCCTGGGTCTCCTTAAGTATGGTGGGGGAAAAGTAAGCAAATTATGTTCCAGTCCAATGAATGTTGTAATATATAAAGAACTGGTCTTGAAGTGAAGAAAAGCTGGATTCCCAGTCCTGATTCTTATATACCCTGGTTGGGTGACCTAAGAAGCAATTCACTTGACTTCTTGGTAGGCAAATCTTTACAATTTATAGTTTCATGGAACCTGTTGACCCACAATGGAAGAGAAATTGTCCTCATTCAGGAGTTTTCTATGCCAGTGAAATCAGAGGTCCAGTTGCTTAAAGTTTCATGAATACCCCACGAATTGTTTCTCAAGGATTCCCAGATATTCTTAGGCATCTAGGCAGACCTATCTCGTCTAACATCTTCAAATGTAGGGAAATATTGTAGATTCCCTTAGAAGTAGATTGTCTCTTACCTGAATTATTAGTCTCTTCTCAAAATAGAGCCTAATGTGATTCAATGGGTAATCGATAGCAGCCTTTGATTGATGGTCAATAGAAGAAGGAAGGTCCAATGAACAAAATATAGTACTGGGAACCAAGCCATATCTAAATTCCAATCTTCTCTTGGCCTTATAAGCAGAGGCCTAATGAGATGTTTTTGTTCCTGGGACCAGTTCCAAGAACTGAGTCTGTTTGTAAAATCTTCCTTTCCATTTATTTACCCTCTCCTCCTCCCCACTTCCCAAATAGAAGGAACTCAGAAAAAGAGACATACAGAAGAAATAGGGATACCCTTCTTCCAAACTACCTTAGTGTTGTCAAGGACATCAGTATCCTTCCATGTTATCTGGTATCCCAAGGTTATAATCTCAGTGTTATACTTGATTTCTTACTCTCCTTCAAACCCCAGATCTAAATAAAGGAAAAACCATGGAATGTATAGTCAAATTGGTAATTATCATATTTCTTTATAGGTTCCAGTAACATTGGTTATAAGCATTGAATGGTGTGTTAGTAACTGTTGGATTTCTGGTTTCTAAACTGTTGCTCTCCTTTTTCCTTTGTGATGCCTGGGTATTTTGCTTGGATCCACTCAGGTGTCAAAAGTTATTTCTACCTCTCTGACATCTCAGATATGCTTTTAATTCTCCCCACTGACACAGCCACCACCCTCATCAGACCCTCATCATCTCTAGACTATTACTGGTCTCTCTATCTCAAGTCTCTTCTTACTGCAATCCACCTTCATATATCTATCCAAGTCATTTTTCCAAAAGTACAAATCTGACCATGTAATTTCCCTTCTTTAATAAATTCCAGTGGATCCCTATTATATCTTGGATCAAATGTAAATACCACTTAATAGTCTTTACAGTCTGACCCCAATCCACCTTTCCAGCTTTATGATACATTAGTCCCATTTATACATTTTATAGCTCAGACAAATTCATCTCATTATTCCTCATACATGATACTCCATCTCTAAGTCTTTTCATCTGATGACCAACATGCCTGGTAAATACTCTTTCCTCACCTACATCTATTATAATGCCTAGTTTCTTTCGCGATTCAGCTCAAATGCTACCATCTACAAAAATTCTTCCCTGATTCTTCCAGTGGTCAGTTGTTCCCTCCACCAAAAAAAAAAAAGCATCTCTCTGTCTTCATATACATACATACATACTGTATGTATACATACAGACAATATATACATACAATATACATACAACATACATACATACAATATACATACATGCATGCAATATATATACACATAATATGCATGTGTACAATATACATACATACAACATACATATATACATACAATACACATACATACAGTATACATATAATACAGTGTAAGCTTCTTGAGGTGTAGTTACTTTTTCACTTTTACCTTTTTATTCTTTTCATCTAGCATAATGACTAGTATATATTGAATGCTTAAACATTTTTGTGGACTAATATGCTGATTGATTAACAATGACACTGAGGCAAAACCAGTAGACAGAATAGAAGGAAAGAAAAAACACACAAATGATAGAAATCTTTTTGATATTTAAATAGCTTCATATTTTTGATTAATCACAAATTCAGTAGGTGGCAATAATGTGATGAGTCATCAAAAAAAAACAAAACTAAAGGGATCTTCACCTACTTTACCACAAAGTGAACTATGTGGAGTGAGGAAGATCTATCATATTTTGTCTATTTTGGGAACACACATTTTGTGATGGACACTGATAACTTAGAGTATCCTGAAGAGAACAACCAGGATGTTGAGAAGATTTGAAATCACTCCATTTATTCAAAGATTACTGGAGGATTCGGAAATCTTTAACCTGGAGAAGAGAAAATGTGTTGGGAACAGAGAGTGAGGGAAATTGGGTTGAGAAAAACAATCTTTAATTTTGTGAAGGATAAATACGTCTAAGAGGGTATATAATTTATCTGCATGTCCCTGGACCATGGATGTCTGGAAAAAAGATAGAAAATCATAAAGAAAATCTTCTAAAGAAGACGGAAAGCTACCAACAGCCATATTTTAAAAAATCCAAAATGGTAACAATTAAAGAAATATACCTTAAAACAATTCTGAGGCTCAGATTCTATCTGACTCAGACTCCTTCTAACTCAGATTCTATCTGGCCTGCTTGGTAATACAAGCATCACAAATGGTGAGGCTTCTTAAAAGTCAACCCAATATAGCAAATCTTTAATAAACCTTTAAATATACTAGTAATTTATTATGTGCCTAACTAATCTTTAAATATACTAACAACCTATTATGTGCCAAGCACAAATATTATCTCATTTGATTCTCACAACAACTCTGGGAGGCAGATGTCCCATTTTACAGTTCAGTAAACTGAGACAGAGGTTAAGTGACTTGCCCAGGATCACACTAGTATGTATGTAAGGCTGCCTTTGAATTCAGATTTTCCTGACTCTAGGTCCAGTATGATAATTACTGTACTACCTAGTCACAAAAAGGTAAACTCAATTGTCTTCCCACAAGCACAGTATTGTTGGAAAGCACTTTGCAGTTGTATCCCCCAAATGACTAACCTGTGCCTATCCTTTGTCATAACAAAATCAATTCTTGTCATATATACCAAAGAGGTTAAAGGCGGAGGGAAAGGACCCATATATACAAATATATTTACAGCAACACTTTTTATTGTGGTGAAGAACTGGGAACAAACCCAGTATTCATTAATATGGGGAATAATTTTAAAAATTGTGTTAGATGAATGCAGTGGAGTATTATTGTGCCTTTAAAAAGTGATGAAATGGATAAATTATGATAATCCTAGGAAGGTTTTTATGAACTGATAGACAGTGAAGTGTACAGGACCAGGGGGCAATTTATATTAAATCTACAAAAATGTAAAAAGAAAACACCTCTGAAAGATTTAAGAATGCTAATCAATGCCACAAAAAATCATGTTTCAGAAGAATGACAATGAAGCAGAGAGGTGATGAACTTGAAGTATAGAATGAGAGACATGGCCAGTATGTGGTCACAACTAATCTTTGACTCACTTGAGCTACTGGATATTTCAATGCCAAAGAGTGTGTTACACATTCTTACATATCAACAATCGGTGTCTACCCAGTATGTTCCCTAATATTGAACCTATTTTTTATTTTTAAAAGTTTTATTGATGTTTTGATTTTACATCATAAATACTTATATTTATAATTTATATAATATATAACATATAACATATATAACATATAATTTATATATGTTATATATATATTTATATATATATAAATATATATTTTATTAAATATTAAATATTAAATAAAAATAAATATATATTTGTATATTTTAAATATATATATTTATAATATATAACATATAACATATATAACATATAACATATAATTTATATGATGTAATTTAGATGTTTAAATTTATATAATTATGTATAACACAATGTACTTATATACAGTGTATTTAAATGTAATATATATATATATTTAGTTTACACATACTTTACATTATCAACATTTACCCCTATTCTATTAGAGGTTTTGTGTAACAAAGTAAAACAATTAAGTAAAACTAGCAACATGGTGATCACATCTGAAAGTGCATGCAACATTGAATTGTTGCCGGATCATATAATATGAAGAGGGAAGTAAAGACTGGAAAAGGTATGAAGGAGCCATATTTTGAAGGGCTTTAAAAGCCAAACAAAAAACTTTATATTTGATCCTGAATATAATAAGAAACCTCTATAATTTATTGAGTAGGATAGTGACATAGTCGGACCTGCACTTTAGGAAGATCATTTTGGCAGCTGAGCAGAATTGGGAGAGAAAGGAGGTGGGGAAACTAACTAGAAAGCCTTCACAGTAGTATAGTCACGAGGTAATGAGATCTTACACTAGGATGTGCTCTCATTAAAATGATTCTGGAGCCACCCACTCCCTTATTAGAAAATAAGGAATACCACTTCATTGAAAAATATTCTGTTCCTGCTTCTGGTCCTGCCTCCAAAGCTTTGGGGATAATTGTACTTAGCACAAAAGAGTTTTTGAACTCTTTGGCTAAAAAATACCCCCCAATGAAAAGTAGAAGAAATGGTGCCCCTCCCCTTGCCAGCAACAGATCAATATCATCTCATTTTGCTTATCCTCATGACTCCAAAAAAGAACATTAACAATTCTCAGAGTTTTGGGTTTAACTGAATGGCTTAACTTTTACAAGGAGATTATAGAAACCTGGGGCAGAGACTTTGACATCTTTGTCATATTTTCTGGAATAAATAATTATCGCAATACTTCTCAATTGATAAAAATAGATCTTCTTAGTACATTGAAAGTATTTGGGAACTTTGAAGATTAAGCTGCTTCTGTCTGAGCATTCCCACAGTGGGAAAGATTCAAAACTGTCTTCCTCCAGGGAACTCCTGTTCTGCTGTAACTTCAGACTGTGTGGTACACATAAAAACATCATAATGTTTCTTCCCATTTACTGGTTTGGGGAAGCATTTAAAACAATCTAATAACAGAATCAAGCCCAAAGGGGGAAAGTTGGCTTATATGTTTGTTGAAGAAATGACAGATACAGCCTAGGAGAAATAGAAGCAGGCTGTGTGGCGCTGTGCCCTACTGGGTTTCAGGTACAAAGTAGGAGATTAAATGTTATTACCTCTAGGAAGCTTTCATTCAAGAGTTATTAGAGTTAGCTTAGTGCATGTTAGAAAAAGTGCGTGTGTGCGTGTGCGTGTGTACGTGTGTGTGTGTGTGTGTGTGCGCTCATTTGTGTTTGTCCTTTGTTGCCAAAGAAGACCATGCCATCCAAGAAATGATGACATGGCTTGCACTTGACTTTATTTTCAGTGAAGGAGGGCTGTGCAGGTCACCAGCCTCACATCTCCTCCAGTGCTATCTCATACACTTATACCCAACATGACATCAAGGTAAATTGAGAAAATTTCGGAAAATGTTGGACTTGTTTCCACTGAGCATATTTCTCCCATAGTTTTCATATTCACATACTTACAAGACAATTAACATTTAGCAGTGAGCCATGCTTCCCAACTTTGGGTCCCATGCTGGCTGCTCTTAGAATGAATTCTGCCTTTGTTTTCAGGTCCTTTCCCTTCCCTGGTCAGCCTACCACATATGAAACCCATTTAGCCCTTTCTTAAGGTTTTGGCTTTTTGGGGCAACTAATTTAAGTCCTTTCCCCTTCAAGACTACCCCACAGTCTTTACTTCTCTTCCCCTTTTCCCTTGTCCTTCATTAGTAGAGTTAGGGGTCTTTTTGCTGGCCTACCTCTATGTTCCCTCCACACACATAGCCCCTTAGTGGGAGGTATTTATCAATAGGTGTGACACCCCTCTCTCAACTTAATGTGCTGTTTAGAAATGCAAATGTTTCAAAACAGTGCATATTTAGAAATTTATGAACTTGTGATTAAGTGAAAAATGTTGAGAAGCACTATTATGGAATTTTCCATAGTATTTCTATACTTGTCTACGTTACAGAGTTTAATGAAGACAACAGAGGGATGGGTGAATAGATAGCATATGTTTGGATTTAGAACTTAAATAAATCTATGTGGCTTTTGAAAATGGCAAATTAAACCTATGTTCTTTGTTTCACTCAATTTCTTGTCTATATCCAGAACTGAATTCTTATATCCTGACACACATCTCAACTCTCTCCAGACTCAGCCCATCCCACCCTTCTCAAATATTTTTGGTTTTGACCTTGTTTTAATCTCAGATAATAACTCTGGCTTGTTCTGGTGCATCTGGTGCATATTCTGGTTCCTGGTTTCTTTCTGGTAGTAGTAGAGTAGTATTACTACTACTACTATACCACTACTACTGCTATTACTAATATTGCTACTAGTACTACTATTACTATTACTGCTACTAGTACTACTACATTTTCTTCCTCCTCCTCCTCCTTTTTCACTGTAGCTTTCCTTTCTTGCCTTATTGCCCCTTTATCTGAGTAAAACAGGGTTCAATCAGCACCACAAACAGCATCCAGTAATGGTTACTTCAGTCCCCAGTGACTTTATACTAGCTGTGTGGTTTACATGGGCCTAACCTCGCAGTCGCCCTCACATTCATCTTCTGGTATTTATATGTTTGTCATTGCATTTTATATTAATGATAGGTAGGCTGTCTATTTGTATTACCTGTAGTATGTATTTTCCATTATTACTAGAGTTGTTCCTTAATGACAATTTACCTTCCCAGGTTAAAAGATGAATGCACTAATCATTCACAGAAAGAATTAGCTTGTTGGAAGAAAATATTTCCAAATCTGTTTAATCTTTTTAACTTCATTCAGCCCTACTCTTTGGTTTTTGTTACACCAGAGAAGACTTGAACCTTCCCAGGGGACTTCTTCATCTTGTACTGGTATTGTTGACGTTGTTTACCAAGGACTGTGTTCCAAGACACTGAAGGAAGTGAAAATCGGCTGTGGTAAACTGGAGTATTGACAAGGATTCATTCTCTGCTTAGAAGAAAGAAATAGAATTCTGAATTTATAACAGTTTCAAAGGGTGTTACATTACATCACTTTGTAAATAAAGAAGTTGTCTAGATCCTAAAGTCTCTATTCAGCAAGTTTGGCAAGCGTGCCATCCTTGGCTCTATTTTCTTGAGCATCCTAGAATTAATTCATGATAATGATCATATAGCAGTGGAGTTATAAAGGAGTGCCTTTTTCAAACAATATTGGATTTAGGGACTTTATATTTCTTTGCTTGTCTAACATATTTTTCCTCATTAAAAAAAAATACTAATTGCCTCCTGCATGAGTCTTCTAGTGAAAAGTTCAATACCAAAATAGTCGCTGACTGCATTAGAATATAATTGCATCATAGAATCCAGAGTTAGAGCTGGAAGGGACATTTGAGATCACCAAGTTCAAACCCATTATTTTATGTACAAGAAAACTGAGGCCTAGAGAGTGCTAGCACAATGGATATGAACAAACCATATAATTAATCATTCCTTAAACAAACCAACTGGCGTTCTTTGAAGAAAATGGAAACGTTCCTTCAAAGAGAGCATTATTTTATAACTTATGTTTATTCCAATTAATAGCCTCACTGGGAAAGTGGAGACACAAAAGAATATTGCCCTTGTGCTCTTACTCTTTATTTTGCCAGCTGTGTGTGACATGCTAGATTTCCCAGGTGCTGGGACTGCTTTTGCCAAATGGGCTGAGAGTATTTGCTTTCAAATATCCAAATTTTCTATTCATGCATTATTTATGGAACATCATATTTCATATGACTTTTAAGATCTCAAAAAGCTTCATGCTCATTGATTTATTCCATATTATGTCAAAGATTAAGACTAATATGTCTGCTTCATAACTCTAAATAAAAACATCTCTTTTATATAACCTGTCTTTACAAATGTACAGAATGATATTTCTAGTTGAATGTAGAAAAGAATCTGTTAAAGAGAAAACCAAACCTAATATACATGTATAGGTTTTTGCTTATGTTGATGCTGAAATTAACTGGTGAATATATATACACATAGTATATATAGTATATCTCTTTATCAAAATTATGGATGTTTTCCTCATTTGCCAACATGAGTATATATAAGAGTTTTTAAAAGGAAAAAAAATCTACCCTGATAACTAACCAAGAAAAAAATATTAAAGCATTTATTCTTTTATGGGTTCCAATACATTTTCCCCATGACAACCTTGTGAAGGATGTAGTAAAAGTACTATTGTCATCCTCATTATATAAATGGCTAATGTGAGTTGTAGAGAGGTTAAAGTAAGTGATTTGTCCAGGGTCAGTGCTGGGCCATTGCCAGTTGTCTTGAGTTTTCTCCTGCTACTGGATTCCAATGACTCTGGAGGACATAGTGACGCTGGTGAATTTGCAGGGCTCCATCTCACTGAAATCTAATTCACTTGCAGGTCAAGACATCATTCTCAAGATATCAAGGTGTCCTCTTTGATAATGAAGAACGAATGACAACAAGTAGGTCTAGGAGCTGAAACTCAGTCTTTTTACTCTAGTTTTGCTATAAGATCAAAGGAGATAAAACATGTAAGACACTTTACAAACACGGTATAAACCTTAGCTGGTGTTAATATTAATTAGATTTTTCCATCTAATCAGGGTCAGCATATTATAGTTCAGAAAAAAAATGCTAAATCTGTAATTATGGGGAATCTGGGTTCAAATTTGAGTGTCAATAATTACTAATTATGTGACTCTAGGCAAGTCCTTGAACACTTTTGAGCCTTGTTTTGTTTGTCCATCTGTAAAATTGGAAAAGATACATTTATACTATTTACCTCAGAGAATTGGTATGAAGAAAGCGCTTTGTAAACATTAAAGTACCAAATGATATAAAATATAGTGGCTAAGTGGTACAGCGGATAGAGTGCCAGGCCTAGATTCAGGAAGAGTCATCTTTCTGCTTTCAAGTCTGGCCTCAGACACTTACTAGCAGGGTTATCCTGGGTAAGTCACTTAGCCCCGTTTGCCTCTATCCCTCATCTATTAAAATGTTCTGGAGAAGAAAATGGCAGACTATTCTAGTATCTTTGCCAAGAAAACCCCAAATGAAGTCACGGAGAGTCAGACATGACTGAAAAAGAACTCAACAACAGCAACAAAATAATGTGAAAACTGATTAGAGTGATAGCTAAAATATAAAAAAAAGACATAGTCCACTAATTTGTAATGAGCATTATCCACAAATGTATACATTTGCCGCCTCTTATTATAGGGAAGTATTATAAAACAATGGAAAGATGGTTAGATTTGAAATCAGGGGAACCAAGTGTAAAGTTTATTTTTTTTACCATCTATGTGACCCTGTTTACTATCTGTGTGACCCTGAGCGTGTCATTTATTCTATAGGGGCCTCAGTTTCTTTTCTCTGTTAAATGAGGAGTTTGTCCTTCAAGCAATTTAACTCAATTCAACAAGTATTTTTTGGGTACCTGTTGTGCACAATTTACATGATAGAGGCTGTTGATACAGAGACAAAAAAGGAAACACTTCTTGCCCTCAGGAAGCTTACATTTTCCTTGGGGAAGAAACATATATGGAGATGCGAAAGCAAGGACCCCCACATTCACAGGAGGGCCTCCTATCACAGGTTTTTTGATCTGCTTTTCTACAAGGAAAGGCAACTTTTGAAGGGTCAACAATCACTTTAATCAAGCACATATGTCATGCTTTAGTTCGGGGGAAAAGTCAGCACCCTGAACTTCGGAGAAAATACAGAGAAATCAAAATCAGTAGACAGGGCTTCCAACTGTCTGACTATACTCACAGATCAACAGACAGATAACTGTCTGACCATACATACATAGTTGCCAGAGAGAGAAGCACTAACATCAGAGTTTTCAAAGCTTGGGGTGGGGGTGGGGGGCATTCCTTAGTGGCTGCCCAGAGTCTTATCTGGCCAAATCAACACTTCCAAGGATTAAGTCCCAAAGTAAAACCTCACCTCAAAGTATTTATGCACCTTTCAGAGCCAGAGGGCATCACAACCCTTGAGAACCAGTATCTCATTAACAAAAGGCATGGACCTTTCTTCAAATTTTCGCTAATCAAACTCCCCTTAATGGGCAAGCCCATTAATGGGTGGGGAAGATCTTTGATCTCATTAGCATTATAGAAGATAAGTTGATAAAACAATATATACAAAATAAATACAGGCTGTGAGCATTAATGGCTAGGGGATTCAGAAGAAGCTTCCTAAAATCCCTAAATTCTCATACTTTCCGACTTTAATATTTGGTATTTTTAAAAAGGTATTAATTATCTAATTTCCTTGTTAATGGATGTTCTTTGATGAATCTAATTCTATTATTCTAATCATATAATTTTATTTATTTTGAATTCAGCTGGTGGAATAAGCAGGAAGAAACCTTTAGTAAAGAGTCAGCTGATATAGGAATGGATCTTGTGATAAAGAGACCAGTTTCTGCGATGTTTATGTTTAGTAAATTTCTGTTAAGTGAATTTTTTTCTCCCTTTTGGCATCCATTTTAAATTTGGTGATTCATTCTGTCAGGGGCAAAATTATCATCAGGATGCAATAGAAAGTTATATAAATGAAAAATAGTAGCTTTATGATAAAGTTTTAAACAAAATGCTCAAATTATTACTGCACATATTATTTCTCCCTTCCACTGTCCACCAACTGAATAAAATAGGAAAAATTCATCTTCCCCTCATAAAAATTATGTATGATCCAAGCAAAACAGATTCTCATGTTGGCCAAGCTCAAAAATCTGTGCATTTGAAGTTGAGCACTTTTCTGGAAGGAAGCAGGTGACATATTGTATCTTCATTCCCCTAGACTATATATATATATATATATATATATATATATATACTTTATTATTGCACTGATCAGAATCATAAAGTCTTTCAATTTGGTTTTTCTCTATAATGCTGTACTTACATAAACTGTCCTTCAGGTTCTGTTCACTTCAGTCTGCATTAGTTCATAAAGATCATCCCACCTTCCTCTGAATCTGATCTAGGTGGGCTATAAACCTAGTTCATTTTGGCTTAAAGATTGATCCTTTATTTCATACTGCTTCTCAAATATTAACCGACATTTAGAAAGTTTGAGAGACATAATTAATCATTTTATTAATAATGCTAGTATAGCATTCATAAGAGGAGTCAGTGGAACTCTTCAATGCCAAAGATCAGTCATGAAACAGATCCAACACTTATATGCCCTTGGAAGAGTGTGTATTCCTGAGGGTGGCCATTGACTCTGATTGGTTAACAAGTAATGAGAGAGAATGAATATTAGGAGAGTTGGACCTGTTCAAATGAGGGGCTGAGAGACATGACTTTAGTCATGTCATTTACTTCTAAATCACTCCCAGCTTTGGACAACTTAGTCAAAGAATGTATCCCTACTCAAATCTGAGTAGAACACAATGGAGAAACAGGAAGAACACAATTCACCTCATAAGATCATCTAGAAAGGTAAATTTTTGGCAGAGGTCAATAATGCCCTTCAAAGGTTGGGCTTTGAACAAGAAAATAGGACAGGAAAAAACCTGGATCTCCTTCATAATTGGTTATTAAAAATCACTTTTCTCATTAAATTAATTTTCTTATTAAAACTTTTTAGTTGCTACTTATGGTTGTATTTATAGGCTTAACAGAAGTTGTGATCAGGAGAGCGACAAAAATGAGAGAAGAAATGAGAACCTATGTATTTTTTTCTTGTTGGACTAGTGATCAACCAATATTTGTTAAATACCTACAATGTGTTAGACCCTGTACTAAGCTCATGATGTTATTGTAATTCTGAAAGCTAAGAAGTAAGAACAAGATTATCAAGGTTCTTGGAAACAAATTGGTTGTGACCCTACAGAAGAAGATATGAAAAATCATGTGAATAAGGAGCCAAAGAGACTTCAAGGATAAAATGGAACTGACTCTTGAAGAGGTGGGGCCACCCTATTTGGCTGTATACCGTTGCAAGCACCTGCCAGGGATAGAAAGAAGAAAATGAATTGATTTGTGAAATGATTCTCTTTAGCACTGCATGAATCTACTAAAAAACTTCACCTGAGGAGCAGTGTTTTAAATGAATGAAAGATGAAATTTACAATTACATCTGCATCAGACCTAAGACTACCTGCCCTGCCAGTCAGGCAAGATTGTATTTAAAGAAAATAAAAATAATTCTGAAGAGAAGTGGGTTGGGCAGCACAATTAAAAAAAAAATTAACAAGACAAAAAAATCAAACATAGTTATTTAAAAGTCCCAAGTTTGAATATCCTTCTATTTTCCCTCTCTTCTCATATATAGTATAATAAGAATTTTAAAGAGGAATATTATATTCACTTGTTTTACTTGCTGTCAATTTCATTCATTCATTTCGTAAACATTGGTGGCTGCCCTACTATGTGAGATACTCTACTAGCTCTTCTGGGGAGTATTTTGAGATATGAAATGTGCTAATGAATATCAAACATATTGCAAACCTTAGAATGCTATGTAAACATGAACTATAATTGGAATATAATTTAACAAAATGTAATAAAAATAGAATTTTGTAAAAGATTACAAAATTTTTTTACATCTTTATAACCTTAGCTGCAACTTCTAAGTTAAAAAGATTATATATATTTATATATATATACATATATGTGTGTGTATGTATTACATATGTATGTATGTATATTATGAATTCCTCAGAGGTTATGTAGTGGAACCTTCTCCAGTTTCCAGATGAGTAAACTGAAGCCTCACAGTGATAAGTGGTAACAGTACTAGCCATTTTGTCTTTGTATGGAATCTGCACTGTTATGCCCAGATTGAAAAAGGAATTAAAATGGTAAGGCTAGGGAGGAGGCCTGGCACTCCAGGTGAACCAAGAGAAGCTACCTGATAGTGGCCTTTAGGAAAGGTTTTAGAGAAACCAAGACAGAAGCAAGGAAAGTGTAGGTTAATTTTTTTTCCACCTTGATAAGTTTCCATCTAGAGTTTGTTAGGTATTGGGCTTTTGTAGTTGTTCTCATGGCAACGCTAATCATAAAGATAGCCACACAAGAGGCACTCAGTGGTAATAGTAACTCACATTCATATGGTGCTTTTAAGGTTTGCATAAATGACATATACAGGGTGTCCCTAAAATCTTAGTGCAGTTTAAACCTAGTCTTAAAATTGCACTGAGACTTTTGGGAAAGTCTTATTATATTTGATCCTCATAACAACTGAGTGAAGTAGGCAGATTTTTTTTAACTATGGAATATTTTTCAGCTCTTCTAATAGTTATATTTTTATGAACTGTGTTTTAAGCATCCTCCCTTTTTTTTTTTTACACATGAGGAAATAGGGATTGAGTAGTTAAGTGACTTGTTAATGGTCACATAACTATTAATTGTTGAAGATAGTCTCTGAACCAAAGTCTTCCTGACTCCAGATCCAGTAATGTACCCATGATGCCACACTGACTCTTGGCAAAGTTATATGATTATTAATAATAAAATAGATAAAGAGTTGCCAAGAGTTTTAACACCAGTACCAAGAAGGGGGAGTTGATTTTTAAATGTAAATGTAGCAAATTATTTTCCTATATATGAAAATGAAGGCAACAACATTTAGGGCTGTAAATTTTCTTTCTTTATATAACTTGAATTCAAACTAGCATTGCATTTGATGCAGTTTGGAAAATATAGACTCAGTCCTTTAGATGCTCCGGAAACTGCATTAGGACCTTAAGACCCCCACCCTACTTCAGTTCCCTATGCCTGTAAAACAAGCAAACAAACACTGAGCTGAAAGTGAACCTGATTCGGTGAAACCTTTCTCATCTGAGCTTCCAGAAATACAAACAAAACCTGATAAGCAAATGGAAAATGACCTAGTCAATCAAATATCAGATAGCATCTCCAAAAGAACGAAGGGGATCATTTCTCAGAGAACTCACTGGATTATGAGGAGAGAACTGTCCAGCATTATGCATTTACAAGAGTCATTTGAAGAAAAAAAAACATGCTTACCTGGGCTTGAGCACCTCATCTTAATATATCAGAAAAATGAGAAATCTTAAAAATGAAGGGAAAGCAGTTTGGATTTGTTTTTTTAATAGAATCATAAGAAGAAGGTTCCATATACATATCAAATACTCTGGCTCTTGAGGATCAGACTGTTATCTTCTGTGTTATAAGAGAAAAGAACCAGTCAGGAACTTTGCAGAGGATGGCCATTTGGGGGCAATACAATTTACTTTCTTTTCTAAAATTTTTATTTATTTCATTTATAATTTATGAAATAAAACAAGGATTTCCAGGATATGGTAGAATAAAAAAAATTGCACATGAAACTGCAAATTTATTACATACAACTTGCTATTCCTTTTAAATATATAATAAAGTTATCACGTAAATGTCTTTTTCCTTTTTTCCTTCTGGATTTCTTTGCCCCCTTAGAGGTGGCTACCATTAGACACAAGTGTGTGTGTGTGTGTGTGTGTGTGTGTGTGTGTGTGTATGCACATACGTACCTACATACATTTATATAGCTATATATGTAGAATCATTCTATACATACTTCTATTTATCAATTCTTTCTAGATGCTATCTGCTCCAGAGAAAGAATTGATAAATACAGTTTACTTTCTTGGTGTGATTTCAATAGTGTAGGGAATTCTCAGTGAGGACTTTCCACTGCCAATGCAGATCTACTTCTTCTTTGAAACTTAAAGTTCTGGTAGGTTGCCAGCGGTACTTGGAGGTAAAGTGACTCATCCAGTGCACATGGCCAGTAAGTGTCAGAAGCACATGACCAGCTCTTTACCACTATCCAATGTGATCTCTTTGGGTTGATATCATTAAAACACATTTATACAGCACTTTAGAGTTTAAAAAACACTTTCCTCACAACTATCCAATGAAGTAGAGAATAAAACAGGCTCAGATACTATAAAGTCATTGCATTTAGAGTTGAAAGAGTTCTTTAAGAATACAAGCCACTCATTTTACAAAATGAGTGAGGCTCAGAGGTGACATGCCTTGCCTTAAGTCAGGCACACAATGTACATCAAGCTGTAGTCCTTTACTTCTTCCTAGGTAGCATGGTGTAATAGAAGGTATTCTAGATCCTTAGACAGGGAACCTCAGTTCAATCCTGATTCCAACATTGATGTCTGTAGAATCATGGACACAACAGGGGCAGCTGGTTGACTCAGTGCATAGAGTCCTGGTCTTGGAGTAAGGAGGACCTGAGTTCAAATTCTGCCTTAGAAACTTACTAGCTCTGTGTCACTTTACCCTGTTTGCCTCTGTTTCCTTATTTGTAAAATGAGATGAAGGAAATGGCAAACCATTCCAGTATCTTTGCCAAGAAAATCCCAAATGATGCAAAGAATTGCACACTTGAAATGACTGAACAATGATGATCAATGGACAAGTAATTTAATATCCCCAAGTCTTATATTGCTTATCTGTAAAACTGGGATAATTGTCATTGCCTACCCATATGTAGTTGCCTTCAAGAAAGAACTTTGTAGCGGAGCCAAGATGGCGAAGTAGAAGGACGCACATTTACGAGCTCCGAGCCCACAACCCATGGAATTGAGGTAAAAGGAGATCCCCATAAATTCTGAATCTCTGCAGGGGGTGCATAAACATAGGGGAAGAGATTTCCGTTCCACTGAACCCTGGAGAGCCGTCCCCGGGGTCCATCACACTCCGAAAAGAGGACCCCACCCCCACCCCTGGCCGCGACCCAGAGAAGCTGACCCGAGCAGACTTCAGAGAGGAAAGCTCCGGGGGAAGCTCCGGCAGCCGGGAAAGTCCCTCCGCCCACAGAAGCTACAGGTCAGTAAGAAAGAAGGCTGCGATAGGGGAGGGGAGCGGAGCGCCTCCGTGACTCGGGCCCCCTCGGGAGGAAGCGGCGGCGGCAGAGACGGGGGCAGGAAGCGGCTGCGGCAGAGACGGGGGCAGGAAGCGGCGGAGGCAGAGGCGGGGGCAGGAAGCGGCGGAGGCAGAGGCGTGGGCGGGCGGCTGAGGCGGCAGCAGCCCGGGACTCAGGAATCCCCCAGCAGCAGGTAGGATCTTCAATACTGAAGGTCTTTCCAACCTGAGGGAGCCCAGCAGGGGAGACGGCCCTGCCCCCACCCTGCTCTACTGCTGAACGCCTCTGAATAAAACCCCCAAGGGAACTGAACACAGCAGGCGGGGGCCCCCCACCCCCACCCGCTCCGTTCCTGAAAGTCTCTGCGGAAAGCCCCTGAGGGCCCAAGATTAGGAGGCGGCCCTGCCCCCACCCCTGAGCCAGAACTAAAGCCTGCCTCTGGAAAGCACATTTGAATCTCAGAGGCCAAGTACTAGCTGGGCGGATCCAGGCGGGGGTGGAAAGGAATCTCAGAAGTCAAGTAACTGGCTGGGAAAATGCCTAGAAAGGGGAAGAAAAATAAGACTTTAGAGAGTTTTTTCCAACAAATGCAAATGATCCCGACCTTCGGATCTGATGGGGAGGACGAGAACGTATTTTTCCCATCAGGGAAAGATGTGGAGGGCGGGGCCTCAGTACCCCAGACACCCCAGGGGGGTGTTGGGTGGGCTCAGGCCTTGGAAGAGCTTAAAAAGGATTTTGAAAAGCAAGTTAGACAGGTGGAGGAAAGACTGGGAAGAGAAATGACAAAGATGCAAGAAGAGTATGAAAAAAAGGTCAATATCTTGGTAAAGGAGACCCAAAAAAATGCTGAGGAAATTAACACCTTGAAAAATAAGCTCACTCAATTGGCAAAAGAGGTTCAAAAAGCCAATGAGGAGAAGAATACATTCAAAAGCAGAATGAGCCAAATGGAAAAAGAGGCTCAAAAGCTCACGGAATTTAATAGTTCTCTCAAAATTAGAATGGAACAGATGGAGTCTAATGACTTTCTGAGAAACCAAGAAATCACCAAACAAAACCAAAAGAACGATAAAATGGAAGAGAATGTGAAATATCTCATGGGAAAAACAACTGACCTGGAAAATAGATCAAGGAGAGACAACTTAAAAATTATGGGACTACCTGAAAGCCATGATCAAAAAAAGAGCCTAGACATCGTCTTGCATGAAATTATCAAGGAAAACTGCCCTGACATTCTAGGACCAGAGGGCAAAATAAGTATTGAAAGAATCCATCGATCACCACCTGAAAGAGATCCAAAAAGAGAAACTCCTAGGAACATTGTGGCCAAATTCCAGAACTCCCAGCTCAAGGAAAAAATCTTGCAAGCAGCCAGAAAGAAACAATTCCAGTACTGTGGAAATACAATCAGGATAACCCAAGATCTAGCAGCTTCTACATTAAGGGATCGAAGGGCGTGGAATAGGATATTCCAGAAGGCAAAGGAACTAGGACTCAAACCAAGAATCACCTACCCAGCAAAACTGAGTATAATACTTCAAGGGAAAATATGGTCTTTCAATGAAACAGAGGACTTTCAATCATTCTTAATGAAAAGACCAGAGCTGAAAAGAAAATTTGACTTTCAAACACAAGAATGAGAGGAAGCATGCAAAAGTAAACAGCAAGGAGAAGTATTAAGGGACTTACCAGAAATGAACTGTTTGCATTCATACAGGGAAGGACAATATTTCTAACTCTTAAAACTTTTCAGTATCTGGGTGGTTGGTGGGACCACACATACACATGTATACGCATGCACACACATACACACATGCATTCACATGCAGAGACAGAGAGCACAGATTGAACTGAATAGGATGGGACCATACCTTAAAAGAAATTAAGGTAAATGGTGAGAGAGAAATGTAGTGAGAGGAAAGAGGGGGAAATGGAAGGGGGTAACTATATGTCATATAAGAGGCAAGTAGGAGATGTTTTTAGTGGAGGGAAAAAGAGGAGAGCTGAGGAAAAAAAACAAACAAACAAACAAACAAACAAAAGTTTACCCTCATCACATTTGACTAAACGAAGGAGTGTAATGCACACTCATTTTGGTATGAAAACCTATCTTACAGTATAAGAAAGCAGGGGAGAAGGAGATATTGTGGGGGGATGATGGAAGGGAGGGCAAAGGGAGGAGGGAGTAATTGAAAGTCAACACTTGGGGAGGGACAGGATCAAAGGACAGAAGAGAAACAATGAGGGGCAGGTTAAGAGGGATGGCAATTCAGTTAGTCTTACACAACACGACTATCAGGAAGGTCATTTGCAAAGCTACACAGATATGGCCTATAATGAATTGCCTGCCGTACCAAAGGGAATAGGTGGGGAGAGAGGGTTGGGGAGAATTTGGAACTCAAAGTTTCAGGAACAATTGTTTAGTATTGTTGTTGCAACTAGGAAAGAAGACATACAGTTAATGAGGAATAGAAAATCATCTGGCCCTACAGGAGAAAAGAGAAGATAGAGACAAGGGAAGGGAGGGATGACAGAAGAGAGGACAGATTGGAGATGGGGAAAATTAGATTGCTTGGGTTATTGGGGTGGGGGGAGGGGAGAAAAGGGGAGAAAATTTGGAACCCAAAAATTTGTGAAAATGAATGTAAAAAGCTAAATAAATAAATAAATAAATAAAAGAAGCAAAAAAAAAAAAAGAAAGAACTTTGTAAGTGTTGAAATGATATAGTAATGAGTTCTTCTTAATTCAAACACTGAGACTTATAGCTTATAGATGCAGTTAGTTAAAACATGGTGTACATGAAGTCAAGTTTATGCCTCCCATTCTCATGTGGGCTAGTTTGCCCTGTTTTATTTTCTCAGATACTGTCCTAAGCCAACAATTAGAGGAGAAATAGAATCCTTTATTCTTTTAAAAATATATTTGTTTATTTAGAGTTTAAAGCATTCAGTTCCACAAACTTTTGAGTTCCAACTTTTCTCTCCCTCCTTCCCCTTCCACCAGTAGGACACTTTTGGAAGTGGTATATTTCTTTTCACTGGAGGTCTTCAAGAGGCACATGGATGACCATTAATTCTAATAGAGAGAACAAAGAGAACATTGTATATAGCAACCGCAATATTGTTTGAAGAACAACTTTGATCAACTAATCATTTTGATTATTATAAAAACCCAAATGAACTGCAAAGGACCTATGAAAGAAGATGCTATCTGCACCCGGAAAAAGAGCTCATAAATAGAAGTACGTATAGAATTATTTTAAATATGTGTATAATATGCATATACACACATATATATATAGTATACACACATATGTTTCTAAAAGTAGTCATTTCTAGAGTGGGGGGAGGGAAAAAAGAAATTCATATAACTTTATTATATATTTAAAAGGAATAGAAGTTGTACACAACAGATTTGCATTTTCATATACAATCTTTTTTTAAAAATTCTACTATGTTATAGAAATGCTTGTTTTATTTCATAAATTAAAAATAAAATTAAAAAAAGAAAAGCAATCTTGGCTAGGTGGAGGCTGAATTAAATGACTTCTAAGGTATCTTCCAACTTTTAGATTGTGTGGTTCAATGAATTTATTATATTCATCCCTGTTCGTCTCCACTGAGGTCTTTTTTTTTCCTATTCTTTTGTTTAATCTCTTAGTAATTCATCCTGGTATCATATCATCTACAGAACTGATCAACATGCCTCCTCCATTCCTACTTACATGCTGCTGATTGGAACTGGATAAAGTCATACAATCATTTTGACTGGGTGCATTACAAATTTATGTTATCTAAATTCAAATGCAATGAGGGTCTTCTCCCTGCAGCCAGGTGATCATTTTATTTCTTTGTAATTGATCCCTATCATACTCTACAAAGAAGTCATTCTAACCTTCTCTTCTTTTCTCAAGTATCCTCCACCTCCTTCTTCCTCTCTCCCAAGCATCTCACCTCACATTGCTGAGAAAATTGAAGCCACTGGCCATGAGTACCCTCTTATCCTTTTCTTTTTTCTGAAGCTGTTTTTAAAAAAAATATTATTCTCTCTCTCTTTCTCCAGTCTCTGTATGTGGCCTATTACTCAAGGCTAATCTTACTGTGCCAGTGACTCTATGTCTTCCTGTTATCCCTACAATTAGCTCTAATCTTTAATGTTCCCTTATTTAGTGATTCCTTCTCTACTACTCAACTTTTTCTTGTCCTACAAAACAAAACAAAAAACCCTCCACTAGGTCTTAATAGCCCCTCAAAATACTATCCTTTGTCTGCCCTCTATTTCTTAGAAAAAAAGTTCTAAAAAAGCTGTCAACTTTTGCTTCTCTTTTCTGACTTACTGTTCGACATATTACAGTCTGGCTTCCAACCTTATCACGTGGTTGGCCATGCTCTCCTCAAAGTTCTACATAAGATCTTAACAGTTAAATCTAGTGATGTTGTGACATCCTCTTTCTTTCTGACCTCTCTGCTGCATTTGACTTTGCTGACCATCATCTCCTCCTATATAGTTCCTCTTTTCTATCAATTAATGAACATTTATTAAGCACCTCCTCTGTGCCAGGCACTGTGCTGTACTGGGTATACAAAGAGGTAAAAGTCTTTTCACCATGAAGAGCACAATCTAATGGAAAAGACAACAAGTAAACAAAGCAAATTATTTATAAGATAAAAAAAAAGACAATTAACGGGGAAAGAACTGGAAATCAGAGCTTGAGGAAAGTTTCTTTTAGAAGGTGGTATTTTAGTTGAAACTTGAAGTAAGGGAAGTCAATAATTGGAGCTGAGGAGGGAGAGTGTTCCAGACCTGGGGAACAACCAAAGGAAATTCCTGGAGAAAAGAAATGCAGTGTCTAGTCTAGTCATGGACCAGTCAGGCAGCCAGTGTCACTGAATCAGAGAGTAAGTATAGGGGAGTAAGATGGAAAGAAGACTGGAAGGTTAGGCAGAGGCTAGGTTATGAAGGGCTTTGAATGTCAAAGAAAGCATTTTGTATTTGATGATGGAGGCAATAGAGAGGGAGCCACTGAAGTTTACCAAGTAGAGTAGTGACTTGATTGGTGCCGCACCTCAGGAAAATCACTTTAATGACAAAATGGAGGATACACTGAAGTAGGGAGAGAATTGAAGCAGGCAGACCCCCTGGTAGGCTTTAGTAACATCTAGATATGAAATGATGAGGGCTTGTGCTACAGTGGTGGCAGGGTCAGAGGAGAGAAGAGTGTGTATTTGAGACATGTTGTAAAAATGAAATCAACAGGCCTTGATAACAGATTGGAGATGGGGGAGGATTGATATTTAAAGATAGTGAAGAGTCCAGGATGACTCCTAGGTTACCTGAGGGACTAGAAGGATGGTGTTTCTGTCTATAGTAATAGGAAAGGTAGAAGGTACAGGAGACTGAGATTAAAAGATAAGGAGTTCCATTCTGGACATGTAGCATTTAATATGTCTACTGGATATCCAGTTTGACATGTCTGAAAGGCAGTTGGATTGGAGATTGGAGGTCAGCAGAAATATTGGGGCAGAAGTAGATTTGAGAATCATTAGCATAGAGATTGTAATTAAATTCATAGGTGCTGATGAGATCACCAAGTGATACAATTGTATAGAGGGTGGGTGAAAAAAAAGAGTCCAGCCCAGAACCTTGAGAGATATCTATGATTAGAGGATGTGAACTGGAAGTATATTCAGCAAAAAAGACAGAGAAGGAGTAATCAGATACGTAGGGAGAAAACCAAGAGTGAATGTTGTCCCAAAACCCAGAACAGAGGAGAGTATCAAGGAGGACAGAGTGCTCAGCAATGTCAAAGGCTGAAGAGATATCAGGAAGAAAAGGATAGAGAAAAGACCATTGGATTTGGCAACTTTGGAGGGAGAAGTTTCAGTGAAATGATAAAATCAAAAGTTGTATTGGAAGGCATTAAGAAAGAGTGAGAGGAGAGAAAGAAGAGGCACTTATTGTACAGAGCCTTTTTGATGAGTTTAGTTGCAAAGGTAAGAAGAGATATTGGAAAACAATGGGAATGGAAGTATCAAATGAGGTTTCTTTGGAATGAGGGAGACATGGGCCTGTTTCTAGGCATGTAGGAGAGAATGTTCCAGTAGACCAGGAGAGACTGAAAATAAATAAAAGAGTAGAGATGAGAGAAGGGCTAGGCAATTTGTTGCAAAAGACAAGATACAGTCAGATCACTGAACAAGTAGAGGGGTTAGTCTTGTTAAAAAAGTATGACCACATCATCATGTGAGGCAAGAGTGAAGGAGGAGACAGTGGCAGAAGTCATTTGATTCATAAGAGATGAAGAGGGGAGAAGAGGGAGTTCATGGTCAGTGCTGTCAATTTTTTTTTTGGTAAAATGAGGCAGGGGGTTTGGCAGGTTTGAAAAGGGCTGCTAAGGAGAATGGGATGGTGAGTTGATGAAGGAAACATAATAAGACTGCTTAGGAGAAGTGAGGGCCCAATGGAGTTGTGGAATACAAATTAGTAGAGGACTCAGTCAGAACTGTTGCATGATTTTCTCTATCTTCATTCATCATAATGTGAGTTGAAATGAGGATGGAGAATGGCAGAAGTTATCTAAGGTTGAGACCACAGTGAAAGGTTCTGCATTTGTAAAATTAGGGATTGATAAGGTGATCTCTAAGGTTCTTTCCACTCTAAAAGTTTTTTTTTTGTATTAAATTTATTTAACTTTTTACATTCATTTTCACAAAATTTAGGGTTCCAAATTTTCTCCCCATTTATACCCTGCCCCCACCCCAATACACCGAGCATTCTAATTTTCCCTATCACCAATCTACCCTCTCTTCTATCATCCCTCCCTTCCCTTGTCCCCATCTTCTCTTTTGTCCTGTAGGCCTGGATGACTTTCTATTCCCCATTAACTGTATTTCTTATTTTCTAGTAGCAAGAACAATACTAAACAGATGTTCCCAAAACTTTAAGTTCCAAATTCTCCCCATCCCTCCCTCCCCACCCATTCCCTTTGGGAAAGCAGGCAATTCAATATAGGCCATATCTGTGTAGTTTTTGCAAATGACTTCGATAATAGTCGTGTTGTGTAAGACTAACTGTATTTCCCTCCATCCTATCCTGCCATCCATTGTTTCTATTCTGTCTTTTGATCCTGTCCCTCCCTAAAGTGTTGACTTCAAATTGCTCCCTCCTCCCATTGCCCTCCCTTCCATCATCCCCCCCACCCTGCTTTTCTCCTTCTCCCCCACTTTCCTGTCTTGTGAGATAGGTTTTCATACCAAAATGAGTGTGCATTTTATTCCTTCTTTTAGTCAAATGTGATGAGGGTAAACTTCTTGTTTTTTTCTCAGCTCTCCTCTTTTTCCCTCCACTAAAAAGTCTCCTGCTTGCCTCCTGAATGAGAGATAATTTACCCCATTCCATTTCACCCTCTCTCCTCCCACTACATTTCTCTCTCACCATTTACCTTAATTTCTTTTAAGATATGGTCCCATCCTATTCAATTCACTCTATGCTCTCTGTCTCTGTATGTGTGTGCATTCACATGTGTATGTGTATACGTGTGTGTGTGTATGTGTATGTGTGTGTGTGTGGTTCCACCAACTACCCAGATACTGAAAAGTTTAAGAGTTACAAATATTGTCTTTCCATGTAGGAATGGAAACAGTTCACCTTTCGTAAGTCCCTTATATGACTTCTCTTTGCTGTTTACTTTTTCATGATTCTTCTCATTCTTGTGTTTAAAATCAAACTTTATTTTCAGCTGTGGTCTTTTCATCAAGAATGCTTGAAAGTCATTGATTTCATTGAAAGACCATATTTTTCCCTGAAGTATTATACTCAGTTTTGCCGGGTAGGTGATTCTTGGTTTGAGTCCTAGTTCCTTTGACTTCTGGAATATCCTATTCCATGCCCTTCGATACCTTAATGTAGAAGCTGCTAGATCTTGTGTTATCTTGATTATATTTCCACAACACTGGAACTGTTCCTTTCTAGCTGCTTGCAATATTTTCTCCTTGACCTGGGAATTCTGGAATTTGGCCACAACATTCCTAGGAGTTTCTCTTTTTGGATCTCTTTCAGGTGGTAATGAATGGATTCCTTCAATACTTATTTTGCCCTCTGGTTCTAGAATATCAGGGCACTTTTCCTTGATAATTTCATGAAAGATGATGTCTAGGCTCTTTTTTTGATCATGGCTTTCAGGTAGTCCCATAATTTTTACATTGTCTCTCCTGGATCTATTTTCCAGGTCAGTTGTTTTTCCAATGAGATATTTCATATTATCTTCTATTTTTTCATTCTTTTGGTTTTGTTTTGTGATTTCTTGGTTTCTCAGAAAGTCATTAGCCTCCATCTGTTGCATTCTAATTTTGAGAGAATTATTCTCTTCAGTGATCTTTTGAACCACTTTTTCCGTTTGGCTAATTCTACTTTTGATAGTGTTCTTCTCCTCATTGGCTTTTTGAACCTCTTTTGCCAATTGAGTGAGGCTATTTTTCAAGGTGTTATTTTCTTCAGCATTTTTTTGGGTCTCCTTTACCAAGGTGTTGACCCGTTTTTCATGCTTTTCTTCAATCTCTCTCATTTCCCAGTTTTTCCTCCACATGTCTAACTTGATTTTCAAAATCCTTTTTGAGCTCTTCCATAGCCTGAGTCCACTGGACATCCACCTTGGATATCTGGGATACAGAGGCCCCGACCTCCACGTCTTTCCCTGATGGCAAGCATTGTACTTCCTCATCAGAAATGAAAGGAGTAAGGAACATCTCTTCCCCAAGAAAGTAGCTCTCTATGGTCTTATTTTTCTTCCCTTTTCTGGGCATTTTCCAAGCCAGTTACTTGACTTCTGAGATTCCTGTCCACCTCTGCCTAGATCTGCCCAGCTAGTCCTTGGGGTCTGAGATTCAAATACTGCTCCCCCATCTCAGGGCTTTCCGTGGCTGGAGCAGCTGCTATTCAATGTGAGCTTAAGTTCTGGTGCTCGGGTAGGGGCAGGGCCACCTCCCAGGCTCAGTTCCCTCAGGGGGTTTATGTGGAGACCTTCTGTAATGACCCTGAGCTCCTGCCTGCTTGGGGAGTCCTGGGCTGCTGCTGCCTCTGCCGCTGCCTCCCGAGGGGGCCCAAGTCACAGAGACACCCAGCTCCCCTCTTGGCCAGCCCAGACATCTCTCTCACTGACCTGGAGCACCTGTGGGTGGAGGGAACTTCCTGGCCATTGGAGATTCTGTCCCTGCAGCCTGCTCAGATCTACTCCTCTGGGGCCGTGAGGCCAGGGCAGCACAGGGGTGGGCTCCGTTTTCCGGAGTGCAATGAACCCCTGGGGACGGCTTTCCAGGGCTCTCTGGAACGGAAATCTCTTCCACTGTGTTTCTCCGTCACTTGAACTGCTCCAGAATTTGTGGGGAGTTCTTTTTACAGGAAATTTATGGGCTGTGGGTTCGGAGCTAGCATACAGTGAGTCTTTCTACTCCGCCATCTTGGCTCCTCCCCCACCCCCACTCTAAAAGTTAATGATTTTTAGAATGTGCCAGTATAGACTGGAGAGTTACGGAAATTTGTCCCTTTTTAAAATTCCTAGTGCACTTGTAATTTATACCACAACCTTTTTTCTTTTAAATTTTCCTTTATTATTTCATGAATTCTTGTTTTATCTTCTTTACTAGACTGTCAGCTTCCAGATCCCAAAAGTTGACTACTTACATACGTGGTGTCCCTGAAACTTGAGTGCAGTTTCAAACTGGTTAAGTAATTAAAGCTTAAAAATGTACTAAGATTTCAGGGATATCCTGGACTTTCATCACATCTTAAGTATTTCATAACTATTTGTTGTTTGCTTGAATGATTTTATAGGAAATTATTGGTTCTACCATATTAAATTTGAAGAATAACAAGTGAAACCCAATGATGATGACAGTGAGGGGGAGAAGACTACCAAATACTTACCAGAGGGACAGGACCAGTTTCCCCCACTCAGCTCTCTAGACACAACTTGAAAATAGTCTTGCAGTATTTAGATCCAATAAAATACTAAAAGGGGTCATGAAGAGTCAGAAATGACTGAAAGATGACTAAGAAATAACAAGTCAGATTGTTGTTTGTCCTTCATTTCTTGAAGAGGACCATGACATCAGGAAGGTGATGCCCTGATTTAGAAGTGAATTGCATTTTAATGTGGGACCAGCCTCACTTTTTCTTCTGGAGCTGTCAAAGTCCAGTGGCCAAATGTAGATCAGACCAGCTGGAGATGGTCCCAGATACAGTGGGAGGCCCTAGTCTTTTTAAGCTAAGGTCTTTTTGAGTTCTCACTTTGACTGAGGCAATGCTCATTCAGTGATTTAAGATAGGTAAGAAATAGACCAAAGAATGACTCCTTTTATCTAATTAAAAAAATCAGTCTGGGAAGGGAAACCCTCAAGTTTCTGATCAAAACAGAAACAATTACTATTTATATTCACCTGGCCATCAGGGTCTAAGCAATGACCGCTAAATGAGACTTGGGTCAATTGTTGACCCATCAATGAGAGCCAGAGTCAATTGGTTGTAAGGCATGGTCTTTAAGAAAGAAATCTAGCTCTTAAAACCCAAGATATCTTGCTAAGTTTCAGCAATCAAAATTTATATTCATTTAGGCATGGTCCCCTCAGGTAAGGATATGATGCACTGTGTGGACAGAGGGAGAGAACTGAAGGAAGGGAAGGGAAGGAAATGAAAGGACAGGGACAGAAAACATTGAAGATAGTCAGAAGATATAATATATGAAACACTCTGCAAACCTCAAATAGCTCTATAAATTTAACTATTATTTATGAAGTAAAAAAAAATCTAGTTGAGCTGATCAAACTCTGCAATAATATAAGTGATGACTTTTCACACCTAACATATTGCTTAGTACAAAAGCATAAACATTTTAAATAATAGCTATCTGCTAGTGTCCTAGAATCAGAGAATAAAGCTTTTTTAAAAAATCATAACATACCCAAAGTGGATCACAACTTTTGTTGGTTTGGAAGGATTATAAGAGATGCTTCCCCAACATTTTTCCTCTGAGTTACAAAAAAAAAGACTAATCTGTGTGTTGAGGAAAGTGAAAACAAACTCTAATATTCAGAGGATAACACAAGATTTAAAATCAAAGTGTCATAAGTTTGAGGATGGTTTTGACTAAAAGTGGCAAAAGACAAGCTGGCCAATTCTGCATTAGGTCCACCATGTGAAAAGAAATGATGATGGAGATTATTAATTCAAAGAACGCAAGAAAAACTGTATGCATGTGTCAGAGAAAAAAGGAAGGAAAAAATAAATCATCCTAACCAATGTGTCAAAAGAAAAAAAATGTCTGAGGTTCTCCTACGTAGAATGAAGAAAGGAACATAGATGCTAAAAGGGCAACACAGAACGCTCATTTAACAGGGAAAACACAGTCTGTTAGCTTAAGAGACCAGAGAGGAGTCTTCTATGTAGCTGTAACTACCAGCTGGAATGGTTAGGCATAAATTTCTTTGACAGCAGCAATGAACACTTCACAGAATCTCCACAGGAAGGGAATACTAAGGCTGAATTTAAAATTAGAAAATAAATGATTGAAAATACTAAAGCATAAAACATACATCTACTTGTAAATATCAAAATATCTGCGTCTATCTGAGAAACATAGCAAGAGTGTTCAATTGGTTGTAAAGAAGAAACTTAAAAGATGGGCATAGCATGCAAGACAAGAATATTTTGATGCTATAAAATACATTTTCCCCCAAATTTAGCATGAATGGTATGTGGTAGTAGAGGAACTGAGGACAAAAATAAAATAGCAGACTTGGCCACAAGCTGCTTTCCAAGTCTCATCTGTTAGAATGAATCTCAAGAAGTTTTCTATATTTTATTTCATGGGTGCTGAATTGGAATGAAAAGTCCAAATATCTCTGAGTAAACATTACAATGCAAAGGAAAATCACTCAATACCTGAGGAGGTCATGGTCCTTGTGGAGCATGGAACCACAGCAAGATATTGCTGAATTGTTCAAAGAAACAATAGGAAGCATGAAAATAGAATTCCATCAAAAGTGGAGATAATTAGCAGAATAGAGACATGAATCCCTGGTGGCAAATCTTACCCAGGAAATAACATATAGAAAACTGATTGGGAATCAAAATATGCAGATGTGAAGGCAATCTGGAAGAAGAGAAGCAAAAAGCAAAAATGTTGAAGGAATTATATTCTCTATAAATGTAAATTTTTTATCTCAAAGATAGAAATAATAATGATGATGCTTAATATTTATCTAGTGCTTACTATTGTATGCATAGAGACAATTGAAGGATTGTCGGTTGCCTAGAGTGCAAGGTAAGAAATCGAACACCATAATACAAGAAATAATACAAGAAACTGCCCAGAACTTTTGAACATAGAAAACAAAATACCACCTGAAGAATTCACAGATCATCTCTTGGGTAAACAAAACAAACATCTATACTGCAAACTCCAAGATACACAGTGGTAAAATTTAACAATTCCCATGACAAACAAGAAATTCTTCAAGTGATCAGGAGTAAGACTTTCAAATATAAAGGAATGATATTCAAATGAATCAAGACTATTCTATATTCACTAGAAACCACTAGAGGAAATGGAATAATGTGCTCTGAAGAACAAAGGAACTCAAGATGGGATTCACTCTGTAAACCTGAACTTAAGCAAAAATAAAATAATATGAATTTTTGATAAAAGGAAACTTTCAAAGTACTCCTGTACAGAAAACGAATTTATGATCATTGCTTTGCAAATACTCTATACAATAGAATGCAAGAAATGTAAACAAAGAAGGAACAAATAATGAAATAAATAATCCCAGAAAAAAGAGGAATAAAACTTAAAAGGGTAATATATCTGCAAGTTTAATAGCAACAAAAATAAACAAAATAACAGAGAGAAGACTGAAAGATTACTGCCTAAAAATACATCAGGAGTCAAAGATAAAAACAGAGCTTAAATGAAAGAAGTGATGGTAGAAAGATAGCTCTGAACTACACAATATCCCACTCTACAGATGAGCCAATGTTTTTGTGTGTGATTAATCAAGTCAAAGTTGATCGATGAAAGGAAAGTAAATCCTGATGTTTCTCATTGGTAAGAGAGCCTACAGGAAAATGGGTGAGGTAACAAAGGGAGGGATTGAAACAAGGGGAAAGAAAAGGAGTATGACATGATTTGATCAGTGCTTTAGTAAAATCACTTTAGTGGATGAATGGAGGAAGGATTGGAGGGGAAAGACACAAGTCCAGCAGGTTAATTCAATAATCCATGGTGATGAGAGCCTGCACTAAAATGGTGGTAGTTTCAGAAGAAAGAAGGAGAAATATATGGAGACATGTTACAAAAGTGAAATTGATAGGGCTTGGCAATAGCAGACTGGATACAGGTGGAGTGAGAAATAGTAAAGAATCCAGGATGACTTATATCATTATATAATCCCTTTACAGTACTAGGGAATGGGCATAAGAGGTTTAGAGTGAAAGATAATGAGCGCCATTTTGAACATATTGAGTTTAAAATGCCTACCGGACATCTAGTTTGAATTATCTGATAGCCAATTGGAGAGGGAAGTTCAGAGGTCAGCAGAGAGTTTGGGGAAGTGTCCTTCACCAAAGTAGATATGAGAAGCATCAACATAAAGATGTTAATTAAATGTGTAAGTGCTAATGAGCTCATCAAGTGAAGTAGCATATAGAGGGAAAAGAAGAGAGTGCTTAGGACAAAGCCTTGTGGGCCACCTGTGGTTAGAGGGCAAGACCTAAAAGCTAATCCAGCAAAGGAGACAGAGAAGTACAAGTCAGATAAGTAGGAGAAGAACCATTCTCATATACACATGTTGCTGAATGAAGATAGAGAAAATCATGTAAAATGGAGAAAATAGTGTCCAAAAACCTAGAGAGTAAAGAGTATCAAGGAGGAGAGAGTGATTGGCAGTGTTAAAGGCTGAAGAGGGGCCAGAGAAAATGAGGATAGAGGAAAAAAAACATTGGATTTGACAATTAAGAAATCATTAATAATTTTGGAAAGATTAATTTAAAAATTAAAAAAATAATTTTGGAGAGCAGTTTTGGTGCACTGAGAAAATCAGAAGTTGGTCTGTAAGGGGTTAAGAAGAAAATGAGAGAAAATAAAGAGGAGGCAATTGTGGGTTTTCTTTTTTGAGGAGTTTAGCTGCACAGGTCAGAAGAGATATAGGAAAACAGTGGAGATAGAAAGCTCAAATCAGGTTTTTTTTTTCAGGATGGGGTACTCAAAGGGCATGGTTTAAGGCAATAGGGAAGGCATCGGACATTGTAAATACATGAAAGAGTGGGGATGTTGGAGGAGCCAGATAATTTATTAGAGGAGATAAGATAGAATGGGATCGCTTGAACAAGTAGAGGTTAGCTTTGGTAAGGAGCAATGGAAGTTCATCATATGAGACAGAGGTGAAGGACAAGAAAGTGGCAGAAATTATCTGAGTGGTAGGAGATGAAAAAGAGGAGAGAAAAGAGAGTTCATGGCCAATTACCTCATTTCCCCCCTGTAAAACTGAGAGTTAGAGGAGAGAAGTTTAGAAGGTTTGAGAAGGGGTGAAAAAATTTGAAGAGCTGCTCTGAAAAGTGAGATAGTGAGTGGATGAGAGACGTATAATAGGATTTCCTAGCAGCAGTGAAGGCCCAGTGAGATGTGTTGTTATTTAGTCATTTTTCAATTGTGTATGACTGACCATGTTTCACATTTTCTTGGCAAAGACACTGGAGTGGTTTGCCATTTCCTTTTTCAGCTGAGGAAACTGAGGCAAGGAAGATTAAGGGACTTGCCCAGGGTTACAGAGTTAGTGTGTGAGGCCAGATTTGAATTTACATCTTTCTGACTTCGGGAACATCACTCCATCCGTTGCACCAGCTTGAGGTTCTGTAACATAAATTTGTAGTGGACCTGTTCAGAATGGTTACATGATTTTCTCTATCTTCATTCAGCAACATGTGTATATGAGAATGGTGGGAGTGACCCTAGACTGAGACTTGGCTCACATAATTGATGGCTATGATAAGGAGGTTAGAGATTCAAAAGAAGAGGAGACAGAGTGGAGTTGAACTGGTTCACCAACGATATAATAAGAGGAGAAAAGGAGAAAGTGACTAGTCCAGGAAAGACAGAAATCCTGGGAGAGAATTGACTTCTCTCTCAATCCTAGGAATTGATGTGAATAAAATGTATCATGTTTTTAAGAGAAAGTGGGGGTAGGAGAGGGAAGCCAATAGATTATGGTTGGATAAATGGTGTCTCAGAATTCTTGAACAAAGAAGTGGTACATTTTGGGTGATCGCCAAATCAAGGGTGTGACCCCTTGTGTGAGTAGCTGAGATGGGGCAAATAAATAGCTCATGAGAGGTGAGTAGGTTGAAGAACTGAGTGGTTAGAGTATTTAAGGGAGAATTAATATGTATGTTGAAGTTTCTTACTGTGAGAACAGCAGTTGGAAAGGAGAGAAAAATTGTAAGGCATGTATTGAATTCATTGAAGAAGGAAAGGAAGTAACCTGGGGTTCTATAGACAGCAGATACAAGGATTCTGATTGGGTTGTAAAGGAGACATATGTAGGGAAATGTGGCTAGGGCACACATGTAGATGGGCAATACTACCTTTTCTAGGTTGTACTGGTTCCTTCTGCTCTCATGAGCAAAAAAATTCAGTCTTTGCTGGTCCTTGTTGGTCTTGCGGAGACTACTGGGCATATAGTCACAATTTAGTGTTGCTTTGGTGGCTTCTAGATGAATAATTTCCATGGGCATATCTTCCTGCTAATAACTTCTGGACTCATCTCTCAGGAATACCCAAGACCTTGCTGACCAGCCTCAATACCTACAAGTCCTTCCCTTCCCCACAAAATTTAATAAGTTATTTGTTTTCAGTTTTTAACATTCACTTCCAATAAGTTTTGAATTTTCTCCCTCTCCATTTCCCCCTCCTCCCCAAGACAGCATCAATCATATATGAGCTCTGTACTTATACATTTTCACATTAGTCATGTTGCACAGAAGAATTAAAAAGAATAGGAGAAAACATGAGTAAAACTAAACCAAACCAAACATAACAAAAGAGAAAATGTTCTGCATTCTGACTTCATAGTTCTTTCTCTGGATGTGAATGATGGTGCATCATGAATCCTTTGCAAATATTTTAGCTCTTGTATTGCTGAGAAGAGCTCAATCTATCCAAATCAGTCTTCACACACTGGCTAATACTGTCCATAATGTTCTCCTGGTTTTGCTCACTTGACTTAGCATCAATTCATACTTTCCAGGTTTTCCTGAAGTCTATCTGTTGTTCATTGTTTCTTATAGTGCAATAGTGTTCCATTACATTCATATATCACAACTTGCTTAGCCATTCTCTAATGATAGGTATCACCTCAATTTCTAGTTCTTGGCCACCACATAAAGTTTCTGTAAATATTTTTGTACATGTGGGTCCTTTCCCCATTTTTATGATCTCTTTGGAATACAGCCCTAGAAATGATATTGCTGGGTCAAGGGTATGTACATTTTTATAACCCTTTGGGCATAGTTCCAAATTGCTCTTCAGAATGGTTGGATCAGCTCACAGCTCCACCAACAACTAATTAGTATTCCAACTTTCCCACATCTTCTCCAACATTTATCATTTTCCTGTTTTGTCATGTTAGCAAATCTGATAGGTGTGATGTAGTACCTCGAAGTTGTTTTGATTTGCATCTCTCTAATCAATAGTGATTTAGAGCATTTTTATATGACTATATGTAGCTTTAATTTCTTCCTCTGAAAACCATTTGTTCATATCCTTTGACCATTTATCAGTTGGGAAATGACTTGTATTCCTGTAAATTTTGCTCAGTTCTCTATGTATTTTAGAAATGAGGCCTTTATCACAAAGACTAGTCATAAAAATTCTTTCCCAGTTTTCTGCTTCCCTCCTAATCTTGGTTCCATTGGGTTTATTTGTTCAAAACCTTTTCAATTTAATGTAATCAAAATTATCCATTTTGCATTTCATAATGTTCTTTATCTCTTCTTTGGTCACAAATTCCTCCATTCTCCATAAATCTGACAGATAAACTATTGCTTGCTCCCCTAATTTGTTTATAGTTTCAGCCTTTACACCTAGGTATCCATTTGGACTTTATTATGATATATGATGTCAGATGTTGGTCTATGCCCAGTTTCTACCACACTATTTTCCAGTATTCCTAGCAGTTTTTGTCAAACAGTGAGTTCTTATCCCAGAAGCTGGGGTTTTGGGTTTATCAAACAGTAGATTGCTATAATCATTGAGTACTGTGTCTTGTGTACCTAACCTGTTCTACTGATCTTCCCCTCCATTTCTTAGCTAGTACCAAGTGGTTTTGATGATAGCAGCTTTATACTATAACTTAATATGTGGTGTAGCTAGGCCACCTTGCCGAGCATTTCTTTTCATTAATTTCCTTGATATTCTGGACGTTTTGTTCTTCTAGATGAATTTTAATATTATTTTTTCTAGCTGCATAAAATTTTTTTGTTTGGTATGGCATAGTATGAATTAGTTTGATTGGTATGGCATGAATAAGTAAATTAATTTAGGTAGGATTGTCACTTTTATTATATTAGCTCTGTCTACCCACGAGCAACTGATGTTTTTCCAATTATTTGGATCTGACTTTATTTGATTGAAACTTATTTTGTAATTGCATTCATATAGTCCTTGTGTTTGTTTTTGCAGGTAGACTCCCAAATATTTTATAATGTCTACAATAACTTTAAATGAAATTTCTCTTTCTACCTCTTGCTGTTGAGCTTTGTTAGTAATATGTAGAAATGCAGATGATTTATGTGGGTTTATTTTACATCCTGCAACTTTGCTGAAGTTTTTTATTATTTCAAGAGTTTTTTATTTGATTCTCTAGTATTCTCTAAGTGTATCATCATATCGTCTGCAAAGAGGGATAACTTAGTTTCTTCTTTGCCTATTCTAATTCCTTCAATTTATTTTTCTCCTCTTATTGCTAATGCTAATATTTATAGCATCATATTGAATAACAGTGATAATGGATATCCTTGTTTAACTCCCAATCTTATTGGAAGTGCACCTAGTTTATCCCCATTACATCTACTGCTTGGTTTTAGGTAGATGTTACATTTTAAGGAAAGCTCCATTTATTCCTAAAGTCTGCAGGGTTTTCAATAGGAATGGGTATTGTATTTTGTTGAAAACTTTTTATGCATCTACTGAGATAATCTTATGGTCTGTTAATTTTGCTGTTGATATAATCAATTGTGCTGATAATTTTTCTAATACTGAACCAACCCTGTATTCCCGGTATAAATCCTACCTGTTCAAAGTGTATTATTCTCACAAGAATTTGTTGTAATCTTTTTGTTAATTCTCATTTAAAATTTTTGCATCTATATTCATTAGGAAAATTGGTTTATATTTTTCGTTCTCTGTTTTGACTCTTCCTGGGTTAGGCATATTTGTATCATAAAAAGGATTTGGTAGGACTCCTTCATCTATCTTCCCAAATAGTCTACATAGTACTGGAATTAATTGCTCTTTAAATGTTTCATAGAATTTGCTTGTTAATCCATCTGACCCTGGAGATTTCTTCCCAGGTTTCAGATGTGGGTATAGTGTCAATGCTGTCCTTTTCTGAACATGTTTTTTGTTCCTCTCTTTCCCCATAGTAATATTCTATGGTTTTTGCTTTTCTATTTTTCTTCTTGTTCACTGTGATTGCGTTTTTTCTGGCTCTCAAAGTGAATTTCTTGCTTCTAAGTTACAGGGCTTTGTCTCTCACTTCTTGCCGTTGTGGTGATGGCCATAGTTACTGGTTTCGTGTGCTGTGGCTTCTGGTTCTGTCATGCAGAAGCTATATAATGCTGCAGCTTATCTAGTGCCAAGCTGGAGCTAGCTGCTGTGTGCCAAGGTGGAGGCCAGGGGAAGTCTTTCTGGGTTTCCCCAGGGTTACACTGAAGATCACAGCCTGAGGTGTGGGGGAAGTTTGATTTGATTGCTAGAGGTCTCTTCTTCGCTGAGAGCTGTGCTACAGCACAGCTACTGGTAGACAAAGGTCTGGGCTTGTTTCTGCTGATTCCCCTGGTTGTGTGCAAGTACACCTGGAGTCCTGGTGTTGGTGCTTGCTGACTCCAGACCCCTGAGGCTCAGGATCTCCTGCTGGTCAGCTGAAGTGGGACTTGCTGGATGCTGCCAGGCCTGCCCTGCTTCGCTTTAGCTATAGCAGGAGAGACGCTTCCCTTCAATCTGCCTACCCTCTTGAGCTAGAATACCACTGTAACACTTCTGTGGGCTCCACTATTCCTAGATTTTTCTTGGGGTAATATTCTCTGAGTGTTTCAAGGTCAAGAAGGGGGGATGAGAGTACTTATGGTTTTCTCCACTCTCTTGGCTCCTGGAGGTTCAAATAGGTGACTTTGAAACATTTAGTCTGTGGGCTGATAGCCCCACAAATAGCTGCAGCAGCTGCCACAAGCCCTCTCACCCAGCCCCACCAGAATCCTGTCTTGTGCTGAGTTTTGAGAATTGTCGCTGCACTGGAGTTTCTGTCTATCAGGGCTGGCTCCTGCTCCACTATGGCTGGGTGCAGATGCACATGCTCTGCTCTCTCCCAGACCCATGCAACAGATCCTTGCCATCAATTTTCAGGATTCTCTTGAGATGGAAATCTGCCACACTGTCTTTCAGTGGATTCTGCCACCATAAGTCCTTTTTTTTAACGAAAGCTTTTATTATGCATTTTATTTTCTCCCAGTTATATGGAAAAAGAATTTTTAACATTTGTTTGTAAAACTTTGAGTTCCTTTCCCTTCCTCCCTCCTGCCATGCCCGTGCCCCATTGAGAAGGCATGCAATTTGATATAGGTTATACCTGTGTAGTCATGCAAAACACATCTTTAATAATCATGTTGTGAAAGAAAATAGACAAACTCAAGAAAAACGAAGAAAGTTTAAAAAAGAATATGTTTCAATCTGTATTCAGGCATCATCAATTCTTTTTCTGGGAATGGATAGCATTTTTCATCATAAGTCCTTTGGAGTTGTCTTGAATTGTTGTGTTGCTGAGAATAGTTGCATCATTCATGACTGATCATCTTACAATTTTGCTGTTACTTTGTACACAGTACATTTCACTTCGGATCAGTCCATGCAAGTTTTTCCAGTTTTTTTTTTTCTGAGAGCATCCCACTTATCATTTCTTATAGCACAATAGTATTCCATCATAGTCATATACCACAATATGTTCAGTCATTCCCCAACTGATGGACATCCCTTTAACTTCCAGTTCTTTACCCCCAAAAAGAACTGCTATAAATATTTTTGTACACATACGTCCTTTTCCTTTTTGCTTTTTGTCACGTTTGGGACACAGACCTATGTGTGTAGTGGTGTTGCTAGGTCAAAAGATCTGCATGATTTTATAACCCTTTGGGTAAAGTTCCAAATTGCTCTACAGAATGGTTAAATCAATTCACAACTCCACCACTGGTGCATTAAAGTCTCATTTTCCCCACATTATGGGATTTTCTTGGATCATTGTGTTGCCAAGAATAGTCAAATAATTCACTTCCCTTCATCAAATAGCATTGCTGTTACTGTGTATAACATTCTCCTGGTTCTGTTCAACTCACTTTGCATCAGTTTGTATAAGTCTAAAATGAGCTTGCAAAGGAAACAGCCAACCATTCCAGCCTCTTTGCCAAGGAAATTCCAAAAGGGTGGTCACATGGATTTGGACATGACTGAAATGACTCAACAGTAGTAGTAAATGCTCTTTTTTCCTTTCTGGAGGATGTGATGTCCACGGACATCTGTTTTTCTATTTAAATATATATCTCCAACATGATAATGTTAAGAATGATTTCTAGGCTAAGTCAGTGGGGGTGACTTAGATGAAGATTCATTGAAGGAGCCTGAGATGCAGAGATGTGGAGAAATCCGAGAGATTGAGATCTGGAGAATCAGGAGAGAGAAGTGTCATGAAAATTTTGAATGGAGAAAGTAGCTAGAAGAGGATGATTATAAGTGACAAAAGCTTCAGAAGTATCAATAATAATGAGGTTTAGAATTGGCTGGTAACTTAGGGGAGAATAGTTGGAATGGAAATGTTAAGTCAGGAGCCAGACTACAGAGAGTTTAGAGAAGAACGAAGGGAGAGGAGATTGAAGCCCCTAATGTAGATGGTTTTCTCAAGAAGTTTAGCCTCAAAATGGAGGAGGGCTATAGAACGTTATTTAAAAGTGATGGTTGAATCAAATGATTTTTCTTAAGGATGTGGGGGACATGACTTTGTCTTTTGGCAACAGGGAAGCAAGCAATAGTTAGGGAGAGACTAAAAAGTAGTGAAAGTAGGGAGGTAGGGGCCTTAAATTTTCTCCCTGGAAAAAAAAAATTGTAAACGAATTACTATTGACATTGCTTTGTGGCATATTTTACACAGAGAACAGTTTCCATGTGGAGAACAAATACTCCACTATTTTCACTACTATTGAATCTACATTCTGTTTTCAGAGTATATGACTAAACAATATATACACAACTGAGTGAGAGACTTTGTGTTCATAAAAGTTGTGTGAATATGACATTTTTGGATGACTTGTTCAATAATCACCAAATCAATAATGATTTGCTTTTTACATCCCTGGGACTTTTTGTCATATATTTTTTGCTTCTTTGTCAATATTTTTGTAAGTGTTTATAGATTTTTGAGTAACATAAGCCATAAGAATTTGTATAAAGTTCATATTTTTATTATTGGTAGTAATTTTTATTATTATTATCTTCTATTTCAATGTGCTTCAAATAGAAATGTCCCTGGAATAAGTTGCTATCCTGCCATTCATCTTTTATATGACATGTTTTATAGACTAGTTTATAACTGGATAAAACAACTGAGTTTTGCAGTGAATAAAAGAATTAAACTCCAAACTTGACATTCGTAATTTCAATGAGAGAATCATTGCTGTAATAACTGGTACTACTCTAGTACCAGAGGGGACAAGAGGAACGATATTCGCTTCCTCTTGTACCCATATAATCTTGCTGCTAGGTCTCTACATTTTAAAAGTCTTTTCATTCCATATAGATTAGAGATTATGACAATTTTGTGACAAGATTTATTAAAAACAGTGTTCTCAAATTTTTATAGATCAAAGTTGTGGTCAAGCAATCATGGGCAACATTTCAGGATATGGGAAAGTCCTGGTTCCTGAATAATTTATTGGTTGACACTTTGAGGTCCATATTTACAAAATGATCATCTGTTATCCCTCTGCCCATAGAAGATAGCAAGATTCTGATGTGTCATGTTAGCCATCAGGTCACGTCTTGCTAGATATCTCCTAGGTGCTTACATATTTTTGGCCTGGACCCATGATATGGCACAGTTTGTACTATTTCCTTGTGGAATCAACTGTAATTTCTTTTGATGATGACTTGGTCTTGAATTGTCATCATAAACACTTCTTTCTTTAAACAAATCCACGTCTGTTTTAGAAGAGAGAGGAGAGAAAATGGAAGCTGCAATTCTAAATTACTTTCTCAAGGAGTTTAACCATGAAAGTGCTCATTCTTGAGCTATTTCAAAGAGATGGTTTTTCTTTGACTAGACAAAAAGGCTACAAAAATTGAGTTATATACCAAAATTCTATTCAGCTACAAGTGTCTTCTAGTCAATTATTACTATGTGTGCATCCGCACAACAGTAAATATAAAAGAATAAAGGCAAGATAGTGACTTGCACAAAGATAAAAATAATATAATAATAACAATCTAAATGCAAGCATACAATATATTGATAAAGGAGCAAAAAGAGTGTACCCCCCCCCCAACAATAACAACAGCAAACAAATCCCAGAAACTTCTTATTGATTCAGTTTACTGGATATGCAACTCCCAATTATGTAGTTATGTTTATATTGCTTTTTTTTTATTCCAAAGACTAACTCAGCTCTGCCCTCCTGGCTTATTTGATTTATGTAAAAATGTACAATAAACCCAAATATATTGAAAATGGTAGCATATTTGAAGATGAAAAAATGTTTTCCACTTAAAACATAAAATTAACACAATAATGTCAAGGAAAATATATATAAAATGTGACATCTTTAAGGTTGACAATTTAAGTGTTATTTTGTTTAGGTTTTACCCTTATATCTTCTGTCCTGAGTATAACTAATAAAGACTTTCAAGTTATGAAGAATTCATTTTTTAACCAAAATACCTTATTAATAACTTGATATATATATGGATTACATAATACACAATGACCCAAGACAACCAAAAGGAAATCGAATCAAAAAGATGTAAAAAATTTGTGCATTCTTAATATAATGTCAAATAAAATGGCTGTACCATGGCAGTCACCCTGCCATGCCATGGTGACTAAAATTCTATCTTCTCTGCAAACTAGAAAACTCTGCAAACTTATCTGGAAGGACCAGATAAATTCTATTATTATTGGTTCAAATGTTTCACAGTAGACCAAGAAATTTTACCAGTCTCCTTCCAGATATGTGTGACTCCACCTTTCTTCAGAGAATGTATTACTATCTGCTCCCAAAAGATGAGAACACCAGGTATTCCTCTAAATACAGATCCATTAAATATTTATTTACCTCATAAAAAACATTTACAGTTTTCTATCACTTAAAAATATATAATTACTTATAAGAAAACAAAATATTGACTGAAGAACAAGGAGGGTATGGTATGTCAAAAAGTCTCAGAGACATTAACTTATTATTGGTTTGGTAATTATTGAAAACATTGTCCCAAAGCACCATAATATCTGTACTGCCTTTGATGACTGGCACATTTTGATAGGCCCAAACTCATAGTTTGTTCACATGTTAATGAGTTCTAAAATAGAAAAATATAGTAAGAATGTTGGAGTATCTGATGTCTATGTGGAAAATTGTTGTCTATTAAAAACATTACACTAATACGATAATGGCAACTGATATTAAATATGACTGTTTCAACTCATTATGATTCTGCCTAGCATTAAATTCATTATCATCTTGCCTAAATAAAACTTAGCATGACTTCCAAATTAAAGAGGGAGTTGAACCAAAGCATCTTTTTAATAACTTGATGTACATGAATGATATCAAGTTGTATGCTTTTTATTGAAAAACATATTAAATAGCATTTCCAGCTCATAGAATCTTTCTCCAATAACATCAACATATCATTTAGATTTGATAAGCATAACATTCTTAATCGATGTCAAGGAAAGACAAAGACTGAAGGCTTTGGGTTGGAATCCAGAGGTCAAATTTAACAAATGAATGAAACGGATATTTAATAATACTTTGATCTCTCCTAGGCAAGGCACATCAAGCATAAAACTATCAAGTAGGAAACTAGGACTGTTTCCATCAAGAGAATTATTAGCATTTTGAAATCAAAGCTAAATGGGAAGATGCATTTCAAGCAGTAACATCTATATATTACCAATCAAAACACATTTTTGGTACAGCAAAACAGTTCATAATGGATTTGGAAAATATCTTAGAAATCTGTACAAAGTAAACCAAATACATAAGGCTGTTATGGAAAGATTAATAAATTCTTGCCCAAAAGGAAGAGAATTGATAGATATTATCAGAACACTGGTTAAACACCTGGAGAAGCAGGCATTTTGCTGTTGTTTTTTGGTCATTTCAGTTGTGTCTGACTTCATGACCTCATTTGGGATTTTCTTAGCAAAGATACTGGCATGGTTTTCCATTTCCTTCTCCAGCTCAATTTTATATGAGAAAACTGAGAAAAATAGAGTTAAGTGACTTGTCCAGGGTCATCCACTTAAGTAAGTGAGGCTAGATTTGAACTCATAAAGATAAGTCCTGATTCCAAGCTCAGTGCTTTATCCACTGTGCCACCTACACATAATTTCACTGACTGAGCAAATGGAATTGTTGAATATAACTCAAAGTAGCTAATTAATAGATTGAATATATGAAAATTTCAATGTCCAAAGGTGGAATGAAAAGCCTCTAAATAAGTTGCATCCACCTCAATTCAACCAGCAATATGAAGGAATAAAAAAAAATCTGAGTCATGAACATTTGCATTACAAAGTAAAGGTATTAATGATGGCAATTACAGTTTGGCTCCTAAAGAACCAAGACTTCATTTTTCATGAGTATTATGCAATGGCAGAAACTGAAGACTACCTACCCAATCAGCACCTACCAAATGCCTGGCAAGACATGATCTGGTAACTAGAATTATATATTAGAATTTTGCAATTATTATGACAAATTCTTATACTCCAAATGTAGATCTCAAAAAATTCTTGCAACTCAATAAATAAACTGAATTATAGATGAAAAGTTTTTACAGATAGGGCTGCTACTCACAGTTGCCTAGACACAATATTCATCTACAAAAATTTAAAACGAAATTGTGAATAGATTTAGTCATACCTAGCCCAAAATTTTTTAAAATATTTATTTTTAGTTTCCAACATTCATTTTCACAAAATTTTGAGTTCCAAATTTTCTCCCCATCTCTCCCCTCCCCTCACCCTATAACACCTTGCATTCTGATTACCCCTTCTCTCAATAAGCCCTCCCTTCTACTATGCCCCTCCCTTTTCTTATCCCCATCTTCTTTTTTCTTGTAGGGCAAGATAGATTTCTATATCCCATTACCTGTATTTCTGATATCCCAGTCGTATGCAAAAACAATTCTCAACATTTGTTCCTAAAACTCTGAGTTCCCACTTCTCTCCCTTCCTCCCTCCCCACATATACTCACTGAAAAGGCAAGCAATTCAATGTAGGCTATATATGTGTGGTTTTGCAAAAGACTTCCATGATAGTTATGTTGTGTAAGACTAACTATATTTCCCTCCATCCTATCCTGCCCCTATTTATTCTATTCTCTTTTTTGACCTTGTCTCTCCCCAAAAGTTTTTACTTCTAATTACTCCCTCTTCCCATTTGCCCTCCTTCCTATCATCCCCCCACCCCACTTTTCCCCTTCTTTCCTATCTTCCTGTACTGTAAGATAGATTTTCATACCAAATTGAGGGAGCATGTTATTCTCTCCTTAAGCCAAATGTAATGAGAGTAAGCTTCACTTTTTTCCTCTCACTTCTTCCCTTTCCTCCTCCATTGAAAAAGATTTTTCTTGCCTCTTTTATGAGAGATAATTTGCCCCATTTCGTTTCTCCCTTTCTCCTCCCAATATATTCCTCTCTCACACCTTAATTTCATATTTTTAGATATCACCCCTTCTTATTCAACTTACCCTGTGCTCTCTCTCTCTCTCTCTCTCTCTCTCGTTTCTCTCTCTCTCTCTCTGTGTGTGTGTGTGTGTGTGTGTGTGTGTGTGTGTGTGTAATCCCTCCACCTACCCAAATACCAAGAAAAGTCTCAAGAGTTACAAATATTATCTTTCCATGTAGGAATGTAAACAGTTCAACTTTAGAAAGTCCCTTATGACTTCTCTTTTCTGTTTATCTTTTCATGCTTGTCTTGATTCTTGTGTTTGAAAGTCAAATTTTCTATTCAGTTCTGGTCTTTTCATCAAGAATACTTGAAAGTCCTCTATTTCATTGAATTATCATTTTTTCCCCTGAAGTATTTATTATACTCAGTTTTTTTTTTTGTTTTGTTTTTGAGGGTCATGGGTCGGCATTTATTATTTAAGATCAAGTACAGGTTACGAAGGGGGTGGGGGTGGAGGGAAGAGGGAAGAAGGGAGGAGACAAGGAGACGAGAGCCACTCATCTGTGTCTGCTCTAGATGGGGTTGATCCTGATTTCTGAGCCTTGGTCCAGGGCACACGATGAAGCACACAATAAAATGGGGTTCCAGTGGGTCCATGTTTAGGAAAACATTGGGGGTGGCCAGAGTTATGCATCCAGCCAGAAGTGGGGGCTGGGGTTTTCCTTGGATTGGCAGCACAGCTTCCTTTTAGGAACTGAAGCATCGTGGTAAGTTCCATCCCACTTATTTCAGCTCTCGCAAAACATTCTTGCAAAGTCTTTGTGCTAAGAAAGAAGTCTTTCATCGTCTTTTTAACTTCTTGTACTTTGCTTCTAGTTTCTTTGAATATGCGTCCAATTTGTAAGCTGTCTGCTCAAGAGCTGCTACTTGCTCCTCAATTAAAGTGATCTGATCCAGATAAGGCTGAAGTGCTGCATATTTCTGGTTTAAATCCTTTAAGTTTCTACTTATGTTTACTGCAATATCTTTCATTTCTAGATACTTCAAGCTAGTAAGTTTGTTCATATTTTCCAGAAGTTTATAGTCTTCACTGGTGGCAGTCAGCTTGCCCATCAGGTACATGGCCATTTTGGAGAACATGTCCTGGCACAGCCCCATGATGACTGCCTCCGCGGGCTCCGTGGTCTCCTCCGCTGTTTCCACCATGGCATCATCTAGGCTGGGGAAGGGAGAAAGGGGAAGATGGAGGGAAGGGTAACCTTCTATAGTCTTATTTTTTTCCCTCTTTTTGGGGCATTTTCCCAGCCAGTTACTTGACTTTTGAGTCCTTTGTCAAGAGGAGGGTATACTCTGGGGACTTGTAAGTTCTCAGTTCCACCAAGATGGCACAATCAAGGGAAAGGTGTTCACTCCTTTCCTAGCCTGCACTTTGTTCTGGGATCAAACAAAAACTTTTCTTACCCTGAATCTGCGAGTAGTAGAATTCCCTCTCCACAACAGCCTGCAGCTCCACCAGGCCAGCACTCTTCCTCCTCACCTCAGGGCCTTGCTTAAGACTGAGATTCAGAGCAGCTGCTCAATTCTCCCAGGGGCTTTAGGCAGAGGGCAGGGCCACTAGTCAGGGCTGAGATTCAGACCAGCCTGCTCAATTCCCCCAGGGTCTCTAGGTAGAGGGCTCCAACAATGATCACTGATGCTCCCACTGCAGTGGCTGGTGCCCATGGTCCAGTTCCCCTCTCCTGGGTAAAGGAGCCCTCCCACTGACCTTTGAAGCTGTCTGTGGCTTTTGTGGGTTGAGTGATATGGGAACTGCTGCTTCTGGTGACTCCCTGAAGCCTGTTTTGGGTCCTGTTCCTGCTGTGCGATGTACTCCATACTGGGCTGCGTTCTGCTGCATGCCTGGTGCAATAGACCCTACCTGTTGGCCTTCCAGGATGTCTTGAGCTGGAAATCTCCTTCACTCTCTCGTTTTGTGGTTCTACTTCTCTAGAATTTGTTTAGAGTCTTTTCTTACAGATATTTTATGGGCTATGTTAGAGAGCTTCAATAGGTCTGTATTTCTACTCAGTCATCTTGGCTCCACCCCTTAAAATTTTGAAGTTATAGAAAATGAAAAAAAAGTTTCATAATATAAAGACCTCACTTAAAAATCAAAATAATGGGCAAACAGAATGAGATACCTATTGCTACCATCCCTGTCTAGTACTGGAATTGTCTCAATGATTTTTTCAGTGAACGTACAAAAGAATTTGCATCCCAATAGTTTTATTCAATTACAAAAATCAGTTATTTTTCCCACCAGTGCCTGAGTGTGCTGAACATTAAACAGAAAAAAATAGCAGGATAGCAATTTATTCCAGAACTGTTTCTATCTGAACTCTAGTGAAAAGTATGAGAAGATGAGATCAACAGTAACAATGATAGTAACATAACATCAAAATATTATTGTCTTAATATTTATCAGTATATTCATGCAAACCCAGAAAATATTAACACTGAAGGCTTTGAGACTGAATATGGAGGTCAAAATAAACAAAAAAAATATGAAAGTTTTGCTTCTAACTACTTTGATCTCATCCAAGAAGATGCATCTTGCATAAGTTTTCAAAGAGAGAGCTGTGTCTCTATATGTAAAGAGACTTACTGGCACTCTGAAATCAAAGCGGAATGGGAAGAATACATCGAAAACAATTACCTCTTAAACAATGCCAATTTTGATATATACTTTTGAAACTGTAGAATTGTCCATGCTAGATTTAGAAAGTATCCTGAGAAGACTGCCATATTACCTAAGGCAGTTTCAGAAAGATGAATACTATCTTTTCTAAAAGAGGAAGAAGATTGATAGATGGCCTTAGAACATAAACAAATGAATAAACCTTCATAAATGTTTGGAACAGGCAGACATCATTTCACTAAGACTGGCAATAGACAGATAGTACTGGATTTGCTGAATGTAAGTAAAATTGTCTCACTTTAGATGAAGTCTATGAAGTGACTACAGTCTAAGAGTGTTGCAAAAGGTACTCTTTGGGTGATATCCACATGAACTCAGCATATTGATAAAAAAAATTGACAAATGCCCGAATCATGTACATTGATTTAGCAATACAGAAATGCTTCTGAGGACAAATCAGGATTTGGTCCTTACTACCAGAAATTGCAGAGCTATTCTTCTTAAAGAACCTCAATATTGGTTAATACAAAGTATATAAAGAAATGAAAAGAACTGCAGCAGTTTACAAAACATTAATTATAAAGTAATAATGTTGTATGACCATTCCTATCTGATGTGGGAAAAATGATGAGAAAAAGGCAAGTAATCTTTATAATAGTAATAACACTATCCATCATCATGGTTCTGAACAAAAGATTTTTTCCGTAGAATTACGAACCCTAATCCATGAATTTGCTGGCTCTTCTTTGTTTTTGTTATTATTTTTGGCTAGCTAGAACTGGGGTGTATAGGAGATAGAAATATTCCATGGTACTACCTGAGATTTCAAAGGATACAATAGCATGGATTCAAGTCTGGTCAAGGTAATCACCAGTGGTAGTATAGAAAATGAATTTATAAAAGAAACAAGGAGTTGGCCCATACATCCTAAGGGAAGAAACCTATGTTTGATTTTCAATAGAACACCAGAGGTAAAAGGGCATGTATGTATAAGTGCAGCAGTGGACATCAGGATAAAGGCACAGAGAACAGTCCATGGACAAAGCAACAGTCAAGAAAAGAAAACACGCAACAAACTAACAGCAAGCTGGTTGGAGGAAGAACTCAAACTTGCTCAATGAACTTGGAGTTTTTTCTTTTTGGATCTCTTTCAGGAGGTGATAAGTGGATTCAATATTTATTTTGCCCTCTGGTTCTTTCATACTTGAGTCAATAGTATTTTAATTGTAGATGAATGACAGTATCCCAAACCTGGCATCTTTAATAGGCCATTATAGTTCATCTTCTCAAACTCCTCAACATTAGATAACTATGTTAGGAATCCAAGGGACTATCAAGGACTTTAGACAATGACTTCTCTCTTCCATGATATAACAGTCATAAACCTAAATAACAAAACCACATATAATGGATGACAAGCAAAAATTTAACACAGGACTATTTGATCTTTGCCATACCACTTCACACCTATCAACCTATCAGGATTGAGAAATGCTGGAAGGGATGAAGGAAAAATAGGTACATTAATGAACTACTCAGGGAGTAGTGAACTGGAGAACAATTTGGAACTATACCCAAAGGGCTATAAAACTTTGCATACTCTTTGACTCAGCAGTCCCACTGCTAGGTATATATCCAAACAATATGGAAGAAAAAGAAAAATGACTTAATGTGTGCAAACATATTTATAGCAGCTCTTTTAGTGATGGCAAAGAATTGGAAATTGAGGGAATACTCATAAAATGGGGAATGACTGAACAAACTGTAGCATATGATTGTGATGGACTGCTGTAAGAAATGATTAGGAGGGTAGTTTCAGAAAAAACATGGCAAAATCTATATGAACTGATGCAAAGTGAAGTAAGAAGAACTGGGAGATCATTGTACACAATAACAACAAATCTGTAATGATGATCAACTGTGAAAGACTTGACTACTCTGATCAATACAATCATGCCAAATGATTCCAGAGTACTTATGATGAAAAGAAATATTACACGTCTAGAGAAAGAACTGATAAACTCTGAGTGCAAATTGAAGTATAATTTTATCACCTTTTTTTTCTTGCTTTTAAAAAATATGGTTAATATGGAAATATGTTTTGCAGGATTTCACATTATATAATTGATACATTGCTCATCTCAGTAAGTGAGAAGAATGTGGGAGAGAGGGAGAGTTAAATTTAAAGATAAGAGAATATTAAAATAAATAAACATTAAAATAAAGAGAATTTGGAGGTAAAAATTTTAAAAGAAAAGGATATTAAAATAAATTAAAATGTAAAAAAATAGAAAGCTTGTTTCCCCCCCCCCCCCAAAGACTTCACTCTTAATATGGGGAGAGAATAAATAAGGGAGTTTCAGCCTCAGATCAGATAAAATGACTCCATGGTCTTAGAGGTACATTAGAAAAGCATCTTCATTTTAATTTCCTTTGAAAAAACCACATACATTTCTGATGCTGAATCATTGAAAAGTGCAAGGGGCTTAGTGGGGTAAAAACTTCTTTTTCATGGTCTTCAATATCTAAAAGGGAATAATTTGTTTATTAGCAATGTGGACTCTAAAGATGAGTTTTTCTTTTCTCTTTCTGTTTTATCCCCCAGTGTTTTTTTTTTCACAATGCTTGTGCATGTACTTATTTTTTAGCACTAAAAGTATTTTACTTTTTTCCAATTACATATAAAGATAGTTTTTAAAATTCACTTTTATAAAACTTTTGAGTTCCACTTTTTTCTCCCTCCCTTCTCTTCCCCCTCCCCAAGATGGCAAGTAATCTGATATAGGTTATACGTGTACAATTACATTAAACATATTTCCACATTATATTGTGAAAGAAGACTCAGAATGAAAGGGAAAAACCATGAGAAAGAAAAACAAAAAGAGAAAGTAGTAAGCTTCAATCTGCATTCAGACTCCATAATTCTTTCTCTAGATGTGGAGAGCACAATTTTTTCTCTGAAAGTGGATAGCATTTTTCATCATGAGTCTTTTGGAATTGTCTTAAATCATTATATTGCTGAGAAGTGCTAAATCTATCAAAGTTGATCATCACACCATGTTGCTGTTACCATATACAATGTTTTCCTGGTTTTGCTCACTTCACTCAGTGTCAGTTCACGTAAGTCTTTCCAGATTTTTAAAGATGAGATTTTCAAAAAATGGGAAAAGCTAACGATAGTTATGCCTTATTTGTCTCCAATCTATAGCTCACATTGAGTGTTTCCAATCTATTGCTCACATTCTGAGCCTATTCCAGCCTCATTTATCTAGTCAGTAACCTTAGTTTCTGGTCTCTACCTACTTTGCATAAGGGCACAAATAGCAATATATGCTGGTGATTAAGGAAGATTAACCCTGAACAGAGGGAACCAGCTTGTGGGAGTGAAGGCCATGGTCCAAGTCAATATCCAAGAGAGACATTGTTTTGAATTCCCATGAAAACCAAAAGTCAGCCAATCTAGAGAGGGTAAACTGAGACTAGGATAAACTAAAAGGTTTAAAAGTCTGCTTGGAGGAATCTCTGTTAAGAACTACAGAGAGAAAAGCATAATATGTGAGTGATTGAAACACATAGACATGAGACAATAATGGCCTTTTCCTCAATAGCTCTGACCCTATGTCTCTAGAAACAACACTCATTATGATGGGATATTCTGATCACATTTTCTAGTTCTGTTGCAATATTAATGGCAATGTTGATGCTTCTTCAAATCACTAATTAAATGTTCATGTTGAACTTCACTGAACTACTTTCTCTTTAATGTTTGACTCTGAAAAACTATTGTTTTAAGAATATAAAAATACACAGGATTCTTATCACTCTAGTTATGATCTCAAAGGATGTTGACCAAAATCTTGTCTGAAACTTTCCTTCTTCGATTAGCTGTCAACCAGAGTCTGTATTTGCACTGAGCTTAACTAAGTCATTACTCTGGATATGTTACCTTTTCTTTCATGTCATGAACGGCACTGCATTAAGTCTGTCCCTCTCATTCCAGTAGAGGAGTGATATACACTTAGCATTCAAATATTGTGATGGCAAAAACTGCTAAAAGCAAGGATCATTCAGCCCTCTTTAAAATAAAGCACGTAAATGGCAACCTTAAAATACCATTTATGCTGGGTATCGGGAAGCAGTTTGTGTTAACTGTCTCCTTTAACTTGTGTGTTATATGAAAGTAGGATTTTTTTTTTCTCTTCAAATCAATTTCTCTTTCTCTGCAAATCAATTGAAATCCCACAAAGGCAGCCTGGAAAATAAGTGATATAACTATATTTGGCAATTCCTTCTCCATTTCAATAGCTGGTAATGACCTTCCCCTCCCAGGGCCTATTTATAGCACTTTGTTTTAGAACCTTCTAAGTCTTTAGTATGTGTTATTATGACTTGCAGTTAATGACATATCTCACAACACACACTGATACTCCAAAGCTCATTTCAGCATGGAGTAGCAGTGAGTTTCAGCTAGACCCTGCTATGACTCCTACCCTTTCCCTGCCACCTCAAGATCAAATTGTTGTCCCTAGATCTTGAATGAGAAAGTATATTTAGGACAATGTGCATAGAAAGTATCTAACTCTGGGGCAAGAAAAAAAAAGAGAGCCCCCAAACAGAATTTTATAAAATAGAGGAGGTAAAAAATCCTGAGATTAGCCCCTAGTTACATCATCCCTGTTTTGACAATTCCTCCCTAGGCAGATGTCTTAAAACAATAACATAGAGAGGATCATTTCTCGTTTGACCTGATGAGATGCTCACCAAGATGTAGGGCAGGACTCTTGCAAAGATTCCTGTGTCCTTAGATTGGTAAAGGCACAATGAACCTTATTGTGTCCTGAGTGTTAGTTCTTAACTGGATCTCAAACCCTTGGTGGTGGTGGTGGGGGAGGTTCAAAGATAAATTCTAATTGGGGCTAAATCCCTCCCGGTTGAATTTTATCAGTGTTCATGGAAAGAGAGCTTCTGAACTTCTCCGTTACTGACAATGGCACTATCGTCCTTCCAGGTATCCAGGCTCTCAACCTCAGTATCATCTTCAACTCCTTATTCTCATTCATTGTACATATCCAATCTTTTGTCAGATACTGTTTCTGCCTTCACAAGAATATATGTACACAAATATCCACCCCACCCCCATCTTCTGACACAGTAACCACTATAATTAAGGCCAGAACCATCTCTTGGCTAGATGACTGAAATTGTCTTCTTTTTGGGGTGTGTGTGTGTGTGTGTGTGTGTGTGTGCGCGCGCGTGTGCTATTTTATGGTTGTTTGGAGGTGAGAGTTACAGAGATTTACTGCTCATTCTACCATCTTGGAAGTCCCATTGAAACAATCTTCTAAACGCTGTCTATACTTGAAGCCTCTCCCCACTCTGGTCCATCTTCTGCTTGCCTAACAAAGTGGTTTTCCATAGGTCTTCCTATATCGCTCCTCCTAGTCTATAAACTACAGTGTTTTCCTATTAACTGCAATATCTTGTATAAAATTCTCAGGCATTTAAAGCTCTTTTAAATGTGGACTTTTTCTATCTTCCTGGTCTCTTACACTTTATCCCACTTCATACATTGTCAAAATCAAGTTTTGTGGGTTTATATGCAATTCCTCATACATGATACTCACAAGGATGCTTACAGGATGCTCTATTTTCCATCTCTACAATGAATGTTCCTCAATCCTGGAATGCCTTCCTCTCTTCTGACTCTTAATTTCCATGACTTCCTTTAAATCTCAGATCAAAGGTCACCTTCATCAGGAAGCTTTTCTACCCTAATCCCTCTTTCCGCCCATTCTCTTCTTGAGGACAAGGAATGGTTTTAGCTTTCCTTTGTAATCCCAGGATTTAGGTAGTGCTTGGTACAAAGCAGGTCCTTCATAAATGCTTGCTAATTGATTGAAGTTCAACAAAAATTTCAAGAAAAAAGAATTGACTCCAATCTCCTAAAAGGTTGGATTATAAGCACCTTAAAAGGAAGGACTGTCTAACTGAAACTTTGTATTTATTCCAAGATTGGAGATTTGAAGATAGAAGGGACAACAGAGGTCATCAAGGGTCAACTTCCTTATTTTTAAAATTAAAAAAACTTAGACCAGATGGTCCAAGTCACAAAGAAAGTAAGGGCCAGAGATGGGATTTGAACCTAGTCATTTGACTTCCAAACCATCTCTCTATTGCTTACTTCTGACTCACAGGTTTTTTTTTATAGATATGTATTGTATCATACTCTATTTGGCAAACCAGTTATAAAGCTGAGACTTCAAAAGACCTTGGATAGCCTAGGAAAGAATAAAGATATGGAATCCCACTTTACTAGTCCCAGTTATACTCAACTCACTATTTGATCCACTTATTTTTCTGATTCTCTTTTCTTCACTGAAGCAGCATCCCCGCCATGCTATGATAATAGCTTCTAAGGAATCTGATATAGCAATGCTGCATGTTTCATTTGGCCTTGTCTTATGGGGAATTGTAAAATCCAGGACTATAAGAGTTGTAGCTCAAATAATCATTAAATTATGGGTTGAAAGGACCTTTGATAATACAAATTTTCTAAACCCATGTCTTCATATAACTCCCCTAAAACCCTCTGCATAACAAATAGCTGTCTATTCATTTCTTTTAAAATTCAGAAAAAGGCACCAATTAGTTTTGACAACATGCAACAATGTCCAACAATGTAATCTGACAACTCAAGCAAATGCCTTACAATTTATTATAAGGACCAATGATAGACCCAAGTAACTCATGACGAATTTCTCTAACTTGTAACATACTCCATCTCACAATAAACTCAGTTGTCTGATAGTGCAATCCAGTGCTTCACAATGAAATCCATCTATATTTTCCTGTGTCTCACAATTCTCTTCAGCACTTACAGCATCCTCCAGATGTCTCACCATGAACTCCAGTATGGGGTAAGCTCTGATCAAGATCAAATTAGTTCTTCCATGGTTTGATCATGCTTTATATACACAGCTTTAGTTAACAAATTTCAAGAAAAGAAATCAGCTCCAATTATCAAAGTAATGTTATTCATGAATTGACTGACCCATTCTCATTAGAGTAAGCTCCGTACTTTTAAATGACCTTTAAAACATTGTTTTGTACTGACATTTTGTTATATCAACACATTACAAAGTGACCTGCACTTCCGATGTGCATTTGATGCCTTGGTGGGCAGAAGCAGAATTCAGCATGTTACCAGTCCTGACTTGCATACTAGATATGATATTAAAGGCATGATTAGGAATATGGATGACTGAGGACAGCTATGTGGTGCAGTGGATAGAACACCAGTCCTGGAGTCAGGAGGACCTGAGTTCGAATCTGGTCTCATACACTTACTAGCTGCATTACCCTGGGTAAGTCACTTAACCTTGATTATCTGTTTAAAAAAATAAAAGAAAGTTTTATATATATGTTCTGCACTCAAAGGAATATGGATGACTGGTAAAGGAAGTGTTGGATGGTTATATAATCAGACTAGAAGAAACATCAGATGGACAGCTCTGCTCTTTTTAAAAATAAGGTTTTATTGATATTTTCTGTTTCTTAAATCACCATAGTATTCCATGTATCCCTGTCCTTTTTATTTCCTGAGAGTCATCCCATATGACAAATAGTATCTTTTGAAAGAAAAAAAGTCAACGCAAATGATTGATACATTGAAAAAGTCTGAAAACATGTACAATGTGTATCACCTGTGGACCTCCCATATCCCTGAAGGAGTAGGTTTGGATGTGTCTTTTCATGAGAATATGTTCTTAAATGTTGCTGTCTTTTTCTTTTATTCTTTCAGGTTTTCTTTCACTTTTAGATTTTTCTGATAAAGTTCTCATGCAGTATATACTTATATATATATGTATATATATAATAATCTGTATGAATATATACATGTGTATATATTTATATGTATGGTATTCCAAAAATGTTATTGCAGTTTTAAAACATAATTACACACACACACATACACATGGAACTGATCAAAATTATGATTATATTTAATTACTATATAGAACTGATAAAAATTCATAAGGACAAGAGCCATTACCTAGTAGATAAATGATTAAAGGATAAGAACAGGAAGTTTTCAGAGGAGAATGAGTGAAAAAAGTCATGAAATATTATTTCGCAATAAGAAATGATGAAAGGGACAATTTCAGAGAAACTCAGGACAACTTGTATGAACTGATGGAGAGTGAAGTGACCAGAATGGGAACTATTTGTATAATGATAAGAACGCTACAATGAAAAACAGTTTTAAAAGACATCAGAATTGTGATCAATGCTAGGACCAGTCAGAATTGCAGAGTACTTATGAGGAAGCCTGCTACCCACCTCCTCAGAGAGAGGTGATGAACTCAAGATACAGAGCAAAGCAAATGAACAAAAATTCAGACTTTGCTAAAGTGGGAATTTATTTTGCTTGACTATTCAAAGGGTTCTCTCTCCCTTTCCCTCCTTCCCTCCCTCATTTTTTCTTCCTCCTCCTCCTCTTTGTCTCTCTGTCTCCATCTCTGTGCCTCTCAATTAAACCTCTTAAATCACTGTAATGTAAAGATCTTCCCTACCCATTAATAGGCCTCAGGTGGAGCCCATTAAGGGGAGATTTATTAGGGGAGGCTTGTTTTGTAGGAAGGCCCACACTTTTTGTTAATCGCTAATGAGGCACTGATTATGAGGGTATACTCTGAGGTAAAGTTTTGCTTTGGGGGGTTTGGAAGAAAGTTCATATGCCAGATGAGAATCTGAGTAGCCATTAAGGAGTACCCCAGGCTTTGAAAACCCAGACATTGGTGCTTCTCTCTCTGATAGCTATGTATGTATGTAATAGTCAGACAGTTGGCTCTGTCTGTTGATCTGTGATGTATGTATTGCTTGTGATAAGAGAGTCTTTATTTCTCTGCTTGTGTCTTTTCTGTTGGTCTATGTGATTAGAGAAGAATGTTGACCCCTCAAATGTTGCTTTCCTTTTAGAAAAGCAGATCCAAGAACCTGTGCTAGTAGGGCCATCCTGGGCATGCTAGGGTGCTTGCTGTCACAATCACTTAACCTCTTCCTCACTTTCCTCTTCTGGAAAATGGGAATAATGACAGCATTTGCCGCACAGGGTAGTTGGGAGGACCAAATAAAATAATGAGATTATATTTGTAAAAAGTGCTTAGTGCAGCTTCAGACATATACTAGGAACTTAATAATATTTATTTCATTCTTATCATATGTCTGTCCATATTGATTATCTATCTACATACCTAGCTACTTATCTATCTCCTTTTTTGTGTGGTGCAGGCACAAGAATCCCTGATGTTACGCTCTCCATGGGGAAGAGTCTTGGGAGGATCTGTTTCCATAAAGTCAGGATCCTATTCCCAGATTTGGAGTATGTAAAGACATTTCTGTAATTGATTCTAGCCTGCTTACCATATGTTGGAGAGGAGATATTTAATTAACTTTGGAATAAAAACCTTAGTTCATTCAAAAGGAGCAAAATAGCCTAAGCAATTCTCTTGTCTGACTCTGTTCTACCTGGCTCTGGTCTACTCTAGAGGCAGGGAGCACTGTAAATCCCATAACGGGGAAAAAAGACCTCATCCCTTTATCTCCAACTGCCACCAAATGGCTCACAAATGCTTGGATCAACTTTGGCTTTTGTCTCTGTGTCAATTCTTCCTGTTTTCAAGTGGAGTTTTGGAGACAGTTATGACTTTGTAAGCTTTGGAAAGTCAGAATGGTGAGGTTCTGGAGCACCTGTGAGGGAGGGAGGGGAGAGTTTAGGGGATGAGAATTAACCCGGATCTCTGCTATATAAATCTAGGCCTTGGCTGAACAGTCTAAGTGACAGAGTCCTTCAGGATTGAAGGGGTCTTCTTTTGGTATCCCTAGCACCTAAAACTGTGTCTGGACATATGGCAGATGCTCAATGAATATTAATACATTTTTTATTGCTTTCACTTCTGAAAAAGGAATGAGCAAGAAGAACCTTTTTAGTAGATTTTTGGGGTGGAATTGAGTTGAGAAGAGAACCTCACCAATGTTTTTTGGCATGTGTGCTAGGGGTGGGCCTGACACACAAACTCCATTACTTTAAGTTTGTTGCTGAAAGAAAATGAGGTACTCATAGGTTATGAAACAATCAACAAAAGGAGATTTACTTACCCTTAAAATAACAATGATATTCAACAAGGATATAACAGCATTAACATCAGGAAATGCCTCCCTCCTTGTCTTCATACAGAAACACTTTTGGTCACTATGGCAGTGTGTGCCAATTCAGGTGCTGGGACATCTGCTATGTTTAAAGGATATCTACCTCATAAGAGTGGACCTTGTTATTGTTTTAGGTAACCAGAAAAACCAAGTTAATATTGCCAGAGGCTACTAACAATCTTGGTCATAGAAGCCACCTGAGAGTGGCTCATTCCTGCCTAGTCAAGTCCCGGTTTTGTTGCCTTTTGAGGAAAATCTAACCTAATCCCTGTTTCAGGGGAAAGAGGAACTCTGATAGCTATTGAACCTATGACAACATGCTTAGCAACAAAACCATCAATTAAATTTTTGGCAGTGAGCTAGAAATATGGAGACATAGGCTCATCCCCACAACTTTTTCTCTTCAGACTTTTAGATGTATTGGCGCTTAATTTGTTTTCTTTTGTTTTTAGGTGGGTAATTCAGAAAATCAGGTGACCTTCATAGTTTTGATAGTTTGTATTGTGAGCTCTAAACTCTAAACTCTTTCTAGCTCTAAAATTCTGTGATAAGAGTCAGCCTACATGGGCAAGGGATGAATTTCTCAGGTCCTCAGAGTACTTTTCTATAAAATGAGGTGACAACATGATTTCTAAGCTCTCTTCCCTCTTTGAATTTCATGATTCTGTAAATAGAAGAATAATTATTTCTTCATGGCAGAAGAACAGGATCATAGATCTAGATATGAAAAGGAGGTTGGAGGCCTTCAAGTCCCAGCCCTCTTCCACCTCTTTTTTTTTTTTAACTGATGAGGGCACTGAGGAACAGAGAAGTTAGATAATGTGTCCAGGGCTACACAGCTGGTAAGTGTGTAAGTCAACATTGGAGCCCATGTCTTCCTGACTCCAAGTGCAGTGTTCTAGTCACTACTCCATACTCTCCACCAAAGAATGATGAAGCATTCTATTTCCTTACAATCAATGTGAAACCACACAAAACTAAGTATTTATAGAAAGCAATTGTTACATGAGTAAAAGCTGAAAATAGATTATTCATTAAAGAGAATTTCTTAAATTCATGTTATAACAATTGCTATAGGCCATTTTCAGAGACATGGAAATGGCTTAGTATATGGAACACATTATAATAATGGTATTTGTTTAATTAAGAATGAAATGGGTATGTCAAAACTAAGCCAATGACATAGTCTGAGAAATGCATCTCAAACTCAGATCTGATAAGGACATCAGTAAATTGCTAAATTTTGTTAGAATTTAGTAAGGAAGAAGAGAAGCATGTAGAAACACCCCACAGAGAAGCTCTTTGGCTCCCTACCCACAAGACCTTGCCTCACAACAATACTCTTTTACCCAGTGGATGGCAAAATCACAGAGATTCTAAACCAGAAGCCATGAAGACGGTGAGCATTCCAGCTCATTTGCCATGCAAAGCTAGCAGATTCCCATTACCTGTAACTCTCCTTATCCCTACGTTAATCTCTTGTTGCTCAGGAGTAAATGACTCCAAACTTCATCTCCTTTTATCCCCAAACTCCTTAACCTTGACTGCCCACTAAATGTTCTCCCACATCCTATTATCACTCTTTCTAACCCTTCTGCTTTGCCCTTTTAATTCTTATTCATAATGAACTAATGAATTAATTTTGGACTTCTTTTTCTCATGCTCCTTCCATCTTGTATTCATGAGGACATGGCTTCCCTTGGATTCCACCGGAGTCTTGTTAATCCACTATAATATTGACTGTAATTTCCCTCACATGACTGCTCTTTCATACTTGTTCTGAAAGAAAGAAGGAATATTCATTGCTCTCAACTTTCAGATTCCCCATGATCAGTTTAACTGAAGAGTACAGGAGTAATATGTAGCATTTAGAGAAATTGGGAAGATATGATCTCTGTTTTTTTATATGTTGATTTTAAGAAGCCTATAGGATATCTAGCTTCAAATGTCCAACAAGAAATTGGAGATGTGCCACTGGAGCTGAGGAGAGAGATAACGTATGTATGTATAGATTTAGAAGTTATCTGCAAAGAGACTATCATTAAATTTATGGGAACTATAGATATTACAAAATAGAGAGAAAAGAGGGTCCAGGGTCAATATAGGGAAAGAGATGGATGACGACCCAGAAAAGGAAACTGAAAAAGAGTGGATAGATAGGAGAAAAATCAAGAGAGAGGTGTCATGAAAACTCAAAGAGGAGAGGTATACAAGAGAAGAAGACAGGCAACAATGCCAGATGTTAACAGAATGTCTGGAAGGATAAGGATTGAGAAAAAAATCATCAGATTTGACAATTAAGAGATGATTGGTAACTCTGGAGAGAGATGCTTTAGTTGAGTAATGAAACTGGAAACCACATGGCAGAGGGTTGAGAAGTATCTGAAAGGATATATAACTATAGACACGTTTTTTATAAAAAATAAAAGTCTGACTGTGAAAGGAAGGAGAGATATGAAATAATAGCCTAAAAGTATGGAAAGAGTCAGTGAAATATTTTTTTAAGGATGAGGAAGCATTGGGCATGTTTGTAGAGGGCAGGGAAGAAATCAATTCAAAGTAAGGTAGGTGAGTGTGTGTGTGTGTGTGTGTGTGTGTGTGTGTGACAGACAAAAAGAGAGATACAGAGACAGAGACAAAGAACAACAGAGATAGAAATATGAGAGAGAGAGAGAGAGAGAGAGAGAGAGAGAGAGAGAGAGAGAGAGAGAGAGAGAGAGAGAATATGTGGGGGGGAAGGAGAGAAAGGATGATGATGGGGACAAATTTTTGAAGGATATAGCAAAGACCATAGCCATAGAGTTACCTTTGAAAGGGACTATAGAAGCCATGGGGTCCAATCCTTTCATTTTTTAGATGGAGAAACTAAGGTCTAGTGGAGTCAAATGACATATCTAAGGTCACACATGTTTAGAACTCCAGTCCTGTAATTCTAAATCTGGTATATTTTGCTGGATCCATGTTGTAATATATACTGCATGTTCTTGAGTTTGGTTAACTGGGATCCCTGAGGCTAGGGAAAAAATTTCTTTAGAAGAAATATCAGAAGTAAATCATTCTCGGTGTCAACAGTTTTCCTCTCATTCTCAGTTAGTGTAAATGGGTAATTTCTTTCTCCATTCATTTTTGTTTAAGATTTTCAGTATCATATTGCAGTCATTTTTCTGGGTCATTGTTAAGCACACCTGGCAAAATATTTACCTTTATCAAAGACAGGTGAGTGGGACCAGTTAGTAGGCAATTACCCTTTTCATCATCATATTCTCTGACTTTATTTAATTCTGAGCTTTCCAGGGAGAAATCATTAATCACTTATCTCCCTCATACTTCTGTGTGGAAGAATAAAGACTGATCAAATTTGAAAATTGTGGTGTACTAACTATAGAAACAAGGTTTATAACTGGTAATTAGATTCTCTAACAGAACAAACATTTCAAAATGCAGCATCCAATAGTGTGGCTATATTGAAAATTCTATTCATTCTGAAAATCATTTTAAAGAATAATAAAATCAGTTCACTGAGGTTCCATTGAATATGAAGATTTGTGGATTTGAAATATAAATGTTAACCAATGAAAAGACAGTAACAAATCATTATTTTGTGTTCCTCTATGTATAACAATTTTTGTTATTGAATTGATTTAATTTTTCTTCACCAGGGAAAGGTTTGGATCTATGGTTTAAATCCCAGTGTGCCAGACCCTGCTCCCAATTATCTACTGATCCCCAGGGTGTTATCCCTCCTTTCTCAGTGAGCTCAGTGCTTAGTTCACAGTTTTCCTAGCCATCTCAACTCCCAACTTTATATCAAGGAACTTCAACAAACATTAAGATGTTTCCCCCACTATACTAATTTCCAAGTTTATTAATCTACTCAACCATCATGTCATTACAGCTACTCACAAGGGGAACCAAATCTTTGTTCTTACCGCCTCCCACGTATGTTTCACTTTCAAGTTTAAGATCTCCTAAATTCCTTTATCTGGCTTTAATCTTTTTTTCATTCCACCTCTCCTGATGCCTTACTTCTCCTAAGCTCATTTGTTATTCTCACAATGATCTCCAAAACCTCTACCCCTCACATCAGTACTTTTTAAAGTAACTTTTTCCAATTAATAAACATTTATTTTGTCTCTCTCTAATCTTTCCTCTGCTTCCACTAACTGAAAAGAAAAAGAAAACCTATGTAGCAACACAAATAGTCAAGCAAAACCAATTTCCACATTGACCATGTCAAAAAATGTATGTTTCATTTTGCATATTCAGTCTATCAACAGGAGGTGGATTGCATGGTTCATCAATGGCCCTTTGGGATTATGCTTGGTCATTCCTTCTAGGTACTTTTCCAGACATCTCCTTTACTTTGTTTAAATTTCCTCGATCTCAATCCCTTGATGAATCTTAATATCTTTATATTATTCTCTATTTTCTAAACTCTTGTTCTCTTTTCATTTCACTGCACATTTCTTACCAAACCCCAGTACTAGATTACTCTCACCACCTACATCTCTCTTATTTATGTACTGCTGAATGGAATTGGAAGAAATTTTAAAAAACCCTAAGCTGACAGGACCCTGCTACAAATCTAAACTCTATCAAATTTCAGTTAGGGCCTCACTGCTATAAGGCAATCTTCATACTCCTTTCTAAATGGTTCTTTACCCCATTCACCATTCAGCATCTGTTCCAGACTCTCTCTTCTCTTTTCAAGCTTCTAATAATGCTCTCTGCCTCTAGTTCCTCAGTTGAGGACTTCCCCTCATACTTTCCAAAAAATAAAAAAGAGTTGAGACTATTCATGGAGAGTTCACATACCTTTACCATTTGTCATCTGGCCATCATTTCCTCTTTTTCTTCCTTCATTCCATTTATTGATTAAAAAAAAAATGACCCTTTCTACATTGCCAACCCCTTTGCATATACCTTTGATGTCATGCCTCTCACCTTTAGCAGGTTCAGGCCCTTTACTCATTCTAATCCATCCTCCATATATCTACCCAAGTAATTTTGTTAAAGGTCAGACTTAACCATGTCATCCCCTGCTCAATTAATTCCAGTGATTATTGACTAGACTCAAATATAAACTTGTCTGCATTTAAAATTCTTTAACCTGGGTCCTTGTCCTCTTTCCATCTTTTTATACGTTACACCCCTACATATATTGTGATCCAACCAAGGCAATATACTATCCATTCCCCACGCTTTGAATGAACACCGCCCCATCTCTGCCTCTTAGAACTCCGTCTTCCTCCTTCAACACTCAGATCAAACATCACCTTTTCTAAGAAGCCTTTCAGGGTCCTGTTCACTGTTTGACTTTCCTCTTCCATTTTGTATGTATCTTCTCCATATCTACATATGTAGAAGCTATCTTGACCATTAGAATACAAGCTCCTAGAGAACAAAGAATATTTTTGCTTTTATCTGAACCCCTAGCACTTAGCCCAATGCCTGATGTATAGCAAATATTTAGTAAATGCTCACGGATTTGCTGGGCTCTCCCTTCACCAATTCAGAGTAGCCACTCATCTATGCAACATTCCACCCTATGCCTCTCTACTCTACTGTATTCCACCCCACTCCTCTCTGCTCCACTCTATATTTTCCTACTCCCCTGAACTTTAGTCAACTCTATCCCATTCCTCTCCACTGTACTCCATTCCATTCCTCTCCTCTCTCCTATACTCTCTTGCACTCCTCTCTATCCTACTAGATTCCATACTAAGCCAATCGATTGGACAACAACAGATCCCTGCCCAAGGCCCACTTAATGATTGTTCTCTGGACCCTCCTGGCTTAGAGTGACTATAATAGCATACTATATAGTATACTAATATACTATCCATTCCTTAGGTTAGGTGGGCATGAGATCAAAGGTATATGCAAAGGGGTTGGCAATGTAGAAAGGGTCATTTTTTTATCAATAAATGGAATGAAGGAAGAAAAAGAGGAAATGATGGCCAGATGACAAATGGTAAAGGTACGTGAGCTCTCCATGAATTTAAATGCAGACAAGTTTATATTTGAGTCTAGTCAATAATCACTGGAATTAATTGAGCAGGGGATGACATGGTTAAGTCTGACCTTTAACACAATTACTTGGGTAGATATATGGAGGATGGATTAGTATATACAATAGTAACTGTTCCCCTTTCCCTTCCAGCTTGATCTAGGGCTAAAGAGGCTTATTCACTGAATGGGCATTACCTCCCTCTAAGTGAGAACCTGAAAAGGCCTTATACTAAAAAGACCAAACTCTCCCAGTGCATCTTGGGCCATCTCCAGTCAACCTGATGAATATCTGGTCACTGGAGCCAGATGACTCTGGAGGAGAAGTGAGGCTGGTGACTTGCACAGCCCTCCCTCACTCAAAACAAAGTCAAATGCAAGTCATGTCATCATTTCTCTGATATCATCATCTTCTTCAACAACGAAGGATGAACCCAATCCTAGCATGCTCCAATCCTTTCTGTTCCACTCCATCCCTCTCTATTTGATTCCACTGCATTCTTTTCTACTGTAATGTTTGGCATTTTACTCCTCTTGACTCTACTGTATTCCATCCCACTCTTCTCCGCTCCATTCCTCTCTACTTCACACCCCTCCTCTCCATGCTTCTATACTTTACTCCACTCCTCTCATCCACTCTATTAAACTTCACTCTCATCCACTCCTTTCCAATATACTTTACTGTACTCTTTATTACTCCACTGTATTTCACCCCATTCTACTCTGCTCCACCCCTTTCTAAATCACTCTATTCTACTCTGGTCTCTTCTTTTTTATTCTTCTCAACCACACATTCTCATGCCATCTCTACTATTCTTTACCATGTCATATCATACTATGCAATATTATTCTATACTGTACTGTGCACTATATGTCACCTTACATTATATATTGCACTATACTATTATGTTTTATCAGATCATGTTATGTTATTGTGTCACAAATTATGTGATATATTAGTTATAGCATGTTGTTTATATGTCATATATGTATATGTATGTGTATGTTACTGACCCAGTGATTTTGCCAGTGTAGGGAGCTCAGACTGAGGAATCTCCCATATCATTGCAGATCAGGACATGGTTGGAACTTGTGGCCTTCAAGACACCCCTGAAGCACCAAGAAAATCAATGAGTTTGCCAGGATCACTTAGCCATAGGTATCAGAGTCAGGTCTCTTGAATGTGTGTCTTCCTGACTCAAAACCCATTTCTCTAGCATATCAACTTGCTTCTATTACATATTGTAAATATATTTTATTCAGTATTTAGGTTAATGAGAAATCCATCAACCAATTCCTGGGTGATATCAAATTTGTATAATTCCAGTTATATAGTCTTTGACATTTAGTGATATGAAACATGTTCAAACTTTGTTTGTGGCCATTGTTGGTTATTCTCACATAATTGAAGTTAAGACAGGATACTAGTTTACATTTGCTTCCCTGGAAGGCAGTGAAATAGCAGCAGCAATATCCATCTGTTATTACCCACATCTAGGTTTGCAGTGCAATTACCTAATTGTGTAATTTCTGCTCTTCTGAGAATCTTATCTTGTAAGATTTTATCACTCCCATCCTTTCCTTACTGAACTCATTTAGCAGATCACTATATCTTTGTAAAGGCTTATATTTCAGTAGCCTTACCATTAACTTGTTGTCACATGGGTATGTCCTCTTGTTTCCCCTTCCAGAGAACCTTTTATTTTTTAGCCACATATCTAAGGACCTTCATTAATTCTTTTGTATTTTGTATGATAATGAAGAATCTCCCCCTACCACATCTCCCCTGCCTGTCTTAGAGATTGTGTAGCTTTCCACATCTAGAGAGAAAGTTTCTTTTAAATGGCATTGAATGAAATGGGGAATTTCACAAAAGAAGCTGGGATTATATATGCTTGATATCTCAATTTTCTGTTTTCCTTTTCTGAGCATCAGTCTGGGAATTGTTGGCAGTCATTTGTGAATTTTTTGGAAACTCCTCCTGAGGCCACAGTGACAATCCTAGTGGGATGCCTGTTAAGGATCACAGGACTCAGAATTAAAGTATAAATAATGGGGGATCTGACAGGGGTCCTTATTTCTTGGTAGAGCTATAAATAGCAATCTTTACTCCTAAGAAAACTGCTAGGGCAGGCTTAATTGGGGTTGACCACCAGAAGATGCATGCCTTCTTACACAGCAAAGTGTTTAAGCTATTAAAAGGGCAGAAAATATACGCTAGAATGGAACTAAGCATAGGAGGGAAATACCTGAGATTCTATTGTCAGTGTCCTCCAAATTTTCAAACCTGGGTCAAATTTCTAAGTGCCTCCTCTAGTTAACTATTTTGACCATTTTTTAGACTACTAGCTAATCAAGTTGAATCAAGAGAGTATATGTATTGAAACATATAAATGCATGTAGCATGGTAGACTAAGTTCTGTTTCTCTGGGTGTAGAAAATGGAATTAAAATATGAACTAGCTCAGATATACTAAATAGATAAATATAGATATAGTCATATAATGCCCTCCCCCCAGAAACCTTGATATTCCCAGGGGGCTATTCTCCCTTGGGAAAAAATAGAGTACAAGTCATTGTGGCCCAAGATGAGAGTATTGAAGTCTTCAGAACAAGCTGAGTGTCAGTAAGGTTGAGGAACAAATAATCAGAGAGTCAGAAAATTTCAGAGTTGGAAATGGAATTCTCATTATAACATCCAACAAGAGGTCATCTAGATTCTACTTGCCAACTCTAGGGAGGTGGGGCCAAAATGGCAGAGTAGAAACAGGAACTTCTTGAATTCTCCCCCCAAACCCAGTCAAATACCTGTAAAAAATGACTCTAAACAAATTCTGGAGCTGTACAACTGGGAGCAAAGCACAGCCCAGCATACGCTGCACCAGCACAGATGGGACGTGAGCAGGCCTTGGGGGGAATGAACCTCTGGCACTTGTGACTTCAGACTTAACAACCCCCAAACACCAAGGACAAATTGGAAGGTCAGTGGAAAAAACCTGTGGGACATGTGTGAGAGAGTAGAGTGGTCTGGCCCCAGCCCCATGGCAGCTGCAGCAGCAATGAGTCCAGCAGGAGCAGCTGATTCTGGAGCTCTAGGCCCACAGATTGTGGGGGACATCAAGTGGCTGACAATAGTACCCCCCACCACACCACTGGAAGCAGAAAACTACCTTGACAAAGAGCTCAAAAGTCAAGTAAATGACTGAGGAAATGAGCAAAAACTGGAAAAAGAGTCAGGCTATAGAATCTTACTTTGGTGACAAGGAAGACCAAAATATATAATCAGAAGAAGATAACAAAGTCAAAACTCCTACATTTAAAGCCTCCAAGAAGAATATGAACTGGTCTTAGGCCATGGAAGACCTTCAAAAAGGATTTTGAAAATCATGTAAGAGAAATAAAGCAAAATTTGGGAGGAGAAATGAGAGTGATGCAAGAAAATCATGAAAAATGAGTCAACTTATTGCTAAAGGGGATCCAAAAATGCCAAAGAAAATAATACCTTAAAAAATAGACTAACTCAAATGGCAAAAGAGAACCAAAAAGCCAAGGAGGAGAAGAATGCCTTGAAAAGCAGAACTGGCCAGATGGAAAAGGAGGTCCAAAAGCTCACTGAAGAAAATAATTCCTTAAAGATTAGAATGAAGCAGGTGGAAGCTAATGACTTTATGAAAAATCAAAAAATTATAAAACAAAACCAAAGGAATGAAAAAAATAGCTCACAATGTGAAATATCTTATTGAAAAACAACTAACCTGGAAAATAGTTCCAGGAGAGACAACTTAAAAATTATGGGACTACCTGAAAGCCATGATCACAAAAAGAGCCTAGACATCATCTTTCAAGAAATTATCATGGAAAACTGCCCTGATATTCTAGAACCAGAGGGTAAACTAGATATTGAAAGAATCCACCAATCACCTCCTGATTCCATAAAGGAAACTCCTAGGAATATTGTAGCCAAATTTCAGAGTTCCTCAGTCAAGGACAAAATATTGCAAGCAGCCAGAAAGAAACAATTTGAGTATTGTGGAAACACAATCAGGATAACATAAGATCTAGCAACTTCTACACTGAGGGATGAGAGGGCTTGGAATATGATATTCCAGAAGTCAAAGTAACTAGGATTAAAGCCAAGAATCACCTAACTGGTAAAACTGAGAATTTTTCTGTAATGTCAATTAAAAGAGGATATTTTGCTGTTTTTGTTTTAGTGTAATCAAGAAGTATAATGCCTCCATTTGAATGTGGCTGAGGAGGATCTTTCCCACCCATTGTCAGGCCTGGGAAAATTTGTTAGAAGTTCCTAGCATTTTGACTTTTTTTTAATGAGTTCCTGGTTCTCAGGGAATGTGATGCCCTCTGGCCCTAAAAGGTGTAAAAAACTCTGAGAGTGAAGTTTTACTCTGAGGCTTAATTTCAATAAGAAGGTTTGAGTGCCAGAGGAGGACTCTGGGAAGTTGCTAAAGAGTCCTCTGGCTTTGAGAACCCAGATATCGTGCTTCTCTCTCTGGTACCTGTGTGTTGAATTATCATCAGACAGAGGAAGCCATGTCTGTTGATTACTTTGGGGTTCCAGGTGTTGACTCCTCTGAACTCAATGAATGATATATGTGCTTGACTAAAGGACTGATACAAGTGCTTGATTAAAATGATTATTAACTCCTCAAAAGTTGCCTTTCCTTTTATGAATACAGATCTAAGAATCTATGATAGCAGGTCTCCCTGTGTATGTTGGGGTGCTTACTGTTACATGATCATTCAATGAAATAGAGAACTTTCAAGCATTCTTGATGAAAATTCAGAGCTGAATAGAAAATTTGACTTTCAAACATAAGAATCAAGAGAAGCATGAAAAGGTAAACAGAAAAGAGAAATCATGAGGGATTTACTAGAGTTGAACTGTTTACATTCCTATGTGGAAAGATGATATTTGTAATTCTTGAAACTTTCCTCAGGATTAGGGTAGTTGTAAGGATTATATACATATATTCACACATACATACATACACATATACATATAGACATAGGGCATGAGACAAGTTAAATATGAAGGGATGATATCTTTAAAAATAAAATTAAGGGGTGAGAGAAATACATTGGGAGGAGAAATGGAGAAGTAGAATGGGATAAATTATGTCTCACATAAAAGAGGCAAGAAAAAGCTTTTTCAATGGAGGGGAAGAGTTAGGAGGTGACAGGGAAAGAGTGAACCTTACTCTCTTTGGATTTGGCTTAAGGAAGGAATAACATGCACATTCAATATGGTATAAAATTATATTTTCCATAAGAGTAGTATGGCACACTTCACCAAATTCTTTGCTAAAAATCTACCTGGAATATAACTAAAGCTTTTTCATGATCTACTAGTTTAGTAAGGTTTTCAGAAAAAGAAATGAGTTTTGTTTAGCATCTCCTACACCTCTACTTTTCCCTTCTTCCAAATAAAGATTATGAAGAGCTTTGAATGTCAAACAGAACATTTTTCATTTGATCCTAGAGGGGATAGGGAGTCATATAAGTTCTTTGTGAGTAGGGACTGTTTCATACTTCATATTTTTGCTTGCTGTTTTAGTGAAAGAGAATGTAATTCATCTGGACAAAGTATCTGAATGAGCCTCTGAGTTCTTTCATACTATTTCTTTATAATTTTGATCTCAACTTCTTTTCATCATTTTTGTTCTGTCATTTCCAGTGTCAAGGTTATTCTCCTTGGTAGAAAAAAGAGGAAAATAAGTATAGAACTTGCCTTCTCTCAGTTCTCAATTATCACCCTAGTAAGCAGTACTATTCCTTCTTTGATCTTCTTTCTCTCAACATATCTTTAGAAATCCCAAACACTACCCTTCTTGATGTCCTTAGCTTTCCTTGCCAGCCTCAGTTCATTCTGAATTTTATTACTTCTTATAGTATTTTTATCATGTCACATTCTTACATTCATCCTTTATTACTTTTCCTCCCTTCCATTATATATATGTATATATATACACATATAAACACACACATATATATACACACATGCATACACATATACATACATATATACACATATGTCTATACACACATTTGTATATACATATGTATATATGTATATTTGTTGACTGATAATTCCTCTCTTCAGACAATTATTTTTTCTTTTCTTTGTGTCTTCAGAAGGTGACCAATGGATTCTTTCAATTCTACTTTACTGTCTCTGGTCCTAACATATAATTTTTTGAAATATGATGTCTAGGCTCTTTTCCCCCATGACTTTCAGATAGTCCAGTGATTTTTAAGTTGTTTCTCTTTGATATAACTTCTAGTTCAGTTGTTTTTCAAATGAAATATTTCATATTTTCTTTTATCTTAAAAAGTCTTTTGATTTTTATTGCTTTGGTTTCTCAGTATTTCATAGATTCTTTAGTTTCATTTGACTAATTCTAATCTTTAGGAATTATTTTCTTCAATAGGGTTTTGTATCTTTTTTTCCACTTTGGCCAACTAATTTTTAAGAAGTTATTTTTTCAGTATTTTTGTACCTTTTTTTCTTCCCATCTTGTTAGCCCTATTTTCATGATTATCTTGCATAGTTCTCATTTATTTTCCCAATTTATTCCGTACTACTATTATTTGATTTTTAAAATATTGTTTTTTTCTCTTTTTATCACTTTACTTAATTCTTCTAGGAATTCAAGTTGGTCTTGTGTCCAATCTACATCTTTCTTTGAAGCTTTACTTGTGGAGGTTTTCAAGATATTGCTTTCTGTGTTTGTGTCTTAAGCTTTAATGTCACCATGGTAGATTTTTCTGGACAGTTTCTTTTTTGGTTTGTTCATTTTTTCCAGCCCACTTCTTGGTTTTAGATTTTGTGTTACTGTTGGGGGGATACTTGAGCTCCTTCTAACTTTGACCAACTCATGAGGACCAGTTGTTAAATTTTCTATGGGACCATTTACATCTTAGAATTCCACAAATGCTATAGATTTTGGCTTAATTTATTATTTTGTTGATTTCTACTCTTAAGAAAGTGATGGAGAAAATGTTGACAATATAGATTAAATATAAAAATATGTTAAACACATGTTTTTGTGGCAGTCGTTTAACATTTACTAGAACACCTCTAAACAAATGTGAAGCTCATGAAGATAGAAATAATAGAGGATTGTAGGGCTTTATCCTAAGACCCATGGTTCCAAATCCAGACATAAGAGTTAGAGGAAAAAAATTATGGAAGCCACAGATATCAACAGCCTCACCAAAAGAAATTTACCAGGTAGTAAGAGCAGGAACTCGTGAAATATTTGTAATGTTAATTATGAGAGTTAAAGATCTTCCCTACCCATTAATAGGCCTGCCCATTAAGGAAAGTTTGATTAGGGGAGATTTGTTTTGTAGGAAGGCATACTCCTTTGTTAATTTCTAATGAGGCACTGCTTCTCAAGAGTTCTGATGCCCTCTGGCTCGGAAAAGTGTGTATACACTCTGAGGTGAAGTTTTGTTTGGGGACTTACCCATTGGAAGTGTTTGTTTGACCAGATGAGACTCTGGGTAGCCACTAAGAAACTCCTTGGCTTTGAAAACCCAGATGTTCGTGCTTCTCTCTCTGGCAACTATGTATTTATGGTCAGACAGATGGATCTGCCTGTTGATCTGTGATGTATGTATTGCTTGTGGTCAGACAGTTGGAAGCCATCTGTTGGTTTTTATTTCTCTGTATCTTCTCTAAAATTCAGGGTACTGACTTTTCCCCCAGAAATAAGGGAATGATATATAATCTTGATTAAAGTAGTTTGTTGACCCCTCAAAAGTTGTTTTCCTTTTAGAAAAGCAGATCTAAGAATATTTACAGCAGTCTTTCCTGTCTATATCAGGGTCCTTGTTGTTACAATATCTAATGATGAGACCTCTGAGAAAAGGGGCGCTCAGGAAAGGAGACAGAACTAAAAGAAAATTAAATGTAGTTGCCTATAAATGGAATTTAGGACCAGGATTGAGTATATCAATATAAGCTTGAAATATTCTCCCTTATTTTATTATTGTGTCCCTGCTTTATATATTTTCCTAGATCGTGTAGCAATACATAGTACACCAATATTGATAATAGCCACCAATCTATAACTTATTAAGCACATCTTAAAGTTTCCTGGGACTTTAAATTAATGAAATCATTTACATTAAATAATTCACCCATGGTCACATAGCTAGTACAGTTTCAGTCAGGAATTGAAAACCATGTATCCACTATATTATACTAGTTTTAAGAGTCTAAGAGGAAAATATAAACAAATACAAAGAATACAAGATGGAAAAAGGGTCGAATATCTCCAGGAAATGGCAATAGATATTCTCCAATACCTGAAGCCAGGTGGATAGAAGCCCAGTTAAAAATAAACGAACAAAAAACAGGTGACAGCAGCAAGAAAAGGAAACCATTAGGAGGCACTGGTAAGCCAGGTCTTAGGCTCACAGAAATGAGCCACATCCTATGGGATTGCCTCATGTCACCATGCAGCCACAATATATTCAGCCACATTTGAAAAGCTAAACTGTTTCCAGATTCAAATGAATCTTGATAACATTCAGGATTACCTGCATAAAGATGATTTGCCATCACTGTGCACTGATTGTAAGAGAAACAAACTTGGGATGATTTCAGTAAAGGATGTACCTGATGTGCCAGGAACATTATTATCCCAGATTTAGCCAGCTGCCAGCTAATTACCTTAACCACAGGTTCTAAAATAAACACAGATGCAAAAAACTAATTACCATGGAAAAGCAAAAGGCTGGAGTCAATTGTAGATGGCAGTTCCACTCCTCATTTGAAGACGGAAGGTCACAAAAATGGGGTGCATCTAGTAGTGGGCAAACAACATGGTGAGGGGCCTGGAAATTTATGCCAAATGATTGAAGTAAATAGGAATGTGTAGTCCAAAACTAGAAGATTGATGGGAGTGGGTGGGCATCCTAAATGATTTCTGATATTGGAATGTGAAAAAAATGCTTAGACTCATTCTATGTACTTCTAAGGGAAAGAACTAGAATTAAAGAGATTTGAAGGGAGGAGAAGGAAGGAATTCCTTGGAGGTGAATTATATTTCAATGTAAAGAAGAATGTTCCAGCAATTGAACCAATTCAAAAGTGAGATGGATTGTTGTGTTTGTCCTTCGTTGCCAAAGAAGACCATATTATCAGAGAAATGATGACATGGCTTGCACTTGACTTTGTTTTGAGTGAGGAAGGGCTGTGCAAGCCTTACTTCTCCTCCAGAGTCATCTGAATCCACTGACCAGATATTCTTCAGGATGACTGGAAATGGCCCAGGATGCAATGGGAGACCTTGGCCTCTTTAGGCCAAAGTCTATTCAGATACTCCCTTAGGGTGAGTCAACCCTCATTCAGTGAATAGGCCTGTTTAAGAAGTAATCAGAGGATGATCCTTTTAATGAGGCAAAGAAAAATATCTACATCAGTCTGGAGGGAAACAGCAACAGTTACTATTCATAATCACTCTTAAGCCAGGAGGGTCCAGAAAACAGTCCTTAAGTAGAGCTTGGTCAGGGGCCTAGGGCTGTCCAATCTATGGGTTTTCCAGGGCAGTAGGTTTAAGGTTTTTGGGAAAGGGAAGGTAAGGGAACAGAAGGGAAGGAAAGGGAAAGTCTTGTGCAGTAAGTAGTGAGCTCTCATTTTCTGAAAGTACTCAGGAAGCCTGATGCTTCACTGAAAGGAGTTCTGCAGATGGGAATTCTGAATTTTGTGGAAGTATCAGGCTAGAAGAGCTTGAAGAGTTAGCAGGTAAGCCCAGGTCTTTTGACTCTACAGTTCAGTGCTCTTTGTATTGTACCTGAATGGGGGCAGCTAGTAGGTGATAGAGTTGGCTAAAGAGGAGAGAGAAGAGAGAACTATTTATAGATACAGCAGGGAGAGCATATAGACAGCACAAGTTGGAGAGAATCATTGCATTTTATATCATCTTTCATACTCACATAGCTTTATTAAATAAGGAAACACTGTGAAATAGCTGCGTGTGAAAACTTTTCACTTGAATCGGAAGGCAAAGCAATTTTTGGCTACATGATATTTTCACAAGTTTTCAGTCTACAGACTTTAACTTAGAAGGTGAAAAGAATGTCTAATGCTAGTGAATCTCATGTTAGTTTTAGCTCATTGGTATCTTCCAGTTATGTCCTACATATTTCAGAGGTATTTCTGTTGAATAATTAAGATTTCACATGCAAAATACAGGAACATTTTTTCCTGATCTAATAAAACATCAGGTATAATAGACATGCAGACTTCTCACTGTGGCATACTTCCTCTTATGGAATCTTAAAAGACCATCCTCACAAACTCCTCAAGGAACCATGGGTGTTTCTTCATTCATATTTATAATCAAAACTAGCCCTAAGTAAAATCATAAAAAAGAAAAGTTTCCCTTTGGTGTCCTCTCACCTCAGTCCATCAGTCATTACACATTTATTAAGCACCTACTATGTGCCAATCACTATGCTAAGCACTGGAGAGAGAAAAAAGATTAAAAGACAACCCCTGCCCTCAAGGATCTCCCAGTCTAATAATGCCTTTTCTTCCCTCCCTCCCCTTCCCATTTTCTTCATGATGTCTTTGGGTTTCCCAGGGCCATCTCTGCAGCATTTCATGTAGACTTTCCTTCCTCCAGCTGCTCATCCTCTGAACTTAAGGTTTCTAGAGGATTTTAGGATCAATTTTGGCAGGAGAGTGAAATGGCAGCCAAGGCAACCAACGCATTGAGACTGTGTTCATATCATTAGAATATTTCATCAACTCTACTTCCACAGCATTTCTTACAGCTGTCCTCTTTTCCTTATTCACATAATTACTTCCTCACATCAAGCTTTAATTAATTCTCCATTAGGTGTATCACAAGAATGTATTAATTGATCTCCCTTTTCCCACTCCCTTCACTTTCCAATCCATCCTTCTGCCAAAATAATCTTCCTAATGCAACTTTACTGAACAATTTTAGTCTCCTTATTGCCCTGTCATATCACAAACTCCTACATTCAGCAGCTCAATAAATATTGCTGTTCTCTATGTGTGTATCCATGTATGAAATACAGTGGAAGACATACAAGAAGAATATGACACTATCCCAAACTCACATTGAGGTTACAGTATTGGTTAGGAAAGAAGATTTAGAAGACCCTTAACCTCAGGGAAGTATATAATGAAATGTTAGACAATAGTCAAAGCATCCAGTATTGAAGCAGTGAAGAAAAGGGACAGATCAAAAGAGCTGGAATAGTGGGGAAGACTTCATGAGGAAGGGAAGGGCATGGAAAAATTGATAGAACAATACAGTGACTTATAGAAGGTTAACATAAAAGCATGGTAAAAAAGATTTTATTTTTTATGTAGGCACAGCATGGTGTATCCATGAATAAATAAAAAAATATTGAGTATGTTCTATGTTTGGAAAATTGGAGATAGGAATAGAAAAGAGAAAATAGTCCTTGTTTTTAAGGAGATCACTTCCTCATGGAAGAAACACCATATATAGGAAAGTTTAACTGAAAGTCAAATAGAAAAATCCCATCAATGGTCCTTAGAGTGCAGCAACAAAGCAGATGATAGTGCATCTTTTAAAATATGATTCCTTCTGATAAAATCACATCTACTTCTGATGCTGAACCATTTGGCAGTGCCAAGGACTTTGGTAGGAATTTTCTCTTCTGTCTCTTCATTTCGTAAACTGTGGTTTCCAAGGAGGCAGGGGAAATAGCACCTGCCAAAAGAGTTGCCAAGTGACGTTATAGTAATAACCAATTATTAATTGAGATGAAGATTTTCCGTTTTCTATTTTCTCATTCAGAAAACAGCCTCTTGTAGGTTATTCAGCCAACATTTGAAGGACATTACTCGTAGATGAGGTTGCCCAAATCCTCCTTTTTAATTCAGGTAGAACTCCACCCACATAGAAGACTTTACAAAGAGAATCTAATCTAGTTGGAATTCTTAATCCACCATCATTCATTGTTCAATAACTGGGTGAAGGATAGATCCTTTTGTCTAGATTACCAGAGGTGGGAGTAGCCTGGTTTGAGATGAGTCTTTCTGTCCATGAGTGCCTTGATCAGAATCACATACAGAGTGCCTCATTAGAATGGGCCTAACACTCATTATAATAGTCATTCTCTCATGAATTATTCACTGATCAGAGCTGATTTCCACATGTCAGGAACACTCACTCTTGCGAAGGTATATAAGTGCGAAGAAGCTTCCATGAGAGGTCTTTGGTTTATGAGAGAAAACCAACTAACTATCCTTTTATTAATTATTCACTAGCCATAATTAATAAAATGATGTCTCTTGAAATTCTTATATAACATAAATTTCCACAAAGTTTGTTGCTTATAGGATGATGATTGTTAGGGCTGGGTTAGGAACAGGACTGGTTTTCTGGAGTGTGCTATTACTTCAGGAGCTCTTGGGCTTACTTTCCCATTGATGTCAAAGGTTATCATTGGTACCACTGGTGATTAGGAGAGTTGTCCTATTCTTTACAGTGATTGCTCCCTTCAGTGATAATTGTGGGTCACAGAAGGGAAGCAAGGCTGGTGATGTGTGGGTCACTGCTATTCTCAGAGATCTTGAGTTCATGGTCTACGTCACTTTTTCCATTTGGGTTTCAAAGTGGTCAAGTTGGTGACACTGATTTAACTCTTTCGGCATATACTGCTTCCAGGCTCTCCTTCAGGGTGCCTTGCTATTTCAGGTAGTCTGGCCTGCTTTCCAAGTAGGTATTATCCTGGAAAAAGTGTTGATCTAACAGTTAGGAAGTCTGAGTTTTACCTGCAGTCCTGACTACTTCTGTGTCCTTGAGTAATTCACTAACTTTCCCTGGGCTAGGTATCCTTGCCTGCAAAACGGAGATAACGAGATCTATTTTCTTTAGTTTTCTTTCTTTCTTTTATTTATATTTACATCATAGGATTGTGGTAAAGAATGAAAAAAGAAAATATAAAATGAAACACTTTGTAAAAGTACAGCACATTAAACAAATATCAGGCTCTTCAAGGGAGGTCATGTGGCACAGCAGACTGAATTTGGGATCAGCTCAAATTCTGACTCAGCAAATCACTCCCTACTTCAGTGCCCTGGGGCCGGTCACTTTCAATTTTGGGTCCTCAGTTTCTTCATCTGTAAAATAAGGGGTTTGGATTAGATCACCCCTTAGATCCTTTCTAGTTCTCAATCTAAGTCATTCTCATTATGAGAAATAAAACAGAAAAGAGACAATTAAAAAGACAGTGAGGGTGACTTAGGAAAGGGAGATCATCCACTCACTTTGTTCTTACAGCAGTAATTTTCAATGTGTTTTTTTTTCCCCCCGAGTTAGGTTTTCTTTAGAAATGCCCATTGTGTTTAGATTTGGGTCTCATAAATGAAAAAAGGCATTAGGCATCACTAATAACAATAATAAAAATAGACATGTAACCCTGTGATTATATTTATATCTCTTTATAATATTTTCTTACGTATTTATTATTTTATAGTACATTACATATTGTATAGATTATATTTTATTATTAAAATATTATTAAAATAATTTTATTATTAAAACATATATATATATGATGTATGGGTATGTAAGTCTCTGTGTGTATACACACATTTATGCTTTGTGATTCTACCAAAATAACTTTGTTATTAATATACATTGTATATTCATAATTTCATGATGGTCAAAGCATAATAAAACTGGTTTTATTTTTATTTTTCCAAATTGGGAAGCTCTAGAAAAGAAAATGGCATTTTTGGTTTTCCACTAAAAAACAATTGTGAAGACTTACAATTCCCTAATGAATCTCTTGGATGAGTCTCGTAAGAATTGAAGCAAACATGGATCTTAATCAGAATCAGGGCTTAATTATATTATTTGGTATTCATGAGTTTTACAGTGGTATTATGGGGGATAACAAATTGTAATTCAAATGTTCAGGTTGAAATCAAGATGCAGCCTGTACATTTCATTGAGGAGTTTATCAAACAGACACTGAACTTTTTTCCGACCTGAAATTCCCCCAAAAGACAAAGACAAAAAAGAGTAGAAGTTCTACTTTTCACTATGTTGATATTTTATTAAATACCTAACCTTAGCCTCCTTCCAACTTTGAAATGCCTTGTTTAACACACACTACTCAAGTAACCATTTCCTAAAAAGAACAATTAAATAATTTTAAACTTAAATTTTCTAGCCCTTATCATAATTAAATCCTCCGGAATAATTAAAGAGGGAAAGGGAGTCAAATGACATGGACAAAATGGGAGTTATAGACTCTAGTCCTAGCCACCGTGTTAAGGCAAGTCATTTAACCTCATTGGGTTTCCATTTCCTCATCTATATAATGAAGGGATTTGACTGAATGATCTCTAAGGTCTCTTCCAGCTCTCATTAAATCCACAGGAAAGTTTATTATTAAGTTCTACTTATATGACTCTAGTCAATGTTAGCCATGTAAACATATATTAAAGGAGCTCGCATGCTACGTTGATTTGATAAGTTATTTAAGAAGAGTGCAGGAGAGATTAGTAAAAGTAGAACTTGAAGTAAAAGAGACATTTGTGGTCCTTGATCTTTTAATTAGTATTCTTGAAACATTTCTGAGAGGATAAACCTCAAAGTGTCCGGTCTCTCATTCATGCACAGGGGATTTGTTCACATAATTCCTATTAGGCAGGCAAATCCTCTGTGCATCTGAGATAGGACTGTCTCCCAAATATCATCTTATTAGCTAGTGTGTGCCTTGGTAGTCACTCACCTAATTCTTGTAGGAAAATATTTTCATTGCACCTAGAATTTATATGCCATCTTTAAATTATTTTGTTTAGGCGATGCCCAATCTTAGAGTGCAGATTGTTAAAATGTGAATTTGAACTAACAGAAAAAAAATATCTCAGTGATACTACTGAGGCCCATCTTGTATAAAAAAGGGAGCTAGTTGAGAACCCATGGGATTATGAGCTTTTCTCAACATGGAAAGATTCAAGTAAATGGAGAGGCAGAAGGGAGCATTTCAGGTAAATTCTTAAGAAGGATCTGCTTTGGTGAGAGTGAGGGGAGGGGAGTGCCTTGGTCTCAGCCTTCCTCTCACCTTGGTCAGAAGAGGACCTTATTAGGGATTTGGGAATTCCCACCCTTCCCATTTACCTCCTAGTAATATCCTTGAAGCAGTTTATACAAGTAGGTTCATTGAGAACCAAGGACAGACTGAGATGAGGAAAGTGGATGCAATGTCCTAAAAAGTAACCATCAGAAACATCCGTAATATCCAAATAAAACATCCATGTTCAGAATTCTGGCAAAAAGACTTCCACGAGGTGGAGGTGTCCTTTGCCACATGTCCTTTCTAAACTTGAGTCTACTTCCTCCTGGATCTTGTATGTATCTGTTGGAGACTTTTGGAGGGATGTTTTGTACCAACAATGCTCAATCTACCACAGTAACTTTCTTAAAGTTAATTAAACCTGTCTAAGTGACATCAATTGATAATCATGGTGGGAAGCATACTGCTCTGGGCTTGGCACCATAAAGACATTTCTCTCTCCTCTCCTAAACCCTCAGGGCTACCCCTAGACTCTGAGGGAACCAGAAATAGCTGAGCTCTGGGCAGCCCACCTGCCAGTGCAACAAAGAGTTGGGGCAATTTCTCCAGAGTCTATATGGACTGCAGTTGGATTTAATTAGATTGGGGTTTTTGTAACTGAGCAGTTTGCTCCGGTAACACATTTCTGCATGCTGTGTTCTTTTGCAGTTCTGATGGAGTTACTTTTATTTACAGTGTTTCAGAAAATCCAAGACTGTCCAATCACATTGGCTTACTTAATCTAAAATCATTTAATCTAAGAACATTTAATACTGGGACCAGGACCACAACTTTGTTTTATAGCTTCCAGGCATTGTAAATTTCAGCTCATTTTAAGCCCTAACCTGATCTGCTAATGTTATTTGAAATATTACGTACACTAGTTCATTGCTGCTTGGAAGAGTTAATTTCCCTGACGATCTGCCTCTGCAGGTTCCATTTTCACACCGGCACAAGAGTAAGTTAAAAAGCTTCGTGGCTGGCATCGCTAATGCGGATGCATGTGTAAAAGAAGGAGCACAAGCTCCTCCTGCCTCTCACTGTGTCAGTGGTGGCCGTATAAAATGCATAGTCATCTATTTTAATAGTCTTAATAAATACATTTTTAAACGACACGAGTATCTTCCCTGTCCAGATTTGGAAACCCAGAATGCTCCAGCAAGTCTAAGAGACATCAAAGGCCTAAAAGAAGTTCATTGCTTGCAACAGGTACAGATCTAAGGAAAGGGAGAATTTGGTGCTGCTGAATATGAGATCAAACACTCTTGCTTTTTCTCTCACCCTTTGGGGTCGGATACCTGATAAATAATTCACAGACTGCAGTACAAAGTCGTTTGCATACTGACAAGATTAAAAAGAATGCTTTGTCTGGGTTAAATATACAATCTGAAACCTTCCTTTAAAATGTCAAGAAGGTAATTAATTTAAGATGGTTTGCAGAGTGGTATCCTGACCTGTCAAGAGAAATTTCATTACTTGAGGGTGAAGGGGATGTTGCATTTATCTTTTCCCAGTTTCTCCTCTCCTCAGCCTATTTTTCTTTTAATACCTCATCAGCTTCCATGGGTTTAATTATCATCCCTCTGAAGATCATCGCCCAGAAAAATAATATCTAGCCCTAATCTTTCTTCTGAGTTCCACTCCTGAGTCAAGGCCCCTTCTCAGACATTGACTGACTGTATGACTTTGGGGAAGTCACTTAACCTCTCCCTTACTTCAGATACTCATCTGTTAAATGAAAAGATTGGATTAAATGGTGTCTGAGGTCCCTTCCTGCTCTAAACCTGTGATTTTACGATCTCAGACTACACATTAGACATTTCAAATTGGATATCCTGGAGACCCTTTAAACTTAACATGTCCAAAAGCAGAACTCATTTTTCTTTAACTCTCAGTTTACTTACTCCTCTTTCAAAATTCTCTATTTCTGTTGAAAGGGCAATGGAAGTGGTGCAGGGATAGGACACTGGGCTTGGAGTCAGAAAGAATCATCTTCGTGAGTTCAAATACAGCCTCAGATAATTACTAGCTATGTAGCTCTGGGCAAATTGCTTAATCCTGCTTGCCTCAGTTTCTTCATTTGTAAAATGAGTTAGAGAAGGAAATGGTAAGATGGCAAACTACTTCAGTATTCTTGCCAAGAAAACCCTGATGGGGTCATGAAAAGTCAGACATGATTGAGCAATAACAAATTTCTGTTGAAAGCACCTCCTTTATGCTTGACTTCTCATATTTATGTCCCCCGTGTTCATTAAGTTGCCAAATCTTGTAATTTCTACTAACGCATCTCTCATATTCATTTTTACTCTCTACTCAACACAGTCACCAGCTTAGTTCCCTCTCTCATCAGCTCTTGCCTGGACTCTTGCCATAGTCAAATATCCAAATATTGCCTATTTGACCTTTCTGCCTTCTCTCTCTTTCCCGTTTTCTATATAGCTATCAAAAAACAGAGTAGGCACTTAATAATGAATTATTAATGAATTGAGTCTCTTTTTTTCTTTCTCTCTTCCCCCCTCTTTCCTTTCCCTCCTCTTCCTCTTCTCTGTTTCTCTCTGTCTCTTTCTCTCTGTCCCTGGTTTGGTCTTCATCTCTCTCTGTCTCTATCTTTCCTTCCTTCCCTCCTTCTCCATCCTTCCACTCCTACACCTTCCTTTTCCTCTCTGTCTTTGTCTTTCTCTGTCTCTTCTTCCTTCCCTCCTCTCTCTGCATTTCTTTTCCTCTTCCTCTCTTTTTCACATTCTGTCTCTTTCTCCTCCTCCTCCAGCCCTTTCTTTTTTCTTTCTTTCCCTCTTCCTTTTTCCTCTTCTGCTTCCCTTTATAGCCTTGTTCCCCCGAGCCTTTTTATTTTAAGTGAAAATTAGCACAAGAATATTTCCTATTGAATTTTATGAAGATTGCCAAACTGCCTGTAAATTATCATTGAATGGGGAATGGAGGACAAGTCGGACCTTTTGACTCGAACAGAAGATGAGCATTTTCCACAAAGTGCAGTCTCTCCTGCCTAAGCATTCAGACAAACTTGTTGAGTAACAGCGGGAAATGAATAAATTCAACAGCGTGAAGAGCGTCCCGTCTCACATGGACTGAGTCATGGGCACTCTTATGAATGAATGCTTAAGTGCATGACAGTTGGTGGGGTTTTCGCATCTACTCTTCAAGATAAGTTACTGGAGTCAAATTTTATTAGCAGTGGTGTCCGCTCAGCTGCACCCTGCAGGCACAAGAGAGAGATTACACAATGCCACACCACTGAGAAGACTGATCTTAAATCTGTGTGACACCCAACTGGTATCTCCTTGTACCGGTAACAAAACCAGTGTAGAAAGAAACTAGAAACTAGAAACATGCTAAGATTCCTTCTCCTTCCCCTCCTCCCTCCCTCAGAATTTTAATTTTAATTTTCTGAATTCTGAACTTGATAAACATCAAAAAGAGCTAGCATTTATGTAGTGATGTAAGGTTTGCAAATGTTTATTTAAAAAATAAACTAAAACCAACACTTTACAGTTGTGAAAACTGAGACAGACAGAGGTTAAATGACTTATGGTAAAACAGTTAGTAAATATCTGACATTGATTTGAATTCAAGTCTTCCTGACTTTAGGTCCAATGTTCCATTTTAATTTCCTCTAACAAAAACAAAAATTTCAATAAATAAAGCCATAAAAGAGGATCATATATGGAACAGCATATGGCCATTATATATAACTAATTAAGAACATGCAAACATACAAATACACACATATGTGTATATGAACACACATGCGTATATGTACATATATACATGTGTATATATGTATGTATGTATATAATTCACACCATTTCCCAAGCTATTCTGGTAGTCTTTCTTGTTTCCAGCTTCTTTTTATAGCCTTCTGTGAATTTTAAAAATGGCTAATTGATATGCTTTTATTTCTTTTTTTTTGGTGCCATTGTGGCTTCACTCCCCCATCAAAAAAAAACCCTTATCCTTGTAATGAATAAGCATTGCCAAGTAAAATATATCTGTATGTTGGCCAAGTCTAGAAACATGCGTCTCATTTTGCACATCTAGTCCATCATCTTTTTGTCAAAAGAAGGGAAATATGCCTCATCCCAGGTCTTTTGGATTTGTGATTTGTCATCAAATTTCTCAGAGTTCTTAGGTCTTTAAATTTGTATTTCTTTATATTGTTGTAGTTGCATAGATTTTTTTCCTTATTCTGCTCACTTTAATGCATCAATTCATTCAAATCTTTCCAGGTTGCTTCAAGGAACTTATAATCTAATGGGGAGACAACAAATAATTAAATAGGCAAACATAAGATATAGATAGGTACAGGTAATCATAGATATTCAGAGTAGATAGAAGTGATCCTTAGAGGAGACATCTATGGGGAACCAAAAGCATTTGCTACAGAAGGTAGAAGCTGGGCAAAGTTATGAAGGAAGAAAAAGATAGAGCATGATAAGCCTAGGGGAGGGATAGTACACAGAGACAGGTAATGGAGTCTTACGTTCAAAGAATAGGAAGTAGGTCAGTCTGGCTTGATCCTTGCATGTGAACATTGTGTAAGAGCACGGGGATTTTAGGAAGGTGGATAGGTTGTGAAGAGATATAAATGTTTAACCCTTAGACACTTATTAGCTGTGTGATTCTGGTAAATCATTTAATCTTATTTCCTCATCTGTAAAATGAATTGGAGAAGGACATGACAAACCTTTCTAGTGTTTTTGCCAAAAAAATCCCAAACGGTTCACAAAGAGTTGGACACTAATGAAATGACTCAAGGACAATCCAGTAATCCAGATGAGGACCTTAATTACAATGGTAGCCATATTCATTCATATTCTGAATGTAGAAATACCATTTGGCAATCTGTAGGGTAAATGATAGGGAGAAGTCATAGATCATACCAGGTTGCAAATCTGAGTGACTAGGCAGATTTTGGTGCCCTCATCAGTAATAGGGAAATTGGAAGGAGGGGAAGTGGGAGTGAGTAGAAGGGAGAAAACGAAGGTACTCAGTGTGAGAGCACGATTTTGAAGTCTGAAGGTCAGTTTCAGAACTAAATGGATAGGAGTGAAAGATGATATATCTCCCCCATCCCCCCATAAAATGGAGGCTGTGGGAGAAACTTGCCAATGAGAGCAGCAAACTGGCTTTAACATTTCAGATTGAGAAGCCTACCAATACTGGATGGTCCAGGAGGAAGAAGCCCAGAGGGCTGAGGTCATTTCTGGGATAAAACAGTATGGTTTTGAAGTCCTAAATTCTGGATGAGAACTTGGAGGTGAATGCTGGCTGGTCTTCCAGTCTTCATTTCCTTTTAATTTCACTTCCAAATTATGATGTAGTTATTAAACACATCTATCTGGATGACCTGATAGCACTTAAAAGCCAGTATGTCCATAACTGAGCTCATCTTCTCTTCCCCCAATCGATTTATAAAGAATTTAGCATAGTGCCTAGCTAGTAGCTGCTTAAGAAATACTCATTCCCTCTCCCTTCCCCAACTTCTCTATTTCTGTTGAGGTTGATGCAGTCGTCCTTGTCATCAAGCTTTATAACTGCTGGGTCATCTTTATCTGTAAGCTTATTATGAGTCAACAGTATGATGTGTCACCTCAAAATATCTAATGTTATTTTGAGCTCCATTAATAGAGTTGTAGCTTTCAGGAATAAGGAAATTGTCATTCTTCTTTACTCTACTCCAGTCAAGTCACATCTCAAGTACTGTATTCATTTCTGGGCACTGCAATCTAATAAGAATATTGCTAAATTACTGAGCATCTGTAGGAAGTTATCAGGATGAATCCTCTTCATATGAAGACTGATTGAAGGAATCTGTCATGTTTCACTTGGAGAATGGAAGACTCAAGAGAACATAATAGTCATCTTCAATTATTTGTGCAAGATAGATTAGACTTGTTCTATTTGACCCCAGAAGCACTGGTGTGAAATTGAAAATTTAAGATTAATGTTAGGAAAAACTTCTTAATAATTAGAGATACCTCAGAATAGAATGGGTTGCCTAGGGTCTTGGACCTTGGGTGTGGCCTTTTGACTGAGTCAAAGTTTTACAGAACAAATCCTTTTATTAAGGGAATTTATTCTGTGAAGTTTGGATTCACCACACTTGAGGACCTAGAGGGCCACATGTGGCCTTGAGGATGTAGGTTCCCCATCCCTGCTTTGGGAGGTAGCAGTTTCCCCTAGCTGGAGCTCTTCAAGCAGAGGATAGATGACCACTTGTCACTGTCCTACAGTAAAAATTTCTTTCCATTATGGATTGGACTCAATGCCTAAAGTCCCTTTTTACTCTAAAACTACATAGTTACAGTTTGGATGGTTCTTCATTCCTCCCACCCAACTGCTGCTATTTTGGCAATTTTTGTTGCACATTTCCTTCCTTCTCATTTATAAATACCTTAATTTAGGCTTTCATTTCATTCATTGCTTATATACTCTTGGAATAACTTCCTAAATTTTCTCCCTTGCCTCTATCCCCTTTCCTTTCCAATATTGTATGATAACCAAAATGTCTTTCCTGGGTACATCACTACCCTGCTCAAAAATCTATAGTGGTTCTCCTTTGCCTATAGAATAAAATACATATTTTTTTTATCTGCCATTAAAAACCATCAGTAAGCAGGCTCACAAATACCGTTTTCAGCCTTATTTCATTCTGCTCCACTTAATGAACTCCATCTTTCAACCAATTTGGGGTACTATACATTTTCCAATCCTGTCCCTCCTTCCACCTTGTAATTCTGTAGACTGTTTCCCATGCCTGGACTATACTCTCTCCACATCTCCCCATCTGTTCAAGTCCCTTTCTTTATTCAAGACTCTGTTTATGTACTATCTCCTCCATTAATCTTTATTTACTCTTGGCTGAAATTAATCTCTCATTTCTTGCAGCAATCTATCTAGATCAGTTATTTACCTTTATCATAGTTTTAGCTTCACCAAATTTATTTTGGATCTATTTTATTCTTTCCCCCCTTTATATTGGCAGCTCCTTAAGTGAAGGATCTGTATTATCTTTTCATTCCTTAGTGACTAATGCATCATTTGTACATATTTGGCACATAATGCCAGCTTAATGAATTTAATAAAAGCGTGTTGGATTTGTCATTGGTTCTATTTGATTTCAGAGGAGAACAAAAACAAACAAAAAAGGGTTTTTTGCTGATCTTTCTTGCAATTTTTAACTACATATGAGTAAGAATAAGATCAAGGAATGGCCAGGTCTACTGCTTAGGGGCATAGGAGTGATAACATCGAATGATAGGGAGATGACAGAATGACTCAGCTATTATTTTGTTTCATTAAATAAAATTTTATTCTTTATATTTATTCTGTCAAATAGAATGATTATTTGATTAGGATGATAGAGCAAAAATTGTTAATAGGGAATTTCAATCTAAAATAAGTTAACAAATGGTAAGACAGGATAGAGGTATCATACGTGAGTTCAAATGACCAGCCCTGGACAATTTAAAATCCAGGCTACAGGAAGAATTTTGGATATAATTACTAAGCCACTCTCAATGATCTTTGAAAAATATGTACAAATATACGAGGTGCTACAGAAAGATGGGAGGAAGATGGGTAAATGTCATCGAGATATTTTTTTAAGAGAAAGAAAGGCTATTCAGTCAGTCAATGAACAAGACAATTCCTGCATTCCAGGGATTGTGATAGATTTGGAGTATAGAAAGACAGAAAAATCCCAATGACAGCTGTTTCCCTAGAAGTTTATAGTTTATTGGGATAAATTTTCACACATACAAACAATTACAAAATGTGAACAAAGTAAACATGAAGAAAATTCTGGGAGAGGTAGAATTTCTTGCAATTGGGTACGAGGTAAGGACTTATTTTGAAGGTCCTAAGGAAAGTTAAGAAATCTCTGGAGCAGAGTTGTTGGAGAGCATTCCAGGCATGGAGCAACTTATATAAAGACATGAAGATGGAAGATGAAACACATAGATGGACAATATCAAGTAGCTTAATTTGCCTGGATCGTAGGATGTAAGCAGGAAATAATTTATAATAAATTAATAAAAGCAGATTGCCTGCCCCAAGTGTCTTCTCCAATCCATCCTCCATTCAGTCACTAAAGTGATTTTCCTGAAATTCAAGTCCAATCATGTCATCCTCTACTCGACAAATTTCAGTGGCTTCCTATTGGCTTCAGGATAAAATTTTAAAAACTGCTTTTATATAGCCCTTTATACCTGACCCACTTCTACTTGTTTAGGCTTCTTGCAATTTACTCCCAGACACCTACTCTTCAGTCTAGTAACACTGGTCTTCTTCTGGCTTCCACTAACAAGACCCTCCCTCTTTCAGTTCTGGCCATTTTCTCTGTCTAATCCTCCACGCCAAGAGCATTCTTCGTCTTCTCTGACTATTGACCTCCCTGGTTTCCTCTAAGTCTCTACAGGAAGCCTTCCCCCAACCATTCCAGTGCCTTCCCTCTGTTAATTATTTTCCAAGTATCCTATAGATTGCTTTGTATATGCTTATTTGCGTATAGTCTCCCCCATTAGATTTTAAGCTCCTAGATAGAAGGAACTGTCCTTTGCTTCTTTTTGTACCTTCAGGGCTTGGCATAGTGCCTGGTATGTAGCAGGCATTTAATAAGTATTGATAGAATTGATAGAGTTTTTATTTTATCAAGGGGGTAAAAGGGATCCTCTGGAGATTTCTGAGCAGACCATGGTTTTTAGGAAGATCATTTTAGCAGCTGCCTGGAGCATGGAGAGTCTGGTGGTAGCTAGACCAAATGGAAGGCTCTTGCAGTGGTTCAAATGATACGTGATGAAGAGTTGAACTAGGGTGGCATCTCTCTGAATGGAGAAAAGGAGATGAATGTAGGAGATGTGAAATACAATTGACTAGACTTAGTGACTTTTTGGAACAGATGAAGGAAAATTGATTTTTGAGGCAGAGAGGTGGTGCAGTGGGTAGCGTGCCAGCCCTCTGTACACTCAATGAGCTTTTCCCTTGCAAGAAACAATTTTCAAAAACATTTCAGCAAACTCATTCCGGTACTTTGTCTCTGATAGCACATTTAACATTCCATCAGAGTTCTGTTTCTGAACTAGCTCTCTACTCAATCTTCCAGGAACTTTTTTTTAAAGCCCTGCCCAATGTCCCCAGGCTCTTGGTTTCTTTTTTCACTCTTTTATCCTTCTCATTTCTTCCCTGAACAGATCATCCTTGAGGCTTAGTTTTAAGTAAATGGAGGTAGGGGAAGAGGATTGGTCCTAAATCCATTTTAAATCCACTTTCTCCCAGTAGTAGAAGCTCTCCTCTCTCCCCTCCCTTAAATTGTCCTTACCCTCCCTTCTTTAGATGTTGTGTTTGTCTTTTGCTCTAATAGGATAATGACATCAGGAAAGTGACACCTTCACATGCAAGTGAATTGGATTTAAGTGAGGGAGGGCTGTGCAATGCTACCAGCCTCACTTTCTCCTCTGGAGACCTCTTAGGTGGATAGGGATTCTTCATCTTGAGTCACTCCTAAAGTAGGAGATGGAATTAGCCAAAATATGATACATAAGCCTGTGAGGCTTGTGTATATTGAGATAAGGGATGAGGATGCTGAAGAAAAGTTCTAAGAATTTAAGTTCCCAGATGTAATTTCATAGATTTTAAAATCTTGTGTGAAGTTTGTGTTAATGTGGATCCTTTTTAGTGTCTGTATGTCTAGTAATTAAGGTATGAGGATCCAAATAGTTTGCAGAAACCTATGGTGCTAACATCAGTAAAATTGTCTTACATACAGTAATACCATTCTGGACTGCATCCACAGTGAGCCTTCCAGACAGAAAGGAAAGAGGAAATAAGAAAGGAGAGATTCAGTAAGAGGGCAAGAGTCCTAGCTACCAAATCAGTGCCTCTCTTGGACCACAGAGGGGGGAATAGTAACAGAGGGGGAAAATCTATGCTTCCTTTGGAACTGGAAGGTAAGAGAGTGGAAGTAGAAATAGAAGTTCTACAGAAGAGAAGAGATGGGGGAGGGGGAGAGAGAGAGAGAGAGAGAGAGAGAGAGAGAGAGAGAGAGAGAGAGAGAGAGAGAGAGAGAGACTACCTTCTTTCTTCTTCAGTAGCCAGTGGAGTAACTTTCTCAGGTCTTGTCAATGTCCTTTTTAAAATGGTTGCCTTCTCTTACAGTTACATTACTGAAGATATACATCTTCCATAAAGACACTCTTCTAGACATAGATTGTCTGTAAAATTTGAACTGCTCAGACCTTACCTCCCTGTTACCATTTGTCTCTTCATTCTTTCTCATTTTAAAGGCAGCTAGATGGCATAGTGGATAATACACTAATCTTCAAGTCAGAAAGACCTGGATACAGAAAGATACAAGAAAGATACCTGTCCGGCCTCAGACATTTCCATGTGATCTTGGACATATCACTTAACATCCCTCAGGCTCAGTGTCCTGACATGTAAAGTGAGGATAATAACAGTGTGTACCTCAAAAGGCTGCTTTAACTATCAATTGAGCTCATATTTGTAAAGCACGTTGCAAATCCTCAAGCATTATAGAAATGATCACTCTTTTAATTCCCTTTCTTGCAAAATGAGAAAGTATCACTAGCTTTATTGAGTTGAAAAACTTATGATCATCATAGAAAAATAAACACAAGACAAATAAGAGGTTAGCCCACCAAGGATTTCAAGTACTGTACTCTCTTTAGCATCTTGACCGATTTCTTAAGCTTTGGAATTTATTTAGATAGTCTCCATCCAAGGACATTAAAGAGTGCTGGTGAGTTAGTATTGGAGCTATTGTGTTTTTTTCCTCCCAATCAATACTAATCGATACCCTAGTACTGATGTGGAATTGTCCTGTTAGTGGTGATATCTTTTTTAAATTTGAGACTCTGTGTAATAATAGTGGAAACAGTGTTGAACTTAGAGTGAAGAAATTCTGCAGTTCAAAATCCATCTCCAACATTTACTAGCTCTCTGTAAGCTCATCTATGAAATGGAAATAATAGGACCTAGTTGTGATACTCATTTCACTGAGTTTTGGTGAAGGTCGACTAAGTATAAAGCATTTTCTAAAATCACGCTAATATATAAATGTCGACTAATTATTATTTAATTACTCTCCAAACATTGTTAGCTTTGTACATGCAAATAACAACCTGGCATCAATTAATAAGCATTTATTAAGATCCTCCCATTACTATGAATAATAGCAAGAATTTATATAGTGCCTTAGGGTTTGCAAAACATTTTGAGAATATAGTCTTATTTGAGTGGGTTGTCACACAACCCTGAGAGGTAGGTACTTTTGTCATCCCCTTTTTACAGATGAGGAAACTGAAGCAGACAGAGGTGAATCTACTTGTCCAGGGTTGCACAGCTACTAAGTGTCTAAGGCAGGATCTCAATGCCAGTGTTTCTGACTCCAGGCCCACTATACCAATAGCTGCCTGGCACTGGCCAGGCACTATTATTGTTGCTGAAGATACAAAGGTGAAAATGAAAAGCACGTCCTGCTTTAAAGGAATTGACATTCTACTGGGGAAGACCACATGTAGAAAAATAAGTGTATGTAAAACATGTACAAGAGGAACGAAAAGTACCTTCAGGGCCAAGTCATGAGCTGGAAAAATCAGGAAAGGTCTCATAAACTTTGTTTTGATGGCAACTAAGAGATACTCAGAGGCAGAGGTGAGGAGGGAATGCGTGCTAACTCAGCAGGTAACCTATGTAAGCACACAGTGACCAAATATTAAAATTCAAGTGAGAAGAACAGCAGGGAGATCTGCTTGGTAGGAACATAGAATCTACAAGGGGAGGGAGGTGTAAGGTATAATAAAGTTAGAAGGCTGGAGCCAGGTTGTGAAATGCTTTTAATGCCAAAGGGATGAATTTGTATTTTATCCTGGGGTCAACAAGGAGAATTCCTTCAAATGCCCTCTTCTTTAGGAGATCTTCTCTAGTTCCCCAAGTAGCTGGTGTCTTCTCTGTTAAGATCACTTTCCATCTACTTTGAAGAGCTCAAGTCCATGAAGTGATATGGTCAGATTTGTACTTTAGTAATATTACTTTGGCAGTCATGTGGAAAACGTGTCAGGGGAGAGGAGGAAGGAAGACCAGTTAGAAGGTCATTAAAATAGTACAAGCAAATGGTGATGCAGACCTGAAATAGGGTTGAGGCTTTGGGAGTGAAGAAAAGAGAATAGATGCATCTGCAAGAAAAAACAGTCAAGGATATCAAGGGAATCGGTGGGAAAAAATGTGAAGAAATGCAGCCTAGGAGTACCAGATTTCAAACTATGTTATGAAGTAGTAATCATGAAAACAATTTGGTAGATATATATTCAAACTTCTGGAACAAGGTACATTCTATGTTGTTCAGTCACTTCAGACTTTCCATGATGCTCCTTTTTGGGGGTTTTCTTGGCAAAGATGCTACAGTGGCTTGCCATTTCCTTTTCCAGATCATTTTCCAGATGAGGAAACTGAGGCAGATATGGTTAAGTGACTTGCCCAGCATCACACACGTGGTATGTGTCTGAGGCCCGATTTGAACTCAAGAAGATGAGTCTTTCTGAATTCAAACCTAGTGCTCTGTCCACTGTGCCATCTGGTTGCCCTATGTCTGGTACATAGTAGGCACTATATAAATGCTTATTCCCTTCTCCTTTCCCATCCTCCCCCCACCAAAAAAACTCCCTTATTTGTTGATTTTAATTAGAGAGCAATTACTCCCTGGGAGGATTTTGGATAGCCATCTATACCATGGAAGTAGTATTGAGAAGTGGGAGGGGCAATGTTTTATTAAGTGGGGAAGTACTTCAAAAGAATGGGGAAATATGTTAAAATAGTGGACTGTGCCACCAGGTAGGGGTTAGATAGTTCTCACCTCTGGAGAGCTTTAAGAAAAGAACTGATATCTATTTGTACTATATGGTTGTCTAATCACAGAATTTCAGCACTGGATGGGACCTCAGAAGCCAGTCCCTCCACCCTATACTTGCAAAAGAATTCTGTCAAAACCATACCCAAGGAGTCCTTGTCATTCTACCTTTGCTTGAAAACAGATGAAGGAGACCCAACTGGTTTCATATTGGAGGGCTACTTCCCATTTCACTTTGGGATAACTGTAATAATTACAAGATAAAACAAGCTTCTTTTCCACTTTAACTTAGTGTTCCTTTGTTGCCTCAGGCAGCAACTAGGCACAATAGATAAAACTCCATGGAATTCATAAAAGATATCTCCTCTTTATGTGAAAAAAAAAAGCTAAAAACTCTGCCTATAGACTGTTCACTGTTTTTGATAAGTTATGAATTTAAGGTAAGACGCTTTGGACAGTTTAAGCTATTTGAAAGTGTCTGCAGTTAGAGTCAGATCAGATGATTCCTTGGAATTTTTTTTCAGAATCACAAAATTTTCAGAATTTTTGTCAGAATTAGTTCCTCAATGGCCATCAATCGGACCTGTTCCTGGAAAAAAAAGTCCTCTCCATAATGTGTCTATTAAGTGGTTGTTCAGCATTTACTTGAAACTGTTTAGTTCTATGATTTCACTGGTTTGAGAACTCTTGCTTAAGAAGTTACTTCTCATAATACAAATCAGTAACTCTTCTGCAACTGGTTTTCTTAGAGAAGTATCTAAAACCCAAGAAATTCAATGATTTGCCCAGTATAACCATGTAAAAACAAAGGCACTATCTGTCAGATGCCAGAGTTAAAATGAGGTTACCCTACCTTTGAGGCTGCCACTCTAGCCACACCAATCAACATTCCTTCTAAACATTAAGGCAATAACTTGACATTTCATTGAAGCTTATATGTATTTGTAAGAGGGAGTTGGTACATGCGCAGACCACCTAAAATGGAGACACCTACAAGGAAGAGAGATGCCAAGGGATCTTTTTCTAAGAGAAAAGTCATGTATGCGCAGTCTGTTTTAGTTGCTATGTGGTTGAAGGGACCAACTATCGACTGATTGTGTAGTCAAAACTGCCTGCAGTCTTTAATTTTCTGAGACTCAATCTTTCTTTCCTCTGGGATGCAAGGATAAAGGATGCATTTGCTCACAGAAAGAGTACCACGTGTTAAGGTAAGGATCAAAGAGCTTAGAATCACTGTCTTAGGCCATAAGGCCCAGAGAAACAGGCTTGGGGTTTTGGTCCTATTTCATTTTTACTTCTCAGTTCTAGGTACAGGGAATGCAACCCTGACCCTAGGAGCTTGAGCCTTAGGTCCATGGATCTTAGGAAGCCAGGCCAGATATTGCAATCAGACCACATGGGAGCCTAAGAAATCAAAGTCTCAAGATGCAAGACCATGTGGACTTTGGAATTAGAACTTGGGAGGAACAAATGCTATAGAAAAAAGAACTACTTTCCCTTCCCTGCTCAGAGATATAAGGGTGATTAGTCTCCAAGATCTTGAAAGGAAATGTTTTTAAATTGGTTATTATACCTTTGGCATAAATATTCCTTTGTAAAAGGTAATCTGATAATGATGGGGTACAAACTCTGGGAACCTTCTTGAATCTTTCCACCTCATCTAGTTTTTCATACCCAAATCTGTTGCCCTTAATCTAGCCTGGCCCTCCATTGTCTGTTGCTTCCAGATTGCCTCCAGCTGTTTCCCACCCTTAATTACATCACTAGTTACCCCAATCCCATCAAGATCCTCTTTAGACTCCTCCTCCCAGATTACTAGAACACCCCCCGGATAACTCCCACGGTCTTTTTGCATATAAATTCTATCTCACCTGCATGAAGGTGCTCAGATTCATTCGAGGTCTGATTCTGTCTAGCTGAGATTCTATCTGGCCTGCTTGTCAATACAAGCATCACAAATGATTAGACTTCTTAAGAGTCAACCCAATAGGGTAAATCTTTAATAAATTTTGTTTTACTTTGACTGAAAGGAAGCTTGAGTCAAATTCATTTGACAGGACCTGGAATGTCAGTATTTTGGGGTCCCAAGCATCCCAAACCTCAACATTATGGTTCCCTGACCTCAACAATATTATGTGGTTAGATGGACCTGAGTTTAGATCTCTTGTAAATTATTTATTTTTAACATTCATTTTTAAAAATTTTGAGTTCCAAATTCTCTCCCTTCCCTCCTTCCCCCATCCACTGAGAAGGTAAGCAATGCGATATCAGTTATACATGTGAAGTCATGCAAAACATGTTTCCATATTATTCATGTTGCAAAAACAAAATAAAAACAAAATCAGGAAAAATAAAGTGTGCAGGAAGTATGCTTCGGTTTGCACTGAGAGTTCATCAGTTCTCTCTGGAAGTGGATAGTATTTTTCATTATGGGTTCCTTGGAATTGTCTTGGATTAGATCTTTAAAATTAAGGGAACCAAATTACTGGGGTGGCTTGAGCCAATGGCAAAGATGAGAAGTCCTTGGAATACCAGAGAACCTTGGTGGAACAGTGAAATATAACATCTGGCTTTCAGGCAACGGGGGCCAGTGAATCCCTGGTATAAACTCATTTAATAAATTCTTTCAATCTTCCATAGAATTAGCCTATTACTCATCTGATTGATAAAACTAGAGCAGTGGTATCAAACTCAGACAGACCCAGATCCCTGCAGACCACACATTGACTTAGAAAACTACAAATTACCATAATGTTTTATTGTAATTTTACTTATTTTTGTTTTATTTCCAATTGTATTTTAATCTGGTTTCCCTTTACTTCACCCCCACCCCCAACATAGAAGTTTTGCTGCCTGCATGCAGCCCATGATACTTTTATACTTATGATCTGGAGGAAGAAAGTGTCATGGCTTTTAAACAGTGCCCAAATATTACCAACCAAATACAGTTAAACATCTGCTAAATACTTAACTGTATGGGCAGCTAGGTGGCATGGAGATAGAGTATGAATCCTGGAATCAATAGAACCTGAGTTAAAATGTGATCTTAGACATGTACTTTCTGTGTGACCCTGGGCAAGTCACAACCCTGTTTGCCTTAGTTTCCTCATCTGTAAAATAAACTGTAGAAAGAAATGACAAATCACTCCAGCATCATTGCCAACAAAATCTCAAACGAGGTCACAGAGAGTTGGATATAACTGAAATGACTCAACAATAACATCTATATATGCAAAGCACTAACCTTGATAAAAGTGATACAAGAACAAAAAATAATGGAAAATGGCCTCTGCCCTCAAGATTTTACATTCTTCTGGATACTAGTTTTAAAAAATTATTCATCATTTAATTAAAATTTGGGTCCAGTAAGAAATTATTAATTCAAACCAGCTCTTGCATGTATGTTATGTAGAATAAGACTTTCATTTGGAAAGGTCGTATGGGACAGTAGAATGAATGGGCTCAACGTCCGAATCTCTGGGTTTCATTTCTGGTTCCATCATGTACTAGCTGTAAGACCTTGAACAAGTCACTTTATTGAGCTTCAGTTTCCTCATCTCTAAAATAAAAGGGTTGAACAAGATGATCACTAAGGTCCCTTGAAGCTCTAACAGCCCATATTTTGCTGTGATACTTTGTGAAACATTTGTAATCTGTGTGATGGACCATGGAAAAAATGCTCAGAATTGTCAGAAATTTCTGTCAATTTCTGGAAAGGTGAAAAAGTCCAATATTGTTTCTGTGATTAGAGTGCAGAGTCTCAAAATGGCATCAGCAGCACCTCCAGTTCTCTATGCTTTTGTGAGGCCAGATCCAGGAAGAAAGTCAGCTCTGCCAGCCAATTTCATGGTATTTTTCTCGGCGTGGGCTGCATTTTCATAGTGGTGATATCAAAAACCTTGACCTTTCTTTCATTTTTTTTAATCCTTTGATTTGAAAGATTGGAAACATTTTTAGAGATATTTCCAAATGCCTTGACAAATACATTCCAAAAATATTCAGGAAGGATTTGACACACACTGTATGAGCATAAAAAGCAGAGGAGAAGGTTATTTGGAAATAGCTGTCCTCTATGTAATTGTATCTCATTAGGAAAGAAAGCACTTGTGTACTTAAAATTACATACCCAAGGGTAATGTGTGCCTTCTAGAGCGGTGCGAATATTTTGATTTCAAAATCTCCTCTGGAGTGTGTTGGGGGCCATGAGGAAGGTTTTGTGTCTGCAATGCTTTTCATTTTCCTGTCTTTTTTTTATATAATCTGTAAAACTAAAATATATAATGTTAAAGCTATTAAATGACTTTAAAGACATTTACCTAGTACTTCATTTTCCTTTTAATTAAAATTTTAAAAGATCCATCTATTTGGTTTTATTGATTAATTTTCAGCTTAGCATTTCAAAAAGGGAGTGATCATATGCAGATATTCCATTTTTCTGACTAGTTGTGCTTAAGATACAAACAGAGAGAGGACTGGAAAAATATGCTCAGTTACAACCAACCAATGTATTTTGATAGCTCAAAGATGGAACTACGTAATGGACAGGAACTAGAAACTTTAAAATGCTGCTGCTGGCTGAACCCTTTTGGATAACTTTTGTATGCCCCCTGGCTCTATGTCCTTTTTTAATTTTATTATTCTGCCCTTAGAAAGGGCAATTTTTTCTTTGTTTACTCATTGACCACTTCCTTTTCAACTCTGAAATTTGACTACTGTCCCTGCTACCTGACCAAATCTGCTCTCTTCAAAGTTGTTAATGGTCTTTCCAACAAATCCTCTTTGGCATCTGTAGCATTTGATATAATTAACCATTCTATTCTTACCTGATCCTCTCCTTTCTTGGCTTCTTTAGCCCCACACCTCCATGTTTTGCCAACCTCTTTGCTCTTTTTTTTTTCATCTTTCGTAAGTGCCTATCTTCCCAAGTTGTCACCTGGGATTGCCTTCCAAAGTTCTCGCTGTCTCTGGTCCTCAATCCTTTTTTCTTCTTCTTCATGCATGCCTGAGATTTCAGTGATTACTCTCAAATGAGTATCTTCACCATATCTTTTTCTAAACCCTAGTCCAACATTTTGAATTAATTGCTGGATATATTCACATAGATTTCCTTGCAACAGTTCCTATTTAATATATTAAAAAATTAAACTCCCCTACTTGATGTCTTCTAGTTTTTCAATTTCTGTCACCACAGCGCTACTAGGTTTATAAAGTGGGAGTCCTCTTTGACTCTTAGAATCATAGGCTTAGAGCTGGAAGTGACCCTGAAGGCCATCTGGCTCACTCTCTAATTTTGCATATGAGGAAAAAAGAGACTTATGGAGGTTAAGTGATTCTTCCAATTTTGCACAGGTAAGACATTTCAGAGGTAAGATTGAATCAATATCCTTTGATTTTAGAATGAGTGCTTTTACCACTGTACCACACTGCCCTCAAAATTAGTTGCCATATCATGCCACTTTTATTTCCTAGTATTTTTTCTGTCTGTCCCCTCTTTTTCTTCCCACTACAACCTCTTTCCTGCAGCTTTTCATCTTGTTTGGGCTTTTGAAATAATTTATAAACTAGTCTTTCCTTCGCTCTACCCTTGGTAATTTAACTTTTAAATTTGAGCCAGGGTAATCCTAATAATTATGATTATGTGACTTTCTACTAAAAAATATTCAATGACTCCACATTGTCAAAAGTTCAGAATCATCAGCAATCTTTCAGGAATATAGTTTTTTTTAAAGATTAATTTAGTCTGATAGTAACAAATTCGTCTCTGTCCCTTCTGAACTTCCTTCTGCTCTCTTCTGCATATTTTCCATGTTGTATCAACACTGTTTTCTTTCTTCTTTTAACATCATTATCACTATTGACCAATTCTACCCTCCCATTCCCTACTCCCCTTGTAAAAGAAATCCTTTTTAACAATAAATATATGTTATTTTAAGTCTCTTTTGCTTGGTCAGTTAATCTGGGTATTTCATATTTTTAAAGTATTAATTCATTTCTTTTAAATTTTGGTCCTGTTAGGATATACTTGATCAAAATTATTTTCTAATCATTTCGTTAACTTCTTTATCTTTTATGAATTTTTCTTCTTTATTTTTGGTTGTGGTAAAAATGGTCCTCATTCCTTTTCTTAAAAAAAGTCCATCCTTTTCTTAAAAAAAAGAATTAGCTAAAAATTGTTTATTTTTGGTTTTTTATACAGCAGCTGGGTTTATTCATCAGTATTGTTTTGGGGCTTTCAATTTTGTTTTTAACATACAATTTCTATTATTTTTGTTGAATAATTTTTACAACTTATTGCTTTTGTGGGGTTTTTTTTAGTTAGATGCCAAATTCATTGATCTATCTTCTTTTATTCATGAAAGTGCTTACAAGTAGACATTTTTCTCTGACTGCTTTGACTTCATGCTAAAAGTTTTAATTGTTGGCTTATTTCTGCCATTTTCTTTGAGGAAAAACTACTTATTGTTTTTATGATTTGTTCTTTGACCCAGAAAATATTTAGTACTATTATCACTCACAATTTAACTTTGAATTCTTTCTTTAAATGCATTGTAGTAAGAAAAGAAATGTGTTTAATAATTCTTTCTTTTTTGTGCTTTTTAACTCATTGTGTTAGGGACAATTTTTTATTAAAGTGCTATGCAAAACTAAGAAATTTATATACTCCCTCTTATTTCTACTTTGCAGTCACCAGAGATCAAATATCTAATGTTGTTAATTTTCCATTCAGTCATTACCTTTTTAAAATTTTTTTTATCATTTTGCTTGATTTGTCTAGGTCTGAGAGAGACATATTGATATTTCCAATTAATTCAGTTTTGTGTCTCTCTCTTTGTAGCTTGATCAGTTTTTCCCCTTTAAGTATTTAGATACTATGTACTATGTTCAGATATTATTTCATTATAATGAAGTCTAATGTGATTTCCCTGCTAATCTCTTTCAAGCAAGTTTACTTTTAGTGTTTCATGATTTAATATGATGACTCTCATATGAGTTTTTTCTGATTTGCCTGAGGCATAATAAATTCTGTTCCTTTCCCTCAGAACCTGAGTGTTCAAATACAATTATTTAATTAAAAATATAGTTTTAGGTAAAAATAGCCCACAATGATATAAAGCCGGTCCCTAGGAGGCTCCCTTTGTTAGCTTTTGAATTTTATTTTATTTATTAAAAATATGAACAAGGGTGCTTACCCAGATTGCCAAAGGTAAAGAATTCCTGCAGTCTTATCTTTATCTCCTTGATCTGATAAAGTGGCTGCTAATATTGGAAATCACCCTGATTTCAGACCTACTAGCACACCCCCAGAAGTGGATTTCCTGAATGTTTCCCCATCTCTGTCTCCCTGGACAGACTTTTACTAGGAGCTGTCTTTCTTCCCCTCTATAGCTCTAATAAGTTATCAAAATAAAGCTAAATTAAGGCCTTCTCAAGGTTCCTGAGATATGCATACACTGCCTGGGGTAGGGATGATTCTGTCTCTTTGTGCAGAAACCTTTTGGGAGTTGACTTTGTCCCCAACAATTTGGAAGATCAGGGCTGAGACTGTGTTTGTGAAAGAACAAGCAAGATGACTTCAGGCTCCTGATGCCCACAGACCTCTCTCTACCTTCTTGGATTCTATGGGGAAGCTTATTGGTATTCTTCTTTAATTTTATTGATCATTGATTTATCTTGTCCCTATTTAAATAATTTCTGGGGATTTCCTTACAGGAGCTGAGTTGGACTGTAATTTTTTCCACTGTCATAACTTTACCAGAAGTTATTCTACCTCTTCTCTTCTCATTTCCCAACTCTTTACAATAAAGATTCCAAGCTTATTAGTAAAATGAAGCATCCCTTTTCAAAGTTACCAGTAATCTCTTAATCATCAAAACTCATGGCCTTAGTACTGGGCACTGTTGACCACCCTCTGCCCTTGGATACTCTCTTCTCTCCAAGTTTTTATAACACTATTCTCTTTTGGTACTTCTCTTACCCATTCATGCCTCTTTAGATTCATTTGCTTAATCTTCAGCCATGTTGTATCCACTAACTTTGGATGTTTCCAAAGTTTCAGTCCCAGTCTCTGTTTAATTTTTTTCCTCTATATTTTAACATGATAATTTTATTAGTTTTCATGGGCTCAATTGCCATTTCTATATAGATATCTTCTAGATTTGTATATCGAGACCTAATTCTTTTCTCAGCTCCCATTCCACATTACCATTTATTTTATTGTATGTTTTGAACTGGATGCTAGTAGTAGTAATGTTGGTTTTTTAAATTTATTTTTAGATTATGACATTCATTTCCACAAAATTTTGTGTTCCAATTTTTCTTCCCATCTCTCCCCACCCCTCACCCCATAATACCTTACATTTTGATTTCCCCTTCCCTCAGTTTGCCCTCCTTTCTATCACACCCCACCCCTCCCTTATCTCCATCTTTTCTCTTGCAAGATAGATTTCTATACCCCATTGCCTGTATTTCTTATTTCCTGGTTATAGGCAATAACGATTCTCAACATTCATTTCTAATACTTTGAATGCCAACTTCTCTCCCTTCTTCCCTCCCCACCCACCCCTACTGAGAAGGCAAGCAATTCAATACAGACTATATATGTGTCATTTTGCAAAAGATTTCCATAATAGTTATGTTGTGTAAGACTAACTATATTTCCCTCCATCATACCCTGTCCCCCCTTTATTCAGTGTTCTCATTTGACCTTGTCCCTTCCCAAAAGTGCTTACTTATAGTTACTCCCATCTCCTATTTGCCTTCCTTTCTATCATCCCCCTCATCCCATTTGTCCCTCTCCCCTACTTTCCTTTAGTGTAAGATAGATTTTCATACTAAGTATAGTGAGCATATTATTCCCTCCTTAAGCCATATGTGAAGAGAGTAAGCTTCACTTTTCCCCTCTCATCTCTTCCCTTTTCTCCTACATTGAAAAAGATTTTTCTTATCTCTTTTATGAGTGATAATTTGCCCCATTCCATGTCTCCCTTTCTTCTCCCAATATATTCCTCTCTCACCCTCTAATTTTTATTTTTTTATAGATATCATCCCTTTTGATTCAACTCAACCTGTGCTTTCTGTCTACACATATGTGTTTGTGTGTGTGTGTGTGTGTGTGTGTGTGTGTGTGTATAATCCACCCAAATACTGAGAAAAGTCTCAAGAGTTACAAATATTATCTTTCCAGGAATGTGAACAATTCAGTTTTAGAAAGTCCTTTATGATTTTTCTTTCCTGTTTGCCTTTTCATACTTCTCTTGATTCTTATATTTCGAAGCCAAATTTTCTATTCAGTTCCAGTCTTTTCATCAAGAATGCTTGAAAGTCCTCTCTATATTTGAATGATCATTTTTTTCCCTGAAGTATTATAGTTTTGCTGCATAGGTGATTGTTGGTTTTAATCCCAGTTCCTTTGACTTCTGAAATATCCTATTTCAAGCCCCTTGATTCCTTAATGTAGAAGCTGCCAGATCCTGTGTTATCCTGATTGTATTTCCACAATACTCAAATTTTTTCTTTCTAACTGCTTCCAAAAATTTCTCCTTGACCTGTGAACTCTGAAATTTGGCCACACTGTTCTTAGGAGCTTTTCTTTTCGGGTCTCTTTCAGAAAGGGATTGGTGGATTCTTTCAATATTTATTTTGCCCTCTGGTTCTAGACTATCAGGGCAGTGTTCCTTGATAATTTCATGAAAAATAATATTGAGGCTCTTTTTTTGATCATGGCTTTCAGGTAGTCCCATAATTTTTAAATTGTCTCTCCTGGATCTATTTTCCAGGTCAGTTGTTTTTCCAATGAGATATTTCACATTATCTTCTATTTTTTTTTCATTCTTTTGGTTTTGTTTTGTAATTTCTTGGTTTATCATAAAGTCATTAGCTTCCCTCAGCTCCACTCTCATTTTTAAAGAACTATTTTCTTCAGTGAGCTTTTGAACCTCCTTTTCCATTTGGCTAATTCTGCTTTTTAAAGTCTTCTTCTCCTCATTGGCTTTTTGGACCTCTTTTTCAAATTGAGTTAGCCTATTTTTAAAGGTGTTATTTTCTTCAGTATTTTTTAAGTCTCCTTTATCAAGCTGTTGACTAGCTTTTCAAGTTCTTCCATGGCCTGAGCCCATTGTATATTCATTTTGGAGGTACTGGATGCAGAAACCTTGACTTCCTCTGACAGTATGTATTGTTCTTCTTCATCTGAAAGGACCAGTTCACCAAGAAAGTAACCTTCTATGTTCTTATTTGTTCCCTTTTTTGGGCATTTTTCCAGCCAGTTACTGATTTCTGAATCCTTTGTCAAGAGGAGAGTCCTAATGGTCCTCCTTTCCCTAGGACCATGCTCAGGGCTGAGATTCAGATCAGCTGCTCAATTCCCTAGTGGCTTTAAGCTGAGCCACTCTCACAATGGAAGCTGTCTCCTTGCCACTCAGTCACTGCCATGCAGTACTGCTGACTCGCAGCTGCCACCCCCACTGCCTGGGGCCCATGCTGGGAGGGACCTTGCTCCTGTCTCGCCTAGTGGGGGAAGCCCTCTCACTGACCTTTGAAGATTTCTTTGGCTCTTGTGGGTCAAGGGGTCTGAGACCCTCCCTGCTGAGGATTCTGCCCCAGAGGCCTGTTCTGGTCCTGTTCCTTCTAGTGCCACATGGCCAGGGCTCGGCTCTGCTCCACTCAGCATCCTGTGGAGTAGACCTTCCCTGTTGGCCTTCCAGGTTACCTTTGACTGGAAATCTCTTTCACTCTGTAGTCCTGTGGCTTCTGCTGCTCTAAAATTTGTTGAGAGTCATTTTTACAGGTATATTATGGGCTGTGGGGGAAGAGCTATAGTATGTGCATCTTTCTACTCTACCATCTTGGCTCTGCCCCCAATAGTGCTGTTTTTAAGTCAATCAGTCATGTCCAACTCTTTGCCACCCCATGAACCACAGCATGCCAGGCCCTTTTTATCTTCCACTACTTCTTGCAGTCTGCCCAAGTTCAAGTTCACCATTTCCATGACACCATCTATCCATATTATCCTCTGCCACCCTATTTTCTTTTTGTCTTCAATCTTTTCCACCATCAGGGTCTTTTCCAATAAGTCTCATCTTCTAATTATGTGGCCAGAATATTCAAGCTTTAGCTTCAGTATTTGACCTTCTAGTGTGCATTTGACCTCCTTGCTGTCCAAGGGACTCTCAAAAATTTTCTCCAGCACCACAATTTGAAACATTAATTCTGTAATGCTTACCTTTCCTTAGTTTTCAACTCTCATAGCCTTAAATTGCTACTAGAAAAATCATAGTTTTGACAATATAGACCTTAGTTGGTAAGGTGATGTCTCTGCTTTTTAGTATGCTGCCCAGATTTGCCATGGCTTCCCTTCCATGGAACGTATTTTAATTTCCTGGTTATAGTCATCATGCAGTGATATTGGAGCCCAAGAATATAAAATCTGATTCTTCTTCCATTTCTTCTCCCTCTATTTGACAGGAAGAGATTGGATCAGTTGCCAAGACTTAATTTTGTTACTGTTGTTGTTTCTTCTCTTTTACCCTTATCAAGAGGCTTCTTAATTCCTTTTCACTTTCTGTCACCAGAGTGATATAGCATGCATATCTGATATCATTGATATTTCTTCCAGAAACTTACTTCTGGCTTTTGATTCATCCAACCTGGTTTTTCACATGATGTACTCTGCATAAAAGTTAAATAAATAAAGGGACAATATACAGCTTTGACATATACCTTTCTGAATCTAAACTAATCTGTTGTTCCAAGTTTTGTCCCAACTATTGCTTCTTGACCTACATACAGGTTTCTCAGGGGATAAGTAAGATGCTATGGTACTCCCATCTCTTTGAGGACTTGCCACAGTTTGTTATGATCCACACAAAGTCAATGAAGCAGAAGTACTAATTTTGTCTCTCGTTCCTCTACCTCTTCAAAAACCAACCTGCTTTTCTTGTAACCTTGGCCAGCATGAAAAAGGGGTTCAATTGTTTGGCAATTTGAACATTCCTTGGCATTACCCTTCTTTAGAAATATAACATAAACATAAAGATCTTTTTCTACCCATTCTAGCCATTTTGGTGGTATCCAAATTTACTGGCATATTAAATGCGACACTTTAACAGTGTCATCATTTTGGATTTTAAATAGCTTAGTTGGAATTCCATCATCTCCACTAGTCTTATTGTTAGCAATGCTTCCTAAGGAATGTGACTTCATTCTACAGGATGTCTGACTCTAGATGAGTAGCCACACCACCATGGTTATTAGTGATGTTAACTTTATTGAGTAATTCTTTTGTGTTATTCTTGCCATCTCTTCTTAATTTCATCTGCTTCTGTCGAATCCCTACCATTTTTCTCTTTTATCATGCCCATTTTTGCGTGAAACTTTCCCTTGATATCTCCATTTTTCTTGAAGACATGTCTTGTTTCTCCCATTCTATTGTTTTCTTCTATTTCTTTACATTGCTTATTTAAGTAAACCTTATCTCTCCTTACTATTTTCTGGAATTCTGCATTCATTTGAGTATATCTTTCCCTTTTTCTTTCCCTTTCTCCTTCCCTTTCCTTCTTTCCTCAGCTATTTGCAAAACCTCATCATACAACCATTTTGTGTTCTTATCCTCTTCTTCTTTGGAGTGGTTTTTTGTTGCTGCCTCCTATTCATTACGGAGAACCTTTGTCCATATTAGCAGTAATAACTATCAGTTATAGTCCTGCATGGCTCAGTGTATAGAGTATTGGACTTGGAGACTAAAAGATCTGAGTTTCAGTCTGGGCTTAGACACTTACTAGCTGTGTAACTTTGGGGAAGTCTCTTGACCCCCATTTGCCTCAGTTCCTCATCTGTAAAACGTGAAAACAGGATGAGAAAATCGCAAACCATTCTAATATCTTTGCTAAAAAAAGCCCATGAATAATGTCCACCGGAGTCACGTAGAGTAAGACGCAATTAAGCAACTGGACAACATGGTTTGCGATACAACAACTTTGTGAGGTAGGCATATAAATCCTGACATAATCTAAAATATGATTCACTATATTTCTTCCCCAAAAACAATTCCTCATCCAAACTTTTCTGTTTCTGTTGAGGGAATCATCATTCTCTCAGTCTTCCAAATTTGAAACATCTATGTCATCCTCTGCTTCTCATTTCTTCCATATCTTTACTTAAGTTCCTAATCTTGTCATTTCTTACCTCCACAACCTCTTTTACCTCCACAATCTCTTTTACCTCCATTTTCTCTTCTTTCTTCTATATACCCACCAGCTGAGTTCAAGCCCTTGTCACCACTTGCCTGGATTATTGCAAAAATCTTCTAATCAGTCTTCCTACCTCAAATCTCTTCTCACTTCAACTGATTTTCCGTATAGATGCCAGTGATTTTTCTAAAGCACATGATATCTGACTGTCATTTCCCCTACTTGATACATTCCAGTGGCTCCCGATTATCTATAAATTCAAATATCAATTCTTCAATTTGGCCTTTCACACCCTTGATCCAGACTAGCTTTGCAGGCTTACTAAACAGTTCTCACTTCTGTTCAATCAACAGTCATGTCATACTGACCTTCTTGCTGTTTCTCATACTTGATAATCCATCTCCCATCTCCATCTCTTTGCACAGGGTGTCCTCCATCTTCCAAATGCACTTCCTCCTCTCTATCACTTCTTGGAATACTGGCTGGGCCATGTTCAGTCATCCTGATGAATATCTTGTCACTGGATCCAGATGGCTCAGGAGAAGATAATGAGGTTGGTGATCTTGTACAGCCCTCCCTCACTCAAAACAAAGTCAAGTACAAGTCATGTCATCATTTCTCTGATGGCATGGTCTTCTTTGGCAATGAAGGACAGATACAACAATCCTTGAATACCCAGTCTCCTTTGACATCCAGATCAAGCATCATCTTTGGCATGAGACCTTTCTTGATAATCCCAGCTACTAGTGTCTTCCCCACCCAAGACTTCTGTTATCTGTTTTGTATATTTTCTACATAAATATTTATACATACAAACTACACATACACATACACACATATTTATATATGTATATGTATCCTATATGTATATAGGATACATATATATATATATATACATATAGGATGTCCTGAATGTCTTTTGGGATATCCTATATATTAAAATATATACATGTGTCATGAAAAACACATGCCTATATGTGTTTTTCTACATAAATATATAGTGATATGCATATCTACATATATAATATTGGTATATGTATGCATATGCATATATACATATATATGTGCACATATAAATGTATGCATATACACTCCTGGGTTTCTTAATTGGAATGTAAGCTCTAATATCCTGTAACCTCTAAGATACTTTTTGGTTCTATCATTGTACGATTCTTGATTAGGTTATTTCTGAATACATGACTATTTTTGGCATTGTAATGATGCCATGGGCATATTCTTCTGACCCTGTAATATTTAAAAGCTTATTCATCTTTTTAATTTCATCTTCATCTTGATAGTAGGAAAGACAATCCTAGTTAAACAACTGTAGATGAATAGATCATAGAAACAAACATAGATGTCTGTATATATGTATTGAAAATGTGTACATATATGGATACATGCATGATACATATTTATAATACATATATACATGCATAATCTGCTTGGTGAATCTGGTCAAAATGAGATAAAAGCCAAACCATCAGGATTCATCCCATGCCATGCTTCTCAGGAGCATCAGATACAGTAAGAAAAGCTATAAGGCTTGTACTTAAGTTAAATGGAGAGCATAATCTCTTTTAGCAGAGGGTCCTCCTAGGGGGCATTGCCAAGCCTGGTTTGAAGCATTCACAGGATAATCTTTACCCAGTGCTATGCATCGTATCTGGACATTATGATTTCATGCTAGTTTTATCCTATCCACTTTGAATTATTACCAATCTCCCCTGGTTTCTCTTGTGGATGAAGAGTTACTCTCCATGGTCTACAGATGGAAAATAACTGTAAGAGAGACAAAGAATGATGACAGGGTGTCTAAAAGAGAATAACTGAGTTTAGAAATGAGTTCCAACTGGAGGATGCTATATCAAAAATCAGACCCTTTGATCTCTTCCTTACACTACCTGTAGAGTCATTAACCTTCATCCTTATCATTGTATAGGTCTTTCCCATGTTATACCTTAGTACAAACCTGCTGGGACGCCCTCTTTTCTGAAAAACAACCATCATGACGATCTCAAACTAAGTCATTTATTCCTCTTCAAATATCAACTATAAATAACTGATATCCAAGACTTATAGGGAATTGACACAGACATATAAGTGGATAAATGGTTAAAAGATTTACATAGCTCTAAAAATAAATGTAAATGAAATATGGCCATGTGAAAACATGTCACAGATCACTAATAGTAAGAAAAATACAAATTAAAATGATGCTTAAGCTTTACTTTATTAAATGTAAGTGGATAAAGATGACAAAATATAGCAATAGTTAATATTGGAGGGGCTGTAGGAGGCCAGGAATGTGAATATACTGTGGATGAACTTCAAAGTGGTCCAGACATTCTGAATATCAATTTGACATTTTGCAAGAAATGTTTGGACTCAGCTGTCCAAACCCTTTAATCTAGCAATCCCATGACTGGGCATATAACCCAGCGAATCAAAGACAGAAGCGAAGGTCTGATGTATGCCAAAATATTCATATGACTTTGTGGTAGCAAAATTCCAGACATAAAGTGGTTACCCATTGATTAGGAAATGACTGAAAAAGCCATGGTACTTGAACCAAATGGAATGTTATAGTGCAATAAAAATGATCAGCATGAGGAATTAAAAGAAACTTAGAAATATTTATATGAATTGATGTGAGTGTGAAATAAGCAAGATAAAATAATAGACATGGAAACTTATAAATCTCAGTGAAAAGCTCACTAACAGAAAACCTAACTCTGAGTAGCTGAATAAAACCACTAAAAGTCCTAGAGAAATGGTAATGAAGCATCTCCTCCCACCTCATGTCAGAGATGTTGGGAATCATGAGAACAGTCTATTATATAAACTGTCAGATGTCAGATATGGTCACTGTTATTGGATGTTTTTCTTCCCCCACCCCCACCTTATCACAAGGGAGAATTAAAGCTGGAGGCGCCATTGATGCATGTTTAAAATTATTCCTTTCTCCCTTCTCCTCCTTTCTCTTTTTTCCCCTCCTTACGTTCTTGTTTTTTCCTGTCAATTTGTTTTTAATTATCATCATCATCATCATCATCATCATCATCACCATCATCATCATCATCAGAGATAGTTTATATAACTTTTACTATGTGCTAGGCACTGTGCAATTACCATCTAATTTGATCCTCATTTGATGCCCTGGAAAGTAGGATCTATTATTATCCCTAGATGAGGAAACTGAAGCAAACAGAGGTTAAGTAACTTTTGGGGGGGTGGGGTGTCACACGCTCTCTGAGGCTGCATGTGAACTCAGTTCTTTCTGACTTCAGGTGCCAGTGCTCTATCCACAGTGCTACCTAGCTATTCATTTTTTAAAACTTATTTTTTTAAATCTAAAATCCTCTTAACACTTCAAACCAAAATATTAGTTCCAGTAAAAAATAAAAAGTCAGCCATTATCAGCTCGACAGAGGCAAATGAGTCAGTGGGTTCTGCATTGGAAAATGTTAAGACTCTTCAACAACAGCTTTGGCCTCAGCTCCCAGACATCTTGGAAGTCATCTTGGAAGAATAAAGGAGCTTAGAAGGTAGCACTAGCTGCATATTCTGCAATGAATTTATACTATTGACCACTTCGTTAAATATCAGTTAGGCAGAAATGGCATAGTTTATTGGAAGGAGAAATAGACTTGGAGTTAAAATATTTAAGTTCAAGATCTGTGCATGAATTTTGGTTTGCCACTTTCTAGCTATGTGACTATTGGCAAGTCAATTTCACTCTCTAAATTTCAGTTTTCTCTTCTGTAAAATGGGAATTTTACCTCACAAGGTTGTTGTGATGAAAACACTTTGTAAAAGTTAAAGTAAAAGTGTCATGGAAACATGACTTATTATGTATAGAAAAGCAACCCAAGTTGTTGGCAGTAACTAAAGGTTATCTTGATTTCAAATCCAGGACTTGATTCTAATAGCCCTCTTCTATAGTCCTTTCCTAACAATGTTTCTGACACTCTAAGACTCTGACACCATGACTCAATGCCATGACAGTCCTCTTCTCCCACTGGTGAGTTTCTGCTGGGGTCCTTTAATTTGAGGATGGTTCCAGACCAGTCATACTTCATTCCCTTCCTGTCCATGACTTTGCCACCATAACTCACCTGCCTTTTTACTCTGGAATTTCACTTAGAACCTGAGACTTTCTTGTACCAGAATATCCCACTACCAAGTTGATCTCTTTCTCCTCTTGCTGAGTTCCTTCTGGGGACCCCTAATTTAGGAATGGACCTTTGCTGACCATACTCTGTTCCTTTCCAAGCTGTATTTCTGACTCTCTGGGCTTCACTACCATACTCCCATGTTTCTGCCACCTACCTCCAATACTTTAGCCTCCTTTTATGCATTGTCATCCCCCATTAGAATATAAACACCTTGAGGACAGGGACTGTCATCCTTTTTGCTTTTATTTATGCCCCCAACATTTAACACAGTGCCTCACACATAGTAATCATCTAATACTTTAAAATGTATGAAACACTTTCTTCATAGCAACCTTCTCAAGTAGGACATTCAGATATGATTATCTCCATTTTTCCACATGAAAGAATTAAGTTTCAGAGAGGTATGGAGTATATCTACCATCATCATAGCTAAGAAGTATCAGAGGCAGAATTCAAATTTCCCCCTTTTTTCCTTATATAACAATGCAGCCCAAAATTCCAGATCCAACAATTCCCCAAATTCTAAAGAATTCCAGAGTCAAAGAATGTCAAAAAGAGGAAAAAAATGGAAAATAAAAGAAAGGAACCAAAGACTATGATGGCAATCACAAAGCTATATCCCCCTACATTGTCAACAGCTACCTTTTCAGTGGGAGAGATAACAGTTCAGCAGATTCATATCATCTGTAATTTGTGTAAATTCAACCAAAATTTCAGACTGTTGCTTCAAGTCAAAATGAGCTCTAATTACCCATCTGATTTTCATATAATTTTCAATAAACCAGAGCTCCTACTGTAGCTGATCATCTGGCAAGTGGGAAAGGAAACCCTGAATTTTCTGAGCCCTTTGCAGTCCTCTTTGAAATCTGCTTCTGAAACGTTTAAGAAATCATTATCATTTTAACAAGATATCATCGAATTTGTGCAAAGAAAAAGTAGAGCTCCAAAATGGAAGAGGTGGGGGAGGTTATTTGGAAAACTTATGTACAAGAACCAAAAGACTTGCTATCGGTAGGGTAAGACAACATCACGTAAACTGCCCTTCTTGGTACTGTTCAATTCCTCACTCAATCAATAAAAAGAGTAAGCATTAGTTAAGGACTTCTTCCTCTGTGCCAGGCATGGTGTGAAGAGCTGGGGATACAAAGAAAGGCAAAAATAATGCCCTCAATGAGCTTACATTGAAATGCACCATTATGCACATGCAAGATACTTATGGGTATAATGGCAAGTAATCTCAGAGGGAAGGTCCTTGCTGGCAGCATAAGAAATAGTCTTTCAGCTATATGAAAGGGATTAGCCAACACTCAATAAATTCTATAGCCTCCCCACAGTACAACTATTTTCCAGAATAGTTTGCAATGGCTCAGCAAGGAATTCACCTGTTGAGGAAATCCAAGGAATATCTTCCCAACACAAACTCGGTGCAAAGCTTGTTGGCAGTTGAGGGCTATAAGGAGAGGAAATTGTGGCTTATTCCTCTAATGGCATTGCAGTACTAAATAGACTCATGTGTTTCCTTGCAAAGAAAGGACTATTTGCACTGGAAGACATGCTGCTGAAAGTTGCTGAATTCTGTATTTAGAGAATATTTTAGACGTTAAGGTCAAAGCAAATATTCGGCTTCCAGAGAAATGTTTGTCATTTTCCCATATAATTGTACTTGGCAACCAAGAACAGTATATTAGGGGAATGATGAATTTATTTATTAAATTTTTTAAAGGAATTCCTTTTTAGTTTAGTAAAGGGAAACATAACCTTCAAGGTTCTTATCTCTGGTATTAATTAGACGATAGTCTAGGATTTTCACCGTTGGAGCAATTGCTCTTAATGAGAAATTAACCATATTCTCCAGGAGACGATAGCATAACGTATAACATACACAGAGTTCAGGATTAGTGAGGAGAATGTGGTGGGGCTGGCTTAGGGTTGAATCAGCCCATAGGTGGCACTGTTGTACCATTAGACTGTAATCCTTCACGGTGTTCTCTCTGGATGGAAGAATGCAAAAAAATAAAAGCTGCAGCCTGTGTGTGCTTGCCTTCCAGACACCAATTTAACCAAGTTGGTGGTTCACGACTTGATTTCATAGTTGCAAAAATGAATCTTTCCTGAACTTAGCAAAATAAAAATCCAATTCTCCTTCCCTTACCCACTCTTTCCTCTGTCCCTTTCCCCCAAAAAAGCGTAGTGTGGGATTTTGTATGTATTTATCTATTTAAATACAGCTAGGTGCAGCTAGGTGCCACAGTGGATAGAGGGCCAGGCCCGGAGTGAGGAAGACTCATCTTCCTAAATGCAAATCTGGCCCCAAACACTTTTTAACTATGTGACCTTGGACAAGTCACTTAATCCCATTTGCCTCAGTTTCCTCATATAAAAAGAAGAAAGAGAAGAAAATGGTAAAACACTCTAGTATCTTTGTCAAGAAAACCCTAAATGGGGTCTTGAAGAGTCAGGCATGATTGAAATGACTGAACGATATCAATCTATGTATAGCTGTCTATTTTGAGTTGAGGTCAAATTTTAGCTTTCCCTCTCTGCGAACCCTATCAGGGCTGGACTGCCTGGTAGGAATTCTTGAAAAGAAAGAAATCTAAGCTTCCACAGTGTTCCAACTTCACAGAATGCTGGCACTCAAAGGGACTTCAGGGATCTTGCAAACCCATTCTCCTGGTTCATTGCTTTTGAAGAAATTTAAGAGTATAGAATCATAGATGTTGAATTGAATGGGGCCTCTGGGGCCACCTAACCCAACTATTTCATTTTACAGATGAGGAAACAGGGTGGGCTACCCAAACAACCACCAAAGAGATGGAAAGACTTAGCCAAGGTTAGAGAAGTTATAAAATGGCAGGGCATGCATGGGTTCAATCCAGGTCCTCTGATTTCTTGAACTCCCTACTTGTCTTCAAAGTAAGTTCTGACTTATTTGCCTGCCATTTAAAGGTCCCCTACCATCTGGTACCCTACTTAATGATCTTGATCCAAGTCCCTCAATTTTTCAGGTAGGGGAAAAAGGAAATTCAAAAAGATTGAGTGTTTTGCCTAAGCTCACACAGTAACTTAGTGGGGAAAAAATATCTAAATCTTCTGCCCTCCAGACTTGTATTCTTTCTATGTTGTCATACCTGCCTCTTTTAGTTCATAAATCCAGATACTCAAGTATCTTCTGTGTGGCACAATCAGAATCACAGGGTAAAGAAGCTGAGAGAACTGGGTGCCTTGGAGTAGGTAGAAGGGTAGAAGCAGAATTCACCCCTAGACCTTGGGATTCCAAGTTCAGTGGCCCCCTTTTCACTCTACCACGCTGCCTTGAACAGACAAATCTGTCCTTATCCCTTGGTACCCGGGCTTTCACCCCCATTTCTCTAATCACCAAATCCAAAGGTTTATGTTCAATTCTCATTGTTCCAGAACCCTTATTAGTATTTAACACTATTTCTCACGTATACAGTCTACACTTCTGATTTCCTTCTCCCACCCCACCTACTTTTTCCTTCACTGTCTCTACTGACAGCTTGCTCAGTTTCCAAGCCTTTAATGTAGCTATTCCCCTGGGTTTCATATTTGACTTTCTACTCTTCTCTGGATCTTTTCTTTCCCCTTAGGAAAACACCATTTACCCTTAAGTTTTCAATGACAACTTCTTTCTCTCTCTCTCTCTCTCTCTTCCCCCCTCTCTCTCCCTCTCACTCCCTCTCTCTCTCTTTCTCTCTCTTTCATTCCTTCTCCCTCTGTCTCTCTCTCCCGTGATTTTATTCCTTGCATTCATTCCAATGAATCACAACAGTGCAAACCAAGTATGTTTACTCTTTAAAAATGCATTGGTTTTTTGCTTTTACATAATTTTAATTTCTGAATATATACCTTCTTTCTCCTGTTGGATTCCCAGAGAATCATCCCTTATAACAAAAAAAAAAAGATAAAAAGAGAGGGAAAAAACAGTTTAGTAAAACTAACCACTGACATATCAACTTAGTCTGATAATATATGCAATGTTGTTACTCACAGTCTTCCATCTATCTGCCCAACTTCATGGAGTAGGGAATAAGGTTTATTTTCTCAACTTCTCTTTAGGGACAAACTTGGTTATTATAAATATATATGGTATTTGATTTCATCCCAAATCATCTATCTATCTATCTACCTATCTTTTATCATCAATCTCTCTATCATCTATCTTTCTATCCATCCATCTATCTCCACACACACACATCACTGACATCTTCTGAAATTCAGACCTTCAATTCCAACTGCCTCATGAGTACTTCAAACTCTACATGTGTGGAGAAAGCCTGCTACCATTCCCTTAAAAGTCGTCATTCTTTTGATTTAGTACTTTTGTCAGTGACATCATCATTCACCCTTATTTCTCATGTTCAAAAATTTGATATTATCTTTGATTTTCTTTCTTTCTCATCCTTAGAATCCAATTGATTGCTAAGGTTTCATCTCAATAAACATTTATTTAGTACATCCTTTAAGCAAAGCTTGAAATAAGATGCTATGAAGATAAAGAATGACTCTTATGGAGTTTCAACTCCATATCTTGAGCAACTGTCACCTCTGTATTCTTCCTTTCTCTAGATTTCTAGGTTAGGTTCTAACACTCACTTGTCTAGACTACCGGGATGACTTCCTAACAGACTGTCAAAGCTCCATTCTCCTTTCCCTCCACTCTACCCTTTATACTACCAACAGGCTAATCTTTGTTTTGCATAGATCTTATCTGATCATATTATTCTTTGGTATGAAAAAAACCTTCCTACCAAGTAAAGTTCCATCATTTTGTCTGGCATTCAAGGCCCTCAAGAAAGGGCCAAAGGCATCGGGGTGGCGCAGTGGATAGAGTGCTGGGCCTGAAGTAGTAAGATATCTTACTGAATTAAAATCTGACCTAAGACACTTATTAGCTGTGTGACCCTGGATGAGTCACTTGACCCTTTTTGTCTCAGTTTCCTTATCTGTAAAATGAGCCGGAGAAGGAAGTGGCAAACTACTCTGGTATCTTTGCTAAGAAAACTCCATATGAAGTCACAAAAACTCAGACATACCTGAAACAATTGAACAACAACACCTTTCCAAACAATTCATATTTATCCCTTCCATGCTCCAGCCAAACTGATCGACTCACTACCCTCTGAATTTGGTCTAAGCCTGCTTTCATCACTTGCCCCAAAGCCTTCAGCGTTTCTTCCCGATCTCTCTATCGTGACTGAATTTCTGCCAATTTTTCAAAGCCAAACTGAAAAGTCATCTTTTTCATAGAACCTACCTCTGAACAACAACCACCTTTCCCCTCAAAACTCACAGCAAATCTTGCTTGCACCACTCCAGTGCATTTATCATGTAATGTTGCATATAATAGATATCTACATGTATGTCCTATTCCCTCATTCACTTAGATCCATAAGGAATCAAACTTTTGTATCTCCTCAAATAGTGCCGTACTCTGCACACATTAGTTGCCTAATAAACGTTTGTTACAACCATTAAATGCTTGCATTTTTCATTTTGACTCCTGTTGCAAATTTTCTTCCTCTTCCTTTTCTTCTCTCCAAACAATTGCTCCTCATTAGATGGAAAGGTGTGGGTGGCTTACATCTATCTGCTTTACTTGTGCTGAAATTTGGTAAATAGCACTGAACCACGCATGGGAGGAATGTTATAATGCCAAGTGTTTACAGCACCATTTTCTTTATTGGGCTAGTCTGTGAAAGATCAAGAGGGTCTGCACATTATATTATAGTTGTGGTAACAATTTTTGTGTCAACCATGATAGAATATACCACAGTTTTTCACTCTGTGACATATTTCTCAACTCCATGTTAGATTTCTGTGCCACATGGTTACCATCATGTGTACCTGCTAGCACACTGGCATTCCTCTCCCTTAGTTCCTATGATTCTCTGAGCTTTCAGCTTCTCTTCCTGTACTCAGTGTCTCAACATTTTTCTTTACCCATTTCTTGTTACCAGTCTCGATAATTCATTTTGTTGTTCTGTCTATAAAATATAGAGGGCAGTTAGGGAGTATACTGGATAGAATGTTGGACATAGAGTCAGGAAAATGTGACTTTAGAACTTGCCTCAAACACTTACCATGTGACCCTGGGCAAACCAATAACTTCTTTTGGCCTCAGTTTCCCATAAAATGTGGATAATAATAGTGTCCATCATAATGGAGCTTTGTGGGTATTAATAGAATTAATCTAAAGCCCTTGGCAAACTTTTAATCACTGTATTATTTATATTCCTATATTTTAAACTAGTATTTGGATACACACTCTTCCCTGTCTCTCCCTTGATGTGTTTATATTATGTGAGCACATGATGGGAAGAAAGAATTTCTTATGTTGCAATTTGTTCAAATATTCCACAAGTGACCATCCCGACAAAGTTTCATACCATCAGTTTTCAGTTTCGCCATAGATGTTGTGGCAAAATATTGGAATGTGGGGAAAGATTTCTGGAAATGCAATGGTGGGGAAAACATGTAGAGAAGAATCAGTCAGAATTGAAGGGGGACCACTTCTTTTGGATGGCAAATTGTTCGGGGCTTAAGCAAAACCGTGACGCCTGCTCCAAACAAACAAATACAAAATACAAAATGAAATATTATCCTAGGATGTGTGAAGCGACTCAGCATGTTCACAAATCAGGAGTTGACTGTTTCTCTGTGCTTTGCCCTGTTCGGGTCAGATAAGCATTTTTTAAATTAATTTATTTTAAATTTAAATACACAATAAGAAAAGAAAAAGAAACATATTATAAACTTAAATAAGAAACAAGAGAAAAAAAGCATTTCCATGTGTGCAGCAGAATGTAAGAGAGGATTCAAAATACACAGCAATAAATTTCCATTTCAAGAAATTCTATATAATAAATACGACAATTACGTTCAAATCTGTCCATCTTATTTTCTTTTGTTCTCTGTTGGGCACTTTTTACATTATTCTTCTTTCCCCCTTCATTCCCTCTCCCCCCAAGAATGCTACAATTAAGAATGGATACATGTGTTTATGTGCATATACACATACATATGTGTGTGCATTTATGTACACTTATATATATATATATATATATATATACACATGTGTGTTCATCCTTCTATGCCAAAGAAGACCATGCCATCAGAGAAATGATGATATTACTTGCACTTGACTTTGTTTTGAGTGAGGGAGGGCTGTGCAGGTCACCAGCCTCCGTTCTCCTCCAGAGCCATCTGAATCAAGTGACTAGATATTCATCAGGATGACTGCAGATAACCCGGGTTGAGGCAATTGGGGTTAAATGACTTGCTCAAGGTCACACTGCTAGTGAGTGTCAAGTGTCTGAGGTGATATTTGAACTCAGGTCCTCCTGACTCCTGCACTAGTGCTCTCTATCCACTGCACCACCTAACTGCCCCTGGGTGAGGAGATGATACGTCTAGAAATGACTAATATAAAAACAGAAGACATCTAAATAAAATGAAGAATCTTGCAAGCATGCCATATACACATATATCTATCTATTCACATCTATATATATACAAAAGTATACACATATACATATATATGCTTACATACACATACTTAGATATCTATAACCATGCTCATATATAGACATATACATTCATATGCATCTATGTAAGACTGCATTATATTGTACTATACAAAAATGTGGATTTTTGTGTTCGGTTTTGGGCACCATAATGTGGATCCTTCAAGTGGATTCTAGATGGTCACATATATAGAATATTGAAGGAATGGTTTCTGTTCTGCTAAATATTGGTTTCAATGACCTCTAAGATCTTTCCTAGCCCTGTAATTGTGTAATTTTTATGAAAAGGAGACAATCATCTCAGCTGACAAATGAGAATCAGAGTCATGTGATGCAGGAACAATAACCAAAGTGATATCAATGTGATATAAATGCAGCAATATGTAACATGCTAAAAATGAGAAGTATCAGGAAACTTTATTTCAAAGTCAGAGGTGTAATTTATTGTTGTCATTGCTGACACCCATAGAGGAGAAGATTAATTATTCCAAAATGAACTTACAATTGCTCTGATCCATCAAAGTCTAATATCCCCCATCAATCTAGCTGTTGTCCTTTGAACAATGACAACTTCTGGGGGCAAGATTCCCTGAAGTTAGATTTATCCTCAAACTTTTGGAGGATTTAAGCTAAACATAATCAGGAATTTTCAGCCCTTTACTCAAGCTTTGGATATCACTGAATGATACAGCTATCCTGGTGGATCATGAAACTCCTTTTGGGTTCAGTAGAGAGCATGCTCTAGCCATGGAGAGAGGATGATCCATTATAAGTGTGATTGGTCACTCAAAATCACTTTAGTTTGAGAAGCGTAGTCTATTGGATCATTTAAAGTTGAATTCATACTAAACTCTAAATTTTTATGTTAAACTATCCATGCTACCTAGATTCTCTAGCTTTCTGCAGGATTTGAATCCTTACCAATGAGTAGGACATAAATCTATCCATAGTGTTAAGTAACATACTATGGTAGAGTGGAAACAGTGCTGGATTTTGGATAAGAGGGTTTAGGTTCAAATTCTATGTCAACCAATTAAAATCATGTGAAATTTGACAAAGAACTTTACTTCTCTGGGTCTCAGTTTCCTAAGATATAAAACAATGGGCCCAAATTAGAGGATCTTTAAGGTCTTTTCCTGCTTCAAATGTATGGGATTTTTTTTTTTTTTGCATAAGGAAACTTGAGTACTACCTTCTTATGATCTATACTTTCCTTAAAAATTAATTTTTAATGTAAGGATATAGGGGAAAACCTAATTCAGAAACTATATGTCTACTTTGAGTGACTGGTTATTCTATTGTAAAGGATGCAATATTGGGAATCCCATTTATAGGTTGTAAAAGAAATATAAAAGTGTTTACATGTTTTTACTGTTTAAGGAGTCATGAAGTTTTTCAGTAATAGTTCTTCTGATGCTATTATAGATCCTCTGGCCATTAAGTGGTTGAAGGATCAATCAAAGTCATGATAGCCTTTAAAATGTGAAACAGATCTGAGAAGAGTCTTTACAGTTATATCTTAAAGTTGAGAGAGTCCAGCAGCAAAGCTTAACTGAACACTGGAGAGCAACTGCCCCAGAGATGCCAGCAGAGATGTTCTACCCTGGGGAAACAATACAAGGACACTACAAGAAAGGCAACACTGAAACCGTATAGTAACAGGTGTGAGAATTGCCTTGATCACATGTGTTCCTTTACATATGTACCTTTCTACTCAATATATGTATCTACTCATTATATGTGTCTACTCTTGTGTATTTGGGGGAAAGTTTATGGAGATGTTCTGGAGGTATTATTTTCATTATGCCATTTAAGTAAATGCATTTGCTAATTAATTGTGTCATCTGACTGATTATTAGATGTAAATTAACCAGAGGGGGTTCATGGGCTATAATTTTTAGAGTACCTTGATCACAGAGTAGTCACCTTCTAGAAGACTCAACCTATAAATGCAAGTTTTATTCTATTACCTTCTTTTATTATTAGTATTTTAGAATGATCTTCCATATGATTTTAAATAATTTAATAGTAATTCTTTGGACAGCTGTTCATACTCTTTGTTCACTTATATACTGGGAAATATGTATATACTTCTACACACATATCTGTGTATGTATGTGCATAGTTAACCAGTTAATTCATATATATTTTGCATATCAGACCCTTACTAATGATATTGATACAAAGATTTCCCCCACCCCCAATCAACTATTTTCTTATTCTAGTTACACTTATTTTATTAATGCAATGTTTATTTAATCTCACTTAATCAAAGTTATCTATTGTAGCTTTTGTGATTGCTTCTGTCCCAAGTTTGGTTAACGTTTTTCCCTCCAGTTATTGCTCCCAAGAGTATCTAACCTGGTTATTTTCTATTTTTTATGATTTGCCCTTAATCATATCCAAATCATATATCCATTTCATCCAAATCATATATACATTTTGATGTTATTATGGAATATTGTGTGATATTAATTTAAACCTAATTTCTGTTTTCTGGTTTCCCCAACAGTTCTTTTCAAATAAGAGTTTCTTTGGTGAGGCTTGTCATCATAGATTGTCATTATAGTTTTTGACTATCCTTTCTGCTATCTAGGCCATAAATTCTGATTTAATAATTCCTCTTTTTCTCTTGAACCAGTCATGAACATATTGCTGTGATTCCATGCTTACTTGGAAACTCAAAGGATTCTCTCTCGTAAGTTGTAGAGAGAGCAAGTCTCATGTATAGTGAGTTTTCTCTTGCTTTGTTGGGCTGTCCTCCTACATGTACCATAGGTTAGCATTATATGGCTCAGAGACTTCTATTATCTTTTCTTTCTCCCACCCTTCTCTAAAGATGACTTTAATTCTTGTTAGAAGGAGCAGTAAGTTTGGTGTGGAGGCCACTCTGCTCTCTGTGGAGAGAAGCACCAGGCTAGAATTAAAGTTATCTCCTTCTTTAAATATTGTTTGTCTAGAGGATATGATTGGGATCAAGCTAACTTCTGTTGTTTTGTCTCATTACTGGGGAGAAGCAGGACTCCAGGCTCCATATCTAATGCTTGACCCCTTTCCCACTTGGTACCAGTTCCACAATGAACACACATAGCAAGTAGCAAATAGCACTCATTTATCCAAATTATAGTAAAACAGAAATCAGAGAAGATATACATAAAAGAAAGAATAAATACCAGACAATATAGAGTGAAAGAGTTCCACCACTGGGAGCAAGATCACTTAGGAAAGAGAGAGAGAGACAGGGAGACAGAAAGAGACAGACAGACAGAGACGAGAGAGACAGAGACAGAGAGAGACAGAAAGCGAGAGAAAACATATGGCAGTTCCTCCCACGTCCTCCCAAAGTCTTTTCCTTCAGCATCCTGAGATGGGGTTGGTTCTTAAATCCTCCTCAAAGTTGGAAGTCAGAAGTGCCCGAAGCAATTGAATGCTTGAAGAGTCCCAAAGAAGACCACCTCCTACCCTCAACAACTTTGTCCCACCTCTCACACAGGGAAGGACATTTATCTTCACCAATAAGAAAGGAGTTTCATACCGTTGACGTTGGGATAAGTGTGCAGTGCGGTCATTGTTTTTTTTAATTTGCCTTTATCTTACAACATTTATTCAGAGCTATTTTGGATTCTATTAGAAGATCTGGAGGTCATATTCCCTTCTGTTGCTATTTTCCCACTTGGTTATCTTTTTATGCTCAAACTGTGAGATCTCCTTCTGAGAATTTCAGAATTCTCTTTTTTCCTTATTTTGCTCTGTCACTCACCTTCTAACTTCTTTCCCCTTGGTGATGGTTTCACAGGGGGCTCAACCTCAAACTCTGTCTCCCAAACATACTGGGGAATTCACTTCTGGGGAATTTATTTCTCAACCTATATGGGTCTCCTTTCTTTTAAGTCTTCGTGGAGCTCTACATACACATTGCATCCTTGCCCCAGTTCCTTCTGTCCCTCAGTTTCCTGAATGAGCCCTGATGTACTACAACATGCTGCCATTTTGGCTCTCCAGGAAGAACAATCTCCTTGCTTTTGGGGTTGTAGGGATGGGAATCATATTTGACTTCTGTTGCAAGCCCATGGATTTACTTGTACAGCCTTGTTAAGAGGTTGGTGGCTGGTGGGAGAAGGGTTGCTGAGAGACCACATTAAGGGTTAGAGATCAGGGATAGTTTTCTCTACTATTATTTCATCAGATTTTCACTTCATTTAGGTTCCTGGTGACTTCAACTGTAGAGACTCCTGAATTTCTTTATCTCTTGCAAATACTTCCCATTTTGGAGAGGTTGGAGTGGCCATGAAAATCAGAAAAAAATGTCTATTTCTCCATTTTCTTGGTCATGTTACCCCCAAATTGACTTTATATTGGTTTTAAGTAGGATTTTCACCTCTTTTTTTCTCCTGGATTTTATTATTGCTATATGGAAACATTGTTGATCTGTGAGTGGTAATTGTGTCCTGACATTTTACTGAAGCAATTAATTAGTATCTCTGATGCTTCTCTCAAGGTCTCCTAAGTAAATTAAATCATCAAGAAATTTTGATAATTTTGTCTCCTCTTTGCTTATATCTTTAATTTTTTCTCTCTCTTGAATTTTTTGCTATTGTTCATAATTCTAGAAATATATCAAATAGATGTGGGAGAACAAGGCATCCTTGAATTATCACTATATTTTGGGGAAATTGCAAATATAACTTTTGATTACATGCACAAACACAATAAGGTGGTGGAGGGGACAAAGTACAAGAGTAAGGAAGAACAAAATTCAAATCCTGCCTCAGATACCCCTGAGATAGATGATCCTGGGAAAATAACCACAATGTGCCTCAGTTTCCTCTTCTGTAAAATGGGGATACTAATAGCTCCTACTTCAAAGTGTTGTCATGAAGGTAATATAAGTTAACATATATAAAACATTTTGCAAACTTTGAGGTGCCATATAAATGCTAGCTATTATACACACATATTATGTCATATTAAAAATAGTCTTTCTTTCTCTATGTTTTGTAGTGTTTGTCTTTTAGCAAAAATGCATATTATACTTTTACATTTTATTTTTAATTTATGGAATTACATAGTATGATAAGAAGATGGTTATACATGAAACTGTAAAGCTACTATGCACAACTTGCTATTCCTTTCAAATATACAACAAAATTATAGATATTTTGGGTATTTATAATAGACAAAATAACTTATTTGCTCAAAGTTCTTAAAATAAAATTGCTGTTACTGTATACAGTGTTCTCTTGGTTCTGCTTACTTTATGCAAGTCTTTCCATGTTTTTCTAAAATTATGGAACTTATCATTTCTTATAGCACAGTAATATTCTATCACAATCCTATACCACAACTTGTTCAGCTATTCCCCAATTGATGGGCATCCTGGCAATTTCCAGTTCTTTGCCACCACAAAGAGAGCTGCTATAAATATTCTAGGACATAGGTTCTTTTCCTTTTCCACTAATCATCCTTGAGAATAGACCAAGTGGAGTATTATACTTTATGAAACCTATTACCCCATGTATCTATTACTAGAATCATGTAGGGTGAATTGTTTCTTTAATTGTGATTTACGTTAATTGTTTCCCATTCATAAAATGCTTATATCCTTGACATAAACACAACTTGACGATGGTACATGATTTCTAGGATATATGGTTATAGGAGAAATCTTTAGGATTTTATTTAACATTTTTGACGCCCCGTCCCCCCTCCTTTTTTTTGAGATTAGGTCTCCTAATCTCGCTCAGTCTACAGGTATGGAGATCATTAAAGGCTCTGCTCTAAGGCTGATCAACATAGGAATTTTGACCTGCTCCGTTTCCAACCTAGGCTGAATTTACCCCTTTATTAGGTAACCCAGTGGCCACGAAATTGGATTAAGTCCTACAACAACTCAGAACTACTGAGTTCAAGAAATCCATCAGCTTCATTCTCATCTTAGTATGGATTAGAGACATGTGCTACCACATTTTGCCAGATCACTTTTTATCCAGGGCATTTATTTATAGTTTCTTTCCCCCTTTATTCCTCATATCTACTTATATAGGTATTAGTACCATATTTTCCTCATAAAAGGGATTTAATAGAATTTTGTATCTCAGATTTTGTGAATAATTTATGTAGCACATGTATAAATTGCTACCTAAATGTTTAGTAGGATTCATGTGTAAATCAGCACCTTTTCTCCACCTTTAGTAGTTCCTAATAGCTAGATCAATGTTATTTTCTAAGATTGAATTGTTTAGATTATTTCATGTTTTGTTAATTTGGGAATTTTATAATTTTGTGCATAATTCTCTAATTGTTTTATATGACCAATTTTATTGATACGTAATTATGTACAGTTGCTATATAGTTGGTCCTAATAATCCTATTCATTTCTTCTATGTTTTGATTTTTACCTGTTTCATTTTATTTTCTTTTTAATTAGCTAAAACTTCATCAATTTTGTGGATCTTTTCAAATTACCAGATTTCAGCTTATTTTTATCAATTCTATGATCTTTTTTGTTTTCCCATTTCTGGTTTTCAAGATTACCTCCTTTGTGATTATTTTTGACTTGATCTTTTTAATTTTCCAGTTTTTTAAATTACATTTGTTATTTATCTCTTTTTCTATTCTGTTAATGTATGTTCTCAGAGATATAATTTTTTCTCTGATGATTTGTTAAATGCATTCCAGAAATTTTGTTATGTTATCTTATCAGTAAGATTCTCTTTCACATGGTTATTAATTGTTTCTGTTACCTATCCTTTGGGCCTCTCATTTTTAAGGATATCATTATTGTCTTCATTTAGGGCTATATCTTTTGCTCCTTTTCCCTATGTTGATTACTGATTTATTATCTTGTGACCAATGAAAAATATGTTTAGTATTTCTGCTTTTTAAATACAGTTATATTTTGTATGTGTCATAGTGCATGGTCTACTTTCTATAGGTCTATAATATTAATTGCTCACTATTAATATATGCCAATATAAGCAACTAGATGTCACAATGAGTAGAGCACTGGCCCTGGAATCAGGAGAACTTGGGTTCAAATCCAGCTTCAGACATTTCCTAGCTGTGTGACATTGGGCAAATAACTTGACCTTGCTACCTCAATATTCTCATCTGTAAAATGAGCTGGAGAAGGAAATGGCAAACCACTCCAATATCTTTGCCAAGACAACCCAGAATGGATTCACAAAGACTGTTTCATGACTGAAATATGACTGAATAGCAAAAAATGCTTGTGTATTCTTTAATGTTTCCATTAAGAAGATGACATATATTTCAGTTGTAAATTTTTTCAACAATTACTTGAATTGAAGTACACTTTAAGAAATCAAAATAAAACTTACAAGTAGATAATGAGAACAGGATCCATGTTGTGGGTAGAGGAAGGTATTGAAAGATGCAGGGAAAGACAAATTATTTTATAGAGAAATTACAAAATACATTGTCACCTCATTTTGTTTATATCATACACTTAGAACTTTATGAAGGTAATCTTAAAACTTTCCCTAGTTTTCTTTCTCTATGAGTGTTTAAATTTATGAAGTGGAAGGTTACCAAATATAATGTATATCACATAGATGTACAGTTTAATGTATGTCACACAGAGATTAGAAGCATTATCTTAAAGAATTGAAAGAGACTTTAGAGATTATTTTGTTTGGCACTCTCATTTTACAGATTAGGAAACTGAGACCAAGAAATACTGTTATTTGCTCAGTGACGCATGGGCAGTAAGTAGAAGAGCTGGAAATTGAATGAAGGTTCTTAACCTGCAAACCAGTTTTTCCTCCCACTACAACACCATCCTCTCACATCAAGAATTCTGGAGGCTAGGGCTTTCGTGGAGGTGGAGCTGAGAAATAAGGATAATATAATAAGAGTTAGATACTTGGTAAGAAATCCATTCCTGGGGAGAACTTAATTGAATGCTAACCTGATGGATTAATGGAGGGTGGTATAAATTTAGATGTGAGGATACATTTTAAATGGTAATTCAAGTCTATTTTTAGAAGTCAATCAACTATGAAATCAGTAGAGTGTGTATCTAATAAATTATAGTTAATCCTAAGTAAATGCATGTTTAATGCTTTATCTGCATGGAAATACTTGAATAATTATCATTTTTAAAAATCTGATGGTGTTTCAACCACTTTTCAACACAATTCTAGTAGCCTGATTTGTTCTGCAACAAAGGGTAGAAGTGAGAAATAACAGAAATGAAATCAAATGACATTTAAGCTGTGACTACATGAGATCATAGATTTAGAACTGAAGTGGCCCTTAGAGACCATCAAGTCTAGCACTCTCATTTTACAGATGAGGAAACTAAGGCAGTTGTATTTACATATTATCTGCCTCTGAGATTTGTGTACTCTAATTAATATAGTTTAATATAAAATGTAAATAGGACAATATTAATGTAGAATTAGAACATATCGATAACAGATATTAATACAATTAATAATTTATTGAAAATATATTAGCAATATACTATTCCTATGTTGATTTGTTAATATAATATAGTTAATATGAATATTGCCATATCAAAATACTTATATAACATATCATAACATTATGTACAGATCTGGGAGGCAGATTTGTATTTCTGATACCAAGATTCTTTTCCACTGGGCCACACTGCTTCCCTGGCAGTGGCACTAAGTCATACTATGCTCTTATTCATTCACAAACTGGAATATATCTTCATAATGCTCATGATAGGAGTAACATCTACTAGTGCACCTGCTATGTGGGTTGGGCTAATTCTTCTCTAAAGAAGAGGGGAGTCTGTCCTCAGGACTTGATTGATCCAGTAGACTGGGACTCAAGGTCTTGATTTGTCTTGTTTATCTGAGCCATAAAAATTTAGCCATCAAGGAGCTGATGCCCTTCATATATGACTGAGATTCCCCACTGCCAAATGAGAGAATGACTTCCATTTGTTTCCTGACATAAGGTGTCAGTAACATTTGGGTCTCAATATACCTTGCCCTACTGACCAGAGCTGTTTCTTTATGGACATGAGGGGGACCATATTTATCTAAACCGCTTAAATATTTTTTCATTCTATAGAAAAATAAACTTGTCTCTCTGTGCTGTCACATGATATCATTTCATTCCAGCCATGTACCTAAGTCACTAGTCAGGCCTCAGTCAGGCCTGGCCCACAGCAGTATTCCTCACTCGAAGTGGAAATCTCTGAGTCTGAATCCATTTTGCTTATATGATGACACAAAGAAAATTCTAGCAACCTCTGAGCTTGAGAACTTCCCATTTCTATTTAATTTTTTTAATTTGAAGTCATATGACCAGAATTGCCCCCACAAACCTGCATTGTAACCCTGACCTGGTAAATGTATCCAAATATCCTCTGTACCCTTTTCTTGGAGAGCTGGTTATAAAACAAACATTTACAGTGGGAAATTTCATCAAATTCTAATGAAATAATTGTGAAGTTTCCATTAGATAATGTTCTCATTCATTTATAATTTGGTCTATAATACCCTGAGAATTAGCTGCCTTTATTCTATGCTGAGATAGAAATATGACAAATTAAATCAATTAAACAAAATGGAAATCAATTAAAACAACATTTTGCAAAGAAACAAAAGAAAAATCTTTTGATTCATCTCTAATGAGCAGGTTCATAATTATAAGATGATTCCCTTTTTGAAAATGAGAACAAGTCTCCTATTTGGCTCCAAACTTGAGGTGTCAGTGGCATTTGGTTCTCAATGTGCAATTCATTTCAACCTTGAATCTCTAGGTACTTTTCTCGTCTCATAGTTCAAAGCATATAAGTTTTCATATACACCAATGCAGAATGCAGGGGCCAGATTCTGTTAAGTCCTATGCCTCCTGTTGGGATGAGAGAGTCCTTTTGAGTATTATTATGAGGGTTAGTTTGTGAAGAACAATTAAGAAAAGGTAATGGAATCAAAGGTGGGGTGCTAGGAGAGGGGAAGATGAATCAGAAGTAGGTGGGGCAAATCTTCCCTTTGAAGTAGAAACATAAGAACTGTGACTTTAGCAAGGAAATAGGAAGATACAGGGAAAATAAGAAGGAGGAAAAAAGAGCGAGATATAGTGAAATAAGAGAAGGAAAAATAAAAGCAGAGTCCAAAGACAGACAATCAATAGTTGTTTGAGGGATTTTTTTTTCCGAAGGAAAAGTGAGTCCTAATTTCAGCAGTCCCCTGCTTACTGTCACTTTACATCTTATAAGCTTAAAGTCACTTTACATCTTAAAAACAAATATAAAGCGAGAACAAAAACAAACACTATGAGACATCACTACTTGGGTACTGGTTAATAACTAGGAAAGTTGATCAGTGGAGCAGATGAGTTAAATAAAATCCAGAAGCAATGAAACATGGTAGTCTAATGTTTGATAGACTCAAGAACACTAATCACTGGAGTAAGAACTTCCTCCTAACCAGAAACTACTAGAGAAATTAGAGAGTAGGTTGGCTGAACTTGGATTTATAGCAACATCTTATATCAATGTGCTTCAAATAGCTACATGACCATTTAAAAACATTCCTTTTTAAGTATTCTGAATTTGACCTACATCAAGGCAGCTAGATGCATAAAGTTCTGTGGGGGAGGGGACCATAGGTATGGAACACTGCATGAAATATTGGATTATTTTAATCAATTCATTTGGTTTTATTGGACTTGTTTTCCTCCTATGGGTAGAAACTGAAGAAGAAAATATAGGTGGTACAAAAAACAAGAAACATAGATTATTTGATTTTTAAAGGAAAGATGGGGGGCTCTTAAATAGTCAAACATTTATTAAAATTATCTTCAGTGAAATCTTGAAAAGTGAAGAGATTGCTTTCTACAAAAGATTGCATCTTTATGGTCACATAATTGACTCACAGTGGTAGAAAATATAAAAATCCAATGAACTGATTGGACTTTAAAAAAAAAACCCTCAACATTTTAATGTCTTTTGTTGAATACTGTCTAACCCTAGTGCTTTATCCATGTGCAGTGCTAAAGAAAAGATGGTCAGATAGGTCACTCTTATCTTTTCTATAAGTATCCGTGTTGTTACTGTTCTTGGATTGGATACGTGAACCAAAAACGCTCATTTCTAGACTACAAAGTCATATAAATTGAAGAAAGTTATCCTGGTGCATTTGTGGTCCCTTCCACGATTCCACTGAAAATAACTGGAGGCAGACAGGACATGGAGAACTATTGTAAATAACATTGATTTTATGAAATAATTTGACTTAGACAAAAGCACATTCCTGAAATTTATCTTTATACAAAGTATGGCTCCATGTATGTATATATTAGCTTAGAATATAATTCCATATGGAAATAATTTTGTTCAATGATCACTTAATATTGATATCAAGTGATTTTTTTAATAATTATTTTTTTGTTTTATCACTTCCACATATCCTAGGTTTTTTTTTCCCTCCCTTTCCCTCCTTACCTCTTCCCTCCTTATTCCCTCCCTGAGATGGCTTGCAATCTTATATGAGTTCTACACATTCCTATTAAATACAATTTCACCATAGTCATGTTGAATAGAAGAATTAAAATGAATGGGAGAAACCATAAAACAAAACAAAACATAACACAAAAGAAAATGGTCTGCTTCATTCTGCAATCCAATTCCATAGTTCTTTCTCTGGATGTGGAAGGCATTTTGCCTCAAAAGCCCATTGGGAATTTTTTAGGTTCTTGCATTGCTATGAAGGATTAAGTCTACCAGAAAAATTCCTTGCACACTGTGGTGGATGCTGTGTACAAAGTTCTGCTGGTTCTGCTCCTTTCACTCAGCATCAGTTCATATAAGTCCTTCCAGGCCTCTCTGAAGTTTTCCTGTTCATCCTTTTTTGTAGCACAATAGTATTCCACTACATTCATATACCACAGCTTGTTCAGCCATTCCCCAATTCATGGGCTTCCCCTTGATTTCCAGTTTTTGGCCACCACAAAGAGCTGCTATAAATATTTTTGTACATGCAGGAACCTTTCCCATTTTTCTGATCTTTTTGGGATACAGTCCTAGTGGGTCAAAGGCTATGCACATTTTTGTAGCCCTTTGGACATAGTTCCAAACTGCTCTCCAGAATGGTTGGATCAGCTCACAGCTCAACCAACAATGAATTAGTTTTCCAACTCTCCCACATCTTCTCTAACATTTATCATCTTTCTGTTTTGTCACGTTAGCCCATCAAGTGAATTGTTAAAGAGATAAATGCTCTCCAAAGTAGTTTGTCATTATCACAGAAGATTCTTTGTCATAAAGTCCAAATCAAAAGGTTGCCTTATTGATGGCAATTCTTCCCTAAAAGCTTTGTCACAGATAAAATTTTTCTAATTGCGTGGAGTCCTAGAACACTATGAAAACTCATTGCCATGCCATGATGCCTATAGGGAGACTATAAATATTTTTTCGAAATTATTGAAAGACACAAAAGATGACATTGATGGAGAATTTGTGGAAATACATGACTATGAACGGCACAAGATGACAAGGTATGAATAGGTCCACGTAGTTTACATTTGTGGAAGAAATACCTAGACCAATGAGATCTCCAGTATTGGATGGCATCATCAAGGATTCACATAAAATATGAAGAAAGACTAGATTACTCCGTACACCATAGATTAAAAAATAACCAGAAATATACAGTTTGGGAGATTTTATGAATCTTCATCCTCTAAAGTTATATCAGGGCATATCAATTTCCACAAATGACAGAATCTATAGTCACCTTTGCAGATATCCTTGTCCTGGAGGAATTCAGCATCACATAAATTGAAATAGAAAGCTTTTAAAAACCACTCACATGCTCAATCCTAGAGAAATAAAGGTATCAAGAAATTTATGAGTATCGACTTGTGGAGATCCTTGAGGGCGGAGACAGTTTTGGCTTTTTCCCTCCCCTTTTATCTTTACCCCTATTCCCAGTTCTTAGTACAGTGTTTGGCACCTTGAAAATGCTTAACAACTGTATTGTTGACTCTTTGACTGACAGTAGTGTTTACTCATTTTAATAAAGATGTAATTCCTCTTCTCCAGATTAAAATCCCAATGGTTTCTAGCCTACTTCTTACATTCATTTTGCACAGTTTGTTTTCCTCTGTTAATTATGAAAATAGCCTTACATTTGTCTAGAGTAAACAAATATTTACTTTTATTCATGTGAAATCCACCACTGGGTGTTTTATTATCCAGCCTGAATCATCAAGGGCCAAAGTGGCCTAATTCATGTAGATTGGCATCTGTGCCAGCTTAGACTGATTTGAGTAATAGAATCATCCAAATGAGATAAAGAAAATGTTTCTGATCTTGATGGTGGTAGTATGGTGAATATTGAAAAGGGCATTGGACTTAAAGTGAGAAGACAGAGACCTAAACCTTGACTTTGCTACCTGTGTGACATTAGCCAAATAATTTTTCTCTCTGGTACATGGTTTCCTCATCTGTAAATTAAAGAGTTTACATGACCTCTATTGTCTCTTCTAGCTCTAAAGTCTTTATTTTATGTTTTGTTTGACTAAGTAATGACATAACTAGGGCAGGCTGATTGAGGCTTTGTCCCAGGACACTGAAATTTAGAGGGTAATGATAACACTTGTACTTTAGTAAGTAGGATAACTAAGCTTGGCACAGAACTCAGCAAGAATAATCAGGTAAAAAGAAGTTAACAAATGACTGGCTTCTTACCTTACAGGATCTCTGCCATGTTCCCTCCCTTACTCTCAACCTTCCCAATAATCGCTTCACACTGTGCTATGTTCTTCACCCATGGAGAGCACTATCCTAGGATTATGTCTTTCCTGCTGGGTTGGCATTACAGGTTCTCTTCCTCCTAGTGCCTTGTTTCCTAAGTACCAGGGGTCTTATTCTGGGATAAGGTATCCCCTCCTCATTTGCCCCACTCAACAAAATTTCTTTTGAAAGGTTGAATTAAAGGCATTCTTCATGTTACTTTACCTGTACATATTTTTGATGGCTTCTCAGGGTGCTAGAATGGCAGTTTAGATCTACTGATGAGCTGAATTACACAACATAAAACCCACTACACCTTGTAGTTTGCTTTATTTGTATAAAACTAGACTTATCCTAATTCTAAATGATCAAATCAACAGGTTATATTTGTAAAGACTACAGATACAGTGATTTTTTCACAAATAAGCTAAAGACTACAGATTAAATATATGTATTCTTAATAAATGATCCATACCTATGTAGAAAGCATCATATTCTCTGAATTTTTATTTTATCTCTTTTTTTTTGGTCAGGGAGAATGAACTTTGCTCCTCAAAATAAGAAAATAAAAACAAGTAAAAGAGAATTGATGCCTAGGATATTGAAAGGATAGTAAGAAAGCACTCAATTGTCTGACAAATTCAAGTCACCTGACTCAGATGACCTACTACCTTGGGTAGTGAATTGCTGTTGTTTGTCAGTTGTTTCAGTAGTATCTGACTTTTTGTGACCTCATTTTGAGTTTTATTGGCAAAGATCCCAGAATGGTTTGCTATTTCCTTCTCCAGCTCATTTAACAGATGGGGAAACTAAGGCAAATAGCGTTAAGTGATTTGCCCAGGGTCACACAGCTAGTAAGTGTCTGAGGCCAGATTTACTTGGTCAAAGAGAAAATATTGCAAGTAGCTGGAAAGAAACAATTCAAGTACTGTGGAAATACAATCAGGATAACACAAGATCTAGCAGCTTCTACATTAAGGAATTGAAGATGCGTGGAATATGATATTCCAGAAGTCAAAGGACCTAGGGCTGAAACCAAGAATCACCTACCCAGCAAAACTGAGTATAACACTTCAGGGGAAAAAAAATGGTTTTTCAATGAAATAGAGGACTTTCAAGTATTCTTGATGAAAAGACCAGAGCTTAAAAGAAAATCTGACTTTCAAACACAAGAATCGAGAGAACTATTTACATTCCTACAGGGAAAAACAATATTTGTAACTCTTGAAACTTTTTTCAGTATCTGGGTAGTTGGTGGGATTACACACACACACACACACACACACACACACACACACACACACACCACAGACAGAGAGAGAGAGAGAAACAGAGAGCACAGGGTGAATTGAATAGGATGGGATCATATCTTAAAAAAATTAAATTAAGGTGTGAGAGAAATATGTTGGGAGTAGAAAGGGAGAAATGGAATGGGGCAAATTATCTCTCATAAAAGAGGCAAGTAAAAGACTTGTCAGTGGAGGGAAAAAGGGGGGAGGTGACAGAAAAAACATGAAGCTTACTCTCATCACCTTTGACTAAAGGAAGGAATAAAATGCACACTCATTTTGGTATGAAAACCTATCTTACAATACAGGAAAGTGGGGGAGAAAGGATAAGCAGGGTGGGGGGGATAATGTAAGGGAAGGCAGTGGGAGGAGGGAATAATTAGAAGTCAACACTCTTGGGGAGGGCTAGGATTAAAAGAGAGAATAGAAGCAATGGGGGGCAGGATAGGATGGAGGGAAATATAGTTAGTGTTATACAACATGACTATTATGGAAGTCATTTGCAAAACTACACAGATATGGCCTATGTTGAATTGCTTGCCTTCCCAAAGGGAATAGGTGGGGATGGAGGGACAAAGAAGTTCGAGCTCAAAGTGTTAGGAACAACTGTTGGATATTGTTCTTGCAACTAGGAAAAAAGAAATACAGGTAATGGGGTATAGAAATTTATCTTGCCCTACAGGACAAAAGAGAAGATGGGAATAAGGGAAGGGAGGGATGTTAGAAGGGAAGGCAGATTGGTGATAGGGGTAATTAGAATTCTCAGCATTTTGGGGTGGGGGAGGGGACAAATGGGGAGAAAATTTTGAACCCAAAATTTTGTGGAAATGAATGTTGAAAACTTAAATAAATTTAAATACAAAAAAATTAAAAAAATTAGAATAACCCAAATGACAAAAGAGATCCAGAAAGCCAATGAGGTGCAGAATGCCCCAAAAAGCAGAATGGATCAGATGGAAAAGGAAGTCCAAAAGCTCACTGAAGAAAATAATTTCTTAAAGATTAGAATGGAGCAGATGGAAGCTAATGACTTTATGAAAAATCAAGGAATTATAAAACAAAACCAAAAGAATGACAACATAGTAGACAATGTGAAATAACTCACTGGAAAAATAACTGACCTGGAAAATAGATCCAGGAGAGATAATTGAAAAATCATTGGTCTACCAGAAAACCATAATCAAACAATAGCCTAGACATAATCTTTCAAGAAATTATCAAGGAAATCTGCCCTGTTATTCTAGAACCAGAAGATAAAATAAACATTGAAAGAACCCACCAATCACCTCCTGAAAGAGATCCCAAAAGGAAAACTCCTAGGAATATTACAGCCAAATTCCAGAGCTTCCAGGTCTAGGAGAAAATATTGCACACAACTGGAAAGAAACAATTCAAGTATTGTGGAAATACAATCAGCATAACACAAGATCTAGCAGTTTCTACATCGAAGGGATCTCAGGGCTTGGAATATGACATTCCAGAGGTCAAAGGAGCTAAGATTTAAACCAAGAATCATCTACCCAGGAAAACTGAGTATACTACTTCAGGGGAAAATATGCCATTCAATGAAATGGAGGACTTTCAAGCATTCTTGGTGAAAAGACCAGAGCTGAATAGAAAATTTGACTTTCAAACAAAGAATCAAGAGAAGTATGAAAAGGTAAACAGGAAAAAGAAATCATAAGGGACTTACTAGAACTGAACTGTTTACATTCCTACATGGAAAGATAATATTTGTAACTTATGAGATTTTTCAGAGAATTAAAGTAGTTGGAGGAATTATATACATATCGACAGAGGGCACAGGGTGAGTTGAATAGGAAGGGATGATATTTTAAAGAAAATAAAATTGAAGGGTGAGAAAGGAATATATTGGAAGAAGAATGGGAGAAATAGAATGGGGCAAATTATCTCTCCCATAAAAGAGGCAAGTAAAAGCTTCTTCAATGGAGGGGAGGAGGGGGGAAGTAAGGTGGAAAAAGTGAACCTTATTCTCATCACATTTTGCTTAAGGAGGGAACAATATGCCCGCTCAATTTGCTATGAAAATCTTACACTATAGGAAAGTAGGGGAGAAGGGAAGAGGCAGGGTCTGGGGGGATGATATAAGGGAGGGCAAATGGAAGGAGGGGGTAATTAGAAGCAAATACTTTTGAGGAAGAATAGGGTTAAAAGAGGGAATAGAATAAATGGGGTACAGAATAGGATTGAGGGAAATATGGTCTTTCACAAAATCACTTTTATGGAAGTGTTTTGCATAACTACACATGTATAACATATATCTAATTCCTTACCTTCTCAGTGGGGATGGGTTAGGAGGGAGGACAGAGAGAAGTTGGAACTCAAAGCTTTAAAATAAAATGTTAAAAATTGTTTTTATATGCAACTGGGAAATAAGATATACAGGCAATGGAGTATAGAAATCTATCTTGCCCTGCAAGAAAAGAGAGAAGATGGGGATAAGAGAAGGGAGGGGTGTGATAGAAGGGAAGGCAGATTGGTGAAAGGCGTAATCAGAATGCATGCTGTCTTGGGGTGGGCAGAGGGGAGAGATGGGGAGGAAATTTAGAACCCAAAATGTTGTGGAAGTGAATGCCGAAAAGCAAAAATAAACAAATAAATAAATAAATGAACAAGCAGACGAATAAATAAATATGAGTGAATGGGTGAATAAGCAAACAAACAAAAAATGAATGAATGAATGAATGAATAAATGAATGAATTAATGAATGAATAACACTGTAAAAATAAACAACTTTGAAAGACATTTACAAAAGGAAAGATCGTACTTGTCAAGGAAATTTGCATCCAAGTGTGGAAAGAACAAAAAATCTCAGCTTAAGAAAAAGAAAGCAGAGTAAGGTAGAGGGAGAAGAGATTTAGGGATTATCATAGTGGATTCTTCAAGGGGTTACCCTTTCCCATCAATATCTTTGTGTTTATTAGTATTTATTATGGCTTGGGATTCTCAGAGGATTTAACCATCCTTTACTCACCTGAGTGCTATCCTCAGTACACCACCCACCCCTACAGCCCAAACATCAGCAGCAGCAGCAGCAGCATCAACAACAATAACAAAACTGAATTTACCCAGAATCTAATTTTTGCTAGTGATTATTCTTCTTAGAAGTATAGAAGAGGTGTTAGTGTTAATAATTAATTATATAAAATAGAAATAATATTTTAATAATTGAGGTATTAATAATTAATAATTTCATCACTAAAGTGATTGATCATAGAGTCCAGCCTAAATAAGGAGTCAAGTAAAATAAGAAATTACCAACGAACCTGATAAATTGATGGTTCCAGTAAGAAGAAAACCTGTTAGTATAAAAATGAAATGACAGTATCCATATTCATGCTTTCCAAGGTTTCATGGATCCATATTATCCTTCCTATCTAGTGACCATATGTTTATTTATATTTATGTCTTGTAATTCTCTTTAGACTATTGCATCTGGTATAATGTCATGAAGTCAGTTAATACACCTATTTATTCACCTGCCAAAATGATCTCATAATTGCCTTATAGTAGGGCAGAACTAACTTTCTTGGGCAAAGAGGCCAATTCTTTTGAAGAAGCATTTTCAAACCTAGAGATGCCTTCTTTGTAATCACTTCTAGTTATTCACTATACATATTCCATGCTTTTTTTTCCTAATATTTTTATCTTCATTATTAGCTTAACTGGATAGAACTTTTTTTTTGCTTTGTCATCAAAGGACTGCTTCTTTGAATCCTGTCTTGAATAGAAAACCGCATAAGATAAAACAGAAATTTATGAAATAAGTTTCCATGGCAACTGTGTTATGGACATTGAATTAGGATTGAGAGTTAAAGAATTTTATGACTGAGAGGTGTCTTAGAAACTATTTAATCCAGCCCTTCATGATGAAACCATGAAACCCAATGAAAATAAGCATGGGGCCTTCTATAGAATTGTTGCCAAATAAGTGTTTGTTGAGTTGAATAGAGATGAAAAGACTATATCAAGTTCATATAGTCAGGCAGAGGCTAGAATCCTCCTTAGAATGCTAGATACCTGACTCTCCTTCTTATGTGTTTTTTGTTATTGTTTTCATACCACACTCCTCTACATACCTTCTGGAAGAAAGGTTCCATCTCTGCTCACTTCCTGCCAAGTTTTGTTAGTTACATTCATAGAAACTGACCATTTATGGTTTTATTTGGTATCATGACACTTTGATGAAGTTATTAATTTTTTCCAATTAATTTTACTTTCAATATTTGAGGTTCCTTAGGAAGTTATTATGTCAACTGCAAATAATGATGCTTCAACTTCCCTTTTTTTTTACTCATGCATATTCTATAAAAATTTTTATTAACTTACTGCTATTAGAATTTCTAGAACTATATTAAACAATAGTGGTGACAATGGACATCCTTGTTTTACCATGCTCTTAGCAGAAAGGGTTTTAGCATCTTACACTTACAGGTTACACAAGTTCTTGTTGTCAATATATACTATCTACCATTTTGAGGAAAGGTCCATTAAAAGTTGTTCTCGCCAATGTTTATTGTTGCTATTGTTGCTAAACATAAATGAATGTTTTATTTTTTCAGAAACTTTTTCTGCACATATTGCTTTAAAGCGAGGCAACATGGCATAATACATAGAGAACTGATCTTGGAACCAGGAATGCTTGGATTCAAATCCTTTCTCCAATACATATTCAAATCCTACCTCTTATGCACACTGGATTGGGTAAGCCTGGGGATATCAAACCTCCCAGTGTCCCAGGAAATAATCTTTTTTAAAAATATTATTTATTTTAAACACAGTTTATAACAGATAAAGCAATTCAGACTTTTGGTCAGGTGATACTTTTTTTAAAAGCATTTACAATATGGACCACAAAAAAATTTTTTTTTAAACATTAACCAACTGAGACACAAACAATATTTGTGTTGCTAACTTCACAAGCTCTTGACCTAATGGTCTCCACAGCATTACTAAGAATTAAAGGACCCTGACTTATTGTTGTTGGTCTAAAGTCCTATGCCTAATAGCTTAATTTTAGACAACCTCAGATGTTCCCCTACCCATAATCTATAATTGAATAGATCTGGTATTAAGCTTACAAACCTTTTGACTATAGAAAATTGCCACCAATAGTAAGGACATTGCAGGGATACAATATCTCCCCAACTTCATGTCAGCTCCCGGCGGAATTAGATTATCCACCTGCATTCAGTCAGGCTTAAAGTCTGCCAGGTGTCAGTGGGGAAACTGAGTTAGGAGAATCCCAACTCAGCCCATGCTGAACAGCCATTCTCCCACCCTTCCCTTGAGATCACCTGTGTAGTTCATACCAGCATCTCATCGGGTTACTGGCATAATGGATTGGAGGCTCAGATCACCTTTCTTGCTACCCATACCTGGAGTTAGACTCAGAAAAACAGTCACTTAATAGTCCTATAGCAACTAAAAAATGGCAAATTCTAATAACCAGGTTTCAAATATGATTATAGTTTCACTTTGACTAAGGAACATCTTTTGAGGCAGTGGCTTACATGCCTTTCTATACATGTTCTAGTTCCTGATTAAATGGCAATCATAAAATCAGATTTACCATTAAAACAATTTTACCCAAGGTTACTTTCCTCTAGGAAATTTAGACTGAAATTCTTTTCTCCAAACTAAAGATGTCATTGATTTATTCTCAGTAATTAATTCAGTCTATCGTTTTAATACTAATTGCTTTTGCCTCACTTTGTAGCATGTCAATTTTTCTCCCCATCACTCCCCTCCCCCCACTTCCTAATACGTTTCATTCTGATTACTCCTTCCCTCAATGTACTCTCCCCTCCATCACACCCCATTCCTCTCCTATCCCCATCTTCTCTCTTTTCTTGCAGGGCAAGATAAATTTCCATATCCCTGTCCCTGTAGTTCTTATTTCCCAATTATATGCAATAAAAATTCATAACATTCGTTTCTAATACTTTGAATTCCAACTTCTCTCCCTCCCCCTTTCTCTCCCCAGCCCCACTGAGAAGGGAAGCAATTCAATACAGGCTAAATATGTGTTGTTTTGCAAAAGACTTCCATAATAATCATGTTGTGTAATACTAATTATATTGCCCTCTGACCTACTCTATCCCCCTATATTTTCCCCCCCTACAATTGACCTTGTCCTTTCTTGAAAGTGTTTATTTCTAGTGACTCCCTTCTCCCATTTGCCCTCCCTTCTAACATTCCCCTTGCTCCACTTGTTGCTTCCTCTCCTACTTTCCCATGGTGTGATATAAATTTTTATATCAAATTTAGTGAGCATGTTATTCTCTCCTTCAGCCACATGTGGGAGAATAGCTTTATTTTTCCCCCTCTCCCTTTCTCCCTTATCTCCTCCATTGAATAAGATTTTTCTTTTCTCTTTTATGAGTTATAGCCTGCCTCATTCCATTACTCCCTTTCTCTTCCTGGAATTTTCCTCCTTCACCCCTTAATTTTTATTTTATTTTTTGTGTGTGTGCATATCATCTCTTCTGATATAATACAGCTTGTACTCTCTATCTATGTACATGTGTGTGTATGTACAATCTCTCCAACTACCCAAATACTGAGAAAAGATTCAAGAGTTAAAAATATTTTCTTTCCTTGCAGTAATTAAACAGTTCAGCTTTAGAGAGTCTTTTATGATTTTTCTTTTCTGTTTACCTTTTCATACTTCCTTGATTCTTGTATTTGAAAGTCAAATTTTCTCTTCAGTTCTGGTCTTTTCCTCAAGAATGCTTGAAAGTCCTCTATATCATTGAATGATCATTTTTTCCCCTGAAGTATTATACTCAGTTTTGCTGGGTAGGTGATTCTTGGTTTCAGTCCCAGTTCCTTTGACTTCTAAAATATCCCATTCCAAGCCCTTCGATCCCTTAATGTTGAAGCTGCCAGATCCTGTGTTATCCTGATTGTATTTCCACCATACTCAAATTGTTTCTTCCTAGCTGCTTGCAGTACTTTCTCCTTGATCTGGGAACTCTGAAATTTGACCACAATATTCCTAGGAGTTTCTCTGTTTGGGTTTCTTTCAGGAGGTGATGAATGAATTCTTTCAATATCCATTTTGTCCTCTGATTCTATAACATCAGGATAGTTTTCCTTGATAATTTCATGGAAGATAATGTCTAGACTCTTTTTTTGATCATGGTTTTCAGGTAGTCCAATAGTTTTATAATGATTTCTCCTGGATCTATTTTCTAGGTCAGTTGTTTTTCCAATGAGTTGTTTCACACTATCTTATATTTTTTCAAATTTTTGGTTTTGTTTACTAACTTCTTGGTTTAACTCATAAGTCATTCATTTCCCTGAACTCAATTCTCTCTTTCAAGGAATTATTTTGTTCACTGAGCTTTTGAAACTTCTCCTCCATTTGGCTAATTCTGCTTTTTAAAACCTCCTTCTCCTCATTGACTTTTTGGACCTCTTTTTCCAATTGAGTTAGCCTCTTTTTAAAGCTGTTATTTTCCTCAGTATTTTTTTGATTCTCCTTTAGTAAGCTGCTAACTTGTTTTTTAAGGTCTTCTGTTGCCCAAGCCCAGTTTAATTTCCCTTTGGAGGCAAGGGCCTTGACTTCCTCTGACAGTATGCCTTGTTCTTCCTTGTCCAAAAGGGTGGGGGGAGACACCTGTACCCCAAGAAAGTAATCTTCTATGGTCTTATTTTTTTCCCCTTTTTTGGGCATTTTCCCAGCCAGTTACTTGACTTCTGAGTTTCCTCTCCACAACCACCTGGCCTCCAGTCCTGCTAAGCCAGCACTTGGGGGCTGAGATTCAAATGAGCTATTCCCAAGCCTTAGGGATTTTTGATGGGGGGTGGGCTGCTATTCAGTGTGAGATTGTTTAGCTGCTCAGGTGGAGGCAGGGCCACCACACACAGTTCAGTTCCCTCAGGGGATTTACAAGGAGACCTTAAACAATGGATGTGGGGTATTGCCTGCTTTGAGAGCCCCATCTGCTGCTGCCTCTACTGCTGCCTCCTGAGGAGACCTGAGTTATAGGGACACCCCACGCCCCTCTCAGGCAGCAGAGAAGACCCTCTCACTGACCTTTGGCACTTATGGGTTGAGGGACCTGTGCTGCCGCTGGAGATTCTGTCCCTGAAGCCTGCTTGGATCTGCTCCTCTCGGTGCCGCGTGGCCAAGGCAGGGCTGGGCTCTGCTCTGGGTCTGGTGCACACCAGACTTTTCTTGTTAGTTTTTCAGGTCTCTCTGGAACAGAAATCTCCTCCACTCCATTGTTCCATGACTTCTGCTGCTCTGAATTTGTTAAGAGTTCTTCCTTATAGGTATTTTATGGGCTTTGGGGTAAAAGCTAAGCGTATGTGCTTCTTTCTACTCTGCCATCTTGGCTCCTCCTCAGGAAATATTCTGAGGCTATTAGTGGCAGAGAATGTTCTGATCTGGTTTGGCAGAGGGACTTTTGTCATTTGAAAGTTCTCTCTGTCAATGAAATAATCAGTATAATCTCAAATCCTCTCTTGATATAACAATGTGATTTAACTACTCATTGTATATTTAAATGTGTTATATTCATGTTATAGCATGTATGTATATATATGTACCTATATTCATGGTTTTTATAAGTCATGTCATACTTGAATCCCTTGTATAAATCTATCCTAATCATGGTGGATAATTATAACTATAATTTAATAATAGTAGATAACCTTTTGAATATATTGAAATAATCATTTTTTAATTATTTAAGATTTCCCATCATTATTAGACAGATATTCCAATAATTTTGTTCCTCTTATTTGTCTTATTCCATTTTTATGTTTCTAAGATTTCCATACCATCTTTACAAAAATTTACCATGTACTTGGTCATAAAAATGCTAATTAAGAGGTACAGTAATTGAAAGAACAAGCATAGGCAAAAAGGAAACAAAACTATCACTTTTGCAACAAAAAACAACTTCAACAAAGTTGTAATATATAAATAAATTCACATTATTGTAACTTTATATTACCAATAAAATTCAGTCAAAGGCAATAAAAGGAGAAAATTCCTTTCAAATAACTACAGACAAAATAAAATGCTTGAGAATCTGCTTGCTAAGACACAAGAATGAATAGTATGAACACAATTAAAAACACCCTTCACACAAAGACAAAGCTAAATAATTTGGGAAATATTAATTGCTCATGGACAAGTTGAGTCAATATAGTAAGAATGAAAATGTTACTTGATTTAATTTGCTTATTCAGTGCCATACCAATCAAAGTACTAATGGATTATTTCATAGAGCTAGAAAAAATAATGATAAAACTTATCTGGAGAAATAAAAGTTCAGAAAAATGAAATCAATGGAAAAAATGAGAGGTAAGGGGGAGCTTCCAGTACTAAATCTCTAATTCTATTGTAAAGTTATAGTCAAAACAATTTGGTACAGCATAGGAAATAAAGAAGTTGATCAGCGGAATAGGTTAGATATGCAATATACAGAAGCACATAAGTGCAATGACAGAGTTTGATAAACCAAAAGATCCCAACCATTGAGACAAGAATTCACTATTCAACAAATTTTGGGGAGAAAATAGAAAGTAATACTGCACAAACCAGGTCGAGACTAATCTCATATCATATGCCAAATGAATATATGCTTTAGACATAAAGGGTGACATCATAAGAAAATTGGTGGAGCATTGAAGAAATTATTTATCAGACCTATGGAAAGGGGGAAGAATTTATGAAAAAACAAGTGATAGAGAAGTTTAAAAGACATAAATGAACAGTTTTTATTATACAAGATTAAACTTTTTAAACAAAGTCATTTCAGCTATAATTATAAGAGAGGAAACTAGGGAAAATTTTTCAGAAAATTTCTCTGATAAAGATTTCATTTACAGACAATATATAATATATCACATATATGTTTATACATATACACACATATGTATGCATATATGGATATATAACAACCAAGGATCTGATTCAAATTAATAAAAATAAGAACCATTCCCCAATTGATAAATAGGCAAATGATATGTATAGGCATTTTTTCAGAGGAAGGAATCCACATTATCAATAGTCTTATGAAAAATGATCTAAATCACTAATAGAGAGATACTAATTAATGCAATTATGAGTTACCACCTCAAATCTATCAGATCAATAAATTTGACAAAAAAGGAAAATGACAAATTCTGGAAGGATTATGACAAAGTAACTCTATAAATCACGATGTGTATAGCTATCAGCTAGTTGAACAGTTCTGGAAACCAATTTGGAACAAATTTGGAAATTTGCCTAGAAAAGCTTTTAAGTTTTTTTTTCAAAGTTTATAACCTGTGATTCAGTGATACCACTACTAAGTCTATATCACAAAAAGATTAAAGAAGTAAAGGACTCATACGTTAAAAAAAATAGTAATGTGTGTTTGTGTGTGTGTGTGTGTGTGTGTGTGTGTGTGGTGACAAAGAATTGGAAACTGAGGGGATGCCCATCAGATGGGAATGGCTGAACAAACTATGGTATATGAGGATAATGGAATATTATTGTACTAGAAAAATGAAAGGGATAGTTTTAGAAAAAACCTGAGAAGAGCAGTATCAACTGATGCAAAGTAAAGTGAGTAGAACTGGGAGAGCATTTTTTACAACAACAATTTTGTAAAGATAATCAAGTTTGAAAGGCTTAGTAACTATCAACACAATGACCAAACACAATTTTAAAAGGCTCATGATGAAGCATACTTTCCACCTCCAGCTAGAGAAATTATGGATTCAGAATGCCGATTGAACCCTAACCCTAACTCTAACCCTAACCCTAACCTTAACCCTACTCTTTTCTTCCTTTTTCTTTCTGTTTTTATTTTTTGAGAGGGGCATGGTGCAGGAATTTCTTTTGCATAAGTATATATTGGTAGTAGGTTTTGGTTTTCTTTCCTTTTTAGTGGATGGGGGAGGTGGAGGAAAGTGGGAGAGAATTCAGAACTGTAAAAAAAACAAAATTGAAAAAAGAATTGCAGAAATATATACATAGATATAGATATATGCTTATAATTGGCATTAGCAGTCTAGCTATCTGACATAAGCCTATCAAACTTTTCTAAAATTACATTCAAATCTTTAAATTTTTAATCTCTTTTTGTTAGGTTTGTCTAAGTCTAAGAGAGGCATATTAATAATATCGCCAATAATTACATTCCTTTCCTTTAGATACCTAAGTGCTATACTACTTGGTGCATAATCTACTATGAACATATTTTCTTTATTATGGTGCCTTTAAGTATAATACAATTTTCCTGTCTTTCTCAGTCTGTCAGTCAAAAAAAAACTACCATTTCCTGTTACCTTTTCAGAAATCATGGTTCCATTGACAGTTCTGTATGTATACATAGAGATCAGTATTACACAGGTGTTGATTGCTTTAAGCCTGTTTCTCCCATTCAGCTTTGATTTAAATAAGTCTCTTGATGCATTTAATCATAATCTCATCAAAATTTCTTTATGCTTAATGGGTCTAGAGGGAAGCAAATTATTTCTAGGTGTTGCTTTCATTCATTGGTTCCATATAACCTCCAAATTAAATCCACAGCTTTAAGTGTCTTTCCTTGGCTTCTGGTTAAGTTCATCAAGTCCAAATGACACGTTGAGGAATTGGTGAAAGATTCTCCAAGATTTGGGAGCTAGTAAGTCTTCCAAGGGACTAATGTAGGTTGATGTCATTCACTTATATCAAGTTATTAATTGGAATTGGTTAACTTCATCTTTAATTTAGAAGTTGCAATATTGACAGAGAATTAAAGATCTTTCACATCCATTAATGGCACTGCCTATTAAGGGAAGCTTGATTAGGGGAGACCCATACCTTTTTGTTAACTTTCTAATGAGGCGCTTGTTCTCAAGGGTTGTGATAACCTCTGGCTCTGAAAAGTGTATAAATATTCTGAGGTGAGGTTTTACTTTAGAGATTACTCATTGGAAGTGTTTGTTTGACCAGATGAGAGTCTGGGCCCTGGGCTTTGAAAACGCAGAAACTAGTGCTTCTCTCTCTGGTAGCTATTTTTGTATGGTCAGACAGTTGGATCTGTCTGTTGATCTGTTATGTATCTGTGATGCTTATGATCATACAATAGAAAACCCTGTCTATTAGTTGATCATTGTTTTTCTGTTTGCATTTCATGGTGCTGACTTTTCCCCCTGAATAAAGAGAATGATATATGTGGTTGATTAAAGTGATTATTGACCCCTCAAAAATTGCCTTTCATTTTAGAAAAGTATATCAAAGAATCTGTCATAGCAGGCCATCCTGGATGTGTCAGGGTGCTTGCTTTTACAGAAGTCATATTTATTTATATTTGGTGAAAATGATAATAGATTTAACACTAAGCAAAACCATAATGGGCACATTTTATATGGGTTGTTCTTGACCTTATTCTGTTAATAGACTTAACTAGAGAACAGTTTTTCATTTAAACATCACATACTCCAAGTTGTGACTCTATTTGTGTCAATTTTACAAATTTGGATCACATGAACATGCCATGTGTATTCACTGAGTCAAAATTTTCACAATAATCAGTGAAGGTAGTAAAGATGTTACAGAACTTTTGGTTAACCTATTCAATAATTACCAAATCGATAAGTTAATATTTATCACTTTGAGATTTTTTGGTATACCACTGCTTGGCTAAAAGAATTATTTTCTGAAAAGTACTTATAGAATTTTTTCCCTTAGTGATATAAGTAACAGATACTTTATATGGACTGACATAGTGACTTATGCTTATGATCTTAATATCAGGGACCCTACGGCCAGAGGACCTCTTGAGTTGGGAATTCTGATCTTCAGTAGCTTGTGCAGTTAGGTGTCTGAGCTAAATTTGATATTAATATGGTGAGGCCTTGGAAACAGGGAATAATCAGGTTACCAAATTAGGGACAAACCAGTTCAGGTTAGAAGCAGAACAAGTTGAAACTCTCAAGTTACCAGGAATGGAAATAGACCTGTGAATGAACCCTACCTTTCTATCCAGGGTAAGATAGCAAGACTCAGTCTTAATTTTGAGTATTCCACTAATTCTCATCTTTTGGTAGTAAATATGTAATGTCTTCTGTTAAAAAGATGTGACCAAGCTTTTATTTGAGGAGTACCTGGTATAATACTTCACCAATAATTTGTGTGTTACTGTCTGGAGAAGTGTTTGAACCAATAATATCCAATTGGGACATTTTTTTAGTTTCTCAGAGAAACTAGAGTTTCAGTCACTTTCTTAATATCATTGCTTTGTTCAGTATGTTAACAGTGTGTAAACTAGCTGCTTTTCACTGATCTAATTCTGTCATTGTCTTGACCATATTGCAACCAATCAGAAAATAATAAATTTTTTAGGGTCCTCTTCTTTAAGGATGCTTTCTCCTTTATTTCTTTGCCTCTCAAATTTTCATATTAAAGTTTGTATTTTTTTCTTATTCTTTGAGCTACTGTCACTTCTTTTATCTTCTTAACCTTTCTACTTTTTTTGTAATTGCAGATTGGGGGAATATCTATTTTTTGATAGATGCATTTTCTAGATTCCATTCTGCATTTATCTTTTCTGCTGCCTTTGATTGGATGATGTGGTGCCAAGTTTTCTATTTACTTACCAGCTGTAATCTTCCAATGACTTTCTGTAGTTCTTATTTTTTCTTTCTCTGTTTTAATTTTTTTCCAATTTATTAATTTATTTTTAGTTTTCAACATTCATTTCCATAAGATTGAATTTCAAATTTTCTCCCCATCTCTCTTCTCCCCCACCCCAAAACACCATGAATTTTGATTATTCCTTCTCCCAATCTGCCCTCCCTTCTATCACACCTCCCCCTTCCTTTATTCCCTTCTCTCTTTTCTTGTAGGGAAAGATAGATTTCTATACCCCATTACATGCATTTCTTATTTCCCAGTTACATGGAAAAACAATTCTTAACATTTGTTCCTAAAACTTTGAATTCCAACTTCTCTCCCTTCCTCCCTCCCCACCCATCCCCATTGAGAAGGCAAGCAATTCAATACAGGCTATATATGCATAATTTTGCTAAAGACTTCCATGATAGTCATGTTGTTTAAGACTAACTATGTTTGCCTCCATCCTATCCTGCCCTATTCCATTCTCTCTTTTGTTCTTATCCCTCCCCAAAAGTGTTTACTTCTAATTACTCCCTCCTTCTATTTGCCCTCCCTTCTATCATTCCCTCCTCACTTATCCCCTTCTCCCCTACTTTCCTGTAGTGTAAGATAGATTTTCATAACAAATTGAGTGTGCATGTTATTCCTTCCTTAAGTCAAATGTGAGGAGAGTAAGTTTCACTTTTTCCCTCTCACCTCTCCCTTTTCTCCTTCATTGAAAAACATTTTTCTTGCCTTTTTATGAGAGATAATTTGCCCAATTCCATTTCTCCCTTTTTCTTCCCATTATATTTCTCTCTCCCCACTTAATTTTATTTTTAGATATCATCCCTTCCTATTCAACTCACTCTTGCCCTGTCTATATATATATATATATATATATATATATATATATATATATATATATATATACACACACACACACACATATATGTATATATGTATATGTGTGTGTGCGTGTTCTCCCTCCAACTACCCAAATACTCAGAAAAGTTTCAAGAATTACAATCTTTCCATGTAGTAATGTAAATAGTTTAAGTTTAGAAAGTCCCTTATGATTTCTCTTTCCTGTTTATATTTTCATGCTTTTCTTGATTCTTGTGTTTGAAAGTCAAATTTTCTATTCAGCTCTGGTCTTTTCATCAAGAATGCTTGAATGTCCTCTAAATCATTGAATGACCATTTTTTCCTTTAAAGTACTGTACTCAGTTTTCCTGGGTAGGTGATTCTTGGTTTTAATCCTAGTTCCTTTGACTTCTGGAATATCATATTCCAAACCCTTCGATTCCTTAATGTAAAAGCTGCCAGAACCTGTGTTATCCTGATTGTATTTCCACAATACTCAAATTGTTTTCTCTAGCTGCTTGCAATATTTTCTCCTTCACCTGGGAACTCTGGAATTTAGCTACAATATTCCTAGGAGCTTTTCTTTCCAGACCTCTTTCAGGAGGTGATTGGTGTATTCTTTCAATATTTATTTTACCCTCTATTTCCAGAATATCAGGGCAGTTTTCCTTGATAGTTTTATGAAAGATGATGTCTAGGCTCTTTTTGTGATCATGGCTTTTAGATCCCATAATTTTTAAATGGTCTCTCCTGGATCTATTTTCCAGGTCAGTTGTTTTTCCAATGAGATATTTCACATTGTCTTCTATTTTTCATTCTTTTGTAATTTCTTGGTTTCTCATAAAGTCATTAGTTTCCCTCAGTTCCATTTTAATTTTTAAAGAACTATTTTCTTCAGTGAGCTTTTGAACTACATTTTCCATTTGGCTAATTCTGCTTTTTAAAACATTCTCCTCCTCATTGACTTTTTGGGCCTCTTTTGCCATTTATGTTAGTCTATTTTTAAAGGTATTAACTTCTCCAGCATTTTGGGGTCTCCTTTAGCAAACTGTTGACTTCCTTTTCATGATTTGCTTTCATTGCTCTCATTTCTCTTCCCCATTTTTCCTCCAGGTCTCTTACTTGATTTTCAAAATCCATTTTGAGAACTTCCATGACCTGAGACCATTGCATATTTGTTTTGTAAGTTTGCATGAAGAAACTTTGACTTTTAGGTCTTCTCTGATGGTATGCATTATTCTTCCTAATCTAAAAGGGTGGAAGAAAATTCCTGCTCACCAAGAAAGTAACCTTCTATTGTCTTATTCTTTTTCCTCTTTTAGGCATTTTCTCAACCAGTTACTTGACTTTTGAGTTCTTTGTCAAGAGGAAGGTATGCTCTGGGGACCTGTAAGCTCTCATTTCCTCCAAAGTGACACAATCAAGGGAGTGGAGTGTACTCCTATCCTGACCTACACTCTGGTCTGGGAGCAACTATAAGCACTCTTTTCTGCCCAGAGTCTGCCAGTAGAATTCCCCCTCCAGAGCCTCCACCAACTCTACTATGCCAGTCAGTGCTCCTCCTCCTCAACCCAGGGCTGCCTTTCAGGGCTGAGATACAGATCAGCAGCTCAATTTGCCCAGGATCTTTAGGCTAGGGCTGCAACATTGGAAGCTGACATGGCCTGAGGCTGAGACTAGATTGCTGTGTTACCTTTTCACTGAGGTGAAAGAACTTTCTCACTGACCTTTGAGGCTGCCTTTGCCATTTGTGGTTTGAGGAATCTGAGAATCAAAGCTACTGCAGGTGGTGCCTTGAAGCCTGCTCCAGTCCTGTCCCTGCTGCATGGCCAAACCTGCGCTGTGTCCCACTCTGTGCCTGGTGAGATAGACCTTTCCTGTTGGCCTTGCAGGCTGCCTTGGGCTGGAAATCTCTTTCACTCTGTCATTTTGTGGCTTCTGCTGCTCTAGAATTTGTTTAGAGTTATTTTTTACAGTTATTTTATGGGCTGTGGGGGGAGAGCTTCTAGAGGTGCTTCCTTCTACTCTGCCATCTTGGCTCCACCTCCTTCTGTGATTCTTTAATAGGTCTTCAATTCACTTCTGCCATGATGGAGTTTTGATTTCTTTTCAAGGGAGCATTCCTTGATAGTTCTCCCTTTTTTCCTATTTTTTTTTCCTATTGCAATGAACACTATATATGATATTGTGGCAAAAAAAAAAAAATTACTGATTTTTTTTACACTTTCTGTCAAATATAGGAAAGGGTTCATTCATGATAATTGGAGTGAAATCCAGATTGTGAAACTTACTCTTTTGGTAAAATTGGTTTGATAATTGTATCTATGCCATCAAAATAAAAAAGGTATTTTTCAAAATTCCAATCTCAGCTTGCCTATTTTCTTTTCAAAATCATTTCTCTATGTTAGTTTTTTTTTGTTATCTGTTTAACTTTTTGTTATAATATTTGCATTATCACTAAAAGAAGATTTTCAACTGGGTTCTTCAACCTTTCTCTTTTCAAATCCCAACAAATCCCTAGCAGCTCATTTAATCCAGTCTAGTCTAAGGGATAAGGGTCTTTGTGATAATTGTCCTGCACTGGTCAATAATATTTTTTTATGTAACAATATAAATCAGTATGAAGCTACCACCTGAAATTCCTTAAATTTGGCACAATAGTCCTAGAATCTAAAGAAAGTATTAATAGCTTTAGTCCCATTTCAGTTGTACTTATAGATGGATGGTCAGTGTAATCCATGGTTTAGGTTTGCCAAGACATAAGTGGTGATAGGGTAGGTGTGCAAGTGATTCAAAATAATTAAAGATATCCCAAAGTATAATGAACTGCCTCTGAGGGTAATCACTTCCTCCCTCACCAGATGTCTTCAAGCAAACACTGAATGTACATATGTTAGACATGTTCTGGAATAACATTTGTATCATGCTTAGGTTGGACAATGTGAGCCCTGATGTCCTTTTAGCTCTAAGATTCAGTAAGTCTGTAATCTTTTTCTACCAATGTTTTCAAAGAGTGGATGTCCATCATTGGTTATATATATTGCTATGGTTAGGGCAAAGCACTTACATGCTTTACTGGTCCCTAACTAATGAGTTGACTTTGCTCTTTTAAAGAAGTAATAAATAATGAATAGTGTCTGTTGAGTCGATAGACCTTTAATCAGTAGTGTCTTTAAATGACAAACCTTATGGCATCCCAAGAATTAAGGTTAAAGATTTCCAAATAGAATCATCTTTCCTCTTTTGAATTTTTTTTTCCCCATGGGCAAACAGTAATGATGAAAAACAATCTTATGCTTGTTGTGCGTACTACATTCAGGAAAATTTACCTAATACATGTGTCTTTCTCTTTTAAAATAACTTTTAATACCCAAAGCAAAAACGTAATAAGTAACACCAACCATCAATTCTACCCTCTATGTACCTTTCCATACCTGAAATTTGGTGCTAGAAATTCAAATCTTCTAAACTCTGTTTTTCAAAATATCTCCTGCCCAGCATTCAGACTCTTTGATGTTTATTTCATTGTTTTCTAACCAGCATGCTGATATGTTATTTTAATTCATATTTCCTTTTGGAGGTAGACTTCATTTGCTACCACTTTCAATATTTCATAGAATTGTGGAATGCTAGAGAAGGAAAAAATCTCAGATACTAGGTGGTAAATCCTCTTCATCTTACAAATGAGAACTTGATCGACTGATCAATTAAAAGCACGTATTAAGTTCTTTCAGCGTGCCAAGCGTTGTGTTAGTAAGTGGGGATACAAAGAGAAAAAATAAAGTAGTTCCCACTCTCAAAGAGCATTCACTACATTGGGAGAAACAACAGCCCCCACCTCTGCAACCACAGGCACACACTCTCTTACACACAAGCACTCACACAGAACTATACACAAAGTAAATATCATTCAATTTTTAGAAAAGACAATCATCAGCAACTGAAGGAAACAAGAAAGTCTCCTTGTAGAAAGTGTTATGAACAGTGACTACTCCTCAAAACTGTCCTAGGGACTCTTAACTTCTCCCTCTGTGGTATTTCATCTGTTGATCTCATCAGCAGTCACAGATTCAATTATTATCTCCCAGCAGATGATTCTCAGATCTATTTATCTAGTGGTCAGATTTCTCCTGTTTTCCAGTTTCCATATCTCCAATTGCTTATTGGGCATCTTTTAAAAGACTTTTTTATTTACTTAACTTTTAATTTGTAGAATAAAGCAAACATTTCTATAACAATGTATATAATAAAAACAGATGATTGCACATGAAACTGCAACTCTGTTATGTACAACTTGCTATTCTTTTTAAATATATAATAAATTATGATGTAAATTTATTTTCCCCCACTTTCTTCTTTCCTCCCCACCCTGATCTAGAGATGGCTACCATTATAAACAAATACGTATATGTATGTAAAATCATTCTATGCATATTTCTATACATACTATCAGTTCTTTCTCTGAAGTCAGATAACATCTTTCTTCATATGTCATTTGCAGTTAATGTTTCTCTTGTTTCTGCTCATTTCATTATTTCATGCAAGTTTATCTATGTTTTTTCAAAGACCTTCCATCTCATCCAGCAGAGTTCTATTGCAATCATACATCACATCTTGTTCAGTCATTTCCCAATTGACTAGAGAAATATTGATGGTGGAATGAAGAAGGAAGCCTCTGAAGCCCTCCCAGGTTCTACTCCAAAACACTAGAAAACTGCCTTAGAATTGACCTAGGAGCAGGGAAGCAGCTTAGAAAGATCTGTCTCACTGGGTTCAAAGGGGAGCAAGGTCCAAGAGAAGCAGGAGCAACCAGCCTTAAAGCAATGGGCCTACAACAAGACTCAGAGCCTAGGCAATCCACCAGGAAGGCCTCACCCTCCTGAAAATCCGCACCCCCATTTGGCAAGTGAGTAGTCTATACAGCTCAACAAGGCCCACTCCAGTGACCCCACCCCTAGCACTAGCCACCAGTTAGACCTGGACATCATTGCTGACTAGTAGTAAAGCCTTACCCCAGGGCTAGTCAATAGCAAAACCCCACCCCTGGGGTCTATCAGCAGAGATATACTGTTTCAATAGACATAGAACAGCAGGGCCCCACTTTTGGGGCAGACCAGCAACAAGATCCCTCCTCCAGGGCTAGCTACCAAAAAGACACTGCATACCAAAAAGACATAGCAATCCAACAGCAAGGTCTTATCCCTGGAGCAGACCAAGAACTAAACCCCATGGAAGCCCCACACCCTACGATAAGACAAGAAGGGAAGATCACCCTCCAGAGAAATCAAGAAACTAAATCCTGAACCCCAGTAAAAGTCAACAGTCCCAAAAGCTTAGTATAATGCAGGACCAGAGCCAACTCTTAAATAAAAGCACCGTCACAAAAAAGACAGAAAAATGAACAAAACCCCCAAAAGATCTCAACTATAGAAAGCTACTATGATGATAGGAAGGAGCAAGGCATAAATTTAGAAGGAGACAACAGTGTCTAAATGGCTACATGTGCAGCCTCAGAGAAAAATGTAATTTGGTCTCAGACACAAAAAGAATTCCTGGAAGCACTGAAAAAGAATTTGCAAAGAAAATTAGAGAAATAGAAGAAAAATTGGGAAAAGTAATGATAATAATGCAAAAGAATCATTAAAACATCAGTGACATGGGAAAAGAGATAAAAAAAATTTATTGAGAAAAATAACTCCCTAAAGATAGAATGGATCAAATGGAAAAAGAAGTACAAAAGTTCACTGAAGAAAATAATTCCTTAAAAATTAGAATTGAACAAGTGGAAACTAATGACTCTATGAGACATCAAAATATGATAAAACAAAACTGAAAAAGTAAAAAAAAAAATCCTGGACCTCAACTTTCCCTTCTCACAATTAGATAAATCAAATAAAAGAAAATAAACAAGAAAAAAGTTAAGGTGGTGAATAGAATTCTAGCAAAGTTAGATATGATAGATCTTAGGAGAAAGTTGAATAGGATTAAAAAGGAATGTACCTTTTTTTCTTAGCTGTACATGGTACCTACACAAAAATCAACCATGTATTCAGACATAGAGACCTCAAAAACAAATGAAGAAAAGCAAAAATAGTAAGTACATCATTTTCAGATCATAAGGCAATAAAACTTACATTCAAAAATGGACAATAGAGAGATTAAAATTAATTGGAAATGTGATAATCTAATGCTAAAAAAATGTGGTCTAAAGAACACATGATAGAAACAATAGATAATTTCATTAAAGAAAAATTACAACAATGAGACAACATACCATAATTGATGTGTTCTAGCCAAAGTGGTACTTGGGAGAAATTTTGTATCTCTAATTGCTTTCATCAATAAGATAGAGAAAAGCAGATCAATGAGTTGGACATGGACTAAAAGAACTAGAAAAAGAACTAATTAAAAACCCCCAGTTGAACACCAAATTGGAAATTGTGACAATCAAAACAGAGATTAATAAAACTGAAAGTAAGAAAACAATTTCACTAATAAATAAAACTAGGAACTAGTTTTATGAAAAAATAAAATGAATAGACCATTGGTTAATTTGATTAAAAAAAAACAGAAAACCAAATTACCAACATCAAAAATGAAAAGAATGAATTCACCACAAATGAAAAGGAAATAAAAGCAATTAACTATATTCCAGTAAAACTGACAACCTAAACGAAATGAATGAATATTTACAAAAAATACAAATTACTCAGGTTAAGAGAAGAAGAAATAAAATACATAAATAACCCAATTTTAGGAAAAAAAATTGAACAAGCCATCAATGAACTTCCTTAGGAAAACCCCCCAGGACAACTTAAAGAGCAATTACTTCCCTTATGAAATAAACTATATGGACAAATAAGTGAAGGAGTCTTATCAATTTCCTTTTATGACACAAATATGGTGCTGATATCCAAACCAGGGAGAGCCAAAACAAATAAAGAAAATTATACACCAATTTCCCTAATCAATATTGATGCAAAAATTTCAAATTAAATACTAGTAAAGAAATTACAGCAATACATGACAAGGACCATATACTATGACCAGGTAAGATTTATACCAGGAATGCAGGACTGGTTCAATATTAAGAGGACCATATCAGTAACAAAACCAATAAAAATCATATGATTATCTCAATAGATGCAGAAAAAACCTTTGATAAAATAAAATACCAATTCCTACTTTACAAAAATGTACCATAGAGCATGAAGTTTTCCTTAAAATGATAATATTATCTAAAATCATCAGAAAGCATATGTAATGGGGATAAGTAAGAACCCTTACCAATACAGTCAGGAGGTGAAGCAGGGAAGCTTATTATCATCTCTATTATCTAATATTCTGCTAGAAATGTAAATAACAATAAGAGAAGAAAAAGAAATTAAAGAAATTAGAAAGAAATGATGAAACAAAACTATCATTCTTTGCAGTTAATATTATGGCATATTTAGAAAAACTTAGTCAACTAAAAACTATATGAAATTATTAATAATTTTAGCAAAGTTGCAGGATACAAAACAGACCTATACAAATCATCAGCATTTCTATATATTACCAATTTTTATCCAGCAACAAGATAAAGAAAGAGGAATTCCATTTAAATTTACTGCAGATATTATATGATACTTGGGAGTCTACCTCTCAAGACAAACTCAGGAACTATATGAACATAATTACAAAACACTTTTCACATAAATAAAATTATATCTAAACAATTGGAAAAATATTAACTGTTCATGAGTAGGCTAAGCCAATATAACAAAAGTGACAATTCTGTCTAAATTGATTTATTTATTATCAAATCAAAATATTAAAAATTATTATATAGAGCTATAAAAAATAATAAAATTCATTTAGAACAGCAAAAGTTGAAGGCTATCAGTGAAATTAATGAAAAAATGGAAAATATGGTAGTCTATCAGTACAAGATCTCAAACTGTATTACAAAACCATAATTATAAAAACAATCTCATACTGGTTAAGAAATAGAGTAGATCAGTGGAATACATTATAGTCAAATGACTATATGGTCATTGACTGTATGGTAATCTATTGTATGATTAATCCGAAGATCCAAGCTTTTGGATCATTATTGTTCATCATTTGACCAAAATTGTTGGGAAATCTGGAAAACAAAATGGGTACATGATTTACACCAGCGGTGGCAAACCTGTGGCCTTGAGGCCAAATGTGGCCCTCTAGGCCCTAATATGTGGACCTTTGACTGAATCAAAACTTTGCAGAACAAAAACTTGGATTCAGTCAAAAGGAGGCATCCATGGACTTAGAAGATCACATGTGAGCCTTGAGGTCACAGTTTCCTCATCCCTGATTTACACACAAACAGTGATACCATAAGCAAATTAAGAGAGCATGGAACAATTTATCTGTTAGGTTTATGGATCAGGGAAGAACTTAGGATCAAAGAAGATCCTAAGAGAGTATTACAAAATGTAAAATAAATATTTTTGTTTATACAAAATGAAAAAATTTTTTGAACAAACAAAATCAATGCAACCAAAATTATAAGGAAAGAAAATTTGGGGAAAAAATTTACAAGTATCTCTGATAAGTGAGTCAAATTTCTAAAAATACATGTCATTCTCCAATTGGCAACTGGTCAATGGACATGAACAGGCAATTTTCAGACAAAAAAATCAAAGCTATCTAAAGTCACATATAAATGTTCTAAGTCACTATTGAGAGAATTGCAAATTTAAACAACTCTAAAATACAATCTCATACCAATCCAAGTGAGACGACAAAAATGGAAAATGTTGCATGTTGGAGAGGATGTGAGGAAACTTGCACACTGATGGTGGAGTTGTGAACTGATCCAAGTATTCTGGAGAGAAATTTGGAATTGTGTCCAAAGGGCTATAAAACTGCAAATATTCTTTGGTCCAGCTATGTCTATACTCCAAAGACATCCAAAAATAAAGAGAAAAGGACCTGTTTGTACAAAACCTATATAGCTCTTTTTATGATGGCTAAGAATTGGAAATCAAAGGGATGTCCATCAATGGGAGAATGGTCAAACAGGCTATGGCATATGATTGTAATGGAATATTTTTATGCTATAAGAAGTGATAAGCAGGATGATTTCAGATAAACCTGGAAAGACTTGCGTGAATTGATGATGAGTAACGTGAGAAGAACCAGGAAAATAATGTATTCAGTAACTGCAATATAGTGAGATGACAAATTGTGAATGACTATTGACTATTAACTTAATTATTTTCAGCAATACAATGATCCAAGACACTCTCAAAGGACTAATGATGAAGCATACTGTCTACCTCCAGAGAAAGAACTGATATTGATTAAGCAAAGCCTGAAGTGTGCTATTTTTCTCTTTCTTTTTTCTTTCTTTCTTCCTTTGTTTCTCTTTTTTATTTGAGTCTTCTTGTACAAAATGATAAATATGTAAATGTTTTCCATAATTTTACATATATAACATATCTTATTGCTTACCATGTTAGGAAGGGTGGAGGGAATAGGAGAGAGGAATAGAATTTGGAACTCAAAATTTTAAATAAAAATGTTAAAGAAAATATAAAAAGGAGAAAATTTAAAAAAACAAACTTGAGTTATTGCACATCCTGAATCAAATGTCCTAGTATTTTCAACTCAGAATTTTCTTTTTTTAAACATATTTCCACATTAGTCATGTTGTAAAGAATAATTAGAACCAAAGGAGGGGAAAAACTTGAGAAAGAAAAACAGAGAAAATGATATGCTTCAATCTAAATTCAGATTCCTTAGTTCTTTCTCTGGAAGTGGATAACATTTTCCATCATGTCTCTTGGAATTGTCTTGGTTCATTGCATTGCTGAGAAGAATTAAGTCTATCAATGTTAGTCTTTGCACAATATTGCTGTTACTGTGTATGTTTTCCTGGTTCTCTCACTTCACTCAGCATCAGTTCTTGCAAGTCATTCCAGGTTTTCTGAAGTCCATCTGCTTATCATTTCTTATACCACAACTTGTTCTGCCATTCCCCAATTGATGGGCATCCTGTCAATTTCCAATTCTTAGCCACTCCACAAAGAACTTCTATAAACATTTTTGTACATATGGGTTTTTTCTCCATTTTCTATAATTAATTTATTTGTTTTCAATTTTCAAGAATCACTTCCATAAGTTTTTAAATTTTCTCCCCCTCCCTCCCCACTCCCTCTCCAAGACAGCATGCATTCTTATATGAGTTCTACACACACATTCTTGTTAAACACATTTTAACTTTAGTCCTGTTGCATAGGAGAATTAAAACAAATGGGAAAAACCATGAGAAAAACCAAATCAGAACATAACACAGTAAAAATCTACTTCATTCTGTGTTCTGATTCTACAGTTCTTTCTCTGGATGTGGATAACATTTTGCATCATGAGTCCTTTGGAAATATTTTAGGTCCTTGAATTGCTATGAAAGGTTAAGTTTATCAGATATAGTCCTCACATTCTGTGGCTCTTACTATGTATAATGTTCTCCTGGAACTGCTCATTTCACTCAGCCTCAGTTCATATAAATATTTTCAGGTTTTTTTTGAAATCTTCCTCTTCAACTCAGTAGTTTCAAACCTGCATTCCTTAACTTCTTTTCTGTCCTATACCTTTTCTTGTTCCTAACTTTCTTACTACTCTCAAGAGCATTATCATACATTCAGTCATCCAGGCTAGCAGACTAGGTTACCTTAATACCTCATTTTCATCCCCCTCCCCACTTCATATCCAATCTGTTGCCAAGTACTGTGGATTTTACCTTCACATCTTTCATATTTACCTCCTTCTGTCCTCTGAAAGTATCACCAGAACTATTGCTATACTGATTTGTCTTTCTGCCTCAATTTTCTCCCTTCTATAGTTCATCCTCCACTCAGCAGAGTAATTTCCCTAAAAGCTCAAATCTGAGTATTTCACAAGCCCCCATTCAATAAACTCAAATGGTTCCCTTTACTTCCAGGAATGAATATAAAATTATCTGTTTGACTTTTAAAGCCCTTCATAACATAAATCCTTCCTCCTTTTATAGTCTTCCAACACTTTACTCATTTCCTTGTCCTTTGTGATAAAGTGGTACTGTCTTCCTTATTTTTCCTGGGAAAGGGTACTCCATCTTACAACTTCATGAAATTTCAGTGACTGTCCTCCATGCCTTGATTGCTCTTCCTCGTCATCTCTACTTCCCTGGTTTGACTTTCTTCAAGTTTTAGTGAATTTCAATTTCTTCAAGAAGACTTTCCTGGTTCCCCTTAATGGTAATGCCTTCCCTATTAGATCATCTCCTATTTGTCATATATACATATACATATGTATATATGTATGTATCTTGTAAAATAATTATTTGTGGGGGGAGGAGCCACGATGGTGGAGTAGAAAGATTCACATATACTAGCTCCAAACCCACAGCCCATAAATTACCTGTAGAGAGGAGCTCCCAATGAATTCTGGAGCGGTGGGGGCCACACAGCAGTGGAGTGGAGGAGATTTCTGTTCAGGAGAGCCCTGAAAAGCCAACACCGGGGGTCTGTCGCACACCGACCCGGAGTGGAGCCTGGCCCTGCCTTGGCCGTGCAACACTGGAGTGGATCCAGGCGGCCTTCAGGGACGGAATCTCCTGCGGGCTGCTAGGGTCCATCCACCCACAGATGTAAGAGGTTAGTGAGAGAGCCTGTCTGGTGCTCTGGGAGGGGAGCAGGGTGTCCCTGTGGCTCAGATACCCTCAGGAGACAACAGCAGAGGCAGCAGTGGGCAGGAGCTCCTAAAGCAGACAGGAGCTCGGATCCATTGTTGAAGATCTCTGAATAAACCCTTTGAGGGAACTGAGCCCTGTAAGGCAGCCCTGCTCCCACCTGAGCACCTGAACTTTAATCTCACACTGAATAGCAGCCCTGACCCGCTGAAAGCCCTGAGGCTGGGGAGCAGCATTTGAATCTCAGACCCCTAAGCATTAGCTGGGTGGGTCTGGAGACAAGGTGAGTGTGGAAAGCAATCTCAGAAGTCAAGTAATTGGCTGGGAAAATGCCCAGAAAAGGGGGAAAAAATAAGAACATAAAAAGTTAAAATGGATATTTCCCCCTTTCCTTTCTGATGAGGAAGAACAATGCTTACCATCAGGGAAAGGCATAGAAGTCAAGACCTCTGTATCCCAAACATCCAAAACAAATATTCAATGGGCTCAGGCCATAGAAGAGCTCAAAAAGGATTTTGAAAATCAAGTTACAGAGGTGGAGGAAAAACTGGGAAGAGAAATGAGAGAGATGCAAGAAAAGCATGAAAAATGGGTCAATACCTTGCTAAAGGAGACAGAAATAAATGCTGAAGAAAATAGCACCTTGAAAAATAGACTAACTCAACTGGCAAAAGAGGTTCAAAAAGCCAATGAGGAGAAGAATGCTTTCAAAAGCAGAATTAGCCAAATGGAAAAGGAGGTTCAAAAACTCACTGAAGAAAATAGTTCTTTCAAAATTAGAATGGAACAGATGGAGGCTAATGATTTTCTGAGAAACCAAGAAATCACAAAACAAAACCAAAAGAATGAAAAAATGGAAGAGAATGTGAAATATCTCATTGAAAAAACAACTGACCTGGAAAATAGATCCAGGAGAGACAATCTAAAAATTATGGGACTACCTGAAAGCCATGATCAAAAAAAGAGCCTAGACATCATCTTTCATGTAATTATCAGGAAAACTGTCCTGATATTCTAGAACCAGAGGGCAAAATAAGTATTCAAGGAATCCACTGATCACCGCTTGAAAGAGATCCAAAAAGAGAAACTCCTAGGAACATTGTGGCTAAATTCCAGAATTCCCAGGTCAAGGAGAAAATATTGTAAGCAGGTAGAAAGAAACAATTCCAGTATTATGGAAATACAATCAGGATAACACAAGATCTACCAGCTTCTACATTAAGGGATTGATGGGCATGGAATAGGATATTCCAGAAGTCAAAGGAACTAGGACTCAAACCAAGAATCACCTACCCTGCAAAACCGAGTATAATACTTCAGGGGAAAAAATTGTCTTTCAAGGAAATAGAGGACTTTCAAGCATTGTTGATGAAAAGACCAAAGCTGAAAAGAAAATTTGACTTTCAAACACAAGAATGAGAAGAAGCATGAAAAAGTAAACAGTAAAGAGGAGTCATAAGGGACTTACCAAAGGTGAACTGTTTACACTCCTACATGGAAAGACAATATTTGTAACTCTTCAAACTTTTCAGTATCTGGGTAGTTGGTGGGATTATACACACACACACACACACACACACACACACACACATACACACATGCACGCACATACACAGACAGAGAGCACAGAGTGAATTGAATAGGATGGGATTATATCTTAAAAAATGAAGATAAACAGTGAGAGAGAAATGTATTGGGAGGAGACAGGGTGAAACGGAATGGGGCAAATTATCTCTCATGGAAGAGGAAGGCAGGAGACTTTTTAGTGGAGGGAAAAAGAGGGGAGCTGAGAGAAAAACATGAAGTTTACTCTCATCACATTTGACTAAAGGAAGGTATAAAATGCGCACTCATTTTGGTATGAAAACCTATCTTACAATACAGGAAAGTGGGGGAGAAGGAGATAAGCAGGGTGGGGGGGATGATGGAAGGGAGGGCAATGGGAGGAGGGAGCAATTTGAAGTCAACACTCTTGGGGAGGGACAGGATCAAAAGAGAGAATAGAAGCAGTGGTGGCCAGGATAGGATTTAGGGAAATATAGTTAGTCTTACACAACATGACTATTATGGAAGTCATTTGCAAAACTACACAGATATGGCCTATATTGAATTGCCTGCCTTCCCAAAGGAAATGGGTGGGGAGGGAGAGATGGGGAGAAGTTGGAACTCAAAGTTTTGGGAACGACTGTTGAGTATTGTTCTTGCTACTAGGAAATAACAAGTACAGGTAATAAGAAATAGAAAGTTATCTGGCCCTATAGGCAAAAGAGAAGATGGGGTCAAGGGAAGGGAGGGATGATAGAAGAGAGGGCAGATTGGTGATAGCGGAAATTAGAATGCTTGGTGTATTGGGTCGGGGAGGGGACAAATGGAGAGAAAATTTGAAACCTAAAGTTTTGTGAAAATGGATGTAAAAAGTTAAATAAATTTATTTGAAAAAATAAATAAAAATAAAAAAATTATTTGCATGTTGTCACCCCTGTTAGAATTTGTGCTTCTTAAGGACAGATGTTTTTGTAACCCTAGTACTTAGCACAGTGCCTGACACAGTAAGCATTTACTAAATGTTTGTTGACTGACCAACTATATGAATAATATAAGTAGAAAATATAAGAGCAATAACTCTTCTTAAATACAAATTATTAGAAAGATATGAACTGCTAAAATTTTAGTATTTCTGTAAGGAAAAGGGGCCATGATTCCCTCCAACCAACTTAGCTGAAGAAGTGACATTACTTACAGATGATAAGTTTTACTATAATCACCAAATAGTGTAAAATTTTGGCCAGATCTGATCCTTTTATGAAGTGGTAACTTCTCTCAGATGGAACTAAAGGGAGAAAGTTCATTGAATATGAAAAAGGTGGAAGTGCCTCTTCAGGGCTTTAAGTAGCTAAGCTGTGTATAGAGAGCTGTCAGTATCCTTGACAACAAATCTCCAGTGGGGGTCATGAATAGTCAGACATGACTGTAAAATGATTGAAGAGCTAGTGAGATTTCCAAGTCAGGAGTACAGGTTATAGTCCATTTTGTTAAAGAGATCCCTGCATGTGGAAACAGGATGTTTCTTTCTCCTACTCCCTTACTCACAATTGTCCATGGAATCTAGCAGTGGTTTGCCTAGAAGGAAGGTTTCCCATGGGTTTAAGACTGTTCAACGCACAATTGAAAAGACAGAAAGAGGCTCTCCAAAGGTCAAGGCTACAAGACTTTAAGGAGGAACGTGTTTCTAGGCATAAGAAGTGGAGGAGAGACAGCTGTGAACTCAAGAGAGAGCCAGACCCTGGTAACCATGAGTGAGCTAGGAAGAGGATCATATTCTAAGAACTCAGCTCCCTGAGCATTCTCCACACAATATTTGCTAAATGAGAACTCTATGAAGAAAGCACATTGGAGCCTCACAATTGCATCTCCTTGACCATATGTGTTTCCAACATGTGTGCCTCACTAACATCACTTCTAAGTTTGTACACATTCCTCCTATAGATCTGTTTTTTAAATAGAATAATGTATCCCATGTGGTTTTTTGGGGGGGTGGAATTTGGGGGAAATGTTTCATATCTATTATTTTTACTATGCCATCTTGGTGAATGCTTTTACTAAGAGCTGAATCTACTGGCTGATTGTTTTAATGCAAAGAACGCTGGTGGGGCTAGTGAGTAGAGCAAGTGGGTAAGTCCCCTATATGATTCCTTGTTGAAAACTAGAAGGAGCAGCCAACTTCTAAGAACCCAGTCTGTGAATACAGGTGCAAGTTGAGAAAGTAAGAAGTGGAGCTTACAGATTCATTGCTATACTAATCAAATGATAGTTGAATAACTTTGTAGAACTAACAAAAAATAAACATAATATACTCTCTCTCTCTATATATATATGTATATATAATTTATCATGATAAAGAAAAAGATGAAGAATTTCAAGGCAATTAGTGAAAAAAATGTGAGAAGGAATAGGGCTTAGCAGAACCAGACCTCAAACTGTACTAGAAAGGTATTTAAACAGCAAGTGGTGGTGGGAATTGAGCAAACCACACTGAACTCCATCTTGTGATTCAATTCTGGAGCTAGCTCAGTTCCCTTTCTATTCAGTTATGGATCTAGTCCAATTTCTGTCTTATGAGAAAAGTGTATTCAATTGTGGGAATCGTGAGAAAACTTTATTTCATTGTTTGAAACTAGCCTTGTGTGGCTGGGAAGCTGGACCACCTCCATTTGTTGCCTAGAAACCCTTAACTAAAAGATTTAAGTTATGTTGATCAGAAACCTGGTCAAATCCAAAGACTGAGTTTTCTTGCAATTCTGTATCTCAAGCAACCCATATATCTTATCTAAAAAATGGCTCCAAACTAATCAATTATTGTTTCCATGTTCTTTTGAACGAATACAATTACTTAGTGGGGGTGGGGGGAATGGGACACCTCTTTTTCTGATTTCAGGAAATGACATCTGTTTGCTTTCCCTCTCCCAACTTGGAAAGTCCCTAATCTTTCTTCCAATTAGAAATCAGATTACCTAATTTTGTTTCCTGGTTAATTATTTTCTTTTAATTAATTAGTCTTATTTGATTAATTATTTTTTGTACATAAAAGTCTGTGTCTCCCTTTATTCAGGGTCAAAGCTGAAGCAGGGATCCTGGTCTCCATTTCTAATGCAAATGGCATTCATGCTTAATAAATCAATATGCTTGGAAATTCAAAGTTGTTTTCTTGGTCTTTTCCTCTCTCACCCACAAGAACCTATTTGATTGTGGCTTAAAAAATTGGAAAAGTTAATCACTGGAATAGATAGTTACAGATCCAAAGACAGGAGAATATTTTGGCATAGTACTTTGTAAACATAAGGACTTTAAGAAGTAGAGAAGGAATTCAACAAAAAAGCTTAGTTCAACATTTCATAGTACATATCACAATAAGCTCCAAATGGGCACAAGCCAATGACATAAAAGGATCAAAGCAAATTTGAGGAATAGGGAAGAAGATATCTTTCAGAATGAAGGTTAGGGAAAGAGTTCTTGACCAGAGGATAGAGAAGATGATAGGAGAGAATATAGACAATTTTTATCATATAAATGTTTCTGCACAAAACAAATGCAGTTGAAATGCAATTTCAATCAGAAGGAAACATGTAGCAGGGGAAAATTTTTGCAGCAAATCTTTCAAAGAATGGCCTGATATCCGAGATACATAGGGAATTCATATAAATATATAAGAATAAAAGCCATTATCCAATATATAAATGGTGAAGGGATATGAAGCAGATAGTTCTAAAGAGAAGAAAGGCAAGTTATTATTAACCAAATGAAAAAGTGTTAAAATATAAGTAAAAAATTACCTCTGAAGTTCTACCTCACACCTTTTAAGCGAGTAAAAATGCCAAAATAGGAAAATCATAATTTCTAATCAACATAACTTAAATCTTTTAGTTAAGGGTTTCTAGGCAACAAGTAGAGGTGGTCCAGCTTCCCAGTCACACAAGGCTAGTTTCAAAATAGGAAACAAGGTAGGTGTCTATCACCTGGGAAATGGTTAGCAAAAGTATGCTATATGAACTCATTATCTCTCTGTAACTCATTATTCCTCTCCTCTTAAATTACCTCTTTTCCAAACTTCCTTATTACTGTTGAGGGTATCATCATTCTTTTCCCAGCACCTCAGGAACATTGGTTTCCTCTGGGATTCCTCACTCTTCCTCACCACATATATCCAATCAATTGCCAAATTTTGTCATTTCTATTTTCATAACATCTCTAATATATGTCTCCTTTCTGCTCACACAGTCCTCATCAAACAGTGGATGCCCTTGTCTCCTCTCACTTGGACTCTTGAAATAATCTGCTAATTGACTTGACTGAAGTCTCTCCTAACTCCAATCTATCCATCACTCAGCTGCCACAGTGATTTTCTTTTTTTCTTTTTCTTTTTTTTAAAATTATAACAATGTCTAATAGGGCATAAAAAGGGACTAGTAAGCATCTACAGTATCATATAATATGATCTTTATTGTATTAAATAAATGGTATGCTACAAATACAATTTAGATTAAAAATAAATACATAAGATATATAAAATACAATATTTGTATATCAAAATATGCAATATAATAGCATATCATGATAATATATTATGAATGAAACACCATTATAATAGTGATACATAATATAAAAATATTAATATAGATTTATATCTATAATCAACATATTTATGTAATATAAATATATTTGTTTAACAAATACAATCTTTCTTATTGTACAAAACATTTGTATTTTATATCATATTGTATATTATAGAATAATTACACTCATATTATATAATGCATAACCTCAATAAGATTATATATCATATTAATATGATGCTCATAAAATTATATGATATATGACATATAGACACACACTATGATATATGACATGACATGTATGGCATGCCACAATAATATGTAGAACATTGATTTAATATGTTATATTCTCAAGCATATGTACATGTATTTAGACATGCATGTATACACATATAGATATACACATGTGTGCAATATATATATATACATGTTTTTGTATGTATTATATATTTCCTTGTACTTATTTGCCAGTGATTAGCACAGTGCCTAGTACATGGTAGAAGCTTAATAAATATTTGCTTGATTTTAATGATTACTTCCCATTTCATTTGTTCCATTATCCTACATCACATCAGTTTTCCTCCAGTAAATAGAACCATAGTAGAAACAATACCATCTGCTAGGATCTTATCTAAATAATTGGAGTGATACAGGTTTCTGGGGGGCAGGTTTCTCAAGTTTGATTAGTTTAATTGGGTGACCTACTTGCTTTCTTCAACCCATCAATGAACCTGTTCATTTTTAAAGCCTTAGCAAGCATGTGTGAGAAGAGCTATTGACAACATCCATTGTGATATCAAATAGTGAAATTTACAAATTATTACAATGAACCAGATAAGAAAGAATCCAACACAGGACTTCTGTGTTATATTAGATTCTTTTATATGAGGTTTTAACTAGTGTATTCAATTTATAATCACACACATTTAGATTATTTCCCATAGTTTCTGGTCTTTAAAGACTCCTTGCTTTCAATTTGTGTGAAATTTTGAGCAGGCCTCTATTTATGTGATTTGGAAACTATGTCTAATGATCTGATAACCAAATAATAGATTTATATTTGTCACAAAAAAATATTTAAAAAATAGGTCAATCAAAATAATTGCACAATCTGGAAAATTGTAGAGACAAAGTAGGTGCAAGTCTCTAGGTGTCCTGCAACAAGAATTCTTTGTCATATACCTTTTCCAATGTATTTTCACCAGAAAATCCACATATCCCAAACACATTTCCCCAAATATACCAGTCAATCAATCTATTGGTGAAGACCTGACTCCATCACTTTTCCTGCTGAGTGTGGAATCATTATAAATAGTTCTAAACATCCCATTATAATATGTGAAAGCACATACATAGCACAACGGATAGAGTACTGAATCTGGCGAGGAAGATGAGTTCAAATCCAGGCTCAGATACTCACTAGCTATATGATCCTAAGCTAGTCATTTTACCTGTCTACCTCAGTTTCCTCAGTTGTGAAACCGAGATAATAATAACACTCAAAGCCCGGGTTTCCTGCGAGATAATATTTGTAATGAGATTATATTTGTAAAGCAATTAGCACAGAACCTAGCGCATAATAGGTAATTAATAAATGCTTGTTCCATCTCCCCTCCCAACAGAAACAAAGAATCCTCTGATTTAAATTTCAAGATCATTTAGTTCAGCTTCCTAATTCTATAGATGAGGAAAAATGAAATTCAGAGAAATTAAATCACACAGGCCATAAATAGGATTTAACACAAATTTTCTGATTTCTAATCCCTTAGTGTTTCTTCTTTTTTTAAATTCACTGGAATTTTTTTTCCCATCATTAAAAAACAGAACAAAAATATTGTCCTTGTTATCTACACCAGACATTGAGTCTTCTTTCCTAGATGATACCATAGCATTAGATCCTTACTAACACCACCACTAACACACACCATTGGAGAATAGGGTATGTTGAGAAACTGTTGAAATCTTTATTTTCAATGTTAATAAGGAATAACCTAAGCATCCCAGAGAGATCTCACTTCCTGCCAAACTTCAAAATGATGAAAGAAATGCTAAAGAAAAATTGTGTGGGGAGGTTAAAAGAATACAGTTTGAAGTGAAGGCTATTTATTGATGTTCTCTCTGCCAGGTTACTCAGATTGACTGTTTAAGTAAATACTTAATGTTGTCACCTCACAGTCTGCTTTTAATACCATAATAATTTTATAATACTAATAAAATTTTAATTAAAATAAATGAACAGAACATTTCGACTGAACATTTTTAATGCAGACATATGTCTGGAGACACAAATACTACCTAAATCCCCTCTGTCCCATTAGTTAGAACAACATTTCAGTGACAAAGACTTCACAAAAAATAGACATATGAGCAGAATCCAAAATGCAAACAATTTATTTGTAAATCAGTTGTTATTCGCAACCAAGAATGTATTTTTTTCCCATAGAAATAGTGTAATTTAAAAAAAAAGGTAGAATTGAAGTTGGAAAGATCTGAGAGGTGACCTAACTCAGCCAACTATCACTTAAAATGGGAATCCCTTTCAAATAACCTTGATAATGATGTTCATCAGTTCTCTGCTTAAAGATCACCATTTAAGAGCACTCACTATTCCCTGGTTACAGGGAATTAATTTTTTTTATTAATTAATTTTTAGTTTTCAACATTGGTTTCCACAAAATTTTGAGCTTTGAATCTTCTCCCCATATCTTCCCTCACCTCACCCCAAGATGGCATGCATTCTGATTACCTCTTCCCAGAGTCTGCCCTCCTTTTTATCATCTCCCCCTTCTTGTCTTATTTTCTTGTAGGGCAAGATGGATTTGTATATCCCATTGCCTATACATCTTATTTCCCAGTAGCAAGTAAAAACAATTTTAACACTTGTTTTTAAAACTTTGAGTTCCAATTTTTCCCTCCTTCCCTCCCCACCCACCCTCATTGAGAAGGCAAGCAATTGAACATAGGTTATACATCAGTAGTTATGCAAAACGCTTCCATAATAGTCATGTTGTAAAAGACTAACTATATTTCCCTCCATCTTATCCTGTCCTGCACTTATTCTGTTTTCTCCTTTGACCCTGTCCCTTTTCAAAAGTGTTTGCTTCTGACTATCTCCTCCCTAAATCTGCCTTTCCTTCCATCACCCCCAACCCTATCCCCTTCACACTCAATTTCCTGTAGGGTAAGATACCCAATTGAGTGTGTATGTTATTCTCTCTTTAAGCCACATCTGATGAGAGTAAAGTTCATTCACTTTCTCTCACCTCCCCACTCTTCCCTTCCATTGTAAAATCTTTTTCTTGCCTTTTATGTGAATTTACCCCAGTCTACCTCTCCTTTTCTCCTCCCAATACATTCCTCTTTCACCCTTTAATTTTATTTTTTAGATATAACCCCCTTCATATTCAACTCTACTTGTGTCCTCTCTTTCTCTCTCTCTTTCTCTCTCTCTCTCTCTCTCTCATATATCTACCTATTTTTTTCTCCAGCTTCCTTAATATTGAGAAAGGTCTCATGAATTATAAATTTAATCTTTCCATGTAGGAATGCAAACAGTTCAACTTTAATAAGTCCCTTGAGGCAGCTAGGTGGTGCAGTGGATAGAGCACCAGTGCAGGAGTCAGGAGGACCTGAGTTCATATCTCACCTCAGACACTTGACACTCACTAGCTATGTGACCTTGGGCAAGTCACTTAACCCCCATTGCCTCATCCTGGATCATCTCAATGATATATCCTGATGAATATCTGGTCACTGGATTCAGATGGCTCTGGAGGAGAAGTGAGGCTGGTGACCTGCACAGCCCTTACTCACTCAAAACAAAGTCAAGTGCAAGTCATGTCATTATTTCTGTAATGGCATGATCTTCTTTGGCAATGAAAGAGGAACACACAAAAAGAAGAAGTCCCTTATGATTTCTGTTTCCTGTTTACCTTTTCATGCTTCTCTTGATTTTTGTGTTTGAAAGTAAAATTTTCTATTCAGTTCTGGTCTTTTCATAAAGAATGCTTGAATGTCCTCTATTTTATTGAATGTCCATTTTTCCCCTAAAGAATTATATTCAGTTTTGCTGGGCAGGTGATTTTTGGTTTTAATCCAAGCTCCTCTTACCTCCAGAATATCATATTCTAAGCCCTTTAATCCCTTAATATAGAAGCTGCTAGATCTTGTGTTATCCTGACTGTATTTCCACAATACTTGAATTATTACTTTCCAGATGCTTGCAATATTTTCTCCTTGATCTAGGAACTCTGGAATTTGGCTGCAATATTCTTAAGAGTTTTTCCTTTCGGGTCTTTTTCAAGAGGTGATCAGTGAACTCTTTCAATTTCTCTTTTACCCTCTGGTTCTAGAATATCAGGCAGTTTTCCTTGATAATTTCTTGAAAGATGATGTCTATGCTCTTTTTTATCATGGATTTCAGGTAGTCCAATAATTTTTATATTTCCTGGATCTAATTTCTAGGTCAGTGGTTTTTCCAATGAGATATTTCACATTATCTTCTATTTTTCATTCTTTTGGTTTTGTTTTATAATTTGATTTCTCACAGTCATTAGCTTCCATTCGCTTCATTCTAGTTGTTAAGGAATTATTTCCTTCAATGAGCTTTTGAATGTCCTTTTCCATTTGACCAGTTCTGCTTTTTCAGGCATTCTTCCCATTGTCTTTTTGCGCCTATTTTACTATTTTGCCTAGTTTGTTTTTTAAGGTGTTATTTTCTTCACTTTTGGGGAGGTCTCCTTTGGCAGGTTGTTGACTTGTTTTTCATTATTTTCTTGCATCCCTTTCATTTCTCTTCCTAATTTTCCCTCTACTTCTCTGACTTGATTTTCACAATCCTTTTTGAGCTCTTCCATGGCCTAAGACCAATTCATATTTTTCTTGGTGGCTCTTGATGTAGGAGCTTTGAGGTTGTCTTCTCCTGGTTGTGTGTTTTGATCTTTGTCACCAAAGTAAGATATTATAGTCTGAGTTTTTTATGCTGTTTGCTCATATTCCCAGCCAAATACCTGACTTTTTTTAAACTCTTTTTCAAGGCAGGACTCTGTTTTCAGGGGGGGTGGAGGTGGGGTGGTGTACTCTCCCAGGCTTCAGGGATTTTATATTAGCTGCTTTATTCCCTACTGTCTATAGGCTCAGACCTACAGAAGCAGTAGAAGCTGCTGCTGCTGTTGCTTATGCTAATGCCACCTCCCCCACCCCAGGGCTGTGGCTGCACCCTAACTGGACCATGGTCCTCTTTCACCCAGGTCTCACAGAGTTTTCCCACTGACCTTTTATGCTTTCTTTGGCATTTATAGGTTGAGAAGTCTAGAAACTGACATAGCTGACACTGATTCAGTCAGCTGAGGCCTGCTCAGGCCCTTTCTATGCCAGCACCACCTGGACTGTTCTCTGCTCCTAGCCTGGTGCAATATATTCTTTCTCTCTACTTTCTAGGTAGTCTTGGGCTGGAAATTTGTTTCACTCTTGCATTTTGTGGAATCTGTAGCTCTAGACCTTGTTTAGAGTTATTTTTTTACAGGTATTTGAAGGGGTTTGGGTGAGAGCTTAAGCAAATCCCTGCAGTTACTTCACCATCTTGGCTCTAGTCAGTCATTTTCATTTTGAAAAAGCTATAATTATTAGGAAATTCTTATTTAAATTGGATCACCATTAGCCTCCATGTTTCTTTCACACATTGATCCCAGTCTTGTCCTCTAGGATCAAGTGTAATAACTCTGCTATCTCTTCTGTATGACAGCCCTTCAAATATTTGAAGTAAGTACTGTTCACTCTCATTATTCTTCAGGGTAAGCATCCTCATTTCCGTTAATAAATCCTAACATGATCTTTTTTTACTCTCTTTTATCTCTCTTATCCAATTATGTCTCCAAGACCTGTCAATTTTACGTTTGTGACATTTCTTTTATATGCCCCTCTTTTTCCTCTTATATTGCCATTAATCTGGTATAGATCTCATTGCCTCATTCCTAGACTATTGCAATAGCATATTGGTTGGTCTCCCTGCCTTAAGTTTCTTTCCATTCCACTCAGTTTCAAATAGATCTTCCTAAAGTGCAAGTTGACCATACTACCTATCTACTGAATAAATTCCAGTGTCTCTCTATCACCTCCCATATAAAATATAGAATTTCCTCTTAGGTTTTCAAAGTCTCTTTTAACCTGACCCTTTCTTACCTTTTTAGTCTTCATAGATTTCACTGCTCCCTGTCTTAATTCAGAGACTCTGAGACACTGGCCTCCCATGTCTCATGCAAGATGCTACATTTACTGACTCTATAAAATGTCCCTGGATGTACTCCATGCCTGCAATGCTCTCTCTCTCTTTCTCTCCTGGTCTCCCTGGCTTTATTAAGGTTCCACTTAAAATGGTACTTTCTATGGGAAGTCTTTTCTGCTCCATTTTAATGCTAATGACTTCCCATTGTTGATTAGCTTTCATTTATCCTGCATATATCTGGTTCGTATAGATTGGTTTTCATGTTTTCTCTCCCACAAGACTATGAGTTCCTTGAGAGCAAAGACTACTATTTTTTCCCTTTTTTGCATCATCAGTGCTCAGAATAGTGCATAGTAGGAACTTACTAAATGCTTGTGGCAGCTAGGTGGCACAGTGGGTAAAGCACCAGGCTTGGAACCAGAAAGTCTCATCTTCATGAGTTAAAATCTGGTCTCAGAAATTTAATAGTTGTGTGACCCTGGGCAAGTCACTTAACCCTATTTGCCTCAAATTACCATCTACAAAATGAGATAGAGAAGGAAACCTTAGTATATCTGCCAAGAAAACCCCAAATGAGGTTACAGAGTTGGACACAACTGAAGATCAACAACAAATTTGTTGACTGAGTGAGGTCCATATATAATAATAATAATTCTCTCAAAGTACAACTTACTGTGCATGCACTGTGGGGAAGGCTGGAAAATTGAAGAATGCCAACCAGAGCTATGTACAGTGGGGACTATGAGTGTTTTGAGATGCTTGCAATTGCCATGAAGACCTAGAATAAGCCCTGAAACTCTGGCAAATCTTATGATATCATGATATTTCATGACAGCATTTCTTGGGTTAGCAGCCTGTTCAGTGTGATGCAAATGTTGCTGACAGTTAAATAGATGGGATAGCAGAGTTGCAGGCTACCTTTACTGTTGAAATAATCAGTTTGATACAGAGTGAATAGTGCTCTTTTTTATCCGAGTATTATAAGAAAGCAAGAAAGGTACGAAGGGAAATATCAGAAATATCAATTCCCCACCTTCTACAAAGGCTTTAGTGCAGCTTGTGCTTGCTATTCTAGCACATATCTATAGAAGACAAACCATTGGCATACAGCACATCAGATGTACTGAATATTTTCATTATTCATTTGTACCATAGCATAAGAACACTGGGAAAAGATCTTACCAGATATATATGAGTTCTTCATTCTGCTTTCTGTCAATGGTATCCTCAACTCCAAGTAATACACATATTGCTGACCAGTGTAAGGCAATCATTAGGAATGACTTTGCCAAATAAGAGATGAAATTGAGGACCTTCTAAGATATAAAGACAGGAAATTTAAAGAAGGTGAAGCCATTAATACAGTGTAAACTCTGGATATTATTCTTAATAATGAAATGGATGGCAAAAATTGTGCTGATGCTTCAAATGATTTTTGAAAGGAGTTTCAAAAAGGAATTGTTTTTGTTTGACGCCATGAATTCAACCAGCATTTAGTAAAACCACCAGATTCCTCTATAATCATCATGAATGAACATACTATCTCACAATATTTAGCAAAATGTAAAAATATTTTAGGACTTGAAAATGATAGTATATACACACATATATACACATATATCTTTGTACATACACACACATATATATACATACATACATATAGACATATGAATGTGTGTGTGTTTGTGTGTGTGTGTGTGTGTGTGTAGTGGACATTGCCATAGTAAGAAGCCTAAGAGGAAGGATAGGATTCTCAAAGAATACTTCCAAAGTTGAGTCTAGCATCTTCATGGCAGAGCAACCGAGAAAATATTAAAGATCAACTGGAAGATTTCATCATCATTATCGAGGTGCTCCACATGGTCAACAACTTAAATGCAATTGGGAACAGTCAAAGATAAGAAAAAGAAGCATTGAGAAAAAAATTACAAAACACAAAAGGATAAAACAGATTCTAGATTCCAATAATCAGCTTGTGAAAGCAAAGGATAAAAAGGACTCAAAGCAACACACAGAGCGAAAACAATTAAGGATCTATGGAAAACATTACAGAGATTACAAAGTTATCAGTGAGAAGATCTGAAGGAGGAACATGTGGGAAATTTGGGCTATCAATATGACTAGAAAGAAAACGAAGACTAAAAAAGATAGAAATTGGATCAAATGAGAAACGGAAAGTTGGAATGCCATTAATGGAATCGTCCTCAGAATAGTTAGAGCAAAGTGAAGAGTGGAGTTGGGGTGGAGGAAGGGCAGAGACTAAAACTACCTCGCAAAACTGGAAACTCGCAGAACAGGAAAGATGAATAATTATTGCTTCAAATACTTCATGATGTCACATGAACTACACACAAATCACTCTACCAGTTTCCTGTCAGATTTAATTTTTTCCCACCTTTTTCAACATATTTATATGAATTTTAAGCTTTAGTCTATTTTTAATTTATGGAATAAAACAAACATTTCCTTAATGTAGTGTAATAAAAAAATCTTTCTCAACATATTATGTACCTACTACCCAAAGAAGAAGACATTAAAATTTTGACAAATATAGGACAATTATAAGTTTATTTTTATACAGAACAATCACAACTAATCATCACCTTAAAATCTATAAATATTTTAAAGAAAACAATATAGGGGTTGAGGAATAAAGGAATATGTTTTCTGGGAATATAAAGGTTGATTTTTTTTGATTTAGCATTTATTGAAAAAGTCACTTCTAATGAACCAGAATAAAATCATTGCCTTTATTGATTATGGCAAAAAAAAAAAAAATTGACTCAGGACTTCACTCATGATTTATTCCTCTACTACAAGTTTATAAAATAGAACTAAGTACAATGAGAATGCCCGAGCATTTGGTGCTCACAACAAAAGCTTTTCTTTTTTTAAAAGAAACATGACACTAATACAAATTGATCGAGGAAGCCAGGTGATGCTGTGGAGGCAGGAAGATTTTAGTTTAAACTTGGCTTCAGATACTTACTAGCTGTGTGACCCTGGGCAAGTCATTTCACCTGTGTTTGCCTCAGTTCTCTCTTCTGTAAAATGAGATTAATAACGGCACCTATCTCACATGATTATTGTGAGAATCAAATAAGATATCATTTGTAAAGCATCTCAAATTTTAAAGTGCTATAAAAATGATATATTATATTCAAGATGGCATTTTTAAGGACACATTTTATATTTGTAATAATTCTGTGTAGCCATAAATTCTTTATCATCTTTTCCAAATAGAACTAAGTATAAGTTCCAATTTCAAGATAAAATTGAACTAAAACATCAGATTAATCAATCACTTGTGTGTGGATAACATCAACCTTTGTGAATTCACTGGGGAAAAACCTCATACTTATATAGATTTTTCATCTCAAGGAATCTTTCTTCAAAGATATCAAAATGTCATTTGAACATAAGTATCAAATTCTTAATGTGAGGTAAGAAAGCTTATAAAAGGAAAAGTTTTGAACTTGTATAAGGAGATTAACTTGAATCCATGGATGAAAAAGTTAGTTGCAAAAGTCTTGGCATTTTCCAGGCAATACTTACTGAGCTCTCCAGAAGAAAGCTGAGAATGATTATGTTATGTTATGGCATCCTGAAGTCAAGGCTTAAATGGAAGAATACATTTAGAGAAATTAACACCCATCCAATACCAATCTTGATGTATGTTTTTATTGTAGACAAGTGGACAGCAACAGATATAGAAGGTCTAATCCCAGATCTATATAATCTTAATAATTCATAAAGCTCATCACCTAAAGCCAACTTCAGAAAGATTGATATTTCCTCTTTAAAAAGAAGTGAGAATTAAAAAATGTCATGTATAACAAAGAAGCTAACAATGAACAGAAATTCTTTTGTAGGGAGAAAAACACATCTCACTTCACAAAGCAATGGTAAATGCTGACACAAAGTATATACCTTTGACTATGGTGAATAGACATAAGATTCTATGAAATGATTAAGATCTAAGAATCCAATCAAAAGATTGTAATGGCAGTATCCACATGAACTCATAGAAAATATATTGATAAATAAGAGTCAAGCAAATTCCTGAGACATTATAATGCCTCATATCTCTTATATCTCTTATATCATCTCTTTATAGAAAATAGTGGGGTATTTATAACAGTGATTGAAAATGTGGTCATTGCCACCAGAAATTACAGAAAAGTTATTCCCAACTGAGGCAGATGATGCAATGGAGTGGTAGAAACCGTCCTACATATTTGTTATAGATTGTAAACATTTAACATTTAATGGGTACCTAGTACCCAGAAATCATCAGGTGGTTAAAATTATATTCTAGTAGCTTCCTATTCTTTATTAACTGAGAATATAATCCTTGTGCTATAAATATAAGCCCAAAATATCCTTGGGATTTCAACAAATAAACTAGGATTGAACCAACATTGCAGATAGAACTGCTGCCCACAACTGCCTGCCCAGACACAACTTTGTTCAAGAAAAGTTCAAGAACAATTTTTAATAGACGCAACCATAATGAATACTGACAATCTCCCAAAGAAAAACTTTAAAAATGAATAGATCTAGAGGAGAAATTAAAAGCATGTGGGAAACAAGATGAGGTACATGTCATCAAATTGTATCCTCCTGTCTGCTATTGCAATTGCCCCAAATATGCTCTAAGTAAGACTTGTGGTTCTACTTATATCTGGATCCTCTTATTCAATTACAAAAAGCATTCATCATTACCTACCTGTATAATAGTCAGCAGAACATTAAACATAAAAAATAATAGCAGAATAGCCTGTTGTCCTAGAATTATTTATATCTGAAACTCATCAAAAAAGGTAAGAAGAATGAGATGACACTGACAATAACACTCTGTTGTTAAGTTCTTTCGATTGTGTCTGACTATTCATGTGCCCATTTGGGATTCTTTGTTGATTTGTTTGGTTTTTTGACCAAAGATATTAGGTGGTTTGCTATTTCCTTCTCCAGGTCATTTTACAGATGAGAAAACTGAGGCAAACAGAGTTAAATGACTTGCTTAGGGTCACACAGCTAGTAAATGCCTGAGGCCAGATTTGAACTCGCGAAAATGAGTCTTCCTGATTCCAAGCCTAGTGCTCTAGCTATTGTGCCACTAAGTTGCCCCAATAATAACACTGGTAATAAATATAAACCTACCAATATTCTTGAGAATGCAATAAACAAACCGGAACATTATCATAGTGAACATCATAACTCATAATCTCCTGGATATAACATTGACCCACAAAAACTTAAGAACCATGTTTTTAATTGTTTGATTGTACTAACCATTGGGGTTATGAAACTCTATGAAATGGAGCTCTATGAAATGAACAGTTCTCACAAAGAGAAACCTATCTGTAAAGTCAAAACCATATGGTTCTTTCTAGAACATATTGTCTTTGTCTTCTTATCTCTTCCTGTAATTGTCTTGAAGTTTCTTTCAGTGAGTCTGTAGGAGCAGCAACTGAGGATCCAGTCAATTTCATGAGTCTGTAAGCATGTAATAAATACCTACTATATATACACGGCATTGTACCAAGCAATGGAGCAGTATTGTTGATCACTTGAAAAATCAATCATCCTATCCACCAAGGCAGTGAGTATCACTAAGCATTAGTGAATAATAACCAGATAACAACTGGTAAAAGGACTCTTTCTGTTGCTGTTCAATAACGTCTGGCTCTTTGCAACCCCAATTGGAGTTTTCTTGGTGGTGATTTGACATTTCTTTCTCTAGCTCATTTTACAGGTGTGGAAACTGAGACAAAAAGTGTTCAGTGACTTGCCCAGGGTCATACAGCTAGTAACTGTCTGAGGCTAGATTTGAACTCAGATGTGTGCAACTCTAAGTCCAGTGCTCTATTCACTTTACAATGTCTAATAAGGTAGTCTAATGTGCTGGACAGAGGTCTAGTCTTGGAGTCAGGAATACCTGTACTCCAGCTCTGCATCTGGCACATATTAACTGTGTGATGATGCACAAATTGCTTAACCTCTTAGTGCTCTGAGCAATGCTCTAAGATTGTAAATTACATTTTGGCCATTTCTCAGCATAGTTACAGAGATTTCCACAACAGGAGCATCCTACACTGATTGAGTCATGGGTCCAAACTATCTTCTTCCTCTCCAATAATCCCTCAACCAACAAAAATGATCTGGGAGACAGATGTTCTGCATTAGCTATAACAGTTTTTAATAAAACTAGGTGACAACAAGTCTTTTATTCTCTGCTTTGGAGTGTTTTTGTATCCTCCCCTCCAATGACATTAATACATAGAGCAGAAAAAAAGTAGATTATGAAATGATGGTAAGAATTTTGTGGTTAGACAAACACACTTTAACTGAATTCCAAAAAGATGAGAAATAATTAAATTATCTATAATTTCTTCATAATAAGTTAATATATAGGTACCCCCTCAATGTAAAATGACTTCATCTAGCCTCCAGCTAATGATTTAATGTTTTTACCTGCTTCAGATCTGGTATTTTCTTAGCTCAATTTAATGATTAATGTGGCATAAAAGTCACAATTTCTTGATTATTAAAATTCTGTTGACTGAAGATTACAAATAGAATCCATTTGAAAGCCATTACTAAACACAAGTAGGTCATAATCATCAACTCACATTGAACAACAATTATCTTATAAAACCTTAATGATGTGCTTATTAGCAAATCTTCATTAAGAACATAACTGCAAAAATAAATAAATGCTGATACACACTTTTCTTTTTTATTAAAATGATCCTGAGTACTGAGTTAAACATCAAATAGAGTAACTTTTCAATAGCCTGAGACATGCCATCCCCAGCCCCAAATCCCCTCCCTCTACCATCTTCCCCCAAATAGTAGCTTGGGTAGGATTGAAAGCCAAAAGACCCATCCATGTGACTCTACAGTTAAACTAGATAGTATTCTCTAAGGTTTCTTCCAGCTCAGAATCTGTGATACCTAGGATGATGACAATAACTCCCAATGTCTACAAATGGAAATCATTCATTTTTAAAGATTTTTTTAAAAAAAATCTTTTAGGGAGGCGGAGTCAAGATGGCGGAGTAGAAAGACACATGTATACGAGCTCTGATCCCACAGCCCATAGAGTTAATGTAAGAAGACCTCCCCAGAAGTTTTGGGTTACTGCAGGGGGTGCAGAAACATAGTGGAAGAGATTTCCGTTCCAGAGAGCCCTGGAGAGCCATCCCCAGGGTCCATCGTGCCCCAGAAAGCGGACCCCACCCCAGCGCTGCCCTGGCCACGGCCCCAGAGAAGCTGATCCGAGCAGGCTTCAGGGACGGAACCTCTGGCGGCCTGGAAGGTCCCTCCACCCACAGAAGCTACAGGTCAGTGAGAGAGACGGCTGGCTGGCCGAGGGGAGCGGGGTGTCTCCGTGGCTCGGGCCCCCTCAGGAGGAAGCGGCAGGGCAGAGGTGGGGGGGGGGGAGGGTGGAGGCAGAGGCGGGGGTGGCGGCAGAGGCAGCAGCAGCACGCAGCCTGGGACTCCCCCAGCAGCAGGCAGGATCTTCATTACTGAAAGTCTCTGCATAAACCCCCTGAGGGAGCTGAGCCTGGGAGACAGCCCTGCCCCCACCCCAGCACCAGAACTAAAGCTCCCGTTGAATAGCAGCAGCACCTGCCACAGAAAGCCCATTTGAATCTCAGACCCCAAGCACTAGCTGGGTGGATCTAGGCGGGGGTGGACAGCAATCTCAGAAGTCAAGTAACTGGCTGGGAAAATGCCTAGAAAAGGGAAGAAAAACAAGACTATAGAGAGTGTTTTTGAACAGATGCAAATGATCCCAACTTTCGGATCTGAGGAAGACGAGGACATATTCTTGCCATCAGGGAAAGACGTGGAGGGCAGGGCCTCGGTACCCCAGACATCCCAGAGGGATGTCAGGTGGGCTCAGGCCTTGGAAGAGCTCAAAAAGGATTTTGAAAAGCAAGTTAGACAGGTGGAGGAAAAACTGGGAAGAGAAATGAGAGAGATGCAAGAAAAGCATGAAAAATGGGTCAATACCTTGGTAAAGGAGACCCAAAAAAATGCTGAAGAAAATAACACCTTGAAAAATAGGCTCACTCAATTGGCAAAAGAGGTTCAAAAAGCCAATGAGGAGAAGAATGCTTTCAAAAGCAGAATTAGCCAAATGGAAAAAGAAGTTCAAAAGCTCACTGAAGAGAATAGTTCTCTCAAAATTAGAATGGAACAGATGGAGTCTAATGACTTTACGAGAAACCAAGAAATCACCAAATAAAAAAAAATCTTTTAGTTTCTAAGTGAGGTAATGTGCCACATTGGAAAGAATACTAGGCTTGTAAGAAAATCACTTCCTTTGACACTTGTCAGCTGAATGAGCATGGTCAAATCTCTAAATATGAGCTCAGTTTATAAAGTAGGGATTTTTCCCCCATAAAATGAGGATAATGATCCTTATATTAACTACTTCATAGGGCTATATTGTTCAGTCATTTTCAGTCATGTCTGTTTCTCTGTGACTCAACTTGAGATTTTCTTGGCAAAGATACTGAAGTGTTTTGCCGTTTCCTTCTTCAGCCCATTTTATAGATGAAGAAACTGAGGCAAATAGGATTAAGTGATTGCCCAGGGTCACACAGTTAGTAAGAGGCTGAGGCCAGATTTGACCTCAGAAAGATGTGTCTTCCTGGCTCTAGGCCCAACACTATTCACTGCCTCACAGGGGAAGGGATTATAAGAAAATGAGCATTTATATTAAGTGCTTTTACAAATACTGTTTCATTCAATCCACACAATAACCCTGAGAGGGAGGAATTCTCATCATCCTCATTTTATAGTTAAACAAACTGAGACATAAGTGACTGAAAGGAAGAGGAATTGCAGGGGGCAGGGATTTGAGAAAGGCAGACGCACCAGCAATATTACAATAATCCAGGTGTAGGGTGGTGAAGGCCTGCCCTAGAGCAGTGGCAGCATCTAAGGAGAGAAAGGGATGTATGCAAGGGATGTTGCAAAGGATGTTGAAATCCAGAGACCTTGGAAGCACTGGATGGCATGTGAGAGATAGTGAGGAGCTGAGAATAATGCCTTGATTGAGAGCCTGAGGGACTGGAAAGAAAATTTTTCTCTACAGTAATAAAGGTAGAAGTTGAAGATGTCTGGAGAAGGAAATGGAAAATCATTCCAGTATCTTTGCCAAGAAAACCCGAAATGAAGTCATGAAGAGTTGGACATGGCTGAAACAACTGAAAAACTAAAAAGGAGGTGGGAAAGGTTTAAGGGGAAAGATAATGAGATATGTTGACTTTAACATGTCTACTGGACATCTAGTTTGAGATATCTGAAAGGAAGTTGGAGAGGTGAGACTGAAAGTCAGCAGAGAGTCTGGGGCAGAAGTAGATGTGAGAATCATTAGATTGAGGTGATCATTAAAACCATGGTAACATAGAGGGAGAAGGGAACGGGGTCCAGGACAGAATCCAGGGGACATTTACAACTAAGGGGCATGATCTGGAGGAGGATTCCGAAAAGGACACCAAGAAGGAACAGTCAGATATGTAGGAGGAGAACAAGGAGAGAGGGTTAAAGGCTACAGAGAGGAGAATGTGGATTGAGGAAAGATCACTGGATCATTAGTAACTTTGGAGAGAACAGTTTTGATAGACTTTTTGGAATAAGATCCAAAGCCAGATGATGAGGGGTTAAGAAGAGAGTGAGAGAAAAGAAAGTGGAGGTCCTTATTGTAGGAGGCTTTTAAAGGAGTTTTTCTACAAAATCCAGAGGAAATATAAAATGATAGAGGAAATGGGAGGAGCAAATGAATGGGTTTTTTTTCTGGTGAGAGAGACATGGACATGTGTTTAGTCAGTAGGGAATGAACCAGTAGACACGGAGTAGGTAATAAAATGAGGAAGACAAAAGGGGCATTCTGTGGGAGGAGATAGGATGGAATGGAATTGCTTGAACGGGTAGAGGGGCTAGATTTGGTAAAGAGAAGGTCCAGGAGCAATAGGAGTGAAGGAGGAGATAGTGATGGAAGAACTCTGCATAATTGGGGATAAGGAAGAAAGGAGAAAAGGGAGCTCACAGAAAGTGGTCTCCTTTTCTGTAAAATATGAGGAAGATCTCTGCTGAGAGTAGGGGAAGGGGGAGCAAGAGTAGGTTTGGTGATGGATGAAAAGTTGCTAGATTGTCTCCAAATATATGGAGGAATTGTGTTCTGGGTCAGGGAAAGGAACACTCATCCTGTTGAGTTGGGTAGGACAGTGGATTGGGCTTGGAGGCAGGAAGACCAGAGTTCAAATACAGCCTCAGACACTTACCAGCTGTGTGACCTAAGGCAAATCACTTGACAATTGTTTGCCTCAGTTTCTTCAATTGTAAAATGGGGATAATAATGTGGTGGGGACTAAATGAGATAATATTTGAAAAGCACTTAATGTGGTACCTGGAACATAAGAGGTATTATATAAATGCTAGCTATAACTATGGTTGTTCAGTTGCATCTGACTCTTTGCGACCCCATTTGGAGTTTCTTGGCAAAAATACTGGAATGGTTTCCCATTTCTTTCTCCAGTTTATTTTATGGATGAAAAAACAGAGGCAAACTGGGTGAAGTGACTTATTGAGGGTCACACAATTAGTAAGTGTCTGTGACTGGATTTAAACTCATGATGATGAAGTTTCCTGATTCCATACATAGTGCTTTATCCACTGTGCCACCTAATTGACCAGGTAAAATGATTAAATTACAGAACTTTCAATGAATTGAATAAATCCTCTGTGAAGAAGGTTCTTTCCAAAGGATAAAATTCCCTGTTAATGTAAACAATTTTAATTGCTGAGCCATGGACTTTCCTCCTTCTCAGTCCCATGGAAAAGATAACTTTGGACACTGTGATCATGAGTGAGGATGCTTACAACATTTAACATCCTGCTAGAGATGAGCACAGGAGTGGTCTTACTCCAAAAAACCTTATTTGTGATGTGGCTAGTGTGCCAGGCATACAGCTTTATAGCATTGGACATCCAGAAAGAGAGGGAAGACATGATTACCTTAAAACTTCATTTCCTAGGTTTGCATTTTCTATTCAATACTGACTTTAAATGCAGAATATAGCAGAGTAAGTAGGTGACAAATAATGTATAAACTAAGCCAAGGATAAATAGAAATATTGATGCTAATTCTAGAAAGTAGTAAATTGATGTCCATGGATTGAAATAGAATCTTTATGTATGAAAACAAATCAAGAACCTGCTATGAAATCCAAGGGGAAGAGGGGGTGAAGTCAGCCCTCTAAGAAACTTTAGGCTGCAATGGATAGAGGGCTGGATTTGCACTCAGTGGGGCCTGAATTCAAATCTTACCTCAGACACTCAGCTGCATAGCCTTGGACAAGTAACCTTTTTATGCCTCAATTTCCTCAACTGTATAAAATCAGAGCAATAGTAGCACTTACCTACTGGGATTCTTGTGAGGAACAAATGAAATAACATCTGTAAGAACACTTTTCATACCTTGTGTAAAGTGTTATGCAAATTTAAGCCATTTTTTGTTTCTTCTTTGCTTTTTTTTTTTTTTTATAGTTGCATTGAGCTGTCCAGGGGAAGCTGAAATGTTGGCTCACACTTTGTTCAGCAACTTGCTCTCCAAGGTCATCTATTTCATGTACAAAAAAGATATAAGAATAGGAAGTAAAAATACTTTCTGTTCCAAAAAGGAAGTTTCAGGACTTAGAGGCAGTGTAGAGAGAGATAACTGGCCTCAGAGTCTCAAAGATTTGGGATCAAGTCTCACATCTCCCCACATTGGGTGTGTGATCCTTGGAAAGTGCCTTAATGGCTCACTGCTTTGAAAAACTATCCAAACCTATAAATTGCATAGAAGGTAATGACTTGCATTGTAAGATGAAGTTCAGGGAACTCTCTACAATGATAATGTCAAAGATATAATGAGAGAGAGAGAGAGAGAAAGACAGAGAGACAGAGACAGAGACAGAGACAGAGACAGAGAGACAGAGAGATAGGGCATATGGTCTTCATGGGAAAAATAATAGTCTAAGTTTTAGAATACTTGATGACTAATCCCTGTCCTACACCAAACATTTGGATGACCATAATCCAGATGTTTGAGCTTTCAGGCATAACATCCTCATCTGTGACAAATGAAAATAACAATAGCTGCTTGACCACAAAGAATTATTGCCCAGAAGAGAGGAGATAATATGAGTGTGTTCTTTTAGAAAACAGTGATTCATGAATGTACAATGAGGATATCGGGTAAGTAGTGTCAACAAAATATGCTCAATACTCAAATATTATAAAATTTAATTAATATAACATATAATATACATATGGAATACAATAAATAAAATAAAATTATAATATATGTATATATATATACTATATATGTATATAATTATATAACAAAATAAAATATCCCCTCCCCCAAGACTTTTATTTGCCATAGTTTTTAGTTCAAAATCCCTACACTTTCTCTCCTGTGATAGAAAGGAAGGATACAAATATTTAATAAATATTTAATAAGTGTTTGTTATATGCCAGATTCCATGCTAAGCAGTGGGATACAATACATGCATCGTCTCACCTCTACTTATACTGGACCATGTACTAACTACTTAAACATCTATCTCTTCTTATATCCTCACCTGTGCTTATACCAGGCTTAAAATATCCATTTCCTTTACCTCCATTTTTGCCTATTGAAATACTGTCCATTTTTCAAGGCCAAATTCACTTCCTCTCTGAAGTCTTCCCTGATTTCCAAGTCTGATAATGTTTGCTTGCTCCTGTAAATTCCCATTAAACCTTCTTTGATATATGTCTTGTGTGCTTAATAAATTTAAACTTGTGTTATAGTCATTTACATATTATGAGACCATGTTTTGTTACCTTTGTATCTGCCCCGGTGCTTAGCCCAAAGCTTGGTACATAATCATTGATCATGAGAACTAGCAGAAGTCAGAAAAACCTAGATTTAAATCCTGCCAAGATGATTGATATACATTAGCTATATGACTATGGACTAGTGATGCAAACTTTCAGTGTTCCAGGCAACTCTATTAACATCATAACTTGTGGATGCCATTTGTGATGAGCACCAGTCGAAGGAGTTTTGACATGTAACTTCCTCACATTAATGAAATAATAGGGGTATATCCCTTAGACCCTCCTCAGTCAAAAAAGGGGGAGGGGAAAACTAATGCTTATTGAATGAAAAAATGCTTTTCTAAAAATTGTCTTTTTTCTTCTTCATAGATTGATGCTAGTTCTAAACACCCACTTCTTCTGTCCCTGATGTAATTGCTCCTTGGTTCTGTTTGAATGTTCTCATTTCTCCAAAAGTTTCAGAGACAGATGGAGGAAAAAATATTGAGTGTTTGTATGATGGTAATTAATGCCTGCACTGTGCTATTTCATTCCATATTTGGAATGATTGAAAGGAAAGTGGTTGGCAGTTCAGAATGAAAAAATAACTGATTCTAGAATTTCTTATCCTTCCTTTTCAAATTATTAGGCAGTTTCAGTTTTGAAATGAAGAGTAAGCTAATGGCAGCTTCAGAACTCAGGCGTGCCGTGCTTTGCCACTCATTTTCTTCAGGTTTTGGCTCCATGAATGTATTACGACCATTACCACAAATTGGTCTCATTTCATTTGCGGTAATGAGAACAGAAAACAAGAGCAAAATATCATAGAGGAAAGACCACTAGCCTAAGGACTCAAAGACCTGGGACTAGAAGTCTTATATACTATTAATATTCTCTTGATTATTTTTGGATAATAATTCAATTCAGTTAATAGCTTATGTTTGCACTGGAAGTGCAAGGGGATGTTAACATTCACTCAAAATAACTGCAAACTAATCTTTAACCACAGTAAGCACTAAGATATCCTAAAGCCACATTAAGTTATATCTTTTGATAGCTTTGTTTCCCAGATGTGGAGTTGACATTAGTTGAGTTTGCAAATCAATTTAAAGTTTAAAAAGTAATGCACACACATGTTATCTCTATGCTTCCTACAACTCTATGAATGGATGGCTACGAGATGTAGCGGATAGAGCACTGGAATTGGAGTCAGGAAGACATCTTCCTGAATTCAAATTTGGCCTTGGACTAGCTATATGACCCTGAACAAATAATTTTACCATGTTTGCCTTGGTTTCCTCATCTGTAAAAGGAACTGGAGAAGGAAATTTCAAACCATTCCTCTATTTTTGCCAAGAAAATCCCAAATTGGGTCACACAGAGAAAGACATGACTGAAATGACTGAACCCATTCTCTAGAAACTTCACTCTCTGGATTTTCTTCTTATTTAACAGTATACTGCATATTGTCTTCATTGATTTCTTTACTAGCTCCCTAACTTCCACAATTGACCTCTCTTATATCTCTATATTTTCAATACTATCTATGATCCTGAATTAAACTATGCCCCAAACTTACCTCTTAGCACCAGATCTGTAGGTCTAACTGCTTACTGGATAACTTCAGTAATACCTTCATTTGAGTGGTACTTTACATATTCAACAACTACGTTAGCAAACAGAATAGAAATGGGATGGCTGAATAGAACAAAAGAATCCCTGGGGGCCTTCATATCGACTGAAAACACCCCAGGTTAACATTTTCTATGTTCTATTGTATTTTTATTTTGTTAAGTATGTCAGGCATTTGACACCCCTCCTCTACATTCTGATCATATCAAACTCTTCTCCATTCCCTATTCTTGTCTTCTATCTTTTCCTTTGTTCACTCCATTCTCTATGCCCGGATGATATGGTCAAACTCAGTGTTTCCAGAAACAAACTCTCAATGTATCCTCAAAAGCCTGGTCTTCCTTCTACCATTTTTATGTCTGTCAATGATACTTTCCTTCCAATCACGCAGGTTTGAAATCTCAGAGTTGTCCTTGACTCTTCTCTTTTCCCCAGTCAATCAGTTTCAAAGAACTTAGACTCCAACTCTGGATCATCCCTAGTGTCTTTTCCTTTATTTCATTCTTGCTATTACAACCCTAGTGTAAGTGCTTATGCTCTCTCACCAAGACATGAAAGAAACTCTGAATTCAGCTCCCTGCCTCTGTTCTCATCTTTCTGTAATCCACTTTACTAACCATATATAATTTTCCTTGTGCAAATCTTAATAAGATTTTAGACTTTATAAGAAAGGGACTTAGAAGATATCTACCTATCCAGTTTAAACCCCTCATTTTACAAGTAAGGAAACTGAGGTTCAAAAAAGTTGCATAATTGGAATGATACTTCTTGTCATTTAACTAGATTTAGGAAACCTGAGATTCAGATTCTGGTCTACTGACTCTAAAACCAAGGCTCTTTCAATGATATTATGCCACTTCTCCACTTTAATTCTCTGATAAAAATTAATGAATGCATAAATAAAAGTATAAATAAGTAAAACATTGGATATAATTTTTTGAGTAAACTGAACATTTTGACTTGGCACTCCAGGCCCTAATAAATCTAACTATAAGTTATTTTTCAAGGATTACCAGGCAATACTTTCTTTTTAGGCACCTTAAACTCATAAAGCACATATCTTCCTTTCCTCCTTCCAAAAACACTTATTGAAATCCCACCCAACTCTTTTAGCTGGAGAGATAATATTAGCAAAGAAAAGGGCCTCAAGTCCTTTGCATCTGAATCTGACATGTGGCCTTATGAATACAGGCTTCCATGTTTTGATTTGGCTTTTTTTTATGTGTTTTAGAAAGCTTGAAGCTAAGACCTTGTGGGTTTTGAAAAGTAAAGAGAGTTCAATCTGTCTAGCATTAGCTAGGAGGTGAGATTTTGTGGAGTTAAGCTAGATGAGTTTGGGACACATCCAGTAGTGATGCCACATTTGGAGGTAATTTTTGTGGTAACAATGCAACTGTATTATTTGTGCCCACTCTGTCCAGAAACTGAGATTGTAAAAGGAAAGAGTTTTCCCATGAGCTACTAAATGAGAATGTTTGTAATAACAATGTTTGTACTGCTGTTCTTGCTGTATATTTGAGATAAACATTCTTTTGTAACAGCTTCAAAGGGCAGATAGGTGGCACAGTGGAGAGAGCCCCTTGAGTCAGGAGAATCTGAACTCAAACCCACTCTCAGGCACTTACTGTAGCTGTGTGACCCTGGGCAAGTCACTTAACTCTGTTTGCCTTAGTTTCCTCAACTGTTAAATGAACTGGAGAAAGCAATGACAAACCAACCTAACGTCTTTGCCAAGAAAACCCCAAATGGGGTCACAAAGAGTTGGACATGACTGAACAACTTTAAAAAAGAATTGCTATTCATCCTTCAAGAACCAACTAAAATCCTACCTTGACCTTGATCACTCCCCACCCTGCCCCTATCAGAAGATGTTCAATTCTCGGAACTTTGTAATATAGCATCATCTGTGTATACGGAGACTGGCATACCATAGTACCTAAGTGTGGCATCCTCTTGTCTCATTGTTCTTCCACTTGAAAAATCAGCAGTGGCTTCTCATTGTCTAATATGTAATATATAATCTACTGATGCTGGCATTCAAGGTCCTATAGGCTCAACTCACCCACTCATCTCATATTAAATACCTATACTCTCAGTAATCTGACTTAATCTTTATCCTTCAGTCTTCTCCTATATCTTTCTTTTTTCTTTATGCTACTTCCTCTAAATGGAATGCTTTCTCCTCCATTTCTTCCTGTTGAAAGATTTCCCTCAAGTCCTAATATAGGCTTCTCCAGCCTGATTCCTTTTAAAACCTTTCCTGACACATTTCCACTCCCAGGGATCCGCTGGTAACTATTTAACCGTTGACTCTTTGGGAATGGGGAAATTATGCATAACACACTTTAAATTTAGTCTGCATTATTAGTATTTTCTCTGTCATTTCCTTAAGTCTTGACAACCAACAAAACAATAATTTAGGTCTAATTTGTACATTGGTCTATTTCATTATTTCTAAGATGTAAATGATGACACTGAAAATTTAACAATCAATTCTTTGATGCAAATAATAATATTAAAAACAATAATGATAAGCATGTATATGGTGCCCTGTATGTGCCAAATACTTTACAGTTACTTCATTTGGTCCTTACAACAACCCTAGGGGAAGGTGCTATTATTATTTCCTTTTTACAGTTGGGGAAGCTGAGGCAGCAGTTTAAGTGACTCAAGCTTACACAGCCAGTAATTTTCTGAGGTTGGATTTGAACTCAGGTCTTCTTGACTCCTTGCCCAGCATTCTATCAACTGTGCCACATATATGGTTAGAGCTAGTCTACTTGCTCCACTTGACTGAAAGTGATCTCTCCTTGTCTCAAATTTCTTACAAGACTCTGCCAGGGCATTTATCATACTTCCCTTTGTATTATAGTTACTGGTCTCTGTGTCTTTTCCCCTCTCTAGACTATAAACACGTTGAGAGCAGGGTCTGTATTCATTATCCTTGTATCTCCAGCACCCAGCATATAACCTTGCATTCTACAGGCAAAGGACTTTGAATGAAATTGAATTGGACAGATTGTTGAATGGTTTGGGAAAGACCTCAACAAAGCAAATGGAGACACAAAATGAAGTAGATGAAACAATTATCCTGCTAATTTGGGCAATGTGACATCCAGGTAGGGAGATTTATACCTAGTCCCCTCCAAGCTGCAGCCCAAGGAAGGAAATAGCTCGGAAAAGAAGACAGAAAGGGGAGAGGGGACCAGAATTAAAGGTTATGCTTAGCTTTAATCACTGATCAAAGGAAACTGCCAGTTAGGAGGATGATAAATCTATGGCTAGAAGAAAAAACCCTCGAAGATCCTTTAGTCCAACCCCTTTATTTTACAGGGGTAGTTGTAGGGACCCAGAAAGGTCACATGATCAGATTAGTATTAAGCAGAGGTAGGATTTGAACTTGGGTCCTCTGAAGGCAGATTCTTTTCTCATATGCCATGCTTCTTCTCTCCAGGTTCTCATTTGCTCCATTCCCTTATTAATTTATTATTGATTAATTTATCCCCCTGGCTTTTATGAATCTCTGTTGTCATGCCTGATCACTTCTCTGACTGTGGATTGTCTGACATCATGTGATTACTATGTTTTTTGACTTTTAGCTCTGATAGAATTGAGATTGGGTTGAGGACTTCCCTGCTACTTCTCAGGCTACTGTTTGCATTTGAAATATAATAACAGCTAGCATGTCTAGAGCTCTTTCAAATTTGCAAAGTGTTACAACAATATTGTCTCATCTTATCTTCCTCACTACTCAGGGAGGCAGGTGCTATTATTATCCCTACTTTACAGATGAGCAAACTAAGGATGAGAGGTTAAGTGATTTTCCCAGACTAATAAATGTCTGAGGCCATTGAGCTCAGGTCTTCCTGACTCCAGTTCCTGCCCTCTTTCATCTGTGACACTGGAGTTCTTGATGGCTGTTTGGTTTGTCTTCCCCCACAGTCCCTCTCACCATCTTGGCTGCTAAGACAAATTAAAGATCTATAGAATGCCCTGCTTCTTCCGCTTCTCTCCGCCCCTAGATTGGGTCAAGTGGATCAGGGCACTGAAAACTTCACCAACTTTACACATTTAAAGGAAAGCAGACTAAGTAATTTAATCATGTGTACAATTAAGCCAAGCCTATGAAACTGAGGCTGTTTATACTCCCTCTGATATTTTTCCTGAGAGACAGAGAGGTAAGGATTTTTCATGGGAACAGATCCCAAAAACAGCTCCCATGTATCATTGTACTTTAAATAAAGGCAGAAATATTCCTGTGTTTATTAGCTTGTGTTCTTGTACAATATCTGGGTTGCCCATGTCGTTATTCACTAGTGTGCCCTTCAGAATAGAGGATTGTAGGAAGGTTAGGATAAAACATTCTTGAAATTCATAGAGTGGGGGGAGGAGCCAAGATGGTGGAGTAGAAAGATTCACATATGCTGGCTCCTAATCCACAGCCTATAAAATACCTGCAAAGAAGAACTCCCAACAAATTCTGGAGCAGCGGAAGCCACAGAACAATGGAATGGAGGAGATTTCTGTTCCAGAGAAACCAGAAAAACCGACACTAAAGGTCTGTCATGCGCCAGACCCAGAGCAGAGCCCAGCCCTGCCTGGGCAGTGTGGCACCAAGAGGAACAGACCCAAGCAGGCTTCAGGGACAGAATCTCCAGCACCTCTGCAGGTCCCTCCACCCACAGGTGCAACGGTTAATGAGAGAATCTTTATGGCTAGCCAAGAGGGGAGCAGGGTGTCTCCATAACTCAGGCCCCCTAGGGAGGCAGCAGAGGACAGAGACTCCCAAAGCAATCAGGAGCTCCAGTCCATTGTTGAAGGTCTCCATGTAAACCCACCGAGGGAACTGAAGCCCATGTGGTGGCCCTGCTCCCACCCAAGCAGCTGAATTTAATCTTACACTGAATAGCAGCCCTACCCCTCTGAAAGCCCTGAGCCTGGGGAGCAGCATTTGAATCTCAGACCCCAAGCACTAACTGGGCACATCTGGAGGCGAGGTCGGTATGGAAAGGAATTTCAGAAGTCAAGTAACTGGCTGGGAAAATGCCCAGAAAAGGGAAGAAAAATAAGACCATAGAAGATTACTTTCTTGGTGAACAGATATATCCTCCCTTCCTTTTTTGATGAGGAAGAGCAATGCTTACCATCAGGGAAAGACGTGGAGGTCGAAGTCTCTGTATCCCAGACATCCGAGGTGGATGTCCAGTGGGCTCAGGCCATGGAAGAACTCAAAAAGGATTTTGAAAATCAAGTTAGACAGGTGGAGGAAAAACTGGGAAGAGAAATGAGAGAGATGCATGAAAAGAAGCTTAACACCATGCTAAAGGAGACCCAAAAAAATGCTGAAGAAAATAACACCTTGAAAAATAGGCTAACTCAATTGGCAAAAGAGGTCCAAAAAGTCAATGAGGAGAAGAATGCTTTCAAAAGCAAAATTACCCAAATGGAAAAAGAGGTTCAAAAGATCACTGAAGAGAATAATTATCTCAAAATTAGAATGCAACAGATGGAGGCTAATGACTTCCTGAGAAACCAAGAAATCACAAAACAAAACCAAAAGAATGAAAAAATGGAACATAATGTGAAATATCTCATTGGAAAAACAACTGACCTGGAAAATAGATCCAGGAGAGACAATTTAAAAATTATGGGACTACATGAAAGCCACGATCAAAAAAAGAGCCTAGACATCCTCTTTTATGAAATTATCAAGGAAAAGTGCCCTGATATTCTAGAACCAGAGGGCAAAATAAATATTGAAGGAATCCATTGATCACCACCTGAAAGAGATCCAAAAAGAGAAACTCCTAGGAACATTGTAGCCAAATTCCAGAGTTCCCATGTGAAGGAGGAAATATTTCAAGCAGCTAGAAAGAAACAATTCCAGTATTGTGGAAATACAATCAGGTTAACACAAGATCTAGCAGCTTCTACATTATGGGATCAAAGGGCATGGAATAGGATATTCCAGAAGTCAAAGGAACTAGGACTCAAACCAAGAATCACCTACCCAGCAAAACTGAGTATAATACTTCGGGGGAAAAAATGGTCTTTCAATGAAATAGAGGACTTTCAAGCATTCTTGATGAAAAGACCAGAGCTGAAAAGAAAATTTGACTTTCAAACACAAGAATGAAAAGAAGCATGAAAAGGTAAACAGCAAAGAGAAGTCATAAGGGACTTACTAAAGTTGAACTGCTAACATTCCTATATGGAAAGGCAGTATTTGTAACTCTTGAAACTTTTCAGTATCTGGGTAGTTGGTGGGATTACAGACACACATACACATACACATGTGCATGCACACACAGAGACAGAGAGCACAGAGTGAATTGAATAGGATGGTGTCATATCTTAAAAAAATGAAGTTAAGTGGTGAGAGTGAAATGTATTGGGAGGAGAGAGAGTGAAATGGAATGGGGCAAATTACCTCTCACAGAAGACGAAGGCAGGAGACTTTTTAGTGGAGGGGCAAAGGAGGGGAACTGAGAGAAAAACAAGAAGTTTACTCTCATCACATTCAACTAAAGGAAGGAATAAAATGCACACTCATTTTGGTATGAAAACCTATCTTACAATACAGGAAAGTGGGGGAGAAGGGGATCAGCAGGGTGGGGTGGATGATGGAAGGGAGGGCAATGAGAGGAGGGAGCAATTTGAAATCAACACTCTTGGGGAGAGAGAGGATCGAAAGAGAGAATAGAAGCAATGGGGGGTAGGATAGGATGGAGGGAAATATAGTTAGTCTTACACAACACGACTATTATCGAAGTCATTTGCCCAGGGCTACAGAGCTAGTGTCAGTCAGAGCTTGGATCCAGGTGGTCAGGTTCTCAAGTCCAGGACTCTCCAGGTTGCTCCCTGGGCTATTTCTGCTTCTCTAAAGGCCAAAGCACCTTACAGAAGAGTAAGGGAAGTTTTGAGCTGTAAGGAACATTAAAGATTATCCTGGTAGGGCTATTCTGGAGATAGATCCAATGGCTTTTGAGAGCCAATTGTCTGATTTTGCCATATGGGCGTTTACACCTCAGAAATTGACAATCACAAAAAATTAGGATTTTTTTTTGTGTTGCTGATTGTCTGGACTTAAGAAAGTGTTAATAGTGCTTATTAAACCAGAAGGTGTGTGAGCAAACATTTTATTTCCAGGAAAGTTGGTTTGTTAAACATTGACTAGCACACCTCTGTACTACTGCATAAACAATGCTGGAGCCCAGCAGGCTTGGATGTCTTACTCAGGGAATGAAGTCATCACCCACTGGGGCTCTGGGGACCCTAGACTAACAACAGAAACAGTGACAGTAACAGCAAACAGCAACATTTGCATGAGGCTTCAAGACTTGCCAAATGCTTTACATCCATTATATCTCTGAGTCTTGCAATATCCCTGATTCCAGAGGTTTGTGATTTTTTTTTCCCTCATGGATCCCCTTGGACAGAGTGGAGTTTCAGTGGAGTCTATGGACTCCTTCTTAGGATTGTGTTTTAAAATACATTAAGTACATAAATAAAGAGATAAATGAATGAATAAATGAATAAATAGATCAATAAACATAAAAACAAATAGGTAAATGAATATATATATAGATAAATAAATAGATGAATAAATAAACAAGACAGATAAATAAACGGCTTAAATAAATTTTAAAAATGATGTTCATTATTGTATATATAATGCTTACTATGTTCCAGACACTGTGTATGCTAAGCATTTTACAATTTTTATCTCTTTTGATAATCACAACAATCCTGGGAGGTAGATGGTATTATTATCTCCATTTCACAGATAAGGAAATTGAGGCAAACAGGTTAAGTGACTTGCTCAGAATCCCACATCTAGTAAACGTTTGAAGATGGATTTGAATTTAAGTTAGGAGTCAGCTAGGTGACTCAGGGGATAGAGTGCTAGGCCTGGAGTCAGGAAGACCTGAGTTCAAGACTAACTTCAGACACTTACTAGCTGTATTACTTTGGGAAAGTCACTTAAGCTCTGATTACCTTAATTCACTAGAGAGGGAAATGGCAAACTGCTCTAGTGTCATTGAAAAGGAAACTTCATGGACAATGTAGGTCACAAAGATTCAGACACAACTGAATAATGATAAGTTACAAAGATATTACAAAATAAATTCACAGACTCCAGGTTAAAATTTCCTAATTTAGCACCACAACCTACTTTTTTTTTTCTTCAGAGGAGGAAAGTTAGGCTAGGAGTAGCTAAGATGACCTACCTTGTCCTTCATGGAGCAAGGGAAAAAACCTAGGTCTCCTGACTCCTGGATCAGTCCTCACTCCAGTCCTCCAAGTTGCTTTTCCTCAGTCATAAGAAGAGGATAGTGAACTGCTAAATACAAAGTCCTTCTCCCCCAGACATCAGTATTCTAGTCCTTTTAAAATGCTGCCTCTTTAGCATATGTTAGGGCACATGTTAGGGGAGGAATGAGTTAATGCTGCAGAATACAATGAGTCTTTTAGAAGACAGGTAAAAACAAAGTGGTATTATTTGAAGCCTGAGGATATGACATAAGCATCCACTGTGAAGTATTTGTTTGTTTTTTTCTGTAATAATAAGAGAGGGGGGAAAATAAGGATGCCAAAAGGAGAAACCATTCTGTTGCCAGGCCTATAACTCATGCTGCTAGACATTTAAGCGATTAATGCAATGTTTAGAAGAAAAGTTGTAGCCTTGCGTTGGGTGATCTATGAGCTAAATAGGACCTGTGACATTTCGCAAAAGCCAAAAGAAGTCATTATCATGCTCTGGCTTTTAAATGGGCAGCTGGAAGGCGGTAATAAAACTGAGGCATAGAAGTAGCATTTGCAATCCCAACACTAGCTACCAGCAAACATGACGAGAGCCTTTCTTTCCTTCTAGTATATTTTGAGACCAAAACTCATTGCTGTGGATTCCCCTCACATTGTAAAAGGTGGCAGGATGGTTGATTGTCAAATTCTCAGAGTGAGAATTACCCTACTAGCTTAAATGCCTAAATAATCCTAAATCCCTCCAAAATTGGCAAATGCAATAATTTAGAGCTTGATTTTTTGTTTTGTTGATTGTCTAGATTTATTGATGGGAGTATCTTTTCCACCACCAACCCCTCTAAGGAGAGGCCATTGTTAAACATTTGCTTGCCTCCTCTGGCCTGGATAAGAGATCGCGATTCATTTGGTAGTTCCAGATCACTTGGAATCCACTTTTACTTTATATTTTGTTTAGACCTGTGACTCCATTAATATAAGAAACTCTTACTGTGAATGCCATTTAGTCACTTTTACAATCTAGCCTCTGACACTGATGGACTCAAAGTAAGTACATTAACCTCTGTCAGCTTCAGTTTGCTCATCTGTAAGATTGGGGTGATATAGTACCCACTTCCCAGGTTGTTTTGAGGCTCAAATGAGATAAAATATGTAATGTATTTTGCAAACCTTAAAGTGCTATCTAAGTGTTGCTGCTCAATTGTGTCTGACTCTTTATGATGCCTTTTCGGGTTTTTCTTGGTAAAGATACTGGAATGGTTTGCCATTTCCTTTCCCAGATCATTTTACAGATGAGGAAATTGAAGTAAACAGGATTAAATGACTTGCCCAGGGTCAAACAGCTAGTGACTGAAGGCAGATTTGAACTCGGGTCTTCCTGATTCCAGGCACAGCACTCTATCCACTGCCCCACCTAGTTGTCCTTATGTAAATGTAAGCTACTTCTTATCATCATTTTAGAATGAGGCAGAAAGAAGTGACTTAATCATGATCTCACAACCAATTTGCTTCACAGACAGAATTTGAATCCAGTTCTGTCTCCTTCTAAGGCCAACTGGTCAACTAATTCACTTAATACACCTACCTCTCCTTTCCTTGATATGCAGATTCCACGTCATGATGAAGGAAGTCTTCATTTAAGTTGGCTCATCCTGGGCTCAGATAGGTGGTAACTCACCTATCTGTCTTGAATGAGTCCACCACTCTCACTATACGCATATCTCTTCCTACTTTAACTCTTCTATTTGTGTCTTTTTCCCTCAGAATATAAGCTCTTTGAGGTCAAGGACTGTCTCAATTTTGTATTTATATCTCCAGTGTCTAGAGCAATAATTGGTACATAGTGAAAACTTAAATACTTTTGATTTATAAGTTTATTTGGCTTGGTTGCATTGGCCAGTTTACATGGGAAAAAGAGAGGGCAGAGAATGGCCAGGCAATGGTATTTATCTCAGGGGTGCAGTGATGTATCTAGAAGACAGTTTGCCTAGTGCTTATCATCTCTTTGGTCCTGTTTTTCTTTCAGAAATAGGTCTGCAATTAGGTAATTCCAAAAAACCTAAATAAGTAGGACAAGCCCTTTGGGATGCTGAATTTTTCCAATTATGCTAATTCAAACACATTTCTTTTGTTTTGCCATTTCTTCCTTAATTTTTTAAGGAGTTTGTCACATACACCCATCCCTCCTCCTCTATTGCTAACTTATTAGAGGCACATTTCCCAGTGTTTATTTAAATGTTGATGAGAAACGTAGGGCAAACTATTTCTTGAGAACTTGGGACATAGTGGAGCCTCATTTCACTTCCAAATCCTGAGTTTGGGGTGGGATCCTTCAGTGGTGATATCCTTCTGTGGTATGCCTCCAGTCACTGTTTGGCTAGGAAGCCAGTGACCCGTTAGGATTCAGGAGAGAGTATGCGGTAGGCTGCAGAATACTTAACATTGTTCATAAATCTCTCTGCTGCCAGAGGAAACTGCAACCCCCACCACCTACTATGCTAATAGATACACCCCTTTTGAAGGTTTACAGGCAAAAGGGCAAAAAAGACTTGGGGACAGGTCACGCTTTTATTCCTGGTGGGTGTATGTAAGTGACATTTTCCCTCCCACATCCTATGCCCTCCAAAATGCAAAATAATCTTGATTCCACGGTGGAATACTAGTAGCCTAGTATGGTTCTTTTTTTTTTTTTTTATCAGAGACATAACTGAGCTCTGACATTTTAAGAATTTTCACTGAATGATGACAATGGTATAATCTGAAATTATTGCATTATCTCATAGATAAATGAGCCTGTTACTTGTCTTGTCTCAGTTAAACCCCCAAATGACATCCCTTCTTGAATTTTGTTTTGTCCTTCTTGGTCATTCTGGAAGGTTGAGAGCATGATCCCTCACATTTCCTTCTTTCAAAAATATTCTCATCATATTCATAGCCTCAAGTTAATGTCCCTCTTCCTCTAGCTGGGATCATTCCCTTCATGCTGTAAGGTTACTCCCAAGTGACACCAGGCAGGGAGTACACAGACAACCTGGAGGATGTGTACCTCCTGTTTTAATGTGGTTTGTGATTTGCTCCCCTCTCCAGGTAATGCCAAGTTCTCTAGGTTACCTGAGTCAATTTACATGCTGCATTCTTTTTCTCTTTGCTCTTTCATAAAGCAGCCAAGAATATTGGCATGCCCTATATATAGTAATTTATTTCTGAGAAGCAGCCAACTTTACCTAAGATAGAGAAAACTGTAACATGAAGGGACTTGTTTTCTAGATCAGGTTTTTACAAGTTCTTTCCCCATATTAAATGAGATAAACTCTGCGAAAGGACTTTGTAAATAGCAAAGCACTGCCTGTTTTTCACCTACAGGAGTAAAAAAGCTAAACCTAAATTCTCTTTCTTGAGTTACGTGATAGTAGTAGAATGCTACTTTTTTTACTCTCTATTTTCAAAAGGTCTATGATGTGGGTACTCCTTCCCCTGAAACATTGCAAACCTCTTCTTACCTTAGAGGGCTGCTGTGATCAATGACATTGAGTATCACCTGCTAACCATATTTTCAGTTATGAGCCTCTCCAGACACCCAGGCTGGCCTTTAACTAGTCAGTCAATCATTGGTCAAATTTATTAGGTGTCCTACCACATGCCAGGTAGTGTGCTAAATGTTGGAGATACCAAAAAAAGGGACAATAGATAACTCCTGTCCTCAAGGAACTAATAATCTAACGGTGGAGACAACATGCAGCAAATATAGACAAACAGACCATATATAAGATTAAAAGAAAATAAGTAACAAAGGGAAGGCGCTAAAATTAAGAGATATTAGAAAAGACTTCTATAGAAGATGGGATTTTAGTTGGGACTTGTAGGAAGATAGGGAATTGAGGGAGTGCAGCTGAAGACGAAGGACATATCAAGCATGGAGGACAGCCAGAGAAAAAATGCTTAGAGCTGAGAGAGTATCTTGTTCATGGAACAGCCAGAAAGCCAGCATCAGTGATTAACAGTTTATCATTCTCATGATTGAAGTTTGAGGTCTTTTCAGCTTGGTAAGACCTGCCAGATCTTGTTTCCTTTGGTGTAATCTATAAGGACCTGGAGGTACTTCTGGATCCTGATGAGTACAGGTCTTTAGTATAGCATGATTAAAAGTACTAATTTAACTAAGCATATACCCCAAGGAAGTTAAGGACAGAACCTAAATGTTCTATTTGCATTAAAATACTCCGAACAGCTATTTTGTGGTAGAATGCCTGGAAACAAATAGATGCAGATAAATTTGCCTGGGGAGGGGGGTGTGAGGGTGGCTAACAGATTGTTTTATATGATGTATGTTTTACATAATGACACTATGGTGTCAACAAATGGCAAATAGGACAAATTCAGAGAAGCAAGGGAAGGATTATATGAACTGATACAAAGTGAAGTAAGCAGCGAAATAAAACAATACCCATAATGGCCAGAGCCATATAAATGGAGACACTATAAATAAAGTTGAATGCAGAAGAATTGGAATGACCAAACTTGATCCTAGAGCATGGAGATGGGAAATTAGACAAGTGAAATGCTGCATATGTTATGCTGTTGATGCAGTTTTGCTGAGCTGCTTTGTTTTTTCTCTGTTTTTTTTTTTTCATCTTTGTCTGGAAGTATTGCTCTCTGTAGAGGGGGAAAGGAAGAGACATATTAAGAAAAGATGGTGAGGTAAAGCCAAAAGATAGCATTATAATAAGTTAAAACAGCAATAACTATAATGTTTATAGAACATTGTGGCTTATTTTCATATTTGAATTGATCATCATTGGCCATAATTCATAAGGAGAGCCACTGAGTGTTAGAATAAGCAACCTAGGACTAATTGTTTTCATTTAAATTCAAACAATCAATAGTTCATAAACGATTATTAAGCATCTATTGTGTGCCACTCACTCTGCTAAGCACCAAGGATTGAAAAAGAGGCAAAAAACAGTCCCTGACCTCAAGGAGCCCACTGTCTAATGGAGGAGATAACAAAAAAAAAAATATGTACAAACCAGGATAAATAGGAAGTATATAAAGGAGAATTCTCAAGAAATAAGAGGGGTTGGCAAAGGCTTCCTATAGAAGGGATTTTAGTTGGGCCTTTAAAGAACTAGAGAGATTAATATGTGGAGATAAAGAGTGGGAACATTCCAGCCCTAGAGGATAGCCAGAGAAAATACCCAGTCAAGAGGCAGAGGAATAGCCAGGAAGCCAGTGTTACTGAATCAAAGAATACATGGTAGAGAGTAAGGCATGAGAAGCCTGGATAGGTAGGAAGAAGCTAGATTATGAACAGCTTTGAATGCCAAACAGAGCATTTCATATTTGATGTTAGAGGCAATAGGGAGCCACTGGAGGTAATTGATTCGGGAGCTGGCTTGGTCTGACCTGAGCTTTAGGAAAATTACTTTGGTTGGTTGGTTGTTCTTGAACGTTGCTCTTGAAGAGGACCAAAATGATATCATCATGATAAACTCAGGTTTCAGTGTGTTCAACTGTGGCTGATCAGACCAATATGAGCTCGGAATGCTCTACCACAGACTGGGCACAGATAGTCCCTGTGAACATTTGGGGTGGGTACTCCAAATTTGCACATGCTTTGTTTACTTTGTGCTGTCTCAATTCTGCTTTGCTCATAGATCATAGCACCCTTTCTGATGTGGGCACGCCATCCTGAGATGTCCTGTGCCAGTGTCTCCCATGTTGCACAATCAAATCCAAAGTTCTTGAGAGACACCTTGAGACTGTCCTTGAATCAATTCTTCTGACCACAATGTGATTGCCTGTCCTATGCAAATTATCCATAAAATAGTCTTTTTGGCAAGCATACATTTTGCATTCAAACAACGTGGCTAGCTCATTGGAGTTGCACTCTCTGAAACACAGTTTGAATGGTTGGCAGGTCAGCTCAAGCAAGGACTTCATTGTCTGGTACCTTATCCTTCCAGGTTGTCTTCAGAATCTTCCTAAGACAGTTCAAATGGAAGTGATTTAGTTTCCTGGTATGGCACTTGTAGACTGTCCATGTCCTGTTTCACAGGCATTCAACAATGAGGTCAGCACAATGGCTCTGTAGACCTTCAGTTTGGTAGTCAGTCTAATACATCTTCACTCCCAAACTTTTCTTCGGAGCCTTCTGAAGAACTAGCTTTGAACCTACTGAACTAGCTTTGGTAGTGTGTGTGTAAACCTCATTGTCAATGTGTATATCCCTGGAAAGTACATTACCAAGCTAAATAAACTTACCAAGTGTTTTCAAAGCTGTCAATGTTTGGATGGTGTGATGGTGGCTGACAGAGCACCTGTTTTTTCTTTTTTTATGATTCCCTGAAAAGGAAAATCACTTTAGTGGCTTAATGGATGGCTGGTTGGTATGGAGTGAGACATGAGACAAGCAGACCCACCAGCAAGCTATTGCAATAGTCTATGCATGGATACATGAAGATTTACATCAGAGTGGTGGTTGTATCAGAAGAGAGAAGGAGGGAAGTTTGGAGGGATGAATAAATGAAAAAGCAATTATTTAGAATTTTCTATGTGCCAAACACTTTGGGTCTATAAATGCAAAATACAACAGTGACTGCCCTTAAGGACCTTACATCTTGCACACTTCTGTGAATGGTTACCAGGGATGGGGACTTTGGCTATGAAAATTATCAGAATATTGAGTGGAGTTGTAGGGGAGTAAATTGATATACTTAGATCTAAAAATAATGATCAACTTGAATTGATCATTGCTCAAGAACTGGGGGGTGGTAGTGGTGATATGTGAGCAACAATACAATGATGGATAGGACTGTAGAAAAGAAATTTGTAGAATATGTGACTAGAAAATTTCCTGGAATAATGGTCTAGAAAGGGAGGTTACCATAAAGACAATAGGATCTCAGGACAGAAGTTCCTCCAGGGAATCATAGGGGTAGATGAGTCTGAGGGAGGAAGAGATGAAATGATGGAAGGCAGCAGAATTAAAGTATGTAACACAGAGGAGGGATTGGGAAAGAATGTATCGCAGTAATCTCAGTCTTTCCTAAACTGGGCAAAAAGCTTTGAATACAGAGGCATGGAAGGCTTGGTGTCAAATATATTAAATTCATTAAGGAGATAGATGGGGACTAGGAGAAGGGAGAGAGCGGTGTAAGAGGAATGGTGAAGTGAAGAGGGAAGAGTCACAAAACAAATTTAAATTTTGGAGGAGGTATTATAAATAGGGAATTAAATGGAGAGAAATAAAGTATACAAACTCATGATCATGATCTGGAAGTGTGAAAGAGAGGAGGGGGCCAGGAATGAAATCAGACCACAGAAATTATAGATTTCTAATATTGATAACATTTCTATTCTTTCACAATTTTTTTCTGGATAAAGAAGGGGAAGAAAAGAGGGGAAGAACATACAAAAGAATAAGTTGAAAGGAAGTGTTCAATTAGTAGTCATAATTATAAATGTGAATGGTATGAATTCACGCACAAAATGAAGAAGCATAGCAAGATGGACTAGAAATAAGAATTTAGCAAAGTGATGTTTAGACAAACTATACTTGAAATATTAAGATTAAATAAGATTAGAAATGGAGGACTAGTGGAGACTTTATTATACAAAGAAGAGTGGTAACAGTCATGAACTCAGATAGCAAAAGAGTAAAAATGTAATTAAAAGATATAAGCATGGAAACTATATTATGCATAAAGGCATTATAAATAATAAAATAATGTTAATTTTATTTAAATATATATGTGTTTACATATTTTTATATACATTTACACATGTATTTAAAGACATATGCATATTAATGTACCAAATGGCATAGCATCTATTTGAAAAGAAAGTTAATTGAATTACAGGGGGAAAGAGCAAAACTATGATAGCTATGGAACTTTTAGAACCTGACATATCTTTTTTTGTTTTTAACTCTTATTTAGTATTTCATTTTCCAAAGTCTCATTTAAAAATAATTTTTAACATTCAATTTTAAAACTTTGAATTCCAAATTCTTTCCCTTTCTTCCTCCCACTCCCCTGAAGAGACAAGAAATTCTATATATGTTATATATGTATAGTCATTTAAAACACATCCACACTTTGTGTGTGTTTGCCCTTCGTTGCCAAAAAAAACCATGCTATCAGAGAAATAATGACATGACTTGAACTTTGACTTTGTTTTTTTGAGTGAAGGAGGGCTGTGCAGGTCACCAGTCTTACTTCTCCTCCAGAGTTATTTGAATCCAGTGACCAGATATTCATCAGGATGACTGGAGATGACCCAGGATGAGGCAATTGGGGTTAAGTGACTTGTCCAAGGTCACACAGCTAGTGAGTGTCCAGTGTCTGAGGTGAGATTTGAACTCAAGTCCTCCTGACTCCTGCCCTGGTTCTCTATCCACTGTACCACCTAGCTGCCCCATCCACACTAGTCATATTGTGAATGAAAGCATAGATAAAAAATGCTTCAAGGAAAATAAAGTTTAAAAACAGCATGCTTCTCATCAGTTCTTTTTCTGGGATGGATAACATTTTTCATCATAAGTCCTTCAGAGTTGTCTTGAATCATTGTATTTCTGAGAATAGCTAAATCAATCATCTTACAATATTGCTGTTACATTTTACACAGTGCATTCCATTTTGAATCAGTCCATGGAATTCTTTCCAGGTTTTTCTGAGAGTATCCTGTTCATCATTTCTTATAGTAAAATAGCATTCTGTTATAATCACATACTACAACCTGTTGAACCATTCTCTAGTTGATGGGCTTCCCCTCAACTTCTAATTTTTTACTTCCAGAAAAGAACTGCTATAAATATTTTTGTACACATATATCCTTTTACTTTTTGTTTTTTATCTCTTTTTGGATACAGATCTAGCAGTGGTATTGCTAAGTCAAAGTATGCATGATTTGGGGGCATAATTCCAAATTGCTCTACAGAGTGGGTGAGTCAGTTCACAACTCCACCAACAATATATTAAATTCTCTTTTTTTCCACATCCCCTCCAACATTTGTCATTTGCCTCTTCTGCCCTACAAGCTAATTTAATAGGTATGAGGGATACCTCAGAATTGTTTTAGTTTGCATTGCTCCAGTTAGAGTTAGATTGTTGTTTCATATGACTATGGATAACTTTGATTAGTTCATCTGAAAACTGATCCTATCTTTTGGTCATTTATTAATTGGAGAATGTATCTTTTATAAATTTGACTCAGTTCTCTACATATTTAAGAAACAAGGCCTGTATTTAAGAAACTATTCAAATTTTTTTTTTACAGTTGCTATTGCTAACTTCACTTCCCTCCATTCTATATGTCCCCTGCCAATTTATTCTATTCTCTCTCCTTTTACAATCTTTCTCCTCAAAAGTGTTTTACTTCTGACCACACCCTTCCTCAATTTGCCTTCCCCTCTATTGATTTCTATCCCCAATTGAGTGTGTATGTTTTTCACTTTTTGAGCCAATTCTGAGAAGGTTCATTCAATCCCCCTTATCTCTCCTTGCTTGCCCTCCATTGTAAAAGCTTTTTCTTGCCTCTTTTATGTGAGATGTTATGCCATTCAACCTCACCTTTTCTCTTTCTCCTAGTACATTTGTCTCTCACTTCTTAATTTTATTTTTTACATATCATCCCTTCATATTCAACTTGCATCCATGCTCACCATCTATATATACGCCTTCTTATTTCCCTAATAATAAATAAGAAAGGTCTTATGAGTTTATCTATCATTCACCCATGAAGAAGTGTAAATAGTTTAAAATTAATAAGCTCCTTATGATTTCCCTTTCCTGTTTACCTTTTTAATGCTTTTCTTGAGTCTTGTATTTGAAAGCCAAATTTTCTGTTCAGCTCTGGTCTTTTTATCAAGAATGTTGGAAAGTTCTCTACCTGATTGAATATCCATTTTCCCCTGAAGGTAGATGATTCTTGGTTGCAAGCTTAGCTCCACTGACCTCTGAAATATCATATTTCAACCACCCCCCCCCCAATCCTTTAATGTAGAAACTGCTAAATCTTGTTCCACAATACTTGGATTGTTTCTTTCTGGCTGCTTGAAATGTTTTTTCCTTGAACTGGGAATTCAGGATTTGGCTATAATATTCCTGGGAGTTCTCATTTTGGGATCCCTTTCAGGAGGTGATTGGTAGATTCTTTCAATTTCTATTTTACCCTCTGTTTCTAGATTATCATATCAGTTTTCTTGAAAGATGATGCCTAGGCTCTTTTTTGGCTTTCAGGAAGTCCAATAATTTTTAAATTCTCTCTCCAGTCTATTTTCCAGGTCAGTTGTTTTGGCAATGAGATTTTTTACATTATTTTCTATTTTTTATCCTTTTGGTTTTGTTTTATTGTTTCTTATTTTTCATAAAATCATTAATTTCCATTTTCTCCATTCTATTTTTTAAGGAATTTTTTTCTTCAGTGACATTTTTGAACTCCTTTTCCATTTGGTAAATTTTGCTTTTTAAGATGTTCTTTGCTTCATTTGCTTTTTATGCCTCTTTTTTTCCATTTGGCCTAGTCCATTATTTCCTTCAGTATATTTGTGTCTCCTTTACCATGGTGTTGACTCATTTTTTCATAATTTTTTTTTACATCATTGTCATTTTTTCTCCCAATTTTTCCTTTAGCTCTCTTACTCAATTTTCAGAATCCTTTTTGAGTTCTTCCATGACCCGAGGTCAATTCATAGTTTTCTTGGAGATTTTGGACGCAGGTATTTTGACTTTGTTGTTTTCTTCTGAGTGTGTTTTGATCTTCCTTGTCACCATAGTAAGCTTTAGTAGTCAGAGGTTTACATCTTTTGTTTGTTCATTTCCCCAGCCTATCACTTGATTTTTAACTCTTTGTTACAGTAGGACTCTGCTTCTGGGAGGGAGGGTGCACTGCCCTAAGCTTCAGAGGTTTTGCCTAGCTGTTTTCAGAGACACTTTTAGAGAGATTTACATTTTCAGTTCTTCCAAGAAGGCATGATCTAAGGAGAGGTGTTTACTATTTTCCTGGCCTGCACTCTGGTCTGTCAGTGATGCCAAACACTCTTTTCTGCCCTGGAACTGTGAGGATGGTTCTCCCCACCCATCCTTGCCCCTCCTACTTCTGCTTCAATTTCTGTTATGTCAGTGTTCCTCCTCACCTGGGAATGCCATCCAGGACTGTGACCCCAATCTGAGTATGTGCAAAGCAACAGAGCCCTGCCTCTTCTAGCAAAAGATCCCTGCAATCTCCTGACCAGTTGTTCAACTCCCTTATGGTCTGTGGGCTGAGAGCTCCAGGAGCAGCCACTGCTGGCGCTGTTGCTGCTGCTGCTGATTCAGTCACTCCAAAAGTCTGCTCCTGGTTAGCTGTGGTTGTTCCGGCTCAGCCTGTGCTGACTGTGCTCCACTGTCCCAAGTCTGATAGATCTTTCCTGCTGAACTTCCAAGTTGAATTTGGTGTTTGTGGGCTGAGAGGTCTTGAAACCACCACCACTGCCAGTGATTTGGTGCCCTGAAACCTGCTCCAGGTTTACTGGGACCAGGTCTGTGCTAGTACAGTCTGTACTAAACTGTGCTCCTTTCTCTCCCTGATGCAACAGACTTCCTGGTGACCTTCCAAGTTGTTTTGGGCTGGAAATTTGTTTCACTTTGTCTTTTTTCTGGGTCCTGCTGCTCTGGAATTTGTTTAGAGTCATTTTCCAAAAGATATCTGGATGTGTTTTGGGGAAAGCTCAGGAGAGTCTTTCATTACCCTATCATCTTGGCTCTGCCTCTACACAAATCTAACAAAGTGATAAATAAGGGAGGGAAAGTAAGAATCTTGAATAGAATTTTAGAAAAAATAGTATAGTAATCATAGAATGGAAAAAGGAAGGAATATACATATTTCTCAGTGTTTTATCATCCCATTATAAAAATTGATCATGTGCTAGGGCATAAAAGATATGCAAAAACATAAAGCAAAATTACCAAATACATCCTTTAAACTTACCATAATGTAATAAAATGTATGATAAATAAAGAGCATTTGGAGAAAGGATTCAAAATTTATTGAAGAGTAATTTAATTCCTTTAAATTGGTAATTAAAGTGCAAATCATAGAAACAATGGATAATTTTATCAAAGAAAATGATTACGATAGACAATATACCCAAACTTTCAGAATGTGTCTGAAATACCTGTTAGGAGAAAATTTATGTCTCTAAGCACTTTCATCAACAAAAGAAGGGACTAGGGAGGCATCATTGAATCAGTGTATGTGACTGAAAAAAGAGCAACAAACCCAAAATAGGAATTCTGAAAATAAAATGAAAGAAATCAGGTAGAAATCAAACTATTGAAGGGATGAAAGAAGTTAGCTTTCCATGCCCCAAACTAAGACAATTGATAAACCATTAGCTACAAAGATAGCAAGAAAGAACACCTCTCCTTAGATCATGCCTTCTTGGAAGAACTGAAAACTTACACCTCTCTAAAAGTATATCTGAAAACAGCTAGACAAAACCCTTGAAGCTTGGGGCAGTGCACCCTTCATCCTGAAAGCAGAGAAAGATAGCAAATCATTAACACTGAAAAAATTTTACAAAACAGTTCACAACAAATAAAGATGAAATAAGATAAAATTATTGGAGAAGAGGTTGGCCAATAAAAATACTTATAACAGATAAAATTATTACAAAATTAACCCAGAGAAACAAAGGATTGAGAATCTTAGAGAAAATGGTTAAAAAAGGTAAGGAAGGCCTAGTTGTATAAGATTTCAAACTAAACTATAATGTAGGAATTATCACAGCAAATTACTACCAGCAATAGAATAATTGATGACTGGAACAGCCACAACACACCCAGAAGTACTTAACCTCTAGCATACTGTTCTATAAACTCAAGGAAACAAACTACTGGGATAAGCACCCACTATCTGACAGAATCTGCTAGGAAAATTGAAAAGAAGTTTGGGAGAAATTAAGGTCATATCAAGATTTCAGACACTATTATATATTAAACTTCACATGCATACATCTAAAGGGTCATAGCATAAAAAAAAAGCTTAGAGGAGAATGGGAGATAATTTTGACAAGAATGAATAGACAAAGTTCTTTACTAAACAAAGGATAGAGATGATAACAAATGTTAAAGTTGACAATTTTAATTACATAAAATTGTTTTTTTTTTTTTTACAAAGCAAATCAATGCAATTAGATTTAGAAGACAAATAATTGCCTACGGGGAAAATCTTTGTAACAAATTTCTCTAATAAAGATCTGATATGTATGGAATGCATACATTTAGGAACAAGAACAATTAGGCAAATGATTAAATGATATGAATAGGTAGTTCTTGTTGGAAAATATCTGAAGTATTAACAACACACAAAAAATGCTCTAAATAAGCATTAATTAATACTTATTTAATTAATAAGGGAAATGAAAATTAAAATAACTCTGAGGTTCCATTTCACACATTGAATTAGAAAGAATCATCAAATAAAGGCAAATGATAATTATTGGAGAGACAATTATTCCGAAGAGGAGAGCAGCTAGGTGGTGCAGTGGATGAGGTTCTGGGCCTGGAGTCAGGAAAACTTGAATTCAAATGTGGGCCAAGAAACCTGATTGCTATGTGAACCTAGTTAAGTCACTTAACCCTGTTTGCCTCTGTTTCCTCATTTGTAAAATGAGCTTGAGAAGGAAACATTGAGCCTCTCACATATCTTTGCTAAGAAAAACCCAACTGGGGTCATTAAGAGTAGGACGCACCTGAAAATGACTGAACAATAACAGATGGGAAGACAAACACACCAATGCATATTTGGTGGAACCATGAATTAGTCTAGCCGTTCCGGAAAGCAGTTCCCCAAAGACACTAAACAGTCTTTATCTTTTGACCCAGTGATATCACTAATAGGCAAACACCCCAAGAAAATCAAAGAAAAAGGAAAAGAACCCATATGTATAATCATTTTTATATCACCAATTTTTGTCTAAGCAAAGAACTGGAAAATTAGGAAGGGCTCATAAATTGAGAAATAACTGAATAAATTATGATTAATGAATATAGCAGAGCATCCTTACACTATAGAAAACTATGAAAGTAATGAATTCCAGTGAACTCTGGAAAGTTTGTATGAAGTTATGCAGAATGAAGGAGTCAGAATCAAGAGATTTTTTCATACAATGATCAAAACATTGTAAACGATAATAAATTTAAATGATATAAGAACTTTGATCAATCCAATGACTAATTATAAACTTTAGGAGACTGAGGATGAAATATGATTCCTATCTCTTGGTGAGGAGGTAATAGTGTATAGGCATAGAATAATACGCATATTATCATACATGACCAAATATAGCACAAATTTATTTTTCTTGACCATACCTATTTGTTCCAAAGGAGGGTTCCTATATAGGTGGGTGTGAGTCAGGAAGCAGTGTAAAGATTTAGGGATAGTGATATAAAAAAAGAAAAGAAAGAAAAATGTTGATTAAATATTTAAAAATAATACTCAGAAAAGCAGAAGGAAATTAACAAGGGGAAACAGTCATGCAAAGCCATGTTGCTACTATCAACTTAAACTAAACACCCTTTCACTACATACACATATTTTAAACAAACTGTATTTAATAGATTCACTAATTTCATATGTGATCTTCTTTTTCTGTCCTGTTTCATACATGGAAGTATTTGTCAGTTTTCTTGTTGATAATTTTTTTTGAATTGGAGAAAAATAAAAAGACCTTCCAGGACCTCAGAAGTTAGTGCACCAAAGTGCCTAATGAACCTAGACTAAATGCAAACATGGGAATCATTTCGTGCAAGATTTTTTTATGGAACCAGATAATGTTTGAGATCTTCTCCTAGCATTTCAGACAGTCCAGGTCCATTTAATTTCGGTCACGTTCTGCTGACCCTAGAATAGAAACTAAGTTCTGCTTCCAGATTGGAGAAAAATGAGGAGGAGGTAGGTTTTCAGGAAACAAGCAGTGACATTGTAAACTGTGCTCCCTCAGGGGAGAAATGATTGGAGAAACTTCTTCTTCCCTCCTAGTGGATATAAAATTTAATAAAAATAAAAATCAATACCTGACTTAATTTAGAAAATGTGATTGCTAGATTATCTCAAGACTATTATACCATTATTCTGGGAGTCTGCCAGAAATGCAAACAATCTATGTTGTACAGAAATGCTGAGTCCTTAATCAATACAACAAAATATTTCCAAGGCCTCTCAGCATGATAAAAATCAAACAATCAATTGCCCAGTCATAAGCTAGTTCTGCTGTCACAAGTTTGATGAAAAATATGTGAAAAACTCTGCCCCTGATTAACTAGTACAGAAATATTCTGAAGTTAGATTCAATGCTTCTCTTTTAATTCCTCCTTCTTCAGTTCAAAACAAAATATTACTGGAAACATTGAAGACCAGACATGGATTTTCTAAATAGCAAATACTTTCTAAGCTAAGAAAAGAATTAACCACTTCCAGAAATGTATATTGTTGTTTTTGTCCGTCATTTTCAAAGAGGACCATGATATCAGGGAGATGATGACAGGACTTGTAGCTGATTTTGATTTGAGTGAGGCAGGGCTATGCGAAGTCACAAGTCTCACTTTCTCCTTCCAAGCCATCTGAGTCTAGGGGCCAGATATTCATCAGGGCAACTGGAGATGGACCAGGATGCAATGGGAGACCCTGGTCCTTTTAGGCTAAAGCCTTTTAAGGTTCTCACTTCAAGTGAGGTAATGCCCATTCAGTGAATAGGTTTCTTTAAGAAATGAGTCAAGGGATGGACCCTTTAATTAGAAAGAAAAAAATCAAACTGGGAGGGGAAGACTTTCAGGATTGCTATAAAATAGGAATGATTGTAACCCAGAACCTTTATTGGCATATGGTACAAAGAACGTAATAGAGACCAAGATCTTGTTCTTTCTGGAACTATAACTAGGAATTCTGGTACAGTAGCCAAATTCCCTTCATTCATAGTGAGGGGGGGTAAATAAGGGGAGACAGAGAATGCAGGACACACTGGGCCTCCTAGGAAGGTCAAATACATACCACTTCCACTATTGATCCTGATATGGGTTCCCAAATTAGGCAGTACAAATGAGCAGTCTTGTAGATCTGGAGATGAAGGGGAAGATGAAGGAAGTTCATGTAAGAGGTGTGATGGCCATGGGACCCTGCAATACGATGTCCCAAAGCTTGGACAAGAAATAAGAGGACAGACCTGCTAGACACAAAGCCCCATTAATATATAATTTTTATAACTCAAGTTATTTTAACTCTCTTTGACTCAGTTTTTTTATCTGTTAAGAAAGGGTGGTAGTAGTGATGATTGTTTAAGGATGTTTTAGGTATGGCCTCTGAACACCTGGGAAACCATAGAAAGTTACAGTAAGGGGTCCATGTATACATACTTCTGCTAGAGATTGTCTTTTTGAATTTCATTTGACTTCTACAAAATATACCACATTAGAATAATATCTTGAATATACATGCATTGCTCTTTCAAATGTTGAATAAAATGCAAATTCACTAAAAAGTGTTACTAAATTCATTGTAGCTTTCTATCATTACATATTTTCTTACTAAATAGATAAAAAAAATAACATTATTATCATGTGGAGGCCCTGAGTCCTTTCCACCTGAACTTTGAGATCCCAGGGTGGGAGGGTGCTGCTTGACCCAAGAGCCTAATTGCTAGTTTTAGATCTGGACTTATGATTAGATACTTGATAAGATCCATTTTGATAATAGAGCAGTCTCTGAGTCTATGATTCCATCTTAAGATGAAGTCCATGTGGATAGTTACGCTATTTTTTTAAAGGCAGACATATATTTTAAAGCATATATGACTTCCAAAACCTATTTCCAGAAAAAATTTCTAAAATTGTGCATTCACAAAAAAACAAAAAAACCTTAATGGCTGCAATGAACCACTTCCTGTGGCCCTTCAACAGGCTTCTTGTGCACAATGAAATATTTAAATATCCCATGTAAATAAATAAATATGGATGGGGGTGATGAACAGCGTCAAAGAGTTTTAATGTTTGACAGCAGTAAGCAGCCAAGACAGCTTGGTTAGCCACTGAAAAAAAATCACTCTAATGATATGCTAACTGTCGATGTCCCCAGATGCCTTCAAAAAAAAAAAAATCCAAGCTAGAAAAATGTCAGTGCTGTGCTCATGCAGTGAACAGAGAAGTTTTGAAACTAAATGAACTGCATAAAAAGAAGGGAGGAAATTTTGATTGGGTGAGTTCAAGACAAACTAAATTGGGCCATGGGGGGAAGATTGTTTTCTAGGCAGCCATAATTTGGAATCCAAAGAGAAAGATTTTTGAGGACATGCCAACAGATAGCTTTTATCTTAGAGTCTCTAAAATATAGCTCAAATATTCTGGGAAGCACAGCATGGCAAGATGGGAACATAATTCAAAGGTCATAGAGTCCAATCAACACCCAAAGAATGAATCCTGCTTATAAATCAATCATAAAATAAACATTTATTAAGGACCTGCCAGGCACTGTGCCAGACACTTGAGAGTAAAAATATTAAGAATGAGACAATCTCCATTCATGAGGAGCTCATATTCTAAACAGGGAAGCAACAGGTTTAGACCCAGAATTTTCTCCCTCCTTTGCTCTGACTACTGACCTTCATGGCTTCCTTAAAGTTCCGACTAAAGGCGGTCTATTGGCAAGTCAGTGCAAAGACATGGAGATGAGTGAAGAAGGGTCATGTGTAAGGACTAGAAAAAAGACCAGTTGGGTTGGATCAGAGTAAAAGAAAGAGAACAACATACATTGAAGCTAGAAAGATACTTTAGGGTCATATTGAGAAGTACTTTAAAAGATAAACAAAGAAGTCCATATTTTATTTCAGAAGAAACTACAAGTCACTGGAATTGATGGAACAAGGGAGTCATGTGGTGAGATCTGTGCTTAAGGAATTTTTTTTTTTTGATGATGATATGTAGGATGAACTGGAGTGGGGAAGAGGGATTTGGGCCAGGGAAAACAACTATGACCCTACTAAATCCATGTAGGTGGTTAGAATCTAAAGTCAGAAGGTATCTGTGAGGTAGACAAGTGTCAGATTTGAGAGATACTGTGAAATGACAAGATTTGGCAATCTGATTGGATGTTGAAGGCAAGGAAAAGTGGGAAGGAAGAAAGAAGGAAGGAACAGGCATTTATTAACATATGCTCTATGCTATACTCTATAATAAGCACTTTACAAATATCTCATTTGATCCTTACAATAACCCTGATGAGGTAGGGGCTATTATTATCCCTATATTAAAGATGAGAAAACTGAGATAGACATGGTTAAATGACCTGCCCAGGATCTCTGTGGTTGTAAGTATCTCAGATCAGATTTGAAATCAGATTTTAGGAAGATCTGGAAAGTACTCTCACTTCAAGATTCCATACACTACATCATCTGGTTTCCTCCAGGAAGGCAGGTGGAAGGATTGTAATGCTTTGACATAAATAGGTTAGTTTGCAAAGAGGAGGTTTTTGGGGAAAGTTGAGTTCTGGATGGGTGAACCATATGGGGATAAGGGAGAGGAAGGTGGGTATAAAAAGGTATTGGTGTGGCTGCAGTTGAGGAGATTCTTGAAGAGAACTAGGAAGAATAAAATAAAGTGAAACACGGCTGGATCTTTCTTGAAATAGTGGATCAGAAGAGATAAACACAATTGAAAAGTAATAAACAAGAAAGAAATACTGGTATAGAGAATTTTAAACAACTCAATCTAAGAGGAAGAAATTGAACAAACCTTGAATGAACTTCCTGTATCCTCCCTCTAAAACAGGACCAGTTGTATTCATGGATGAATTTTATCAAACATTCAAATATTAATTCTAATATTATGTAAACTCATTGCAAAAGCAACAAAATAAGGTATTCTACCAAATTCCTTCTGTGACAGATATTGTTTTGATGTTTGAGCCAAGGAGAGTCAAAATAGAAACTTTAGTCTTTTGGCTAATATTTAATTTAAAATTTTTATACACCAATATCTCTAATGAAAATTGATACAAAAAAGTAAACACAATTTTAGCAGGGAGACTAAAGCAACACACCACAAAGATTTACATGATGACCAAGCTGGATTTTTGTTAGGAGTTTTTTTTTTACACTACCTAATTTTATTTTTTAAAAGGAAAACCAAATGACCAAAACAAAAGGAAAAAGGAAAAATTACAATGAAAGAAGAAAAGAAATTGTTAGAAACCCTTTTGCTCAATTTATATACCCCAAAATGTTAGCTTAAAAGAAACAAAATACCCAAATTAACATGGTACAGAAAATTTTCATAATCCAATTTCATAAAAAGAAATTGAATAAATTATTAATGAACTCCCAAAATGGTGGGAAGTGGGTGTAGGGGAGGGAAAGAAAGCCCTAGAATAAACCAGTGAATTCTATCAAAATTTCAAAGGACGACTGGCTCCAATATTACCTAAGTTGTTTTCAGAATTAGATAAAGAAGGCATTCTACCAATTCGTTTTGGGAAATAAATGTGGCCTTGTAATCTAAACCAGGGAGAAACAGAGAAAGCTAACTATAGAGTATTATCTCTAATGAATGTTTATCCCCTGACTGACTCACATAAATATAATTCCAAATGACTTTTTTAAAACAAAAATAAAGAAAATTAATGGGACATGACAAATTAATAAAAGCTAATGATGTTATCCATATTTATTTACAAATTTAGTGTCATACCAAGCAAACCACCAAAGAATTACTGTATTGAACTAGAAAAAAAATTTAAAAAATTTATCCTGAGTAATATAAAGTCCAGAATCTCAAAGTAATGATGAGAGGAAAAGTAGGAATCAAAGGATCCCATCAATAGCAGATCTCAAACTATACTACAAAGAAATCACCATCAAAACAATATGGTACTGGTTAAAATGGAAAAATTGATTAATGAAAAAATTAGATAAATAAGACCCAGAAACAATTAAACATAAACCTAGGCACACCATTATGGTTAGTTCTTCGTATTTGACAAATAACGTAAAGCAGTCTGATAGGAATTAAGCTCACACTAACACTTTACACCACATACCCTAATAAATTCAAAAAGAACATATATGGTCACATCATAAAAAAAGTTAGAAATCAGAGATGAAAGGAAGAAATGCTTTTGCAATTCTGGGTAGGGGAGTAGAGTTCTTACTTAATTGAAATATAATGATAATCATAAAAAAATAAATGGATAATTCCAATTACACAAAATTGAAAAACTTCTGAATGAGAAAAAAACTGTAGTTAAAATGACTAGAGAAGCTATTAGCTGGGGAAAATTTCAAAGAAAATTTCTCTTATAAAAATCAATTATCTAAGATATTTAAAGAAATTATATAATTATATAAGAACAAGATAAAATCCTCACTAAATAATTGATAAAAGGATATGAAGAAGTAATCCTCAAAATAAAGAAATGAAATTATCCGTAATCATAAGTAAGAAGCCTATCCCTTCTACTCCAATTAATGTAACTAGCAATGTGCTAGACACCTTTATCAAGTAAGAATGTTCCTTTCAGTTACAGAACCAGTCAATCTATCCAAGGTGTAAACTAAGTGGGAGCTGAATAAAAGCAGATGAGACCACTGTAATACTAATAAGAGTTGCAGATCTTCCCCAAACATCTATGGGCCTGCCTATTAAGGGAAGTTTGATTAGGGGAGGCCCACACTCTTTCTTAATTTCTAATGAGGCACTGGTTCTCAAAGGTTGTGATGCCCTCTGGCTCTGAAAAATGTTTAAATACTCTGAGGTGAAGTTTTACTTTGGGGTTTACTCATTGGAAGTGTTTGTTTAGCCAGACAAGACCCTAGGCAACCACTAAGGAGCCCCCACCCAGCTTTGAAAATCCAGGTGTTGGTGCTTCTTTCTCTGGTAATTATGTATGTATGGTCAGACAATTGGATCTGTCTATTGATCTGTGATGGATATATTGCTTATAGTCAGATCTTTGGAAATCCTGTCTGTTGATCTTTGTTTCTCTGTATTGTGCTGACTTTTCCCCCTGCACTAAGTGAATGGTATATGTGCTTGATTAAAGTAATTGTTGACCTCTCAGAAGTTGCCTTTCCTTTTAGGAAAATAGATCAAAGAACTTATGATAGCAGACCATCCTGGATGTGTCAGGGTGCTTTTGCTTTTACAACTACATAGGAAATGCCTTGTGGTAGATTAAAGAGAATAAGCTGTACTCTATGAAGGCTTGGATAAAACAACAGCTCAATTTGGAATCCAGGATTCCAACAACAGACCAGTCTAGCAGTAGAGCAAGTTCAACCAGGTCCTGGAGAAGGAATCATTTGGGTGGAGAGGGGAGAGGTGAAAGGCTAGGAAGAGTCCCTTTTTTCCTTTCTTGAGCAGAATTTGACTTTGTGAACTTCAAGAGGTCAGAAGATTTGATCTTTTATCAGCATTAGGAGTAGTGTTCCCACAAAAGCAAAGGCTGATATCAGGAGCTGAGAGTCATGCCAAAGATGAACTAAACACACCTAAGGTAAGCAGCGAGTGTGATCTATGGAGTCCCACAGAAAGATAAACTAAAGAGAAACTTCATAAGGACTTCATGAAGGGAGGAAAAGATTTCCAATAACCATAAGCTATGAGTTAGCTTTTGTATACATTTGCTCAAGTTTTGGCGTATTCTCTTCAGTGACCTCATATATGCAAAGATGTCACCAATTTTGGGGGGAGATGTTTTTGTATCAACTGATGTTACTGTAGTATGTCATTTAATTCTTCCAAAAAGCAAGTTAAGTCTTGCTGGCTGCTAATTAATAGAAACAAACTAGATGGGGACTCATGAGCAATGGTACTAAAAATAAATGAATGAATGATTAAATAAATAGATAAATGAGAGAATGAATGAAAGAACAAACAGAAAAATAAAGGTCAAGGTTACTTTGACTCAGTCATCCCCTGGCATCTCATTCTACTGTTGTAAAGGGGAGCTGTAAAATAGTCTCAGAGGGAATGCTACACAGACAAAAATGATTTCAGTTATTAATAGGGAGATGGAAATTAAAGCAATTCTGAAGTTCTAACTTATGTGAACCTTTGTAATGATGACAAAAGATAAAAATTGTAATTTTTAGCATTTTATTTTTTAAATTTTTGTAATAAATTAATTTATTTGTTTTCAGTTTTCAACAACCACTTCTGTAAGTCTTATATTTTCTCCTCTCTCCTTCCTTCCTCCCCAAGATGGCATACAACTTATATGGGTTCTAAATATACATTCTTATTAAGTACATTTTCCACATTATTCATGTTACGTAGAAAAATTGAAAAGAATGGGAGAAACCAAACCAAAACAAAGCATAACACAAGAGAAAGTAGTCTGCTTGATTCTATGTTCCAATACCATAGTTCTTCCTCTGGATGTGGAAGGTATTTTGCTTCAAGAGTCCTTTGGGAATGTTTTAGGTCCTTCCATTGTTGTGAAGGGTTAATACTATCAGAAACAGTCCTGGTTCTGCTCATTTCAGTCAGCATCAATTCATATAAATGCTTCCAGACCTCTCTGAAGTCTTCCTGTTCATCATTTCTTATATCACAATACATTCATATACCACAACTTGTTCAGCCATTCCCCAATTATTGAAGGAATTGTGGGAGGACTACCACATTAATAAACTATTGATAGATCTGTGAATTGGTTAAACCATCCTGGAAAAAATAATTGAAAGGATACACAAAAAAGATGCCAAACTGTATAAATGCAAAGACATGAAGGACAGAAGGAGAAAGGATTCATATATAGTCATATTTATAACAATAGTTTTTGTGTAGCAAAGAACTGGACACAAATTAGGGGTCCTTCAGTTGTAAGTGATATAAGTGTAATGTAATTTTATTTGGACATAAGAAATAATAACTATCACCCATCTAGATAGTCTTGAGAAAACTTGTATGAACTGATGCAGAGTAAAATAATCAGACACCAAGAGAACAATTTATGTGATGACCTCATTAATGATGTGAAGGGCAAAACTCTGAAAGACCTTAGAACTCTGTTCAAAGAAATCACTAATCACTATTTCAAAAGACTGGTAATAAAACACATTAGCTACCTTTTTGTAACACAGGCTACATGGACTAGAGATATAGAATGAGAAATACATTCTTAGACATGGCCAATATATTGATTCATTTTGTTTAACTCTTTAATTTTCCTATAAGTGAGGGCTTTTACTTATATGAGTTGATGGGGGATTAGAAAGGGTGACTTAATGGATAGTGCTGGACAAGGAAGAAAAAGGCAGAAATAAAACAGATTTTTTTTTTGAAAGCAGAAAGGGGCACAATTAGTAAAATTTTTCTTGCTTTCTTAAAACACACACACACATATGTATATAAAATTTTAAAATCTCAAATTATACATAACAGACTATATAGCTTATCATATAGTTACTTCCCTGTTCTTTGTTTCTTAAAATGTTTGTGTTTGTTGATGACTGTTGAATTAACAATAAAAAAAATAAATTTAACGCTCCCATGTCTGGTAGTTATTTACAGAAAATGATAGTTGATTCTAAGAGGTCAGATAAAGATGTCAAGAGAAAGAGTGCAAAGGCATTAAAAAAAATACAGGACATAGCCTTGGGAGATATCCATAATTAGGGGTTGGGTGATGGTCCAGCAAAGAATACTGAGGATTGGTCAGGGATGTAGGAAGAAAATCAATAGGGAGTAGGATCAAAAGAGACTGAAGGGAGAGACAGCATCTAGAAGGAGGGAGTGATTAATAGCTTTAAAAACTTCAGAAAGTCTATTGATGATCAGATATTTGAACTGTGCTAAGATGAATGCCAATACTAGAATGTATTCTCTTATATATTATAAAAAAGATGATCTAATCCTAGATGAAAGAAGTGGAACTTGAAATCTGGTCTTTTGACTCCAAATTCAGGGCCCTTTTTATATACTATGCTAAGTTTTATTTGATCAGTCTCTGTAGCCAGGCCACATAAACTGTCCCAATTGAACAGGGGAAAAGTATTTTCAGCCCTTCCAAGCTTTGTGTTCTCTATCTTTTCTTACTTTCTTAACTTCTAAAGAGCCCCAAATACTTGGTAGTCTCTTGACATTCCTTCTTATTCAACCCTTCTCTAAGGAAAAAATACGATAAACTTAATTACAATAAAAAAGGCTTAGGGTTCTGCTTCTAAAGTAAAGGATCATATTGCTAACACTTCTTCAGTCATTTGGATGAAGGAAACATTGTTGGAAGCTGTCAGAGACCATCTATAAGGTTTTCTTCTTAAACTGTCTTTTTTCTGTATTTTTCCATTTAGTCATTCACTGAGATTGTCTTTCAGATAGAGCAGCTAGGTGGTGCAGTGAATAGAGCAGGAGTCAGGAAGACCTGAGTTCAAATCTCACCTCAGATACTTGACACTCACTAGCTGTGTGACCTTGGGCAAATCCCTTAACCTCAATTGCCTCATCCTGGGTCATCTCCAGTCATCCTGATGAATATCTGGTCACTGGACTCAGATGACTCTGGAGGAGAAGTGAGGCTGGTGACCTGCACAGCCCTCCCTCACTCAAAAAAAAAAAAAATGATGATAAATGCAAGTGCAAGTCATGTCATTATTTCTCTGATGGCATGGTCTTCTTCAGCAACAAAGGATGAACATGAACACTCATTGTCTTTCAGAAAATAAACTTTCTTAAGATGGACTATATCAACCATTTACACTTTATTGTGAATTACTTGGATCAGATAATTGAATTGCTTTCTTAGTCCTGCACATGGGACATTAACTGAGTCACTTAAACTCTTTGAGATACAGCATTAAGAAAATGGGAAATGTGATTGAGCAAAAAGAGTATGAAGCAATTTCAAAACATATGGTAGTTTGAGGAGAGAATAAGCTTTGCTGGGATATTGTAATGGAGGGGATGAGTGCTTGGGAGAAGGGAAAAGAGAAGAAACAGAAGGAAATGGGAAAGTAATGTAAAGGCAAAAGATAAGCAAGATTGCAAAGGTCTGCCTAATTTGCTTTGCCACTTTTTCAAAAGACCCTACTAGCCAATGAAAAATATAAATGCTCAATAATACATTGATTTCATCTAGAGCATATTAATACAGACAAAATCTGCTCTCAAAAGAAACAGTTCTCTAAATGTAAGATTTCAGGCTTCTGAAGGTTAATCTGAACAAATATTTTAGCATGGAAGGATATTTGATGTAACTCTGAAAGTTCATCATATGAATAGCCACTTAAAGTTTGACCTTACACTGGTAATAGAAAGACATAGTCATTATTAAGTGTTAGTGTCTTCCTCCTCAAAAAATCCTCAAACAAAAAAATTAAAAAAACTAAAACACAAAAGAAGGCACAGTAAGCATGGTGCCCTTTGTAGAGAAAGCTCAGTTAGATAATGGTGAATAGAATTTGAGATATTGCCCCAGGAATGAGGTGTGAGGGAACAATCTTATCTTAGCCACTGTCATTATTTTACTAGATCATATAATTACAGGAAGAAGTATAGAATGTGTGTGTGTGTGAGGGGGGTTATGTGTGGGTGGAGCAGAACTGGGGGCAGCTGTGTGGAGGGAATACATGTCACAGTTCCAGGGAATACATCTCACAGTTACAGGGCAGAAAAGGGTCCATGTGGTTGCTCGCAGATCAGAATGCAGTCCAGAAGGGGAGTAAACACCTCTCCTTTGATCATATTAACTTGGAGGAAGTGAGAATTCACAAGTCCCTACAGATATTTCTGAAAGCAGCTGCACAAAACCCCTGAAACTTAGAGCAATACACCTTCCACTTAACAAAAAGTTTGGTAATTATTTGTATTGTGTATTTGACTCAAAATACACTGAAAAAACTGGCTGAGAAAATGAACAAAAAGGGGAAAAATAAGACTATAGAAGGTTACTTTCTTGGTGAAAATGTATTTTCTTACAATGAAGATCAAAGTGGACAATCAGAGGAAGATCAAAGAATACAAGTAGAGGAAGACAGCAAGGTCAAGACTCCCACATTCAAAGCCTCCAAGAAAAAAATGCAAAATAGTTTCAGGCCATGGAAAAGCTCAAAAAGAATTTTGAAAATCAAATGAGAAAAGTAGAGTAAAACTGGGAAGAGAAATGAGAGTGATGCAAGAAAGTCATGAAAAATAAGTCATCAGCTTGCTAAAGGAAATCCAAAAAAATACTGAAGAAAATACCACCTTTAAAAAACAGACTAAACCAAATGGCATAAGAGGTAAAACATCAATGAGGAGAAGAATGCTTTAAAAAGAAGAATTGGTCAATTGGCAAACGAGGTTCAAAAGCTCACTGAAAAAAATAATTCCTTAGAAATAGAATGGAGGAGATGGAAACTAGTGACTTTATGAGAAATCAAAAAATTATGAAGCAAAACCAACAGAATGAAAAAATAGAAGACAATATGAAATATCTCACTGGAAAAACAATTGACCTAGAAAATAGATCCAGGAGAGATAATTTAAAATTTATTGAACTACCTGAAAGCCAGGATCAAAAAAGAGCTTAGACATCATCTTTTTTCAAGAAATTATCAAGGAACATTGACCTGATATTCTAGAATCTGAGGGTAAAATAGAAATGGGAAGAATCCACCGATCACTGCCTGAAAGAGACCCTGACAGGAAAATTCCTAGGAATATTGTAGCCAAATTCCAGAGTTCCCAGGTCAAGAGGAAAATATAAAAGCAGTCAGAAAGAAACAATTCAAATATTGTGGAAATGCAATCAGAATAACACAAGATTTAGCATCTTCTACACTAAGGGATTGGAGGGCTTAGAATATGATATTCCAGAGGTCAAAGGAGCTATAATTAAAACTCAGAAAAACCTACCCAGAAAAGCTATTTATAATACTTCATGGAAAAGAATGGAATTTCAATGAAATAGAGGACTTTGAAGCATTTTTGTTGAAAAGACAAGAGCTGAAGAGAAAATCTGATTTTCAAATACAATACTCAAGAGAAACATAAAAAGGTAAACAGGAAAGAGAAGCCATAAGGGACTCAGTAAAGTTGAACTGTTTACATTCCTACATGGGAAGACGATATTTGTAACTCATGAGACCTTTCTCAGTACTAGGGTAGTTAGACAGAATACACATACACATACACACACACAGTACACACACAAATATGTGTACACATATAACACACACATAGATTCCTATATATGTGTATGTGTTTATGTATATGCATGCATATATACATACCTGTGTATGTATATATGTGTATATATGTATGCGTGTATATGTGTGTATGTGAGATCACAAGGTGAGTTGAATATGAAGAGAGGATGCCTAAAATATAAAATTAAATGTTGAGAAGAATGTGCTGGGAGAAAGTACAATGTGAAGTACAATGTGGTAAATCATCTCACATACAAAAGGCAAGAAAGAGCTTTTACAGTGGAGAGGAAGAGGGGGAAGGTGAGAGGAAATAAGTGAGTCTTACTCTCATTGGATTTGGCTTAAGTAGTGAATAACATACCCTCAAGTGGGAATGAAAATCTATCTTACCCTAGGAAGGCTGGGAGAAGGGGAAAGGAGAGGGAGGATAATAGAAGGGATGACAGATTGGGGGAAAGGGTAATTAGAAGCAAAAACTATTGTGGGATGACAGGTTAAGGGGGAGAATGAAATAAATGGAGGGCAGGGCAGAATAGAGGGAAATGTCATTAGTCTTTTGTAACATGACTGTTAATGAAAGTGTTTTGCCTGGCTACACATGTATGATCTATATTGAATTACTTGCTTGTTCAGTAAGTGTGGGTGGGGAGAGAGGAAGGGAGAGAATATGGAACTCAAAGCTTTCAAAATAAATGTTAAAAGTTGATCTTGCTTGCAATTGTGAAATAAGATATACAAACAATGGAATGTAGAAATCTATTTTGCCCTACAGGAAAATAGAGGGGAGGGGGATGGATGAGAGGTGTGATAAAAGTGAGAACAGGTTAGGAGAAGGGGTTGTTGATGTCCTGGGGTTCAGGGAGGGGAAAGATGCAGAGGAAATTTGGAATTCAAAATCTTTTGGACGTGAATGCTGAAAACTGAAAAGTAATCATTTATATAATAGAAAAAAATAAAGTGTTTTCCAAATGCAAAAAAAGAAGTAAAAAAGAAAGCAAAAAAAAAAGAGTAGTGGTAACAAGCTGAACTTGGCTTCAGGAATATCATCTGACACATATTGGATCGGTAGCCCTGAACAATCACTTAACCTATCAGTACCCCATTAAAATCTGTGTGACCAAAAGTTGGTAGAGAGAATCTCATGAGGCATTCTCTGTGCCAGTGATATCAAAGTCAAACAGAAACTAATAAACTGTACGTATAGATTCTGATGGATCACATATTGAGGTAGAAAACCACCATATTAACGTTGTCTGTGTTCTAGTGTATTTTCGTTTATTTTGTTTAACATTTCCCAATTATATTTTCATCTGGTTTGGGATGATTCAGGGAGATTTTGGCATGGTGGAAGTCTGTTTGACACCTCTGTGCTACACCAAGGAAATCACAAGTGTGGTCCAAAAAGGAAAAAAAAAAAGCCTCATATAATGTCACACCTTGAGGTCATTTCACAAACTAAGAAATTGAGGTTCAGAGAGATGAAGTGAAAAAGTTTAACTGCTAGTTGGGGGCAGAGACAAGACTACAACTAAAGTCACCTGACTCCCCAGTTGTTCTTTTCTACTACTAGAAGCTGCCTGGATTGACACAATGTACACATATGGAAAGGAATAAAAATTACTGAAACTCACACAATGTGAGTACATGAGGTAGAGGTTGAAACAAACGATCTGTGATTTCTGAAAGTTTAGGAAAACTTGATGTGTTTATTGTGTTTACATTTCTTTACAGAGTAGTGCACAAGGAACTTGATTTAAAACTTGGTATGATTAATGGTGAAATTAGAGCATCCCTTCCAATCTGCAAGATGACTGGTCCACACTTAGCTCATGATAGGAGGGATGGTGAATTGGGAATGGGCATGAGTAGTTAGTTACTTATGACTCTTCCCTAGACCATTCTTTGGACCACTGAGAAACCTAGAAAAGAGCTTGACTTTTTATCTCCCCAAAGTAGGCAAGGTGCCTTTGAATAAAGCACTTCAAGCATCCGCTAGGAGTTCTCATTAGGGTCATTATAGCCTATCGAATGAAAGAGAAAAGGCTGATAATAGCGCCCGTAATTGTTATCTTAGTCACGCACTTCATACGTAAATGCATGAAAAAGGCTGGCTATAAGCTACCCTCCCTCCCTCCTTTTCTTCTTTTTTTTCCTTCCCCTCTTGCTTCCCTCCTTCCTTATCTCCTCCCTTCCTTTCCCCATTCCTTTATACCTTATTTCCTTTCTCTTACTTTAGTCAGTGTGATAAACTTTTGACAAATCTTGACAGACAAAAGAATGTATATAATATATAGGTTAAATCTCCTGATGAAGTGGAAGCACTAGAATCTAGGTCTCCTGATGTCTAGAATTCTAGTGCTTGTTCTGTCACTAGCTAGCTGTGGCTTCCTGGTTTTTAGTAAAGTGGTAAAGTAAATTTTAGTAAATTAGTAAGGGGTAGTAGAAAGTGGCAAAATAACAAACATGCATATGATAATAATGAAAAAATAGAAAGAACAAATGAATGAACACATTTGTGGTAGCATAAAACTGGAAACAAAGTAGATAACTTTTGGTTGAAGAATGGAGGAACAAACTGGAACAGGAATGTTACAGAATGTGGCTCTACTGGGAAATTACGATTATGATAAATACAGAGATGCCAGGAAAGCTCAACATGAACTGATATAAAGTGAAGTAATCGCAACCAGAAAAGCAAGACTATATTCATGTAAATGGGGAATACACAACAATAAGAAAAAAATCAGAACTAAAAGAAGCAAAATTATAATGACCAAGTCTGGTCTCAAAGAAGAAATAGAAGACACCTTTCTCTCTCTCTCTCTCTCTCTCTCTCTCTCTCTCTCTCTCTCTCTCTCTCTCTCTCTCTCTCCCTCCCTCCCTCCCTCTCTCTCGCTCTCTCTCTCCTTTACCAAGGTGGAGGATCATGGATGTTAACAATGCATATTATATCAGACTATTTTTTTCAGTGTTCTACAATCTCTTACATATAACTTACATTTTTTCCCCCTCCCTCTCCCTCCTTCCCCCATACCTTCACCCTCCCTCTCTGAGATGGCATAAAATTTTATATAGGTTCTACATATACATTCCTATTAAATACGTTTTCACTTTAGTCATGTTGCATAGAAGAACTAAATGATTGGGAGAAATCATAAAACAAACCAAACTGTGATACAAAAGAAAAGGATCTGCTACAGTCTGTGAATGAATCTCATAGTTCTTTCTCTGGAAGTGGAAGGCATATTACCTAAAGAGACCATTGGGAATTTTTTAAGTCCTTGCTTTGCAAGAAGTTCCAAGTCTACCAGAAAAACTCTCACACACTGTGGTCACTGATGTGCACAAAGTTCTCCTGGTTCTGCTCCTCTCACTCAGCATCAGTTCATATAAGTCTTTCCAGAGTTCTCTAAAGTCTTCCCGTTCATTATTTCTTATAACATAATCGTATTCCATTACATTCATATACCATAATTTATTCAGTCATTCTCCAATTGATGGGAATCCCGTTGATTTCCAGTTTTTGACCACCACAAAGAGTGCTGCTATAAATATTTTTGCACATGTGGGACCCTTCCCCATTTTTATGATCTCTTGGGGATACAGTCCTAGAAGCAGTATTGCTGGGTCACCACAGGTTATGCACAGTTTTATAGCCCTTTGAGCACAGTTCCAAATTGCTCTCCAGAATGGTTGGATCAGCTCACAGCTCCACCAACAATGAATTAGTGTTTCAACTCTCCCACATCTTCTCCAACATTTTTCATCTTCCTGTTTTGTCATGTTAGCCAATCTGATAGGTGTGATGTGGTATTTCAGAGTTGTTTTGATTTGTAATCAACAGTGATTTAGATCATTTTTTCATATAACTACAGATAACTGTCATTTCTTCCTCTGAAAACTGCCCATCCATATCCTTTGACCATTTATCAATTGGGGAATGACTTGTATTTCTGTACATTGACTCAGTTCTCTATATATTTCAGAAATGAGGCCTTTATCAGAGATGTTAGTTGCAAAACTTCTTTCCCTGTTCTCTACTTCCCTCTTAATCTTGGTTGCCTTGGGTTTGGTTGTGCGAAAACTTTTCAGTTTAATGTAATCAAAATTATCCATTTTGTAATGCTTTCTATCTCTTCTTTAGTCAAAAATTCTTCATTTCTCCATAAATCTCATAAAATCACTATTCTTTGCTTCACTAATTTGTTTATAGTATCGATCTTTATACCTAGATCATGTACCCGTTTGGACTTTATTCTTGTGTATGGTATTAGCCATTGGTCTATGCCTAGTTTCCATCACACTGTTATCCAGTTGTCCCAGCAATTTTGTTCAAACAGTGATTTCTTATCCCAGAAGCTGGGGTACTTGGGTTTATCAAACAGTAGATTGCTGTATTCATTGACTACTGTGTCTTGAGTACCTAACCTATTCCACTGGTCAATCCTTTTTCTTAGCACCAAATGGCTTTGGTAATTCCTGCTTTATAGTACAATTTGAGATCTGGTAGAGCTAAGCCATCTTCCCTAGTATTTCTTTTCATTAGCTCCTTTGATATTCTGGGTCTTTTGTTCTTCCAGATGAATTTTGATATTATTTTTTCTAGCTCTAGAAAATAATTTTGTGATAGTTTGATTGGTTTGGCACTGAATAAGTAAATTAATTTAGGTAGAATTGTAATTTTTATCATGTTAACTCAGCCCACCCATGAGCAAATGATGTTTTATGCTTACTTAGATCAGACTTTATTTGTGTGAAAATTGTTTTGTAATTGTGTTCATATAGTCCCTGGTATGTTTTGGCAGGTAGACTCCCAAATATTTTATATTGTCTACCTTAGCTTTGAACGGGATTTCTCTTTCTATCTCTTGCTGTTGGGCTTTGTTAGTAATATATAGAAACACGGAAGATTTGTGTGGGTTTATTTTGTAACCTGCAACTTTGCCAAAGTTGTTTATTATTTCAAGTAGTTTTTTACTTAAATCTCTAGGATTCTCTAAGTATATCATCATATCATCTGAAAAGAGTGATAACTTAGTTTCTTCATTGCTTATTCTAATTCCTTTAATTTCTTTTTTGTTTGTTTTAAAAGGATATTTATTTCAAAATAAGTAATAAGTATTTTCTTTAAAGCCTTGGCAAATAACATGATATCTGATCAGCATGTGGCTATATACACTGGGATATATACACTGTGGATGTACACACTGTCAATGTTATGATGGCTTAATTACTGCAAGTGATTACTTGACAAGGGGAATGCCAATTACTTTAAAAGTATGTGTTGGCACAATGAATTTTAGAGCCTGGGTATCATCTCAAAACATGCTGACCCCCAAATTGCCAACTCAGGAATTAAAATAACCATAATACTTATCTCCATCAGGAAATAATTTACGTGAAGCAAAAGCAAGCTGAGACCTGTGTATTTTCTGGGCCATACCTCTGCCCCAAAATAATTCTGTTCCAGTTTGTGTAAATTGTGTTAATTGCTCAGGTTGTTGTGGGAAGGAATACAAAAGTGACCTTCAATGGAAAAACTTCTGAAAGACATTTTGTTACACTTAAAAAAATTTTTTTTATCATCCACGTAAGTTGAGTTTGTGCATTGCTGTGTTTGAGGTAAATAGGATGTCACCATCACAACAGTGCCTGAACCTGATGGCCACCACAGCAGCTGATAAAGGCAGATATAGATGTGCTTCTAATAGTTCTTCACATGTTTGAATCTAAGTTTCCTCCAAATCCTCTCTAGGGCCACTCTTCCCATAAACAGGATGATAGTAAATTACATTTGTATCAGTCTCTGCTATAATACATATGCTTCTGAAAATTGTTATGTAAGAATTTCTTGTAAGAAACAGTCATTTCTTCCACATTCAACTTTTTTTTTTAACTGTTTCATCTTTCAATCACAGACCTCTAGCTTTCAATCTTGAGTGAATAAATTTTTCTTTTTCCTTAATAAATGTCTGATTCTGCTTTGTCCAATATTGGTTCCATGCTTATGTTTCTTGTTTTGCTTTCCTAAGCTGCTGTTCCAATGGAGATTCATTTTCAGGGATGCAAAATTTGATTGGTTGAAGGTTTGAATATCTATCCAAGGGCTCAATTCAATCATTACAAGCTTTTCTGGATGGACAAGATCTTGACATGCAGTTCCATGTCGAGTCCTTGAGCTATGGCCCTCTTTCTGGGCCAGGCCAGTGATCAGAGCAGATGAAGCCACGGCAGGGCAGACAGACGAACCCCAGCCTCCAGCCTACCTGAGGGGCCACCACCATCAACATCCTTCTCAATTTCTTTTTCTTCTCTTACTGCTATAGCTAATATTTCTAGTACCATATTGAATAATAGTAGTGATAGTGGACAACATTGTATCACCCCTGATCTTATTGGGAAAACATCTAGCTTATCTTCATTGCATATAATGCTTACTGAAGGTTTTAGGTTGACACTGCTTATTATTTTTTGGAAAGTTCCATTTATTCCTGTGCTCTCCAGTGTTTTCAAAAGGAATGGATGTTGTATTGTGTCAAAAGTTTTTCTGAATCTATTGAGATAATCATGTGGTTTCTGTTAGTTTTGTTGTTGATATGATCAATAATGCTAATAGTTTTCCTAATATTGAACCAGCCCTGCATTCCTAGTATGAAGGTTTATCAATTTTACTGTTTTTTTCATAAAATCAACTCTTAGTTTTATTAGTTCAATAGTTTTCTTAATTTCAACTTCACTAATCTCTCCTTTGTTTTTCAGTATTCTCAAATTGCTATTTACTTGGGGATTTTTAATTTGTTCTTTTTCTAACTTTTTCAGCTGCATACCCAATTCATTGAGCTCATCTTTCTCTATTTCATTGATGTAGGCATTCAAAGATATAAAGATTCCCCTAAGAATTGCTTTTGAATTATCCTGTAAGATTTCATAGGTTGTCTCATTATTGTCATTCTCTTGAATGAAGTTGTTGATTGTTTCTGTGATTCGTTGTTTAATCCACTCATTCTTTAGGATTAGATAATTTAGTTTCCAATTAATTTTTGGTCTATCTTTCCATGGACTTTTATTACATGTAATTTTTATTGCATTATGATCTGAGAAGGATCCATTGACTCTACCTTTCTGCACTGGATTGTGAGGTTTTTACTGCCTAATACATGGTCAATTTTTGTATATGTGCCATGTACCATTGAGAGAAAGGTATATTCCTTTCTATCCCCATTCAATTTTCTCCAGGGATCTATCATACCTACCTTGTCAAGAGTTTTATTCCCTTAACTTCTCCTCTAAGAATTTGGATGATATGCCACTTGGATCATAGGGAAGACAGAGGGAGGTGGTCACAAATTAAAGCTCTATTGTGGAGGAAAAGGGAGAAGGGAGAACCAAAAGCATAAATGGGGGGGAAGAAGGTGGAGAGTAGGACACAGATAGTAATCGTAACTGTGAATGTGAAGGGAATGAACTCTCCCATAAAATGGAGGCAGATAGCAGAATGGATTAAAAACCATCATAAAACAATATGTTATTTACAAGAAACACATTTGAAATGAGGAGATACACAGGGTAAAGATAAAAGTTTGGAGCAGAATATATTGTGCTTCAGCTGATGCTCAGATAAAGCAAAAGCAGAAATAGATCTAATCAAAAGACATAAGGAAGAAAGCTATATCCTGCTAAAAGTCATAGACATATAATACAGACATAGACAATGAAGCAATATCATTACTAAACATATATGCTCCAAGTGGTATACCATCTAAATTCTTAGAAGAGAAGTTAAGGGAATTACAGGAAGAAATAGACAGCAAAACTATACTAAAATTGTATTCTCAGTCTCCCCTCTCTGAACTTGGTAAATCTAACCTCAAAATAAAAACGAAAGACGTTAAGGAGGTGAATAGTACTCTGGATAAGGCAGATATGAGAGATCTCTGGAGAAAATTGAATGGGGATAGAAAAGAATATACCATTTTCTCAGTGGTACATGGTATATATACAACAATTGAAAATATATTAGGGCATAAAAACCTCACAATTCAGTACAGAAAGGCAGAGATACTAATGCATCCTTGTCAGATCATAATGCAATAAAAATTATATGTAATAAAAGGCCATAGAGAAATAGACACAAAAATTAATTGGAAACTAAATTTTCTAATCCAAAAGAATGAGTAGGTTAAACAAGAAATCATAGAAACAATCAACAACTTCATTCAAGAGAATGACAATGAGGAGAGCATGTACCAAATCTTACGGAATAGGCAAAAGCAGTTCTTGGGGGAAGCTTTAGATCATTGAATGCCTAGATTAGTAAAATAGGGAAAGAGGAGATCAGTGAAATGGACATGCAGCTGAAAAAACTAGAAAGACAACAAATTGAAAATCCCTAAGTAAATACCAAATTAGAAATAGTGAAAGCCAAAGGAGAGATTAATAACATTGAAATTAAGAAAACTATTAAACTAATAAATAAAAGTAAGATTTGGTTTTATGATAACACCAATAAAATTGATAAAGTTTTGTCAATTTGACTAAAAAAAGAAAGAAGTAAACCAAATTACCAATACGAAAAATGAAAAGGGTGAACTCATGTCCAACACAATGAGGAAATTAAAACAATAATTAGAAATTTCTTTGCCCAACTCTATGTCCATAAACTTGACAATCTAAATGGTATAGTTGAAGATTTAAAAAGATAAATTATCCAGATTAACATAAGAGGAAGTTGAACACATAAATACTCATCTCAGAAAAAGAAATTGAACAAGCCATCAATGTACTCCCTAGGGAAAAATCTCCCAGGGCAAGATGGACTTACAAGTGAATTCTAGCAAATATTTAAAGAACAGTTAATTTCAATACTATATAGACTATTTGAGAAAATTGCTTAAGAAAGAGTCTTATCAAATTCTTTTTATGACAGAAATATGATTCTGATATCTAAACCAGAAAGAGCCAAAACCAAAAGAAAATTATAGACCAATTCCTCTAATGAATATAGATCCAAAAAATTTAAATATTAGCAAAAAGAATACAGCAACTTATCATGAGAATAATATATTATGATCAGGTAAGATTTATACCAGAAATGCAGGGATTGTTCAATATTAGGACAACTATCACCATTATTGATCATATCAACAACAAAAATAACAGAAACCATATGACTATCTCAAAAGATGCAGAAAAAGCCTTTGACAAAACACTACACCCAATCCTATGGAAAACATTGGAGAGCATAGGAATAAATGGAGCCTTCTATAATATTAAGCATTATCTACCCAAAACCATCAGCAAGCATTGTACATAATGGAGATAACCTGGATGCATTTCAAATAAGAGCAGAGGTGAAACAAAGATGACCATAATCACCACTGTTATTCAATATGGTACTAGAAATTTTAGCTTTAGCAATTAGAGAAGAAAAAGAAATTGAAGGAATAAGAATAGGCAAAGAAGAATGTAAGTTATAACTCTTTGCAGATGATATGATGATACACTTAGAGAATCCCAGAGATTCAAGAAAAAAATTACTTGAAATAATGAATAACTTTGGCAAAAGTGCAGATTACAAAGTAAAAGCACACAAATCATCTGCATTTCAATATATTACTAGCAAAGCCCAACAGCAAGAGATACAAAGAGAAATTGCATTTAAAGCTATGGTAGACAATATAAAATATGTGCCAAAACAGTCCCAGGGACCATATGAAAACAATTACAAAACACTTTTCGCATAAATAAAGTCAGATCTAAGTGGAAAGACCTCAGTTGTTTGTGGGTAGGCTGAGCCAATATAATAAAAATGACAATCCTACCTAAATTAATTTACCTATTCAGTGCCATACCAGTCAGTCTACCAGATAATTATTTTCTAGAGCTATAAAAAATAATATCAAAATTCATCTGGAAGTACAAAAGGTCCAGAATATCAGGAGACTAATGAAAAGAAATGGTAGGGGGGGGAGGAGCCAAGATGGCGGAGTAGAAAGACTCACGTATGCTAGCTCCGAATCCACAGCCCATAAAATTCCTGTAAAAAGAACTCCCCACAAATTCTGGAGCAGTGGAACACACACAGAAACACAGTGGAAGAGATTTCTGTTCCAGAGAGCCCTGGAAAGCCGTCCCCAGGGGTCTGTCACGCTCTGGATGCAGAGCTCACCCATGTGCTGCCCTGGCCACATGGCCCCAGAGGAGCAGATCCGAGCAGGCTTTAGGGACGGAATCTCCAGCGGCCAAGGAGGTCCCCCCACCCACAGGTGTTAGAGGCCAGGAGAGAGACTTCTAGGCTGGCTGAGAGGGGAGTGGGGTGTCTCCATGGCTCGGGGCCCCTTGGGAGGCAGTGGCAGAGGGAGCGGCAGAGGCAGCTGCAGCAGCCTAGAACTCCTGGAGCAGACAGGAGCTCAGGACCATTACTGAAGGTCTCTTCATAAAGCCCCTGAGGGAACTGAGCCTAGGAGGCAGCCCTGCCCCCACCCAAGCACCAGAACTTAAGCTCACATTGAATAGCAGCCCCACCCGCCACTGAAAGCCCTGAGGCTAGGGAGCAGCATTTGAATCTCAGACCCCAAGCACTAGCTGGGCAGATCTAGGTGGGAGTGGACAGGAATCTCAGAAGTCAAGTAACTGGCTGGGAAAATGTCCAGAAAAAGGAAGCAAAATAAGACCATAGAGAGCTACTTTCTTGGGGAAGAGATGTTCCTTCCTCCCTTCATTTCTGATGAGGAAGTACAATGCTTGCCATCAGGGAAAGACGTGGAGGTTGGGGCCTCTCTATCCCAGACATCCGAGGTGGATGTCCAGTGGGCTCAGGCCATGGAACAGCTCAAAAAGGATTTTGAAAATCAAATTAGACAGGTAGAGGAAAAACTGGGAAGAGAAATGAGAGAGATGCAAGAAAAGCATGAAAAACTGGTCAATACCTTGCTAAATGAGACCCAAAAAAATGCTGAAGAAAATAACACCTTGAAAAATAGGCTCACTCAATTGGCAAAAGAGGTTCAAAAAGCCCATGAGGAGAAGAATGCTTTCAAAAGTTGAATTAGCCAAATGGAAAAAGAGGTTCAAAAGCTCACTGAAGAAAATAGTTTTCTCAAAATTAGAATGGAACGGATGGAGGCAAATGATTTTCTGAGAAACCAAGAAATCACCCAACAAAACCAAAAGAATGAAAAAATGGAAGAGAATGTGAAATATCTCATGGGAAAAACAACTGACCTGGAAAATAGATCCAGGAGAGACAATTTAAAAATTATGGGACTACCTGAAAGCCATGATCAGAAAAAGAGCCTAGACATCATCTTTCATGAAATTATCAAGGAAAACTGCCCTGAGATTCTAGAAACAGAGGGCAAAATAAGTATTGAAGGAATCCATCGAAAACAGCGGTGTGGTCTCAAAGGTTAAATCTTACCATAGCAGCCTATCTTTGGGAACCCACCCCACCAGTTTGAACATTAAATTGAAGGAGAATTTCAGAGGAACCTCTACATGTATAATATCTCATATTATAATCCTAACTCTTTTGATTTCCAGAATACCATATTCCAAGCCGTCTGATCCTATAATGTGGAAGTTGCTAAATCTTGCCTGAATCTAACTGTGGCTCCATGATATTTGAATTGTTTGTTTTTGCCTACTTGCAGTATTTTCTCCTATACCTGAGAGTTCTGGAATTTGGCTATAATATTTCTATGATTTCTAATATTTTAGAATCTCAGGAGGCAATCAGTGAGTTCTCTGAATGTCTATTTTACCTTCTAGTTCTAGGACAAGGAGACAATTTTCCTTGGAGATTTCTTGAAATATGATGTCTAATCCCTTTTTTAGTAATTTTCATGGTTTTCATTTTAAACAATAATTCTTAAATCATCTCTTCTCAGTATATCTTTTAGATCAGTTATTTTTCCAATGAGTTATTCCACATTTTATTATATTTTTCATTCTTTTGGTTTTGTTTTTTTTCTTGATGTGCAGTCATTAGCTTCCACTTGTTCAATTTTAATTACACTTATTTTTTCCAAGTCAATACTTTGAAAAATTCCAATTGCATATAAAGATAGTTTTCAATATTCATTTTTATAAAATTTTTAATTCCTAAGTTTTTTTTCCCTCCCCACCTTCCTATCCAGGATAGCAAACAATCTGATATAGATTAAACATGTACAATCATATTCAGTATATTTCCACATTAGTTGCTTTGTAAATGAAAAATCAGAACAGAAGGGAAAACCATGAGAAAGAAAAATAAAACAAGTGAATGAAAAAGTAAAAATAGTATGCTTCAATCTGCATTCAGAGTCCATAGTCTTTTCTCTGGATGTAGATAGCATTTTCTATCATGAGTCTTTTGGAATTGTCTTGGATCATTGTACTGTTGAGAAGAGAGCTGAGTCTATCATAATTGATCATCACATAATGTTGCTATTACTGTGCACAATATTCTTTTGGTCCTGTTCACTTCACTCAGCATCAGTTCATGTAAGTCTTTCCAGGTTTTTTTTTTTTTTTTCTGAAATCCACCTGTTCATAACTTTATATAACAAAATGGTATTCCATTAAATTCATACACCACAACTTGTTCAGCCATTCCCGAATTGAAGGTTATCCCCTCAAATTTCTTGGTCATCACAAAAAGAGTTGTATAAATATTTCTGCATATTATTATCTCTTTGGGATATAGACCTAGAAGTGGTGTTGTTCCATCAAAGAGTATACACAGCTTTACAGTCCTTTGAACATAGTTCAAAATTGCTCTCTAGAATGGTTAAATTAGTTCACAACTCCACCAACAAAGCATGTGTATACCAAATTTCCCACATTTTATCCAACATTGATCAATGTCTTTTCTGTCATATTGACCAGTCTGATAGGTCTTGTTTTACCTCACAGTTGCTTGAAATTTGCATTTCTCTAATCAACAGTGATTTAGAAAATTTTTTCACATGACTATAGATAGTTTTAATTTCTTTATCTGGAAACTCCCTATTTATATCCTTTCACCAGTTATTAATTGTGATGTCATGTGTTCTTATAAATTTATCTGAGCTCTCTCTATATTTTAGAAATGAGGCCTTTATCAGAAACACTGGCTGCAAAAATTGTTTTCTGGATTTCTGTCCTCCATCTAATCTTGGTTGCATTGACTTTATTTGTGCAAAACCTTCTTAATTCAATGTAATCAAAATTATCCATTTTGAATTTCATAATGTTCTGTATCTCTTATTTGATCATAAGAGTTCCCCTTTCCACAAATCTGACAGGTAGACTATTCCTTGCTCTCGTAATTTACTTATGGTATTGCCTTTTACGTGTAAAACATGTACCTGTTTTGACCTTATCTTGGTATATGGTGTGAGATGGTGTTCTATGCCTAGTTTCTGCCATACTGTTTTTCCATTTTCCAGGAATTTTTGTCAAATAGTGAGCTCTTATCCCAGGAGCTGAAGTTTATGGGTTTATAAAACAGTAGATTGTTATAGTCATTTATTGCTAGTAGCTTCCAATTTTGATTTTTAAGGAATTTTTTTTCAGTGAGCTTTTTTATCTCTCTTTCCATTTGACCAATTCTACTTTTTAAGGCCTTCTATTCAGTGGATTTTTGTGCCTCTTTTAATATTTGACTACAATGGAGAGTTGGATGAAAGGTGGACACCAAAGGTGAATGAGCAGCCCTGAAAATTGCTCAGCAAGCCCTCATATCAGAGATGTTAGTCTTCCCTGAGACCTCATACACCAACTCCAATCTGTGACTCCAAGAAGCTGTAGCTATACCCCCAATAAAATGAGCTAAACCAGGTTGAGGGCACCCAATAGACCTCAAACCTGTTGGTGAGTTGGAGATGGGGGGCTCTGTACATGGATGAGAACAAAATTTGTTCTAATGTCAGTGAAAGCTGCTGAAGCAGGTGCTATGGAGCATTAGAGCTTGATCAGGCATCAAAGACACCAAGGTCATCTACTTGTATCTTGGGCATTGCCAGTCATCCTGATATTTATCCTGTCACTGGACTCTGCTGACTGGAAGAGAGACCGAGTCTGATGACTTGGTACAACTGCCTCACCTAAAACCAATTCACTTGCAAGTTAAGATCTCACCCTATGATGTTATTTGTTCTCTTAAGAAATGAAGGACAACTGTATCTCTATTAGGGCAGTTAGAATGGATATACATAGACAGAGGTTATAGATATAAATTAAAAGGTGAAAAAAAGGATTGTACTGGTAGAAGAGGAAAGGGGAAGGCAGAATGTGGTAAATTACATCACATAAAGAAGAACAAAAACCTATTACAATAGAGGGAAAGAAGAGAGGAGGGTGAGCATTGTTTGAACTTACTCTCATCAGACTTGACTCAAAGAAGGAATAACACACACACTCAGCTGGGCATAGAAATTTATCTTATCTTGCAGAGAAGTAGGAGGGGAAAGGGAAAAGAAACTGGAGCAGGGGTCAACAAAAAGGAGGACAGATTGAGGGAGGTCATGGTCAGAAGCAAAACACTGGTAAGGAGGGACAGGGTGAAAGGAGAGAGAAAAGTAAAAACAGGGACAAAAATAGGACAGAGGCAAATACACAGTTAGTAATAGTAACGATAAAAAAGAAGTAGATAGCAGAGTGGATTAAAACCAGAACCCTATGATATATTCTTTACAAGAGACACATTTGAAGCAGAGAGATATAAGCAGAGTAAAGGTAGGCAGGAGCCGAATATATTATGCTTCAGCTGAAATAAAAAAAAAGCAGGGGTGGTAAAAATAATGTTAGTCTTCCCTGAGACCCCATACACCATTTGTATTATACCCCATATATCAAACCTTTCTTGATTCCCCTGCAACTAATGCTTATCAACAAATTACTTTGCATATATCTTATATATTTTATTTTTGCATCTATGTATATATGTGTGTATATATGATGTTTCAGAACATAACATTTAAGTTCATTGAGAGCAGCCAGTCAATGAACATTTATTAGTGTCTATTACATGCCAGGTACTATTCTAAGTATTATTGATACAAATATGAAAAAAGACTATCCTTGACTTCAAAGAGCTTACAGTCTAACAGGGAAGACAAAACACAAAAGGAAGCCAAAAAGTGGGAGACGAGAAGATCCTTAACATGGAAGCATGGTGGAAACATCAGTCAGAGAAGTCCCAAATTAATGCAGTCAGGTGAGAAATGAAAGGATGCCTGAGTTGAGATTTCTTCTTAAATGGAGGTTTGGGAGTTCATAGCCCCACCCTCCAATCAGTAGCAGAAGCCAGTGAAGAGGTGAAGAATGAGGTTATTCCAACAATGAGTGGAGACCATTTAATTTTTTCCTTTATATCCCAAAGACACAGGATAGTGTCTTAAACTTAGCTATGTTTTTGGTCCAAACCTATGAATACATTGATGTAGGGACTCCCTCTATCAATGCAGAGAGACTACTATTCTAGTAATTGTGATTTACAGTCTTAGAGACTTTTTTTAATATAAATTTATTTATTTAACTTTTTACATTCATTTTCACAAAATTTTGGGTTCCAAATTTTCTCCCCATTTGTCCCCTCCCCCCACCCCAAAACACCGAGCATTCTAACTTCCCCTATCAACAATCGGCCCTTTCTTCTATCCTCCCTCCCTTCTCTTGTCCCCATCTTCTCTTTTGCCCTGTAGGGCCAGATGACTTTCTATTCCCCATTAACTGTATTTTTTATTTCCTAGTAGCAACAACAATATTAAATAGTTGTTCCTAAAACTTTGAATTCCAAATTCTCCCCATCCCTCCCTCCCAACCCATTCCCTTTGGGAAGGCAGGCAATTCAATATAGGCCATATCTGTGCATTTTTGCAAATGACTTCGATAATAGTCGTGTTGTGTAAGACTAACTGTATTTCCCTCCATCCTATCCTGCCCCTCATTGTTTCTCTTCTGCCTTTTGATCCTGTCCCTCCCCAAGAGTGTTGACTTCAAATTGCTCCCTCCTCCTATTGCCCTCCCTTCCATCATCCCCCCCACCCTGCTTATCTCCTTCTCCCCCACTTGCCTGTATTGTAAGATAGGTTTTCATACCAAAATGAGTGTGCATTTTATTCCTTCCTTTAGTCAAATGTGATGAGAGTAAACTTCATGTTTCTTCTCAGCTCTCCTCTTTTTGCCTTCCCTAAAAAGTCTCCTGCTTGCCTCTTGAATGAGAGATAATTTACCCCATTCCATTTCACCCTCTCTCCTCCCACTACATTTCTCTCTCACTGTTTATCTTAATTTCTTTTAAGATATGATCCCATCCTATTCAATTCACTCTGTGCTCTCTGTCTCTGTGTGTGTGCATGTGTGTATGTGTGTGTGTTTGTATGTGTGCACACATGTATGTATGTGTGTGTGTATGTGTGTGTGTAGTCCCACCAACTAACCAGATACAGAAAAGTTTTAAGAGTTACAAAATATTGTCTTTCCATGTAGGAATGTAAACAGTTCACCTTTGGTAAGTCCCTTATGACTCCTCTTTGCTGTTTACTTTTTCATGTTTCTTCTCATTCTTGTGTTTGAAGGTCAAATTGTCTTTTCAGCTCTGGTTTTTTCATCAAGAATGCTTGAAAGTTCTCTATTTCATTGAAAGATCATATTTTCCCCTGAAGTATTATACTCAGTTTTGCTGGGTAGGTGATTCTTGGTTTGAGTCCTAGTTCCTTTGACTTCTGGAATATCCTATTCCAGGCCCTTTGATCCCTTAATGTAGAAGCTGCTAGATTTTGTGTTATGCTGATTATATTTCCACAATACTGGAATTGTTTCTTTCTAGCTGCTTGCAGTATTTTCTCCTTGACCTGGGAACTCTAGAATTTGGCCACAATGTTCCTAGGAGTTTCCCTTTTTGGATCTCTTTCAGGTGGTGATTGATGGATTCCTTCAATATTTGTTTTGCCCTCTGGTTCTAGAATCTCAGGACAGTTTTCCTTGATAATTTCATGAAAGATGATGTCTAGGCTCTTTTTTTGATCATGACTTTCAGGTAGTCCTATAATTTTTAAATTGTCTCTCTTGGATCTATTTTCCAGGTCAGTTGTTTTTCCCATGAGATATTTCACATTCTCTTCCATTTTTTCATTCTTTTGGTTTTGTTGGGTGATTTCTTGGTTTCTCAGAAAGTCATTAGCCTCTATCTGTTCCATTCTAATTTTGAGAGAACTATTTTCTTCAGTGAGCTTTTGAACCTCTTTTTCCATTTGGCTAATTCTGTTTTTGAAAGCATTTTTCTTCTCATTGGCTTTTTGAACCTCTTTTGCCAATTGAGTTAGCCTATTTTTCAAGGTGTTATTTTCTTCAGCATTTTTTTGGGTCTCCTTTAGCAAGGTATTGACCAATTTTTCATGCTTTTCTTGCATCTCTCTCATTTCTCTTCCCAGTTCTTCCTCCACCTGTCTAACTTGATTTTCAAAATCCTTTTTGAGCTCCTCCATGGTCTGAGCCCATTGGATATCTATTTCGGATGTTTGGGATACAGAGGCCTTGGCTTCTATGTCTTTCCCTGATGGTAAGCATTGTACTTCCTTATCAGAAATGAGAGGCAAGAACATCTATCCTCCAAGAAAGTAGCTTTCTATGGTCTTATTTTTCTTCCTTTTTCTGGGCATTTTCCCAGCCAGTTACTTGACTTCTGAGATTCCTCTCCATCCCCACCTAGATCTGCCCAGCTAGTGCTTTGGGTCTGAAATTCAAATGCTGTTCCCCAGCCTCAGGGCTTTCAGTGGCGGGTGGGGCTGCTATTCAATGTGAGCTTAAGTTCTGGTGCTCAGGTGGGGGCAGGGCCGCCTCCCAGGCTCAGTTCCCTCAGGGGGTTTATGCAGAGACCTTTTGTAATGGAGCAGAGCTCCTGTCTGCTCCAGGAGTCCCGGTTAGCCACTCCCTCTGCCACTGCCTCCCAAGGGGGCCTGAGCCACGGAAACACCCCACTCCCCTCTTGGCCAGCCCAGAAGTCTCTCACACTGACCTATAGTGCCTGTGGGCGGAGGGACCTTTGTGGCCCTGCAAGGTTCTGTCACTGGAGCCTGCTCGGATCTGCTCCTGTCGGGCTGCTTGGCCAGGACTGGGCAGGGGTAGGCTCTGCTGTCCAGTGTGCGACGGAACTTTGGTGTCAGTTTTTCAGGGCTCTCTGGAATGGAAATCTCCTCCACTGCAGTGCTGCGTGGCTTACACTGATCCAGAATTTGTGGGGAGTTCTTTTTACAGAAATTTTGTGGACTGTGGGTTTGGAGCTAGCATATGTGAGTCTTTGTACTCCACCATCTTGGCTCCTCCCCCCAGTCTTAGAGACTTGGAAGCACTGAGCAGTGATTTGCTCAGGATCCCTAAACAAGTATGTGGGAGGTATCACTTGAAACCAAGTGTTCCTGACTCTGAGAGCACTCTTTCTCCACCATGTCATCCTGCCTCTCTGCCTGTTACATGGTGGGGGGAAGAAAAAGAGGAGAGAGAGAGAGAGAGAGAGAGAGAGAGAGCCTTTATTAAGCATGAAAGGAAGATAGGCTGTTCACCCCAGAAGTTTACATTGTAATGGGAAAAGACAAACATAAAGAGGAGGTGGGTTGAGCAGGGAGGCATAGAATGACTGAAAATCATCATAGCTGCCTGGTTTCAGATAGAATTAGGTGAAAGCTCACCTTTCCTCTCAAGTTCCAGTGGAATGGAAATGAAGTTTTGAGTGTAGGCAGTGTGTTGCTGAGATGGACAGTGACATACAAGGTATTTAATGAATGTCGATTAATTGATTGGTCTAGAAGAGACCCTTCCAACTCTACAAATTTTAGCATCCTTTCTCTCCAGGCAATCAGGCTTCTGGGCAATTCTTTATTTTGGTAGAGTCACTTTTTGCAGGTTCCAACATAGTTATTTTGTTGCCACAACTGAAAACTTAGAAGAATGTAATTCATGGTAGATTTACAGCCTTCATCTATCATGAAACCATAAGTCTTACTTGGCTAAAATGAATTGGGAAGTTTGTGGGAAAGTATTTTCCCTCCCATTTGCATTGGTATGCTTTGAAACAATCCATCAGATTCTTCTGAACTTGGGCCCACCCAGACTAGAATTTGGTTCTTTTAGGATCTAATGCATTAAGCTGAGAAAGAAAAGCAAGATAAAGCAAGCTTGGGCAGAGTTTGAGGGCTATATGAAAGAAGAGGAGGAGAAATCATTTACCGAGCATAGAGTTAGGTTTAAATATTTGGGGAATTAAACCACAGTGAAAAGGTATTTCATACCTGAGGGCCTCAGTTCTCTGTAAAATTGGTCTTTATGATTTCCAAGATCTCTTCTTCCTCTAAAATCCTATATTCCATCTCCCTTTTGTGTGTACATGTATGTGTGTGTTATTAATCAAAGTCCATTAAAAATACACTAATAGTAGGGTTATTTTTTGAAGAAATCATATAGGAAGGCTGTGTAGGCAGCCCCCACAGAGTCTGTGATATTTATAAACAGACAACATAGAGTACAGCACAGAGGGTGGATTCTAGGAGCTTAGTACATTGCAGCAATGTCTCAACAATTCAATTCAATTTTAAAATATTTTCCTTCCCATTATGTGACAGGGCACAGTAAGCCATCTCTGAATATCTCATTGTAACAGGTATAAATCCCAGGTCCTTAAGCTGCACATTCCTTCTTTTCTTAATTTTTCGAAGTCTATAATTAATATTCAGTATATAAAAATGACAGTGAGATTCATGTTTGTGGTAAATAAAAAATCCAACATGAAAATGACAACTGTCATGTGTATCGTACTTAGACAATAATTATCACCTTTTGCTATGCACACATGTATTGTGATACCTTTTTTTCTGGCCTGTCATGGTCACCTTATACTCTTCAAGTGGTCCCATGGTACCTGGTAAACTACAAAGAGAAACACCATTCACCTCTATCTGTGCCTTGGGTATCCAGAGTGGAATAACTTCTTTATTTAATGTTTTATTGGTTTAGAACTCATTCTATCATTCTATGAACTTTTTTTGGGAAGAACCTTTCGGTGATCTTTCAAGCTCACTGAAAAAAGCTAATATATTAATTTACTAAAAAAATTCATAATTATTATTATAATTATTATACTAACATAATAAATCAATTCCCACCCTGCAGCTGTTAGAAAAGGGAACTTGACCTTTAGTAAAGAGTACTGTAATATCTAGACTTAATCCTATGATTATTTTATTCCTATAAAGATATATTTCCTATAATAACTTAAGTACTATCAATCTTATCAAAGTATCTGTTCATGAAATCTATAGGTAATTTAGGCTTAAGGGAATATTTATACCAGCTTTGCTGTTAGAGTTTTCTCTTCTTAAGGAAAGGAAAATTAATCCTTCCATCGAACTAAGATAAATCAAAACAATCAATTTTAACTGATTTAGAGGTCATCCTTCTCACAAGACAGAAGTCAGGACAACTGACAATGGTCCAGGATGCAGTGCATGACCTTGGTCTTTGATGTCTGACCTAGTTCTAAGTGCTCCACAGTGCCTGCTTCAACTGGCTTCATGGCTGTTGAAACAAATTGTTCTCATCCATCCATCCCATTCGGGAAAGTCTTCATATCTTTGGGGTCAACAGCCTCTAACTCACTGACAGGTGTGAGGTCCATCAGTTACCCTCAATCTGAGTTAGCTAATCTGCTGAGATGGATTACCAGTGCATGGCCACTGCACATGCTACAGCTCTTTGGAGCCACAGGTGAGAGCTGAGTGGATATCAAAGGTGGATGGGCAGCCCAGAAAAGTTTGGCAAGCCCTCACAACAGAGGTGCTAGCCCTCCTTGAATATACCATAGCGCCCTAGCAAAGTAGACTAGAAAGACTATTGTAGTATGTTCAAATCTTACTCCCTCCATGAACCTGGACAAATCTTTACTCTCTTGGGCTTGAGTTTCCTTATTTATTACAAAAATAAGGCTGTTACATGTCTAAGGACTCTTTCCGTTCTAACGCATTTCCTCATCTCCCTCTGGAAATCCTTCAAATAGCAAGTTATTAAGTCATGACATCATGAACTAATAATGAAGTCAAAAAGACCTGGGTTTGAATCCCAATATTTTACGTTTAAACACTGAATCTTAAATTTAAATCTTAAACACTAAAAAGTTAACATTTTTGGTAATAATTAGGGACAAGACATGTAACCAACCACACTAAACTTCAGTTTCCTCATCTGTAAAATGGGGATAATATCTGCACTAATACAATAATACAACTCACTGGTTATTGTATACTGAAGATGGGATAATCTATGTAAAGTTCTTTGAAAGCATCACATAAATGTCAGCTATTGCTATAAATCTTGACTCCTATCAATTTTCTTTTGCTTCTTAAACATTTACTGTTTTCTGATGTTTGGTATTGTTCTCTTAACCTAGATTATATGAACCAATGAACTATGTCTGGCAGGCAATATGATATGGAATGATGGCTCAGGTTCTGATTGAACAAATCAATCCAACAGCATTTATTAAGTGCCAACTCTTTATATGCAAACAGACTCAACAGTTTGTGAAATCATACTGAGTCTGTGAAAAATATCTTAAAAGTAGTTCCCACTCTAAGCATTTGGTGACACTGAGACATCAACATGGACACATAAGTAGGTGCATATTAGTAGAACTTTAGCTCCTTGAGGGAAAGGACTTCCTTCCTTCTTTCATTCCTTCCTCCTTTCCTTCCTTTTTTCCTTCCTTCCTTTCTTCTTTCCTCCTTCTTTCCTGCCTTCCTTTCTTTTTTGTTTCTTTCTCTCTCTTTCCTTCTTCCATTCTTTTTCCCTCTTTCCTTCTTCGTTTCTGTTTTTCTTTCTTCCTTTTTTCCTTCCTTCTTTTCTTTATTTCATCCCTCCCTTCTTCCTTCCTTCCATCCTTCCATCCTTCCTTCCTTCCTTCTTTCCTTCCTTTCTTTCTTTCTTTCTTTCTTTCTTTCTTTCTTTCTTTCTTTCTTTCTTTCTTTCTTTCTTTCTTTCTTTCTTTCTTTCTTTCTTTCTTTCTTTCTTTCTTTCTTTCTTTCTTCCTTCCATCCTTCCTTCCTTCTTTCCTTTCTTTCTTCCTTCCTTCCTTCCTTCCTTTCTTTCTTTCTTTCCTATAAAGTGACGTGGCTGACATTTATTAGGAGTTTAGAAGACATTTGTTAAACACAATCAAGGGGAGTGAGGTTAAAAAGCACTTTTTTGTAGGATGAAAAAACAATCACCTGTTCTCAGAAAATTAGTTAATCAGAAAGTCTGGATATTATGTCTTCTAGTTTTACCCAGGAGATTTTAAATTAATTGGGTAGCCTCCTCTTTTGTCTCTTGGACAGTTACAGTAAAATCTCCACCAGATCCATAAAGATTTTCTCTTTCTTCAAAATGTGAACTGCAACATTCTGAATTTAGAATTGGTCATCTGACTTCCTTCGCACACGTTAAGGCTACCCAAAGATAAGCATAAACAATGAACGAAACAGTAATAACGGGTCAATTTCCCTATGGCTCCGTACTCCCAGCATAGTATAGTTCCGAAAGAAACTAAAGAATTGTAATGCTTTCTTCTATATAGTCCTTGAATTGTTTGGATTGTGCTAGTGTAAAAGTAGCTATCAAGTCAATCAGCAAATTACAGTACTCCCCTAAAATAAATAAGAGGTCAAACTGTTACATTTTTTTCAGGTGAAAGTGCCTATTCTTAGTCAATCACTAAGTATGAACAAAGCCTTATCACCTCTATTCAATCAGCCCATCATTTGAAGGCTTTAGACTAGGTTCTAAGAGTCCTCAATCACTTTAGATGTCCTTGAAAGACATTGGATGAAAAAACTTAGGGAATGTATTTGGAGTGGTTGAGGACACTTCATCACTCCCTAGATTTTGTAGAAAATAAAATGCCCATTTGTAAGCCAAAGATCATAGCAGCTGAGAGGAGAGAGGGAGCAAACATTTTTTCTTAGTCAAACTTCTGACAAACAATTAGTTCAGGAGTAAAAGAACTCCTCAATCTATGCACCAGAAGCCATGGACGCTGAGAAAAGGCAGCTTCAGGAATCTAGAAGAAGCCCAGCAGAAAAATTACACCATATTTAATCAGGAAATTCTTGATTATCCCAGTAGGGGAGGAGGGAGAATGACTTTCAGCAACTAAGAGCTGTGAGTTACCCATTTGCCTCATGTGATCTGTAAGCTTGAGCCTGTTTTCTCCTGGACCCTATATGAACTGGTGAGAGTTTTGGGTGGATTTTTGGCATAAACTGTATTTACTATACCACCTTTGTAAACGTTCCTTTTGAAAAGTTAATTCAGTCAAACAGATTAATAGATCTCCTGATAATGGAAGGTTTCAAACCCTTCCATTGAAAATGCAACATTATTATCATAGCCTCCAACACCTGGAATGATACTCTACAGTATGCATTATAGTATACAAGCAGCCAGGGTGTCCCACTGCACCCTGGGCCATCTCCAGCCATCCTGATGAATATCTGGCCACTGGACCCAGATGGCTCTAGAGCAGAAAGTGAGGTTGGTGACCTGCACAGCCCACCCTCACTCAAATCAAAGTCATCTGCAAGTCATGTCATCTCCCTGATGTCATGGTCCTCTTTGAGAACAAAGGACAAACACAACAGTATACAACTCCTTTCTTGACCTCTTTGATTCTTATATCACTGTTAACCATAGTCTCCTTCTTTCTGCTCTCTGGATTTTGTGACACTGTTCTCTCCTGGCTCTCTTTCTACCAATCTAATAACTCCTCCTAAATCACTTTTGTTCACTCATCACTTATGTCATGAAGCTTAAATCAGAGTGTTCCTCAAGACTCTGTCCTGAGTCTTGTTATAACCCTCCACTCTATCTTGGTGACCTCATTAGCTCCCCTAGGTTGATTTACCATCTCTACACAGAGGACTCAAAAATGTATATGCAGGACAACAATGTGGTGCAGTGGATAGACCATGGACCCTGGAGTCATGAGGACCTGAGTTCAAATCCAGTCTCACACACTTATTAGCTGTGTGACCCTAGGCAAGTCATTTAATCTTAGTGTGTATATATACACATATGCATATAGGTATATGTATGTATACGTATATGAGTATATGAATAATGTGTATGTATACACACATATATAGATATATAATCTCACTCCTGAATTTGAATCCTGCATCACCATGCAAACTGTATCCATATGCCAAAACTGAACTCAATATCTTTTCCTTCATTCCCATCCCTCTACCAAACAGGTACCACCATTTTTCTAGTTTCTTGCATCCATAACTCAGGCATTCTCATAGACTTTTCATTCTCCCTCAAGCCACATATTCAAATCAGTTGCCAAATCTTATCCTTTTTACCTCCACGGCATTTTTCTTTACTCATAGAGCCATCAGCTTAATCCAGTCATTCAATCAACAAGGATTTGAGTCCTTATCTCTTGGCTAGACTCTCTCAATTACCTCCTGTCCCTCCACATTCTTATCCCTTCTCCACGGAGCTTCCAAACTGATTTTTCTTGAACAAAATTCTGATTATGTCATTTCTCTACTTCTGATTTTCATAGCTTAGCCCCAATCTATTTTTTCTGGTTTTTGTACTGACTGTCCCGCATTCCTGGAATGTATTGCCTCCTAATGTCTGCCCTATAGAATCCCTGACTTCCTTCAATATACAACTGGGAATTGCAGGGATGTCTGTCATTTAGGGAATGTTGTGTCATATGACTATGAAGGAATCCTACTGTGCTATAAAAAATGGTGAGCTCCATAATCTTAGAAAAACATGGCTGGAATTAAATAATGAAAAAGTGAAATGAGCAAAATCAAGAGAAGATTCTATGCAGTCATAGCAATGTTATTTTAAATATGACTTAGTGAATGTCATTTTGACTACTATAAATACCCAAATTAACAATGAAGAATATGTAAAGAAAGATATTGTCTGCATCCAGGAAAAAATTGATTAATAGAAGTATGTGTAGAGTAATTGTGTGTGTGTGTGTGTGTGTGTGTGTGTGTGTAAATATGTATGTCTGATGGTATTTAGCTCTAGGGTGAGGTCAGGGGAAGGGAAGAAAAAAAGGAAAAAAGAAATTTACATGATAACTTTATTATATATTTAAAAAGAATAGCAAGCTGTACATAATGTATTTGCAGTTTCATCTGCTTTTTATTATACTGTGTTATGGAAATACTTGTTTTACTCCATCAATTAAAAATAAAATGTAAATAAACAAAACATACAACTTGAGACACCGTACCTCGTATTTATTCTCTTTGTGTATGTATATGTTAGGAAAACCAAGACTAAGAAATGTTGATTTTTGGTTTTATATCCCCAGTATTGATCACAGTGTCTGGCAGAGAATGATACTTAATAAATGTTGATTAACTGTGGTAGCTTTATATCTCAGATGTTAGCAGCGCTTCTTCAGCAGGACAGCTCCTTTTTCTCTGCTGTCACTAGTTTCAGCTCATAGGCCTTTATCTTTGCTGCTACTTTAATGCACATTTCCTCTACATTCTGTCTTCGTTTTCCTTACAAGGTTTAGTGAGTCAAGTGTAGCTTATCTTCTTCTTCTTCATGAGATGACCCCTTTCCTACAATTCCAGTAGCCAATATGCCCCATTCACTTTATTTTGCCCAGTTCATTAATGTGACTCGGTATCTTTGGTTGTAAGAACATAAGAGTTATCTTTCAATTACCCAGGGGTAGGAGAGGAGAAGGAGCCTAACAAAGATAATTTCAAATTAATGAGATTGCAAATGATTTCAAATGATTTATGTGGTGATTTTTTATTTTTTGCTGTTGCAGATTTACCTTCATAATTACTCTTGCCTTATGCTAATAGCAGTTTGCATTTCCTGAGCACACACCACACAGAATGGAAAACAAGGCTGAGCCCTAGAATCCTGCTGGTTAGCAAAGAGGAGCTAAATTTACAGCTAATCTATGAAACAATTCACATGTGGTGAGCTGATAATAACTCCTCTAACCACAGTCTCAAATGCCTCAAATCACTTTTTGATGCAGTCAAGTTCATGTCTGGTAATGTCACTGAGGGGGCTTCTGGATTGGTGTCCAAAGGTGTGAAAAGGATGCTACTTGACATCTTTGAGAATATCTCAGATATTTCCACTGGGCTTTAGATCATCCAGAGTCTTGGTAAATCTCAGAGCTATTAATTTTTTTTGTTAGATGAAGTGGTGTTTTTAATAGGTTGATATAAGTAACCAAGAGAGAGCTAACTTTCTAGGTAGGCCTCTCCATCCCCATCAAGCTGAATCTCATCTGATCAGCGATAGATTTTCTAGAACAGTGCTTCTTAAACTGTGGGTCACTACCTCTTATGGGGTGACAAATAAAAATTTGGCAATAATAAAAGATTTTTGAATGCACAATGGCCAAAAGCTAATTAAAAATCCAATGTGTAATGAATCGGAGGTGTTTCTGGCAGTGCTCGCTCATGTTACATCACACATCTTAAATGTAGCTTTGGTTCTAAACACAAAGCATGTGCACTTTGCACTATACATGCCCTCAGGCCACACACCACCACCAAATGCTGTGTGAAAAGGAGTCTATAGCAGAAAAAGTTTAAGAAGCCCTATTCCAGAGAATCAAGTTAAGAGATGGAAAGTTCAGCTTTGATCACACAAGGGGAGCCCTCCACAATTTCTAATTTTCTCTTGGGAGGTAACCCTGCTATTCCAATGAAAATTGAAATGGATTTCATGTTAACACTCATACACACATGCATTCTGTAAATACAAGATGTTTTCTAAGACATAAAATGGATCCAGAGGGATCACCCCAAGAATATGTTATATTATATATCATTATTATATATGTTTATATTATATATCAATATTTTCTAGAACTATCTGGGAAAAAGAATTTATTTATATCATCAGATTATTGATTTAGAGGCAATGTGCTTTAGTGCCCTCCACTATCACAGTTGTCTGATTCTGATAAGTTTGTTTTTTCCATGAAACTATCTATCCATCTCGTTCTCTACCATCTCCTTTTTCTTTTGCCCTCAATCTTTCAGAACATCAGGGGCTTTTCCTATAAATCTTGTCTTTTCATTACATGGCCAAAGTATTTAAGCTTCAGCTTCAGTATTTGACCTTCCATTGAATAGCCCGAATTAATTTCTTTATGTATTGACTTACTTGATCTCCTTGCTTGTCCAAGTGACTCTCAATGAGACAAAAATCTGATTAAAGTGGATACTGCTTAAATGACAACTAATTCTCTTTTTTCAACTTCAATTTCCTTTTTGAAGTATGAATTTCACAAACATGTTTAGATATAAATTTTTCAAGATACAAAGAATAGAAGGGAGGATTTCATGTCGAACTATGAGGTTCTTCAATGCACAGTTCATTTTTAAAGAATTTAGTAACAGAAGCAGCAAAACTATCCTGCCTAGTTCTGTCCCTTTCACTCCTCCTCCTTTCTCCCCCTTTGTATTTTTAGAGTATTACTTTGGCACTCTTCCTTCTCCCTCCCATTTTTAAAAATTGGTATTATTACTCACCAACTCTACAATCTCCCCTTCCTGAAAAAAAAAATGATAAGCCCTAGATTTTAACTAGAGTCGAATAAAACAAATCAACACATCCACTTCGTCTGAAAGTGTATGCCACCTTCTATTCCTCTTTCCTAAACAATGGGAATCTTGCTTAAATATCATTCTTCTAAAGACATGATTGGTCATTGATTGCATTGGGCAAAGTTCTGACAATTTCTTACTGTTCAGTGATAACTGATATATCCTATAGTATATTCAATCATTCCTCAGTTGAAGGGCACTCACTTTGTTTCCAGTTTTTTTGTACAGCAAAAGTGATACTACAGATATTTTTGTAAACATGACTATTTTTCCTGTCTTTAAGCGCTTTTGGAGTATGTTTCTAGTTGGCATCATTGGGTCAAATATTATCCAGGCTTTGAGAGGTTATGCAGTTTTATAATATATTGGAGCTCCCGATGCAACTTCAATAAGCTGAGAGCTGAGATTCCTCTGACTGCAAATTCTGTTTAACTGAGATCATGCCAACTCCCAGTTTCTTGTAAGGGACACAGACTAGTATACCCACTGATTTCTAGTTGTCTTCATGTGCTGTCATGGACTAGAAGGTTAATTTGTCAATATGTATTTATTTAGTACCTACTATGTGACAGGAACTATACTAAGAGCTATCAATACAAAATGAGGCAAAAGACAGTCTCTACTTTCAAGGAGCTCACAATTGAATTGATAGTAGAACTTGCTGGTGGTTTTTTAGGGGAGTTTTATTGAATCTTTAGTTCATCTGGGCTGTTTTTCATCTTTGCTGGAATGTTTTTCTGGGGAGTAGAGCTTAACAGGAATTTTCTAATATTATCCTCTTTCCTATGGATCCAAATAATTCTCTTTCCTCAAAAATACTGTAAGTGCTCAGAACTCAGACCTCAAACGCTATTTACTTTGAAAGGAAACATCTAGCCCCTAACCAGGCTTTTTCACATCTGATAAATTTTGGAAATCCCTCTATAGTTCTGAAAGGGAATTTGCTTAGTAGGGACACAGTATCCAATGTACCAATCATTCGCTGCTTGAACACACCACAAATCAAATAAAAGAAAGAAAAGAAACTTACCATAGAAATGGCATGCTGATCCATTGGTTGAAAAGTTTCTTTTTCACAAGCTGAAAGATATTTTGGGCCCTACCACCAGTTGTGTCAGTGAAAAAACCTTTAGGGTAAAGGCCATATATAAAAATAACTGAGTTTAAAAAGTCAGTTTAAAGAAGCACCTTTTTTTGCAGTTTCTGAGCAACCTAAGTTTGATATCAGACATAAGATTAAAAATTTCTATCAATTGGATTAAATTACCTCAGTTATGACATGGAATGTTTTAAACTAAATTATTTCTAGCTTGGTAACTCTCTAGGAGTAAGCATCATCCTTGGACACCACATTTCCTGTTTCAGAATTCATTTCACTGCTGTAAAAGTTTACCAATTGTCAATCCCCCTACCCCAATGCACATATATAGAACTCAGAGTTACTGGTTGAGCTCTCCGAAGTATTCGTCTTGCCTCCAGAGATGAACTATCTCCATTGGCTAGGGGGCTGTGGTTCAGTATTACAGTATGACAAAAATGAGGCAATGTGGATGTTAGATTTGTAAAGGATATTGTATATGAGTTGGCTTTTCCATCCCCAATCACTTCACCTTCAATAATGATGCCCTCTCAAAAGATATGTTTCAGAAAAGTCAATACAGCAACGCTGCTGCAGGGGTATAGATTGAAGGGTTAAGGTTAAGATGCAAATACACTAATGTCATGGTAAATGGGACATAGTTCACATATAATTTGTGTGAATGTCAGGTAAGAAACCATGGCAGGCAAAGATGGTTGATTGACAGCTTTCCTCTGTCAACCAGATGAACTCAGAATACAATTTCCTAACACACATAGAATGTCGGAAGCAGAAAAGTGGAAGGTAGCCAGTCTGTGTCTGTAGCTGGCCTTGAAAGCTAAGTAGAAATTTACTAATCTGTTGTGGATTATAAGGGACCAGAGCCGGTTTAACCTATTGCTAACATACGTAGAGAACTTTGCTATTTTTTGTTGCTGTTCAGTCATTTCAGACATGTCTGATTCTTTGTGACCCCATGGGAAGTTTTCTTGGCAAAGATACTGGAGTGTTTTGTATTTCCTTCTCCAGCTCATTTTACAGATGAAAAATGGAGGCAAGAATGGTTAAGTGACTTGTCCAGGGTCACACAGCTAGTTAAGTGTCAAAGGCTGAAATTGAACTCACAAAAATGAGTCTTCCTGACCTAGCGCTCTATCCACTGAGTCACCTAGCTGCTCATCTGAAGACCAAGGGAAGGGGGTATAGAGGAACAAGGGGGAGAGGTTGGTCATTTGAACTTGAATTAAAGGTTTGTTTAAAAATGGAGTCACTCGTACCTGGAAAGAAGAGCTGTAGAACCTCTGTATCTTCATAATAATGCCTAATAATAATAAAAAGGTCCACAAAACAATATCGAACAAGAAATTGTAAACCAACACAATGACTTGGTGCCTGGAGTCTTGAACATGATAAGCCTTGCTTGACCTTTGTGCTCTCTAAATCCAGCTAGGTGACAGAATGGATAAAGCACAGAGAGCCAGGAAGTCCTGCATTCAAATTTGACCTCAGACACTTATTTGCTGTGTCTGCCTCAATTTCCTTGACTGTAAAATGGAGGCGATAATAGCACCTATCTCCCAGTGTGACTGTGAGGATCAAATGAAATGATATTTGTAAAATGCCTGGTACATAGTAGGACATTTAATAAATGTTTATTTCCTTCTTTCTCCTTTTCACTGTCATGCTTCTTAAATGTGGTCTCTTTCAATTGTGTCTGTTTTCACCTCTTTTACTCTTTATAATCATGTCCAACCTGGCATTTACCCCTACAAATCCAATGATGAATTAACTCTGCAAGGGGAGGAAGCTTAGCTTATATCTGTGGGGCATTGCATGGCATTATTATCCAATAAATATATTTTTATTGCTTATACACCTTTCAAAGGCAACTTTTTATTTCCTAATAGTTAAGCCTCATACCCTTTTTCATTCTCTTTAATATCTGCTACTTTTGACACCCTACCCACTGACTCCTTGGAACCCCCCCTTCCCTTTCTGCTTCTGTGATTCTTCTATATCTAATTTTACTTCTTGATTCTTCATTTATCTATTCTTTTTTTATCCTTCAGTAACTCTCCTACCTTCTTAAATGCAAGTACTTCCCAAAGTTCAGTCCTCATTCTTCTATTTCCATACACTCATTCCCTCAGTTGGCTTCACTTATTAATTTTATATAAATGACTTTCAATTTTTTGTCTCCATCCCTGGGTTCTCCACTAAACACTGACCCTGTATCCCTAACCTCCCATTTGGTATGTCTTTTTAGTTATCTGTTAGTAAAACTTTACACCTTTAGAACTTATCTCACTCATCGGCTTCTGCATAAGACTGACATTTCCCCTTGACTTTCCTGAGTCATAGACTTTTCGCAGTGTGAAGGTCATCCAACCTGTACCTGAGCATGGATCCCGTAGAACACCACCTCCTTCATAAAGCCTTCCTTACTAATTAGTGGCACAATCAGAATGATGTGGAAAAGACAATAAATTCCTTCCCTGAAAACACAACCAAGCATAATGAATAACCACCACCTTTCTACTGTTTAAATAAATGTGAAATGCAATGGAAATATTTATTTGTAGGTAATATTGCTGCAGGAAATTTTCTGTCCATTTGTTACATAGGCATCTTTATATCTGTCTGTTATGTTTGTCCTCAACATCGCTTTCCATTTGAAAAGTTGGCCTCCCGGAGGGCAAGGAATTTCTCTAACTTGTTTTGTACAATACTTGACACCCCTACATTAAATCTAATCTGGGTTGTTATTATCTACCTCTTGCCTAGACTATTGTAAAAGCCTCCTTATGGGTCACTTTGCCTGTCTTCCTCCCCATCCTATCTCATTCTAATCTATTCTGTGTACCACAGGAAGACACGAACAGGCTATATGGAATCACTCCCCAAATCAAAAAATAAAAAATCCCATAAATCAAACCAAAAACTTCAGTGGTTCCTTATTTCCTAACAAATAAAGTCCCATATCCTTGACTTTACAGTGAAGGGTCCCCACAATCTAGAGCCACCTGATCTCTTGAACACTATGTCATCTTGCTCCCTTTTATAATGTTGTATGTTTCAATAAAACTTGATTGCTTTTGTTAAAATCATCCAATCCCATCCTTACTATATGCCTTTGTTTGTTCTGTCTCTTTTTTCTAGAACACACTCCCATCCTCATTACATACATGTCAAGTAATAAGTATGTATCAAAGTGAAGTAGAGATGATATAGAAGATGTCTTCGACTGACCATCCATCCAATTCAAGAATATCTCCAACAATGTCATAGAAACTCTACCCTGCACTTGAATTCCTTCTATTCTGGGATCTCATTATTATCCATTCCATTGCAGGACCACTCTGCCATGTTAAAAAGCTATTTCTTATATTGAACAGAAATCTACCTTTCTGAAGATTCTTTCCACTACATTCTAGTTCTGCCCTCTGGTGGCTAGGACAGAACAAGTTAGCTCCCTCTGGAGACATTCTCTGATGATGACAAAAATGATCTTTACAATTATGAAAGAACTTAATAAAGTGGATATAAAAGACACTTAAAAATGAGAGAGAGAGCACTTTAACATTTTGGAAAATGAAGGCAAATGGATGACTTGTGCAGAACTGCCTGATATAGAAAATGAAATAAACATGAAATGAGTAACTAGGGAAAATAAGGAATTGAAAGAAAAGATTGCAAATGAGTCCAAGTTTCACTTAGATTTATTTTTCAAGTCATGAAAAGAATTAGGGAAGATAAAAGAAGGTGAAATGGAAATTAACTGAAAGGTTGGTACCAGTATGATATTTGCACTAAGGGATTTGGGAACCTTGTCATCTTAGATCACTGGGTCAAATTGAACAGACAGAGTCTTTGGAAACTCTTGCAGAGAACAGCTTTCCCACCATTGCCCTAGGCCTAATCAAGGGAGTAACCCTTTGGGAGAAGGTACCTGTTATCTCTGCCTTGACTACCTGCCAGTAAGAGGCAGGTAATCTCATGAGTTCTAATAATAGTAGTACCCCATATCTTTAGTCCTATTTCCAACAAGTCCCCACCCTTAGCCCAGTCATCAGCTATAGACTACAGATGGATACCTAACATAGGTGCTACCTATCAAATGTCTCTACAGAGGCTATATCCCTTTCCTCCATAATAACTATAACAACTAAATACTAAATAACAACTAAAGACCAAGAAAAGAAATTTCTTGCCAGTAAAGTTTGTGACAGTATCAAATGATCCAATATCAGAAAGAGAGATGGTTTTATCATTGGAAATTACAAAGAAGATGCATTATCATTTTCCTTGCTGGTACATCTTGACATGCCACTGAAACATCCTATATGAGTTGCTTGTATATATCAGAATGTTAGCAAGGCAGGAACTGTCTTGCATTTCTGTTTTTTATTTCTAACACTTAGCATGGTGCTTTACGTATATAGCAAGTGCTTACTATTTTTTCCATTCACTCTTTGAGTGACTTCTTTGGTAAAAATGACCATAATAGAGAAAAAAAAATCCTGCATTTCAAAACTCTATCAGAACCTCTAATTATCTGTGATATGGGAGGGTCAAAAATCCAAATGACTAAATAAACACCCCAAATATCCTCTGGTAGAGAAACTTCTATTTTCCTGTGTCAAATATGTTTCTTGGTAAGTGACCATGCTTTTTAAAAATATAGCGTTTGAATTTTTATTCATTATTATTCAGGAAGAGACACAAAAAGGAAATCACATTAATGATTATTAAAAGTTATAAGGGAAATTTAAGAAGATATGCATGACATATGAAAGCTATTTTTGTGGTTCAGTTGTTTCAGAGCCTTCATAACCCCATTTGAAGTTTTCTTGGCAGAAATCCTGGAGTGGTTTGCCATTTTACAGATGAGTAAACTGAGGCAAACAGGGTTAAATAACTTGTCCAGGGTCACACAGCTACTAAGAGCCTGAGATTGGATTTCAGCTCAGATCTTACTGATTTTAGGCCCATGGCTCTATCCACTCTATCAACTAGTTGTCCTTACTTAGGAAGGTCCATGGAAACAAATGTCCTTTACCTGTGTGTTTATGTATGTATGTACTCATGTTCTCTTTTGATAAATTAATAATACAATTCTCTATGAAGATGTATAAATATCCTTAGATTCCTGAAAGCTTTGACAGGTAGAACAACTATAGGAGTTCTTTCTAAGCTATAAAGGCTTAAGCATGTGCCTGATGATGGACCATAGGCACACTGGTTGCATGAGAAAAAGTATAGATAAGTTATAGGGTACAGAAGTTTTGTCACCAAGTAATGATTTATTTTAACTGCAGAAACTCATGAAGAATATCTACAAGCATGTGGAAAGGATCAAGATCCAGGTAAGCATCAGGATTAGCCACACTAACGAAGTCATATTCTTGAACTTGAAGAAAAAGAAAAGTAGTTCTTTCTGAAAACCTGCGTCTCTCAAGAGGGCCATATTTATTTGACTGTAGAGCCCAGCCATTAATGTTGTTTCTTTGATTTCATTTAATAAAAATAAATAGACCTTGTCACTGAGTGGAAGTATTTGCTGTATTGCCCCATGACAGAAACAAAGAACTTTTCAGCTATCAAATAATGAAGAAATATATAGCATGGGTTGCATACAACTCTGGAATGGTTACCCCAATTTCAGTGTAGGGTGGTTTGGATAATCAGCCCAAACCAAGCCCAGTCCCCATTCATTCCATCTTCACAAAAAAAGGTCAGAAACCACAGATCAAATAGCACATCTGCCCTTAATTAGAACAGAATTACAAAATAAATGTCAAGGAAAAAATTTTTTGTATACAAAGGGACATTATCTCTCATGGATGCCAGTGTTGCTAGTAGGAAAGAGACCTTCCTAGACAACCTACACTCCTAGACTTGAGTTATAGCTGTGATACTTTCTGCAGCTGCATCCCCTGATGATTAGTTATGCTCCACTATGCTTAAACATCTGATAATTCTCTCCACTTTCAAACCTGCTCTAGCTTCTTGCTCCACTGAACTACTGCCTTTGGCTACAGCCATCATCTTGTGCTGGCCCCATCCTTCTTTCTTCCTCAAAGTGAATGTGGGTACTCTTTTGTGGAGACTTCCTAGTCAACATAGTTGAGGCTAATGAAAAAAGTTTTTAGTTTTTTCATTAGTCAGACCTGCACTCATCCTCTGTTCTCATAGCATCCAAAGAGTCCCCTCAGGCAGCTGTTGAAAATATTTTTCTCCCATACTACCTATCCCCACCTCATCAAGGTTAATCCCGCCCCCCAGCATCTGCTAATATTTTAAATCGGAAGGAACAATTCCTTTCAACAGTCACCAAGCTTGTAAAAGCTTCCACTGTTGTAATTCATTTGTGTCTGACTCTTCATGACCCTGTATGGAGATTTCATGGAGTGGTTTGCCATTTTCTTTTCCAGTGGATTAGGCAAACAGAGGTTAAGTGCCCAGGGTCACACAGGTAGTGAGTGTCTGAGGTTAAACTGGAACTCAAGTCTTCCTGACTTTAGGTCTATTGTTCTATCCACTGAGACATCTGGTTGCCTCTAGAAAGCTGCTGCTAGGACTATAGAAATTAACTTGAATCTTTTGTAAATTTCCAGAAGACATTCGAGGATACTGTCAGGGGTGGGTGGAGCCAGAACCACCTGACTGACATTTCTGGCATTACTCCTAGGGTCTCATCAAGTCAAGTCAACGAAAATTGATTAAATGCTTCCCATATCCCCTGCACTGTAACAAGTTCTAGGGGTAGAGAAAAAGTCAAAAAACAAAAAACAGACAAATAGTCCCTGTCCTCAAGGAACTCATATTCTAAAGGGGAAGACAATATGAAAAATATTTCTGGAGTTGAGGGATAGAAACCTCCAAGGGGATTGTCCCTCCTTAGACTTGCTCTGTATGTTTGGGAAACTGGTAAGTGGTATGGAGATTAGAGGGTTGAGCTTCAGATCTTGCTTGAAATATTTACTTAGTTGTCATTTAGCTATACATTTAGCTACACAAATGTGGACAGGTACGTAACTTCTCACAGCCTCAGTTTCCTCATCTGTAAAACAGAAGTAATAATAGCACCTACCACACTGAAATGTTGTAAGGATCAAATAAGATAACACATGTGAGATGATTTACAAAGTTTAAAGTACTATACAAATGCTAGAAATTATTACTATTTTGTTACCCTCCCAAATCCATAAAATTCAACACACCCATACATATGCATATATGTATGTATAGGTGTATATGTTGGTATTAGCCACAGGTCTCCAACCGATATTCCCTTAAAAAACAAACAAAAGCCCTGAGCTAACCTGGAATGAAATTAGCTAATGCAAATTGTTTGGGAAAATACCCATGAATGCATAAAATATTTTGTATTTTTATAATATCACTTTTTGACTTCTAAGTTTTAGGCTTTAAATAAATATGAAAATAGAATATAAGCACTAGAAGAATCTGTCAGAATGGGAATTTGAACACAATGCAAAGTCAGAGAATATATTTCAGTCTTTCCCATTAGTATTTTTAGAACTGGTTGCTGTATTTAGTGGGTTAATTCTGGATATACTGGAACGTTAAATGTCTTGGTGAGTAAATGTCAGTTTATATGTTTTTATGTTTTTCTTCCCATCAGCCTCATCCTTAATCAGACCTCAATATGGTGAAGAGAAAAGAACTCTCTTTCAGTGAAATTGAATGAGGTTTGCCATAAGAAAAAACACCATTCCAAAGAAAATACTAATGCAGTCTTTGACAAATTTAGAGAACTCTTTTAAAGCATTTCTGCAGAATAAAAGGAAATGTGAGAAGGAACACAGATGAACAGAAAGGATACTGGACCTAGAATCAGGAGACAGGTTTTTTTAAAATTCCTGGCACAATGCTCAGGGCCTTGTCCAAATCAAATCAACAAGCATTTATTAAGTATTTACTATACTTATTATACTATAAGTAGGAGGAGTGGAAGGTCTCAGGTTCAGGTGAACCACATGCAAGATTTTGGGAGAAATAGCAGAAGTAATCACCAAGGCACTGTCAGTGACGTGTGAAAGATAAAGGAAAATAGGAGAAATATCAGAAGATTAGAGAAGGGCAAATGTCTTGATTTGGGGGTGGGGGATGGGAAAGAGGAAAGAATGAAATCTATAGAGTAAAAATTTGTGAGCTTAACTTTGATTCTCGGCAAAAATTTAGAGTGTATTATTAAAGGAATAGATACAAAACATTTAGAAATGGAAGGTATTATCACAAAGGTCACTAGGAATAGGTCATACAAGACTGATTTTATTTCCTTTTTTGATTGAGTTACTACAGACATTTTTTTTTAATCTAGATCTCAGTAAAGCACTTGATAAAATCTTTCATTTTATTCTTGTGGGAAAGATGGAGATATCTGAGTATGCAGGTGAATTTTAAAATGGTTGAATGACTGGATACAAAGAACCATTAATGGTTTAGTGTCAATTTGGAAAAAATGCTTCTAGTGGAGTGTCACAGCAACCTATGTTTATCCTTGTGTTTGTTTGCCAGTGACTTGAGAGAAAAATGGCATACCCATCAAGTTTACTCATGACAAAAAGGTGTAAAGAATAGTGAACAAACCAAAGGATAGGATTCAAGATATCTTGAGAGGGTAGAATATTGGGCCAGGTCTAACAAAATGAATTTTAATATCGATAAATGTAAAAATTTTCCAATCTCTTCTGAATTTTTATAACAATAATGTATATGTACATCAATGACATCCATGATAAAGGTATAAGAAGAGAATAAGCAGGTTTTTGCTAATGCACTAGATCATATCTTTTCAATAAATTTTTCACTGAAAGGTGTAGAAAATTAAAACTGCCTAATTGTATGTATGTTGACTACCAAAAAAATTGTTTTTGATTAAGTTTAGCAAAATGACATCTTAAAGACTCTCTTCAAAGAAAGTAAATTCTTTACATATAATAAAGTCATATGATTCTTTGAAAGAAACAAAAGAGATAATGTTATTTGATCACTGATTATTAATATCAAGTAAGGTACAACATGGAGAAAAATAGACTACCAAAGATCTTTGTCATTGTATGGAAGAATGTCTAGAAGAGCGTCAAAGGGATGGGGAAATTCCCTAAAATTAGTGAAGTCTTTCAAATACTCATATTTATGGATGACATTGTGTTGATTGCATCACAGCCTCTAACATTATAAAGTCTCCTAAATAAGATTCATAATACCTTAAAATAATTTGGTCAAGTAGATGCTTATCTATTGGGGAGGTGCTAAATAATTTGTAGTGCTTGAGTGTAATAGAATATTACTGTGTTGTTTAAACAAAACAATGAATAGAGGAAAGAAAGAATATAAAAGGAAGTAAAATCACCCAGGAAAAAAACAATACACATGACTACAATAATGTAAATCTAAATATGATGAAGTATGCAAAATTATAATGACTAAACTTGGCACTTCTACTTGCTTTTCTCTTCCCTTCCCTTCCCTCCCTTCCCATCCCTTCCTTTTCCTTTTCCTCCCTTCCTTTCCCTTCCCTTCCCTTCCCTTTTTAAATAGCATTTTTGTTGTAATGCCATATGACTATGAGTGATGAAATAGCAGTGTTTAAAAAAATTAGTTTTAGAGTCACTTAAATGGAAATGGAAGAAGTGCTTGGTGGGCACAAGTTGGCTGCAATAGTAAGAATAGCTAACTTTTATATAACATTTTAATGCTTGCATTAAAGTGCTGACATAGAATGAGTTTCCTCATTGGGAATTCCCCATAATGGTAAAATCATAGGTCTAAACCAAAAAGAGAAAAAAAATCCCTATGATCTTTATATGGAAAAGAAAGATCAAATTCATCAAGATAACATTTGAATATAGCAAATGTCATAGTGTGGATAGGGAGGTAATAAGTCAGCAAATCATTTTCTTTTCTTCTGATATTAGGTGAAAATAGAAATACTAATTTCCAAAGGAGCAAGTTTGTGAGCTTACTAAAGGACAATGGAAAGAAGAATGGTGGATAGTAGCCAAGTGTGGTCCACCATGATTGTGTGCATGAATTTATATAAAAATATCAGTCTTATATGAAACTCTCTGTATAAAAGACATGTCAATAAGCATTTTTTAAAGAGTTAACTACGCACTGGAAACAAAAGAAAAACAAAAACATAGTTCCTGCTCCCAAGAAGGTTACATTGTAATGGAGCATGTAAACAATATATTTTTGGTGGGGGTGAGTTGTTTGTCATGTCCAACTCTTTATGACCTCCTCTGAGATTTTCTTGGCAAAGATACTGGAGTGGTTTGTCATTTCCTTTTCCATCTCATTTTTAAAACAGGTTCAATGACTTATAAGTGCCCAATTTCACCTCAACACTGAACCTGAACTATTCATGCTTTTGATTTTATAATATTAGTCTCATAGTAGTATTTCAAAGGTTTTTTTCCCATTTGTTGTTTGCTTATTTCTATTGTCTTTTGCTTAGTCAGGTTCTGACAACGTGATTTTACCTACAGATATCCTTTTCAGAATATACTAAGGTGGTCTTTTTTTCTTCTCAATGTCACCACTCAAATATTATTTTTTAAAAATCATTTCATTTTTTATTTATAGAATAAAACAAGAATTTTCATAGCATAGTATTATAAAAAAGATGATTGCATGTGAAACTGCAAATCTATTATGTACAAATTGCTATTCATTTTACATATGTAATAAAATTATCATATAAACTTATTTTTTCCTTTCCCTCCTGAGATGGTTACTATTAGACACAAATATATGAACATATATGTATATATATACATACATACATCTATATGCACACATATATGTATATATAATATGCAAACTTATTCTATGCATACTTCAAGTATTCTTTTGACTTTGACCTGTTTTTGAAGTAGTTTAATTTAGCTTTGATATAAAAGTGAGGGTAGAAGGAGATAGATGGGAAGGAGTGGAGAATGCCTCAAAGACATTAGTACCTTTTATATAATATAGTTATATAGTTCTTGATGGTTTGTTATTAATTCCTTAAATAATTGAATACAAGAGAAAACTCCAAAACAACACTACAGGTCTGTCAAAATCTGAAAAAAGCCAAGAAGGGAAATATGGAATTAACATTATTATTCATTAACCCTGCTTCCTGGTTCCTGCGGTGATTCATCATTTCCATAGCACAACATGCAAACAGAATGCTTCACGGGGCATCAGCTGAGCTGAAGGTAGTAATGAAAGCTCTGTCTGAAGGAGTTTGCACAGAGGAAAGGTCAGAGTATTGAAATGAATGCAAAGAAAGCCTAAGCATTGAAGTGATCAGTAGATCCCTGTATGGGTCTTTAGAATTTGACTTTTTCTTTTTTTAACTTGAAAAATATCCAAGATACTCTTTCTCTCCCAGAGCACCATGGAAGGGAGAAACAAAAAATAAGTATAACCAAACCTTGGAATTTAAAAATTGGAAAATGGACCTCAGTAACTATCTAGCACCACCCACATACCAAAAGAATCTCTATTATCATTTAGCAGACTAGTGATCTGTTTGGATCCAACCTCTGTTTGGAGACTTCTGAGAAGGTGGAACTCACTACCACTCCAGGCAATCCATTCCACTTTCAAACAGTTCTAATTATTAAGAAGGGCTTCCTGATATCAAGGCTAACATTACCCTCTTTGAAACTTCCACCCATCGCTCCTGGTTCTGCCCTTTGGGACTAAACAGAACAAGTCAAATTCATTTTTCCACTTGACAGCCCTTTAAATACTTGAAGACTTTTTTTTATGGAACCCCTGATAAGTCATGCTAAGAAGCTAGAGAAAGCTGCCATGTATTCCACAGGGGAATAATCTTGGTCAATGATGTGCTAAAATGAAATAATAATAAGGATGATAAAAAAAACTCAAGCTTTGAAGAGGAGAAAAGAGGAAACCAGGAAACATTCAAAGTCACTGGCATGGGAAACAGAGTATGTACATGGCCTGTTTTACCCATCAGTCTAACATGGAGAAAATGTGCTTCCAGGACCATTCAAGTGATGTGTAATCAATGCAGGTTTTGCATCATTACCCATCATTCATCTTGAAGGGGATAGACCTTGATCTGATACTTGAATAAAGCAAGGAAATCAACGAGGATGTGTGAGGAGGTAAAGCATTCCAGGCACCGAGGGCAGCTTAGCTTGTTCAGAGGTATAGAGGCTAGGAATAAACTATTCGGTGGATAAAATAGCATGCAAGTCAGCTTGGCTTAAGTATAGAGTGTGTAAAGGGGAATAATTCATAATCATTCTGCAATAATAGGCTACAGCCCTGTTGTAAAAGGTTTTAAATGTCAAGCAGGAGTTTGAATTTGATCTTAGAAATAAAGGAGAACTACTGAAATTCTTGAGAAACAGTGAGATGGACTGACTTGTGCTTTAGAAATATCCATTTGGCACCTTTGTGAAGACTGGATTGGAGAGAAAAGTGACTGAATTCAGGGGGACCAGTTAGAAGGTTATTTTAGTAGTCCGAATGAAAAGTGATGAGTGGCCTGGAGTAAGTGAAAATAAGGGCATGGATGTGAGAGATGATGCAGAGGTAGAATCAATAAGACTTGTCAATTAATTGGATATGGGAAATACGGGAGAAGGAGAGGTAGAGAATGACTCTAAGATTGTAAGTCTGAACAACTGTAAGAAGTTTCATAATTTTAGCAAAAAATAGGGAAGTTCAGGATGAATTTTGGCAGGGGGAGGGAGGGAGAGGTAATGATTTCTGTTATGGACATGTTGAGTTTGAGATTTCCATAGGACATCCACTTCAAAATTTCAATAGGCAGCTTATGATACAGGACTGGAGCTCAGGAGAGAGATTGGGGAAGGGGGAAGATATACAGATACATGATTCATTTGGATAGAGATGACAATTGGCCCAATGGAAACTGATAAGGTCACTAATAGAGAATCTAGGCAGAGGAAAAAAAAATTCTCAAAATATTTGCAGTGGGGCAATGGAGATCAGTGACAGCTTATGGATTTGAAGTCCCCAGCATCTATCTGTTGGAACCTCTGTGAACTAAGGGACTGCATGGTGCTTCACAAGACAGTTCTTTCTCCTTCCTTCTGAAAGGAAAGCATTAGCAGAAATTTCTGGAGAAGTGAAATGTGAGCAATCTGCTCCTGGCAAGATGTGGCAACTTAATTGGGAAAGAGGATGGTAGCCTCCTAGCTTCCTAGCTACTTACATTGCTGAGGCTGCTGGGGTGGTCATAGGCTTTCAGGAGAGAGAATGTTGAGACCAAAAGAAAAAGATTATAGCAGCTCTCTGATTGTCAAACAGCAAGTGAATCTCAATCTCTCCAATTTCTAGTTCTCTCTTACTTGTTTACTGGTCTTTCATACCATTTCTTGTCTTAAAAGAAAAGAAAAGAAAAGAAATACTGTTCACTTTCTGTAATGACCAAGTATTGTCAATAAAGAAATGGATTTCTTCAAATATTGTTCAGTGTGTGTTTGTGTGTGTGTGTGTGTGTGTGTGTGTGTGTGTGTAGCGGATGGGAGGGAAAGAGAGAGAGAATGAGGTGACATCTCTCATGAAGTGATATTACTGCCTCGTAGTTATTTAAATTCTCTGAGTAAAGCCCAAATGAATTCAAACATAGGCAATGAATGAGCAACGTAGCAATATTCTAGTGAAAGGGAACCTTGGTAAGAAGGGACTTCTCTCTTGGATCATCTGATGCAGTTGGACTAGAGTAAATCTCCCTCTTTATTATTCTTTCTGTGGAAAGTTAAAAGGTCCTCATCCTTCAATCTCTGATGGAAGAAGGGGAAGGAAGAGATTAAGGGAACAGTGAAATTCATGGAGGCATCTAAAGGGAAAAGCAGGGAAAGCATGCCTGTGCCCACCCAAAGGTGGGGGCCAAAGTGAGGGAATAGATAGCTGTCCTGTTAAAGCAAACAACTCCCGTCTCCAACCTTTGTTAATATGTGTGTGTGTGCATGTGTGTGTATGTATGTGTATATATACACACACATATATACAGATATGTATTAATGCGTGTATATATATAAACGTTTAAATACAATGCACTCTTTGAAATTGAATAGCTTATATAGTCTCATTAAAATATAACACAAATAAAAATAAAATAGAAAATAATGTAATATAAAAAGCATCCCAAAAGTCTTAATGAAGCTTTAAGTTTTTAAAGCATAAAACTTCACTGAAGACTTGAAAGGCTCTGTATAATTTTAAGTTATAAGATCTTAGAATTTCACTAGGACTGCTGGAGTACCCTATTAAATGGGATACTAGATTGGACAGTACGAACGAGAACTCTAGGAATTCAGAAAGCATAAAGTTGGCCCCAAGATGTAAGTCTTCAACTTGGCCATGAAGAAAGAGTAGAAAGTAGTGAACTTGGACTCAGGAGATGCGTTGCATCCTATACCTTAAGAGTGGTCACAAGAAATCACCTTTAACATTTTAGACTCATTTCTTTCATTTATAAAAATAGAAATAGGAGACCAAGAGCATATAATAATGAGAGGAAATATTTACATAGTGCTTACTATGTGCCAGACACTGTGTTGTGCTTAATAATTTTGTCTCATTTGGTTCTTACAACAACCCTGGGAGATAAATACCATTATGATCCCTTATTATTATTTGTTATTTTTTAATATTATTATTATTTGAAAACTGAGGCGAACAGTATATATATATATATATCAATAAATATTGATGTACGTATATCAGTATGTTCTAGTGAATCTCAAATGACATAATGCATGTAAAATGCCATACAAACATTCATTATTAATGTCAGTTATCTCCCTTATGTGAGTTCTCATCATTATCTTTCCAGGAACTGCATTGACCTTCTTTGAACAAGCACAACAGACCACTCAGGTACATATGGATTAACCTTTCCTGTTCCTCAGGGTTTGATAACTAGCCTGGGAATTGGGAAACAGCCCTGTCTGGCAGGTTACCCAGAGTGGAGAAACTTATCGCTCTTCTTATTTCTTTCCTAAGGGGAAAATATCTGTTGCTTGGATTTTGACACTTTCAGAAGACTTATGTCATATCAAATGAAATGACATTATGACATGCTGACACCAGCATCCAACAGAGTACATTAGAAGTTAGTCACATATCTCAAGGAGCTATTTCTTTTTTACTACTATTATTTTTTCTTGGACTTTCCTAATCAGAGTTTCCTTACAAAGAAAGCTGCTGAGCTGTATTCTTGAGAATTAACTTGGCCATCTATCACACCTTATATATACTCTGATGCCCCACTGCACTAATATGGCTGATCAATCACTGACAGATTTTCTTTTTTGATATTTAAGAAATCATAATGGTTTATTCAGAAGGAGGAGTTAAAATGTCATCATCATCCCAGTGCTGAGATGACTTTTCAGAAATATAGCTAGGTCCCAATTAGTGTGAATAATGAATCCCAATTAAGTGGTATCATATATTTGAATTCATACTATTCAAAGTTATAAAATATGGCAAATGGTTAAGTGATTTGTCTGGGCTCCCACATCTAGAGTCTGAGGTCAGATCTGAACTTAGGAGGAGGATTTTTTCTGATTGCAGGTCTAGTGCTCTATCTATTTTGCCATCTAGCTGACCAAAATATTTGATAGATATATTATATGATTTATCAAAATAATATTTAAATATACAGAATATCCCAAAAATCTTAATGCAGTTTTATACTTTAATAGCATGAAACTGCACTAATACTTTTGGGACATCTTATATTTGAAGGAATCAGTTGTTATATCAAAGACAACATTAGAAAACTTCTAGGAAGGATAGAACTTGATGCTAAGTTAAACTACATTATAAAGTTCTAATTAACATACAATTCTGTTACTGCTTAAATTTTTTTTAAGCTGGTCAGCAGAATAGAATAGATAAGCAAGACCTAGGATCAAATGCACATAGAAGTCTAATGTTTTATAAGGTGAAAAACACAAATTACTTCATAAGGGATTCTTTATCTGACAAGAGTTTTTCTTCATAGCTAAGTCATTTGCCAAGTTGAATCAATTTCATATCATGCTGGGCCTGGAATCAAGAAGACCTGAGCTGAAATCCTGCCTTAGATGCTTCTTATCTGTGGAATCCTGGGCAAGTTACTTAGCCTCAGTTTTCTTGACTGCAAAATGGGGATCATAATAACACGTACCTCTCAGAGTTGTTGTGAGGTTCAAATGACATATATTTTTAAAAAGTTTAGCATCCATAGATGGAGCTTAAGAAATTCTTCTTTCTTTTCCTGTTTTCAGTCGAAGGGCTTCATAGTCTGACTTCAGTCTTCCTTACAAAGCCAATTACACATTATTATCTCCTCTGTACTTTCCAACCCAACTAGCTTTCTGCTACCCATGTTCAATATTCCTACTCTTTCCTCCATGACTTTGTGAAGGAAATCTTCCATTCCTTCATGTCTAAAAGTCTCTCCACATTCCCACTTCTTCATCTGGTCAGTTCCCTTTAAGGTTCAGATTAACTAGACACCTATCAGTTCTGAGTGTCTGCTCCATCACTATGGATCTATTTTGTATAAAACCTCTATTTACTTGTAGATGAACACGAGGCATCCCATTAGTACAATGTATGCTCCTTGAGGACAGGGGTTAGCTCGTTCTTGAATTTGGATTCTAGGACCTATTGTAGTTTCAGGCACACAGTAGGACTTAATAGGATAAAGACTAGACTTGGGATTTCATGGGCATAGGGACTTCCTACATAAAAACAAAGAAAAACAAAACGAAAAGACTTAAATCACCAATGCAATCTGACTTCTCTAAATTATAGGCTTAGAAAATTGCCCAAAGAACTCAGAGATTAAGTTAGTTGTACAGGTTTACAGAACTGGTATGTCTCAGAGAAAGAACTTGAACACAAGTCTGGAGGTAATCAATATTAAGTGACTAACCCAGTGTCATATAGCTAGTAAGTGTCTTAGGCTGAATTTGAACTCAGGTCCTCCTGACTCCAGGGTCCTTGTTCTATCCACTATTCCATCTAAATGCCCTAATGAGGCAATTTTTGAGACTGACTTCTTATCTACATGCCATGCTTTGTCTCATTGCTGATTAATAAAATAGATTTCATGGATAAGAAACTAGTAAAGTCACACCATTAACAAACAATTAGAGGGGAAGGAGAGGTTGTATCTCTTACAACAGTGGATAAGGAGTGATTCTTAACCAAGAATGGAATAGGTTTATAAAAGACCAAATGGGCTGTTTTGAATATTTAAAAGTTAAAACTTTTTAACAAATAAAATCACATAGTTAAATTCAGAAAACAGTTTGAAGAATAAATCTTTCTATTATATACCTCTGATATTTAAAAGTCTGACATTCACAAGCTATAGAGGATTGGCACAAATATGTAACTGAGCACTATTCCTCAATACACAAGTGATCAAAATCAATAGTCAACCATAAGAACGATTATTCAAAATAAATGATCAGAAAAAAATCAAATAAAAACAACCCACAGGTTTTATTTCTTATACAACAAATAAGCTCTAATATCAAAATACAGAAAAATTAAATTTTACACAGGATATACAAACACAAAAATACTAATCCATTGTTGCCAGAGTTATAATCATTCTATAAATTTTTTAAATTATACTAGAAATGAAGCTAAATTGTTCATACTTTTTAACCCAGGGATTCCACGGCTAGTACTACAGCACAAAGAAGTTATTAACAATGACAAAATACATATCTGTAATAATAATAATGATGCTTGCAGTCACATTATTTATAATAAGAAAAAATGAAATAAAATACGTACCTAACTATTTGGGCATAATTAAACAAACTATACACACACACACACACATACACACACACACACACACATATACACACACCCATATATACATATTTATATTTGTATGTGTATGTATGTATATGAATGCATATGTATGTGTATGGATATGTGCACATGTAAATATGTATATGCATATGTATGTGTATATGTGCATACATATATATGTATGTGTGTATATATAGTTTGTTCAATTATTCTCATATGCACATATGTATGACTATATGTGTATTTACACATACATATATCTTAATACTTCATAAGGAATGTCAAATAAGGTTTCATACATGAGGAGCTATGTATGAAGAGATACAAAGTGGCTGGTAAGTGGTGCAGTGTATAGAGTGCTGGACCTGGAACCAGGAAGACCATAGTTCAAATTCAGCCTCAGACGCTTGTTAGCTGTGGGACCTTGGACACATTTTACTCTGTCTTCTTCAGTTTCCTCATCTTTAAGATGAATAAACCGACTGAAGCATACTATGCTTCACTTTCTTTTTTCTGTTCAAATCTTCTTGTACAAAGCAGCTAATATGGAAAATGTCTTATATGATTGCACGCATATAATCTATATTAGATTGCTTATCATCTCAAGAAGGGTGAATTTGGAACTGAAAACTTTAAAAAAATAATGTTAAAAATTGTTTTTCCATGTAATTGAGACAAAATAAACTTCCATTTAAAAAAAGATAAGTATAATAATAGCACTTGTCTCCCAGGATTGTTGTGAAAACTAAATAAGAGACATCTAAAGCACTTTGCAAAAGTGCTATGTAATATATATATATATATATATATATACACACACATATATACATATATATACTCTTGCTAGTTGTTATTAATATATTGTTTTAAAATGAAGAAAAGGAGTAAAATATGCACAATAATTCGAAAAATAAAAAAATCTTAAAAGGGAAAAATCTCTTAAGGTAACACAGTAGATAATGTACCATGAAAATATTAAAGAATATCCCCATCAACTAGGGAACGGCTGAACAAGTTGTATATGATTGTGATGCAGTACTATTTTGCTACAAACAATAATGGAGAGCAAAATGAGAAGAGCCAAGAGAATGTTGTATACAGTAATAGCACTATTGTTTTAAGAACAACTTGGAGTGACTCAGTCATTCTGACTATCATAAATATCCAAATTAATTACAGAGGACATATGAAATAAGACTCTATCTGCATTCAGATCAGAACTGATAAGTAGAAGTATGTATGGAATGATTTTCCATTTTTATTCATATCTGTGTTTATTGATAGCTCTCTCTAGGGCAGAGAGCCATCTCTAGGGTAGGGAGGGGAAAAAATGGAAAAAACCAGAAATTTACATAGTAACTTTATTATATCTTTAAAAGGAATACCAAGTTGTGCATAATAGATTTGTATTTTCATGTGTAATCATCTTTTTTTTTATACTATGCTATGGAAATGCTTGTTTTATCTCATTAATTAAAAAAATAGCATGACTTTTGTTTTTGCTAAAAAACAGCAAATTTTCAAGGTGGAAAATAATTGTGCTGTGATATAATTTCACATTTATACTATATTGGGTGATTTTGCTTGACTGTTTTGAGATAAGGCACTTGGTAAAAAGATATGTTTTTGGTTGTTTCCTGGGAAATCGCTGTTGCATAAAGACAATATATCCACACACAAAAAAATGCAAAAACTTTCTGATCTCAGAAAAATTAACTAGACCAACAGTTCTGTGGATAGATAAAAAGAGTCCATTACCAGTTGTCTTCTAAACTACCCTATCCACTGGAGACTGTCATGTAGATGTCTGACTGAATTGGTTGCTCAAAAAGTCACACATCAGTATTCATTAGGATGGGTCACTCTGTTGGGGAAAAAAAAAGAACACATTTGGGGAGGGAGGAAAGGAGCACATTTTCTTTTTTTGCTAATATAAAATTACAGGAAGCCAATAAAGGAAAATCAAAGAAGAAAATCCAAAGTTGACCTTGAGCCATTGCCTGTGGGTATAGTCTTGTTTCATCAATGTCAAAAAAGGCAGAGATAACTTTTAAGTTATCTTGGAGCGTCAGAGCGTGCAAATTACCTTAAGGTTTTCTCCCTTAGTGAGAAATCAAACTAATTTATATCGGCCTATTTCATAAAGAAGCATAATCTTCTCAACTCAGGATAATGATATGAGGGCCCAATGTGGATTGCCAAATTTGGAGTTTATAGAGCATGCAAAGGAATATGACAAGCAAAAGTCAGAGATGACATATAATGTTTTGTGCTAATTGACTTGGACAGAATTTCTTCTTAATCTGTTACTTACAGAAGCTAATGTACCATGGATGAGCCCTCCATGATCAGTGATATGAATGTAGAAAAGAATGAGCATATACACCACTTGGATAGACAGTAGGGGATAATACATATACATATGTGTGTTTGTACAGGTCTTCCTGACTCCAGGAGTCATGATTGCCTCATACCCTTTACACACTGAATATGCAATAAATATTTGTTGAATTGATTAAGGGAGAACAGTTATTCAATGGTTTATAATTTGCTGACAATATTTCTAATACCACATACACTCACTGAGATATTTTCCATTGGTTTTCTAGGAGGGCTTTCCTACCTGGAAAGGATAAAACTGACCAGCTGAGGCTATGATTCTGGTCACCTTGACAGTTTTATTTCTAATTGTAAAGTTTGGGGAAGCAATACATAGTGTTATGGGCCTGGAGTCAGGAAGACCTGACTTCAAATGTGGCCTCAGACACTTAGATGAGCTATGTAACCCTGGGCAAGTCACTTAACTCTATTTGCCTCAGTTCCCTCATCTGTAAAATTATCTGGAAAAGGAAATGGCAAACCAGTCCAGGATCTTTGCCAAGAAAACCCCCAAACAGAGTCACAAAGAATCAGACGTGACTGAAAAACAACATCAAATTATAAATTGGAATTAGGTTTATAAATCTCTCCCTTGTGAGGTTGCTTGGTCAGAGTAAGTTCCTCAACACTTGAGCACCTCTTAGTGGGCTAATTAAATTAAGTTCCTGGATGTTTGGGATGGAGAACCTTATCCTTATCCTGAAGTGGTCCAATCAAAGTGCTGCTAAAGGAAATTTATCTATTTTCCTCTCTCAATTTCCTGAAATGAAGTTTATAATGTAAGTATCTTAGGCTTACTGTAAGAGATATAATGCCTAGGGACCAATGAATATTTAAACTGCAAGTGATATTTCTACATACAGGCTGATCTTTGCCTGTGTCAGACAACTTTGTCTCATGGAAGAAGAGTGGGTGCAGATTAGAGCAATTGCCCAGATAATTTGGTATTTACTTCAAAGCTTGGCTCCCAAATCTCAAAGCTGCCAAATACAACTAGTAGCTATTTCATCAGGATTTTCATAAATACTCATCAATATACAGGAATTACTGCTGTGAGTGAGTGAGTCTGGCTTCAGCACAAGTTGACTCAAATGAGTGACACTAACCTTGTGTGAACTGTGGTTTTACAGGAACAGAGCCCTCCTGAGTCAATCTTTAAATATCATGCTTGAACTTCCAGAAAAATTGCTCACCTGAATACAGGCAGGTAATTCATCTTCTAATTTCTAAGAAGATGTCTTCAAACATGCTAGAAGAATTGGATTATTGCAAAGTTCTAAATAACCTCTAAGACAATATTAAAGACACATTGAAATGAATAAAAATAAATTTAAAAATAAATTTTTAAAAATAAAATTTGCTTTTGTTTAACATTCCTTTCTTCCACTGATCTGTGATTTCATCAGCAAAGAATATCTTACCAGACCAGAATCCCTCCAAACTTTATAGACTGGTTTCATAGGATCGTAGACTTTAAAGCTAAAATGGATAAAGATACCATCTAATCCAACTCTCATTTTATGAAGAAACTGACATTGAGGAATTAAATATTTGTGTCACATAGAAATTTCCAAAGTCATACCTATAGTAAGTGGCAGAGAGAAGATTTGAATTTCAGTCCTACTATGCCAAGTCTAGCGTCAAGACCTCTCTTTTCTTTTTCCCTCCTTTCTTTTCTTATTATTTGCAGACACCTTGTTTTCCAGAGCTAAGGCTCAGCAAGCAAGCTCTGATCTGAGATTGGCAAAACAATCCTTTGCGCTCACCCTCTGAATGAATGAACGATGCAGGTAAATCCTAGAATTTGCTCAGATCAGTTCCGGGTAGTCCCTGAGTTCATACAAGTATCTGCAGGAACCACATTCCAGTCATGAAGCCCTGCTGTAGATAGACTTTTTGTCATTAGGCAAACTTGCTACATTGTTGCCATGATACCTCACTGGTTTGATTATTTGTCTTGCCACAACCATATGTATCAAGGTTTAGCTTCAGTGCCTTGGGTCTCCTTGGTCCTACAAAAGACTCTGGAATGGGTTTCTAGTTTTTCTTCCTCTGATGGAATAAGGAATAAAAAAGACTTTTTGCCTATAACCTGTGTGAGCTCCTTGGGTACTTTATTTTACTATTTTTCATAATTAACACTAGTATTTGTTTCCAGCACATCACTTGCCATGTGTAATGCTACTGGCAAAATAGTAGTAGGGGTAGGGGTAGTAGTGGAAGCAGTGGTGGTAGTAATAACACTATTTTGTGGCTATGCAAAGGTACCTATTTGTGTTGAGTCAGTCTGGTTATAAAGGAGGGATAAAGGATCAGAAGGAGAGATTTAACCACAACTAGTGCAAAAACTTCAAACAATCTGTACCCTGTTGGGGATAGTGGGGCTGAACATTCCCAAATGACTAGAAGAGGTTGGTAGTGAGAAACTCATGGGAAGGCTGAGCCAATATAATAAAAATGACATTTCTACCTAAATTGATCTACAGAAAGTAAGGATATTTCTTAAAGACCTTAAATACCCCATTCAGGGCTTCCAGGTGTTAAAAGATAAAAGAATAATGGACAACTGAGGTTGAGGGGAAGTGAAATATCTACCCTCTTAGAATAGCTACTGGACCTTTTTTTAATATTAATTTGTTTTCACTTTTCAACAATCACTTCCATATGTTTTAAATTTGCTCCCCTTCCCTAACCCTTCCCTCCCCAAGATGGCATGCATTCTTGCATGGGTTCTACACATACAGTCTTATCAAACACATTTTCATATTAATCATGTTGCATAGAAGAACTGAAATAAATGGGAGAAACCATGAGAAAAACCAAACCAAACCAAAACATACTAAAAGAGAAAATAATCTGCTTCATTCTGCGTTCTGATTCTATAGTTCTTTCTTTGGATGTGGATGGCATTTTTCAACTGGACCTTTCGTTAATGCTTAACTCTCCTCCCTCTTTATGTAGAAGGGATCTATTATGTAAACTTGAGGTCATTATTAACTGTGACCCCAGAGGGACGGATTAGTTTAAAGAACACAAAGGAACTGATTTGTTCTTTGGATGATTTTCAAGGAACCTAAAAATTTTGGGGAAGGTGAGAATTCCACTGAATCTTTGGAAGTCAGTTAACTAAAAGCAGTGGACTCTATAATTTGAGGTTCTGGCAGTTAATGACCCTTGGGAAAACTGATATTTTGACTCAGATAATACAGATTTGATTTGGTTGAAATTTCTCCTGAAACTAGATTATAATGTAGAGGCATGTAAAGTGACATATGCTCTTATAGAATAATTGTGATAAATTAGAATTTAATGCAAAATACATTTGCTATTTGGCTTTGAGGCAAATTAGCCTTTCCTCCTGGTAACTGTCCAAATATCCTTCGTGAGAGACTTCACCCTGACTTATGTTAACTATCCAATGTGCTTTCCAAATGTTTAGCACCGTAGACTAAGCCACAACCAGCCAATGTCCAGCAGTCACCAAACAGTTCTAGGGTTCAGAGCTTTGTTCTCAACTATTTTTCCTGTTGGTGTGCAAATGAATGTGTAGAGAAAGATACAGAGACAATCTGTAGCTTTAATGCAAAGGCTAAGCCTAATGGGTATTAACTTGCCTAGAAGATCCTGCTCTTTCACCTCCTGTCTGGGAGATACCACGCATCAGTATTGAAAGCAAAACTGGAGATGATTCTGCAAGTCTTAGGGGAAGTGCTTTCCTCTTTCTTAAATTGCACAGTGATTTTCCAGCTAAGGACTGAAACTGACATGGAGGCTAGAGGCGATAGAGATTACAGTTGCTCAATGAACAGCCAGCCCAACTGAGCAGCAGAGAACCTGCCCTGAACAAATGCCACATCTTTGTAGAAGGAACCATGAGGACATTACAAGAATTGGAAACACTTCAAAACCCTTCAGTGTTGAAGGTGCAATATTCCTTCAGACATACATTCCCCATGCGTGCTTCTTCGTCAGTGTCCTATGTTTGTTCCTGCTCTTTCCACAGATGCTGATGCTCGCTCTGTGTGTGTGTGTGTGTGTGTGTGTTTGTGGGAGATTGTGCCTTAGGCTTATGAGGGGATTGTTTTACTGCTAATATTCTTAATCTTCCCTCTCAGTAAATGCTTTTTATTTTGAGTTGTTGCAATTGGTGTGTTTGTCCTTCGTTGCTAAAGAAGACCATGCCATCAGAGAAATAATGACATGACTTGCACTTGACTTTGTTTTGAGTGAGGGAGGGCTGTGCAGGTCACCAGCCCCACTTCTCCTCCAGAGCCATCTGAATTCAGTGAGCAGATATTCATCAGGATGACTGGAGATGACCCAGGATGAGGCAGTTGGGGTTAAGTGACTTGCCCAAGGTCACACAGCTAGTGAGTGTCAAATGTCTGAGGTGAGATTTGAACTCAGGTCCACCTGACTCTTGCACTGGTGTTCTAGCTACTGCACCACCTAGCAGGAGCACACTGGAGGGGGATCTTGCAACCTTGCCCGTTGGAACCTCTAACAAGTTTTTCTTATTTATCCTGACTGGGCACTGGGGAACGTGGAAATCCTTTTATTCTTCCTCCATTAATTTTTAACATACTCTTTATAACAACTATTTGTTGCAAGAATTTTCAGGGTCCTTGTTAACACAAATAAGTCAACATAGGCTATAGACAGACAGATACATGGCAGTTTATTTGTCCACCCAAGAGTGTGACACACCCTATTAGTTGGTGATGGACATGCTTATCTCACAATTACTCAGATCTCACAGTACACACATGCGTACAGACATACAGAAAAATAGATATGTATATATAGAGAGAGATTATATGGGTAGTATATAATATTATTATAGTATATAATTAATATTATAGTATATAATATTATAGTATTATAGTATATTATAGTATATAATTAATAATTATATGTATTAGTCATGTATAGATATTATATATGGATATATAAGTACATATAAAACTATATACCTCTCTACATGCGTATTGCATATATTATACATACTATCTTTATAGATGTGTGTATATATGTACATATATACATACTTATATACTATACATACACATATATACTATATATAGACACACACAAATACTCTCCTCCTGAGCCACATATATATATATAATATATATACATATATAGGAAGGCAGATAAATAGATAGAAAGATATAGATATACTCTTTTTTCCTAATTAAAGGTCTTTTAAAAATGTAATGGAAGAGATGTTTCTCCGTTTGAAAAGCAGTTTTACGTAAAAATCATCTAGGACAAGATAAGGTATTTATGTGTTTTTCAGTTACATCTGACTTTTTGTGACTTCATTTGCTGTTTTCATGACAAAATGTCGGAATGGTTTGTCATTTCCATCTCCAGCTCATTTTACACATCAGGAAATTAAGGCAAACAGGGTTAAGAGACTTGCCTAGCATCATACACCCGATAGTAGACACCTGATTTGAACTCAGGAAGAGGAATCTTCCTGACTCCAGGCCCAGCACTCCATCTACTGTACCACCTAGATTTCCCTGACAACAACACCGAAAAAGGAAAACTATTTTCTTTGTCATTTGTTAATCAGCATTTGCTAACCTCCTACTATATGCTTTATTAGAAGGGATAAAGGGATGAGTTCCTTTAACTATGTAAAGTCCCAAGACTTTTATAATGGGGAGAAAGGAGGTACCAAAGGAGACATTCATTACATGTCAAAGAGACATCAATAAGGAAGGCAAAGAAATACAATAATAGCAATTATAGGACACAGAGTTAGCTATGTTTTCTCGAAAAATACATTTGCGACATATTAAAACTTCTCTACTGACGTCCTCTAAACCACATCTTTCCCTGCTTCAGTCAATGACGTCACTTCTTACTTTCCCTTCCTTACTCAAACCCCCTCTGAACTGTCACATATTTTCTTTTATTCTGGGTCAGACCTTCCTTCTCTTTGCCAAGTCTAATGCTTCAGGTCATGTCTGTAATCCCATCTTCTCATGTCTCTTTTACAAGACTGTCTATTTGGTTATTCCCTCGTTCTCTCTAATCTTCGATCTCTCCTATTGCACTGATGTCCTCCTACAAGAATAACCAGATCTTTCCATTCTTAAAATACTTTCACTTGTCTCTTACTTTCTTCAGTCATCTGCAGTTGTGTTTGACTCTTTGTGTGTTTCCATTCGAGGTTTTGCGATTTCTTTCTCTAGCTCATTTTACAGATGAAAACCTGAGGCAAACAGGTTAAGTGACTTGCCCAGGGTCACCCAGCTAATCGGTGTCTGAGGACAGATTTGAATTCATGAAGATGAAGTTTCCTGATTCTAAACCCAATGCTCTTATTCACTGTACCACCTCTATCTCCCTTCACAGTCAAACTCCTAGTGAAAAAGGTTGCCTTCACTAACTTCCTCTCCACACTTACTTCATAGCCTCTTAAAATCTATACTCTGATCTCATCACTCAGCTGAAACTTCTTTCTCCAAAGGAAGGGGAAGAATTAAAAAATAACCATTTTGGTAGTCCCTCAGTCAGAGGTACTGCAATTTTTGACCTGATAAAACAAAAGAAAAATCTATTATCTTCCCAAGAAATGAATCTAAGACATTACCAAAAATCTCCCCAAAATTTTAAACATAAGTAACTATTCCCTACTTCTGGTGATTCATATGGGGCCATGTAAACCTTTCAGAAGGAACCTAAGAATAATTTTCTAAAGATTATAAAATTTTGCACTTTGAAACTATAGGTCAGGGACATAGATGATATTTCCTCGTTGCTGCTCACCGGAAGCAAGAGATACCAGAAGTGAAAAAAATGATTTGCTAAGTGAACAGCTGGCTAAGAAGGTTGTGTCTAAGAAGGGGATTTGAATTTCTCAACCATGGCTTAAATTAAAGGGGTGACAGATCCCTAGCCACGAATGAAAAACAATATTGAAACTTATTTGCCAGATATCTCACAAATCTAATCTAAAAGGCTTTAGACTAAAAAGGATGACGGATGAAGATTGCTTAAGTATATCCACCAATCTAGGTATCATAGAAAGTAGGAGGGACATAGGATGAAGTATTTGAGGCAGCTGGGACGGACCTCAGAATAACAGAAGAACTGAGGACGGAATAAACTGGAATGATAGAACCTGCAGGCTCCGGTTAGGGAGATTTCTGGCATCCAAAGCATTCCTAAGGTTTTTCTTCTTTTCCAGAAGAGGTTACTGCTATCTCTGTCCTTGGAGGATGGAACTATTTCCCCATTTACCTATTCATTTTATAATTAATTCAGTGAGCAGTATGGGAGAAAGAAGGATTTTCAGTTCTTTGTTAGCTACCAGTCAAAACACCTGACATTTGGAAGCTTATTCCCTTAACTGGTGTTTATAGTTCTATGCTATTTAAACTTGTTAAGGAAAACTAGATGGGTATTTGTCATGAGTCTGTTTGTCTATGAATGTGTGGAATTGGATTGTGGGAGAAACTAGTACTCAATGGGGAAAGAATGTTTTGTTTTTTTTTTCCCATGAAACACTTAGTAGAGAGTGACCAATTAAAATTTAATTTATGCAATTCATCAGTGATATATTAAAGATTATTCATATCCTAGGCTTATTCCCTCTTGAACCCTGTGTGAGAATTAAGGGACAAACAGGACAAAATGATGTAAAGTGGAATTTAGGGTATTTTGGTACTGTCTCCTGTTGCTGTCAGCCTTGTTCTAGGAGAGTAATGAGGCATGTGGCACAATGGCTGCTGACCATCCAATGTGGTCTACGGCTAAAGGACTCTGCCCTTTCTCATGGATTTTCCCCGACTCAAGTCTGGAACTTTTGAAGATGCTTATTTGCGTATAGAGGCAGCATAAAATAGAGAAAAGAAGGCCAGTATCAGAGTCAAGAGGACCTGGTTTCAAATTCCGCCTCTGACGCATACTGACTCTGTTACTCTAGAAATATCATTTAACTTTTTCAGTGACCCAGGCAATGCTCTAAGACAGAAAAATAGTTCTGATCAAAGAGAAGTTAAAGATGTGCAGTGGCAAAAGAAATTTCCTAAAAGAAAAAAATCATAGGTCAACACAAAAATATATCTAAGCATGTTGTTTTCCCCAGTAGAACACATGCTCCTTAAGGGTAGACAAGGTCTTATTTTTGTCTTTATGCCACCAGTACCTGTCATCTTGTAGAAACTCTATGAATTTGTTTTTTTAATTTAATGAATAAAATGTATCTGCTGCAGATCTACATTTTGGTAAATATGAGTCTATATCTCAGAGGCCTCCCCGATTTAAGGAAATTGATACATGTGCATGAAAATCCAAATAAGATGACATGAATAAAAGCACTTCATAAACCATAAAAATTCTACACGAATATAGGAGCACATTCTGATTCTTAAACTATTTGATTTGCAGATACTTTTTCAGGAGCACATTTTGCATAACGCAAGACACCCCGATGCCCATCCGTTTATGTTACAACCAGCAAATAAACTACAGTTTTAGATAGTCAAAGTTCAGACAGTGAGCAAATTATCAGCACGTAAGTTTCTGTTAAGTTTCTGTATCGTAGGAGGTGTCACCTTATTTGTAAAAATATGTGGGGGGGAGATTCCCAAGTTTTAACGTAGTTCACAACATATGAAGACTATAAGGGGGCATAGGTAGCTTTTTATCAACGAAGTGGATGCCCAGTAGCAGATTTTAATGGGAAGATATCTGGTTATAATTACCTTTGAAATAAATGTTTATTCTATTGGAAGTGATATGCTCATTTTAATCGGGTTAATACTCTCTGATGTAGTTTTTATGTACAACCTGGCAAGGTTTTAGGCAAAGCCTATTTAGTGTGTAACCTCTGCTACCTATTATATGTAGATTTGAGTCAAACAGGCAGACTCAGAAAGAAAGAGGAAGAGAAGGAAGGCTTCTATTCACTCTTATCCTAGAGAAAAAATGGAAAATATACCTCCTTCTGATTGAAGGGAAAAGAAGACTTTGCATTTCACAAAAGGAAGATTTATATCTTCCTTGTGTGGAAAAGGTGAGAAAACGTCTTAAGGACGAAGGAGGGGCAGTTCTGCTTAAAGTTTGCTAAGCCTCAGCTGTTTCAATAATTCAATAAATCTGTTATTGCATTCATGTGGCTAGCTGTTTTATTAAAGAGCTATGTACTGAATGCAAGATGGAGCAGAGTATGAGGTGTTGCCTATTTTTAAAGTATGTGAAGAGAGATTCCTATATTTTTTAATGGGAAGATGTCTAGGTATAAGTATCTTTTAAACATGTAGCCATTTCTCCCTTTCCTGAGACTTATTTTTCTTTTGCCTCAAGAATTTAGCCCTATTCAATTTAGAGGTAAATGTATTTAGATTATTGTAACTGGATCCCTGAGGATTCACAAAACTGTCCTTGATTCTAGCACAACTCATGTACTAGGTTCAATGAGATGATGAAGTGGTCCCCTTCTTTGCCATTGAAAAGCTGATGACTATATATGTGTGTATGTATATGTATATATACACATACACACACACATTGTATAGGAAGCAACCCACAACTGAAAAGGTAGAATGAGTTTCTCCTAGGAATCTCAACCTTGTCTCCAAAGGAAAAGGAACCAGCTTAACAGAGATATGAAGCAGTTCACCTTTAATAGGTAAGTAAGGAAAAATGCAATTCCTGCCTAATACTCTACTGTCTCAAAAATGTATATTCATTGGTTTTTGGTCAGGGGAGAATGAACCTCTGCTTCTTAATCTTCAACATGAGTTGGGTCCAGAACAGCGTATGGAGAATGTAAAGTAGTAGCCATAGTTTAGGAGACCAACTCAATCTTCCTGCCTTCCTAACCACATGATGGATGGTGGGAAGGACTACTTATCTTAACTTCCAGTTTCTTCTTCTAGAAGTCCCCCTGACACAGATCCAGAAATCCATGATCAAACATGTCAACAACTAGTGAATTATAGAATACCCCAAGTTTATCATCTTCATAGTAATATAGATAATCCGTTGTTAATTCTAGAAGAACTAGTTCAGAGTATCAGAAAAAGCTTTTGTTAATGATTCTTGGTACACTGGTTGAAGCACGCTTAAAGGGATGGTACTGTAACTAAGGAACAGTATTATTCTTTTAAGTCTTAAACCTGTAAAACAAAAGTCATGAGCTGATAATTTATGGCACTTGGACTTAAGGAAGATCTAAAAAACCAGACACATAGGCATAACAGTAAATACTGCATAAGTATCCTTTTCATTATGAGAGATGTATTATACCAATGGATCTTAGCTATGTTCACTACTTAGGTGAACCTGGACAGGTTGTCTTGCCTCTCAGGGTCTCCATTCCCTTAACTATAAAATAAGAGTACTGGATTAGATGATGTTTAACCTTCTTTTAATCTCAAAATCCATTATACCTATGGTCCTTTTTCCTCTGGAAACCTATTTGTTTGGCACTAAAGTAAAGGTATGGAGGATTTCTTAGAATTTTGACTTGAACATCAGAGAGTATAGGAAAAAACTCATTAGCAAAAATATTGCAGCTCATTTGACATCATTTTACATCTATCCTATGAAATCAAACTCAAATGCCATCCCCTTAGTGAATCCTTTCCTAATGGACTTGTGTAATATATACCTACAGTTCTCTATATTTGTGACATCTGCCTGTTGCACAGTAAGGTATTAATAAATGTCTGATACAAAATGTTGAATAATTGACTATGAACACCAAAAGTGATGGTTAAAATATAATTCTAGAGTTTTTTTAAATTTCCTTTTCTAATAACAACCTGCCTATAAATCTATGTCATCAGTTCATGATCTCTAACCAGAGTTTGAACATGGTGTTGGAGTGTATGCCTGTCAGACTCAGTCAGAAACAGGAACCAGTTTTCCCTTTGATGCTTCCAAGTTCTGTGTTCCTGGTCTTTGGGCTTTAGTCCATCACCTCTTGAATGAGGATAGTAATAGCATTTACATCACAAGATTGTTGCAATTGTTAAATGAGATAGCGTATGTGAAATAATTTGTAAATGTTTATAGGATCACAGATTTAGAGGTAGAAGGGATCTTAGAGACTATCGAGTCCACCCTTTTTGTTTCATACTTGAGGAAACTGAGGCTGAGAGAGCTTAATATTCACCCCAGGTCACAGAGCTAGTTGGTTTTGAATGTAGATCTTTCTAACTCTATAGTCAAATATTCTATCCACTCAGGAGATATGCGACCTGGCTTCTTAAAGCCCTAAGAGTAATAATAAAAATAGCAACATTTAAGTAACATTTTAAGGTTTGCAAACACTTTCTTCTTTGAAGCCATTAACAGTTCTATGAAGTAGGTCTATTATCCCTATATGACAGATGAGAAAACTGAAGATAAGAGATGTTAAGTGATGTGCCTGGGATCACATAGCTAGTAAATTTCTGAGGCAGGATTGAACATAGGACTTTCTGATTCGAGTCTGACAATCTACCCACCTAATAGATGGAAGTATTAACTAATTATATTAGTATTATTATTATTAACTAAGTATTACTAAGTAACACTATATTGTCACTATCTGAAGATTTGTCAGTGAAAGACAAAAGGGTGAAACTGTTTTTTCTTAATAAAGCCCAATGACCAAACCTAAAGGTTTTGTTTGGCAGAAAAAATGGTAAAGGAACGTAGAACCCTAAATAAAACTCCAGGGGGATTGTTATTACAAAATGCTTTGGTGGGGGAGTAAGAATGTTCACTTTTAAAACTGCATCATCAAAAAATGTATTTTTAAAGCTTATCCCATTCCTACGCTCTTGAAGGAGATGGGGCATTTACTTAATAAGTTTGAACTGCACAATGCATGATACAAAATACATATAAAATGAAATCAAACAGGTCCATTAATCACTGACAATAAAACAAATGGCTCAAAGGGCCAAACATTTATTTAAATGAGCCACAATACTAAAAGGGAGACTAGAAGAAGATAAAGAACAGTGGGTATATAGGTTTTTCTTTAACAGGATCCCTCAAGGGATGTTGGAACAATAGAAAATGTCCCTACCTATTTGACCTTCTTTGTGGCAAAGATCAGAGAACTGAGGAGGGCTACCTTCTTAAAGACCGAATTGTAAATGCATTTGTTTTAGATGGCTAATCTGTTTTTATTGTGTCAATATAGGTGACTTGGATAACTCCTGGCCTTCTGACTCTGGAGTGATCAGATGGCATATTTGAAGTTGGACAGTGGCCAGTCTGTGGTTGGTGTAGAGGCATTAGTAAAAATGTGATGACCTAAATGCCTTATAAATAAAATATACCTCTCTCATGCAAGCTTAGTTTAATGACTACCATGGAAAGCAAGTTGCTTCAAGCTTAGAATGCACACAAGCTCCAGGATCCTGAGGGCTGACACAAACTCAAACACAAGTTCTCTCAGTCTGGATTCCTCATTCAAAGAGAAGAAGCTTAGAGTGATTTATCAAAGAGGCTCATAATCCTGCCTGCTTGTCCAAGAATTCTTAGGCGAAAATATAATGTGGCTTTGATCATTTAAACCCAAGTGAGTCACAAATGAATCATAAATTGGAGGATTAATTTTCTCCAAAAGATATGACAGATTCCAAAATTAAATTTTAAAAAAGTACTTGGCAAGAAAGAACTTCTTTACTTTGGGATTTCCAGCTCAATAGGCTGGGCTCCCAATATTTTAGGGATGGTTTTTTGTTTTCTTTTCTTTTCTTTTTCAATCCCTCTTTCCTGACACCTTAGTAGCACTTTAAGTGGTACCGCTAAGATCAAATGCAAATTTTTTAACCTGCAGTTTAAGATTTTCCAAACTCTGTCTTCTTTGTCCCTTAAAATTTTATTTTATAGTGTTCACCTTCACACCCTCTGTAATCCAGTCTAACTGAACTGCTCCCCAAATTTGATGGCACAGTCCATACTCCATGCTTGGAATATACTCTTTCTTCATCTCTACGTCTCAGAATTCTTGAATTCCTGCAAGATCCATCTCTGTCATCCGTCTCTTCTAAACAATTAACCCAGAGCTCCCCTTGCTCCCTTTCCTTCAGTGATTTGGTCCTGTGTGGCCCATGTATTGTTCTTGTATCTCAATCACTTTTCAGTCATTTTTAACATTCATGACCTCATTTGGGGTTTTCTTGGTAAAGATAATGGAGTAATTTGCCATTTCACTTTACAGATCAGGAAACCAAGGAAAATATTGCCCAGGTAAGTGTCTAAAGATGGATTTAAACTCAAGAAGCCCAATCTTCTTGACTTCAGGGCTATCCCTCTATCTCCTGCACTACCTAACTGCCCAATGGTGTACATAAGAACCACATGAAAATCAACTGTACTTTAGGATTTGGGGTCCCTAATTCCACTGGGCCTTCCTGTCTCTGTCACTATTTTCATTGAATATCCCTTCAATGAAGCTAGCATGCTTTAATTTCTCCATGCTAACTCTGTGTTCAGTCTTCTTGAGCTCAATGCTTCCTCCTGCTGTACTATTCAATCCCAAACCTCACTTCAACACGTATGAAGACAAGGGTCTATTTAAAGGCCTTTATTTTTAGAACCTACAAAGGATAGGATTGGGCTCTGGGATTAATTTGTGCTTGATAGGTAAGAATGGATCCAAGAACCATAGTCCTAGTACTATAGTACTGGAAAACTGGGTTGGAAAAATATTGGATTGGTAATCTTTTCTTCCTCCAATCTCTCTGATGTAGCACTTCATTTATATTTTCATCATGTACACACTATGATAATAATAATAGCTAGCCTTGATACAGCACTTGAAGATTTGCAAGGTACTTTACAAATATTATATCATTTGATCACATTATCCCTACTGTACAGATGTGGAAACTGAAGCAGGAAGAGGTTAATGACTTGCCCAATGTCATACAACTAGTAAGACTGAATCTGAATTTGAATTCAGGTCTTCCTGGCTCCAGGTCTGGTATTCTGTCCACTGTACCACCTAGCTGCCTCTTTACAATCAGAGAATATGGAAAGTTAAAGCTGGAAGAGATCTTAGAGGTCTGTCTTTCAGACCCTCCATTTTACACCTGAGGAACCAAGTTCAAGAGATGGTAGGATGACTTGTTAGGGAAGTCTTCCAGGAGGAATTGATCTGACGTCATTAATATGATTGTAAGAAACTTAAAGAGGGCAGGATTTGTTTCTCAGCCCCTCTCAAAGCAGATACTGATACTACCATATTACTTTGAAGCAGCTAGGTAGTTGTGTTTTCTGACTGCAAAAAAGCCTTTCTACTTCATAATGCGAATTGTTTTCAATGTTGTATGTAATTAAAAGTTATACACCCATATACATGCATACATACATACACACATATACACATCTACACCTACACCTATATCCACTTTTAAATTTACATCTATTTCTATATATATACCTCTACATCAACTTCTACATCCACATCTACATATTGTCTAACAAACCAAACTGGCCTCTAAACTATGGATAGTCAGAGCTCAGCTGAGCAGGCTAGAGATAAGAAAATCCAGAATCAAACAGAAGTTTAACTTCAAAGTGAGAGAAATGATTTGCAACCAAGGAAGCAGATTAGACACATGTGCTGGGGCCCTGCCCCTAATGGGGGAACCCAAGGCAATGTTGGGAGATGTCAATGCTTATACCAATGGTTATGCAGTGAGTCGTAGCCCTTACAATGAAGGATGATAGCAGCAGTGAGACAATGACCAGAACCTGGATGTTGGCCAAGTTCAACTGGTACTTGCCTGAGCTCATAAAACACCTAGTGCTGGTCAAAGCAATACAATAATTATGTGATTTTGCCTGAGGGTGAGAGCAAAGGATTGCTGTTATGCCAAGGTCAGGGCACAGCTTGCTTGTGCTGGACCTTAGTTCTGGAAAATGAGATGTCTCCTAGTATCTTGAATACATATATACACACACACATATATACATGTATATATGTATATATACACACTCACATATATACATACACATACACACACACACACACACACACACACACACATAGAGAGACAGACAGAGACAGAGAGAGACAGAGAAGGGCAACTACGTAGTAATACCCAGCCTGGTATCAGAAAGACCTGAGTTCAAATCTGGTTTCATATACTTACTAGCTTTGTGACCCTGAGCAAGTCACTTAACCCAATTTGCCTCAGTTTCCTCATCTGTAAAATAAGCTGAAGAAGGAAATGACAAACCATTCCAGTATCTTTGCCAAGAAAAACTGAAATGGGCTCATGAAAAGTTAAATATGACGGAAAATGGCAGAACAACAATATGTATGTACGTAACTATTTCTAATCCTATATTCATACGTATGTCTATTATATACCCTTCCTATAGTCAAGTGACAAATGAATGCTATTGAATGCAAATCATTTTAATCCTGGGGACAGAAGGTGGGGGGAGAGATTTGGGAGTAGGGGTAGTATTTTTAAAGTTTCTGTAAGTCATCTGAGGTAATTAGAGAACAATAGACCCCAAACCAATTCTCCCTCATCCTCCCACTCCCTGTTGGCTTTTCTCTTCTGTCTCCCTTCATAGGAAGTTAAGTAGGACAAGAATTTCTCACAATAATATTTCTCAGTGCATATGTAGTTCATTATATTTGCAGTACACTTTACAAACATTAATTGATTAATAAGAAACTGCCCCTTTCAGGTATGTAAGTAAATTCCTTTGGTCCTTTCTTAAGAATAAGGAAAGAAAAAGTGTAAAGAAGGCAATTTGTGCCTATTGGACGGCCAGTCAGCAAGAAAGCAAAGATTATGTCAGAATGCCAATTAATTAAAATGAACAGTCTCAAGACTAGGACTATTACTGGAGAAATTACCCCAAAGGATCCTCTATGACCATGAGGAGAATGAAAAAAGAAACTAGATAAATAATAATTGCTAATGTTTATATAACACTTATTTTGGACTAAGCATCTGTGCCAAGAACTTAACCAATATTACCTCATTTGAACTTTGCAACAACAGTGGAAGACAGGTGCTATTATTATCCCCATTTCACAGATGCAGAAATGAAAGTGGATAGAGGTAAATGACTTGCTCAGAGTTATATAATGGGTAAGTGTCTGAGGCCAGATATATACTCAGGTTTCCTGATTCTACACCCAGAGTTCTATTCGCTTCTGAATACAGAGATAATTTCAAGTATTAGATATAAGGAGCAAGCAAAATGGTACCCAGGCATAAATCAATAATAGATGTATTCATTGGCTAAGGGAAAGGGAAAAGTTGCTAGTGTATCGTTTTGCAAATACCTACCTAATTGCACTCAACAATACCTTTGGTTTGAAAACTGATTGCTTACAATAATCTCACACTGATTAAGTCCACACAAATCATCCTGGATAGAGTGCCCAGGTCAGTAGGTAACTCCTCCCAGAGGGGACTTTGGGGACCAACCAATGGAATTTCTGAGCCATGCCTTCCTTTCTAAGAACAGGCAAAATGGGAAACTCTACATAATCACGTAGGCCCTATGGAAGAAGGGAGAAGTTTTTCAACAGAAGTTTCCAAAATGATAAAAACTTGATATGCTCTCCCCAAGGGCATGCTGGTAAAGTTTTAACAACCAGTTCTCCAAAGTCCTGTTACTCTGAAACAAAATGCCCAGCATCCAACTGGGTCCAATTCTGTCTCCGTCGGAGACACTTGGACCAGACATTGAGGCCAGCGAAAAACATGAGTGGAAGAAGCTGAGACAACTTTGAGATCCAAACTCTATGGAAAACACAATCAAAGGGGAGGGAGTCAGAAAGCACATGGTAGAAGAATATGGTGGGGGGTGGGGGTGGGAAGAGAAATTTCCAAAGATCTCAAGAGGAAGAAAACTTAGAGACCTTGAGCGTAAGCAGATAAGCCAAAAGGAAAGATATTAATAATAGAAGGAAATATGGCTATCAGATCATCTAAAATAGTTTCTTCTAGGGAATGTCTTTTGACTTGTTTGGGACATCGAGCACTTAGCACGGTGCACATAATAGGTGCTTCATAAATGTTTATTGACTAGCTGTCTATTTATGAAGAAATATTACAAGAAAAAAGGGGTGAATCAATGCACCATGAGACAGAGAGAGCATGAAAAAACAGTAAGATGCTTTTGAATGGTTTAAAGGAGAAATGAGAATTGTGAAAATAAAACTTAAGTGTTTAACAACAGAAACAATAGAAAAACTTGAATCAATAAGAGCAAGTCTCACCAAAAGAGATTTTTTTAAAAATGAAAATGAAATAGATGGAAGTGAAAAATAATCCAGAAAAAGGGAAAAAAGTAATCCCATTAAAAGAAAACATGATTGCCATACAAACAAAATTCCATTCTTGACTTGAAGATGGATAGAGGCAGCTTAAGAAAACACATGTCAAAAACCTGAATGCCACAATGCAGGACATAATACAAGAAAACTTCCCAAAGTTTTGAAAACAGGACAAAAGCACCAATTAGAAGAATTTACCTATCACTAAGCTGTGCTACAAAATTCAAGATGCATAGAGGCTAAATTTGTTAATTCTAATAACAAACAGCAAATTCTCCAAGGATAGAAGAGGAAGTTAAATAGAAGTAATGTTGGAGAGGCAAGCCCTGAAACACCACAAACTAAACCTCATGAAACCTCACCTACAGGCGAATTAATGTTTTTGTGGGATTAAATTGTAGAATTGGAGAGAACATAAAAGGTGAGAGGGGAGGAAGAAGATGGGGGTGGGGATATATGCTGCATAGTAATCAAGCTTAACAGTGAAGGGAAAATCTCTCCTGTAGACTCTCAGGAATAGAAGAGTCTAATGGAGAATGGGCAAAGAGGAAAGAAAGGGGGAAATTTTGTTTCAGTGATGGGAAGGAGGATCACTAAAAATGTTCTGTTCAGCCATTTTTGAGGAGGAACGATGACACAACAAGGTGATGTCTTGACGAGCATGAATTGGATTTAACTGAGGCAGGGCTGTGCAAAGTCATCAGCCTCACTCTCTCCTCCAGAGTCATCCAGAGTCCAGTGGTGGGACAAAAGTCAAAATGATTGGTGATGGTTTGGGATGCAGCGGATGACCTTGACATCTTCATTGTCTGACCAAGCTCTAAGCTCTCCACAATCCCTGCTTTAGCCACCTTCCTGACAACTGGAACAAATGGTTCTGATCCACCCAACACATCAATGGATACAATGTAATGCTGCTGTATCTTTTCAGTGTTATCTCACATTATATCCTCTTCTGTGTATTTTATGCTCCAGCCAAAAAATGTTCCCTTGGGTAAAGAATGATATGCTTTAAAGAGAGATGGCAACCTAACAAAAGACATAATGTGTAGAGATTTGATGCACTGAGAGAATACTTCTCAGCAAGTGTTGTGACTACTCTCTTGGGATAAGGGAAATCATAAATTCTGGTGATAACTGGCACCCAAAATAATGAGAGGACATGGACACAGAGAGGAGATTTCATGACAAAAAGGAGAAAAATATGGGTGGAGACAGACTCAGATAAGGAGCTGTAGAAGGCAAGAGTGGGTTTTAGGCTGGGGCTCTCTGCTTATTTCCTTCCAGGCATAGGGAGTAGTAACTGCTATTAGGAAAATCCCCTTACCTATGTAGAGAGGTACATTCTTTGTAACTTACAGTCTTAGAGATTAGAAGTTATGTGACTTGCCCAGGATTATACAGTCAGTATATGTCACAGGCAGGATTGAACTCGAGGCTTCCTGACTCCAATGCTAGCTCTCTATTTACTGCTCTATTTACTGATATAGCTGCCTCTATATATGTACCTTCCACCATTTAATGATTCAAAATGAAAATACTATATTAAATGTACTATTCTTTCTTTGGCTGTACCACATGATTAGAGGCCCCAGTTAATTGATAGAAAATGTTTTAGATATTTTTTATGTTGTTTATATTTTCAGAAGGAGTCTTCAGTATTACAGTCACACAGCCACTCAACAGAAAGTCTGGGCTGTTGGGAGAGCACGAGTCTGTTGATTAGGCTAAGGAATGCTGTGCTCCCTGAAATTCATGCTATGAAGCATTTGCAGGCGCTTTTACATGGTGGCACTAAAAATAAAATCATGGGCATTGAACAGATGGGTTGAATTAAGAGCAGGTTTGATGCCAAGTTCAGTCATGTCTGAATGGTGAAAAGAAGCATTCATTGGAAAGACTTACTCTTTCTTTTACCAGAATGCTTTACTCCTTTCTCTTTTCCTGTTGGAGAACAAAAGTCATTTTTTCCCCTATAATTCCACTATGTGTATTTGATTGGATTCTGAAAACATTTCAAGAGGCCCATTATTTAATTTTCCACCCTCCACCCCTCCAAAAAATACCCAAGCATTTATTAAGCAGCTGCTATTAGATTGTGAGCTCCTTGAGTGCAGGGAATGACTTCTGGTTTTTCTTTTATTCTCCTGCTCCTCAGCACAGTACTTGGAACATAGTAAGAACTTAGTGAATGTTTGTGATCAATTAATTCCAAAGCATATACTAGATGCAAAACAAAAGAAAAAAAAGCAACCCCTGCCCTCAAGAAACTTACAGTCTTACTCTAGACTAAGTTGTTGAAAACTTCAAATGAAGAGTAACTTTTTTAGTAAAAAAGAAATTCAACAAAATTTCATAGGTTTTAGCAGTGAAAGAAAGTAAAAGAAAGAAGGACAGAAAGAAAGAAAGGAAGGAAGGAAGAAAGAAAGAAAGAAAGAAAGAAAGAAAGAAAGAAAGAAAGAAAGAAAGAAAGAAAGAAGGAAAGAAAGAATGAAGGAAAGAAGAGGGAGAAAAGAAACAAAGAAAGATATAAAAGGAAGGAAGAAAGATATGAAAGAGCAAGAAAGGAAGGAAGAAAGGAAGGAAAGAAGGAAGGAAGGAAGAAAGAAGGAAGGAAAGAAGAGGGAGGAAAAAAGAAAGAAAGAAGGAAAGAAAAAAGAAAAGGAAGAAAGAAAAGAAAGAAAGAGAAGGAAGGAAAGAAAGGAAGATAGAAAGGAAAAGAAAGAAAGATATAAAGGGAAGGAAGATATGAAAGAGAAAGAAAGGAAGAAAGGAAGGAAAGAAGGAAGGAAGGAAGCAAGAAAGAAGGAAAGAAAGAAAGAAAAGGAAGAAAGAAAGAAAGGAAAGACAGAAGGAAGGAAAGAAAGGAAGGACGATATAAAGAAAGAAAAAAGATTGGAAGGGGGAATCAAAATTTTTAACTCTTAATGAATGTGACTTCCTGTTTCATGACCCAAATGTTATGAATTTTCCTAGGATGCTCCATAGACATTAAAAAAATCTTTGATGGAACAAAACCCTTGTGAATTAAAGTGCGAAGGAACCAGAAATCTATACATAGTGTCTCTTGATATATGTATGCCTCTATAAATTGAGGGGAAATATCTTTGAAAAATAAGATTTTATCATGCCCAATCCATTTACTGCCAAAGTGATTTTTCCTAAAGTTCAAGTCTGTCATCTCACTATCCATTCAAAAAGTTCCAATAACTTCCTATTGCTTCTAGGAGAAAAACATAGGCTTTTCTGATTATCATTGAACATCCAGAACCAGCTTGCCTTTTCAGATTACTTATGAATCTTCTCTTTTCATGCACCTTTGTTCATCACAGATGTTTAGTAAAGCCATAACGAAGACGGGGAAATGAGATCTTTGTCCTAAGGCAGCAAATTTAGAAGAATTAATAGCATTGTCTCAGGTCGCATTGCATCCCAGGCTATTGCTGTTGCCTTGACTTTTGTCATGCCATTGGACTTAAGTGACTGGTGGAAAGAGAGGGAATGACAGCTTTGTACAGCTCTCCCTCACTTAAATCCAATGTATGTACAAGTCAAGACATCACCTTTGGGATGTCGTTGGTCCTCTTCGAGAATGGTGACAACAATAACACCAAGATTTAACTCCACCCCTGCCCCCCTCCCACTCCCACTTACCCCCATAGACAAGAACTGTGGGAGAGTCTAGTGGAAGGCCAGACTTTTGTTTATCCCTTGGTACAACCTCACATCCTGTATGTTCCCTAGATGGGCCAAGTTCCCTTCCCACATCTGATGTTACTTGCCCCAGGTACTACATTGTGTTATAATCTGTCATAAAGCCATTATGCATACCCATTGCCTGTGGATGGTTGCAGGTGTTTGTATCACTCTCCAACGTTGCTCCTACATTATTTTTTCATTTTCCCTCTCCCTGCCTTTGCAGTGGCTGTGATCCACATGTGGGATGTAGTCTCTCCTTGCCTCTGTCCTTCAGACAGCAGCGTCAAACTCAAATAGAAGCACGGGCAACTAATCTGTTTCTAAGAATTCCTGAGAGCCATATAGTGACAGTTTTGAAATGTAATGTTACCTAAGTTTTATTGTATCTTATTTGTTGAATATTTCCCAATTACATTTTAATCTGATTCACTCACACTTGGGAGTATTGCCTAGGCCTTTGCGCTATGTATTTGGTAACTCTTTCAGAATCCCTAGTTTCCTTCAAAGCTTAGATCTTATGTTGCCTTCTGCATGAAATCTTTCTTGCTCCTCTCATATGGTAGTGCCTTGCCCTGGGTCCCCCAAATTGTCTTGTATTTCTTTGTATATCTTGGGTTGTGTCACTTTCATCTTTAGATTACACCAGGAGCCTAAGACAGTATCTGGAATATAGAGATAGAGGTTTGGGACTTATTGTGACTCATTGGTATGGAAAAATCTTGGCAGTCATGTGCTGGTAAATATTAACAAATTGGGGCGAAAGGGGGAACAATGTTGTATGCTTGACAGGCTTTTGAGATCAATTTCCATTATTAACAGTTTTCCCCTTGCTTTCTTAAGTCCAGGTAAACAACAAAACAAACAATACACACAATCCTAATTTGTCGTGTTTGCCCATGACACTGACCCTCTTGGAACTGGTTTCAACATCCCTTGCCTCATGGAAGGATATACCCTGTAGCAGTGCAGGTAGGCAGTTTTCCTTAGATGGTTATTTAGAACACTGAATTGCTAGCTGATTTGCCCTGGGAAATATTCAGGACCCATCAGCAGTAGGACTTCAACTCTGAACTTCCTGATTTCAAGGTCAACTCTCACCACTATTTATTCCATGGGGCTTTATTCATTTGTACAGTAGAAAGAGGACTCAATTTGGAGAAAGAGCCTTTGGGTACAAATAATCCTGTTACTAGAAGTATGATAGGGCCTTTTGAAGATGTATGATTCTTGGGTTTCTAGATATATGACCATTTAACCTCTCTAAGCCTAAATTTTTTCCTCGATAAAATGAGAGAGTTAGAATAAATGCCAAGGTCCCTTTTAGCTCTAAAATTTTATAATCTACATAACCTTCTATTCACACAATGTACCTGATAATCATCAAAAAACACTGTTTTTTTCCCTCTAACCAGTCTTGTTGTATTTATGCTCATGGGAAGGAAAGATTCTCTTTTTTTCTTAATGCAAGGCTTATGTTACTTAAATGACCATCATTGTCTCATATTCTTTTAATTACTTTGGCTATGTGATTATATTAATAGTTTCCTTCCTCTTTCCATCTTTTCTTCTTCCTTCCTTCCTTCCTTCCTTTTTTCTCCCTCCCTCCCTTCTATCCTTCCTTCTTTCCATTTTTCTTCCTTCCTCCTTCCCTTCTTTATTTCCTTCCTCTGCTTCTTTCTTTCCATCTTCCCTCCTTAACTTCCAGCTTTCCTGCCTGCCTTCTCTTTTTATACCTAACCAGACAAGTAGGCATGTTAATAGGTGATCCATAAATATTACTTGATTGAAAAACTGACAATTGATCTCATGACTCTTTCAAATATGTAATACAGTAGGGCAAGTATTAAGCTTGAAGTTAGAAATCAAGAGGGTCCTATGTTCACATCCTACCTCTGATACTTCCTAGTCGTGTGACCATGGTCAATGGTTTCCTCATTAGTAGAAAGGAGAGAACAATACTTGTACTCCTTACCTTATAGAGTTTTTATGAGCAAAGTGCTTCATAAATCTCAGAGGACTGAACCAACGTGAATCTTGCTATTATTACTTCTAAAAGCTGTGTTTAAGTGAGTCCATCTCCTAGTGTCCCTAGCTCTATGTATTTGCACCACTCCCAGCTTCTCAGCTGTCTTATCCTGGTCCTCCTTCAGCTCATCATGTAGCCAAAATCTGCACCAGTAGTTTTATAGGTGGTATCCAACCTTCCCAGTCCAGAGGAACTGCTTTCAGGATATAATCGTTCATATTGGCATACTCACTGCATGCATCCTTTTGACCAATTCTATGTTGCTTTCAATGTTGCAGTAAGTGTGACTCATTGTGTGGCAATATTAAAGGTGTTTAAAAGAACCCTGAGTGTAGCCCAAAAGTCCAGCATGATGTACGCTACAGATTCAAGTCTTAAGTAGGATCTGGAGGAACACTGGATGCAGGGTAGTCTACTTTAAAGTTGACATGTATTCAATTTAAAAATTCATTCAGAACAGATTCCTTAGTTCAAGCAACTATGTCCTTAATTCTAGATTTGCAGATGTGTAGCTAGAAGGGATCTCAAAACTTATCTAACTTTTTTTTTACTTACAAGTAATTTGAGACCAAGAGAGAGTAAGCAACTTGACCAATGTGACACCAGTAGTAAGAGACTGGACCAGGATTCACACCCAGGGTATCTAATATCAAATCCAGGGCCATTTTCACTACATATGCTGTCTTATTTAAATCTGTAATCAATTCATAGCTATATACTAACTCTGAAAAAGAGTCCATGATCATTTTTACAAAGTAGACATAAGAGTTAAGATTCTCTTCAGTGACCAATTTAAAGATATTTAATGAAATCCATAGCCTACTGAGGCAACCCATTGGTCTAGATGTCTAACATCATTTAGGTTCTGATCCTTTGTTATGCTCTGGAGCATATTTGCATAAAATATTTATGAATTAAGCAGTTATTTATCTCCTATAGATTCAATGTATTTACATCCTGATTTTTCCAGTGTAAAGGGATTGTTGACTTTCTCCAAGCTAAAACGCTAAACAGATTTAGACCCAAGAATCAGAAAGGACATTAGAAGTCATCTGGTCCAACTTAGCATAAGAATTTTTTTCTATACCCACCCTGAAAAATTGTAATCCAAACTTATGGAATGCCTGTAATGGTTGGAGCTCATTACTTCATGAGGTACAAATAGTTGTCAAAGAATTCATATTACTATATTGAAAGCTGTCCTCATATAACTTCCATTCACCCATCCTCTTTCCACATTCTACTTCTACACAGATTGTCTTATCACTGTTCAATATGATAAACTTTTAGATATATTAAAATTTGTCAGTTGACTTATAGAGTATATCCTGGGAATGATACCTGCAAATTCAATGAGATGGGTTGCCATTGATTTGCAAAGAAGATGGTAAATGGAAAAAACACTTAAGGATAAAGAGAATGCAGTGATAATTTTTATTTTTAAAGATCTCTGATTAGCTGTGATTCTTAAGTTTTTCTGTTATTGTTGTTTCAGTTGTGTCCAACACTTTGTGACTCTATTTGAGGTTTTCTTGGCAAAGATCTCAGAAAGATTTGCCATTTCCTTCTCCAGCTCATTTTACAGATGAGGAGACTGAGGCAAACAGGGTTAAGTTATTTGCCCAGGGTCACACAGCTAGTAAGTATCTGAGATCAGATCCTGAAGATGAGTCTTCATCTCCAGACTCAACACTTTATCTATTGCACCACCTACATTCCTAAGCAGGTATACAATAACTCTTTTCTTTGGTGCAATCACGTTGATTTAATCATATTTTGCTTTTATATCACATTCATTTCCATCAGTTGCATGCAATATTCCCATATACTTTTATCCTTTGTCAACCTGGAAGTTTGGTTAAAAAAGACAAACAGGCTAAATACATATTGTTTATTCCCTTAAAACTAGTGGTTACATGGCCATGGAGCCAGAAGGAAAACCTGACTGCCTGATGGAAGAATGACCAGCTAAATACACTTTACCATGAGAAAGGAATTTTCTTAGTTTATAAGATGTAAATTCCGTGAGACAAGACTATTAACACAGTAGAGTCAATTGGAACTTAAGATCCTAGGATGTCTGTTTTCCTCTGTCTCTGCATATCAAGATAAGAGAAATCCTACCATTCTGGTTGTAGACCTGTCGTAAACAGGTCTTTGAAGTTGCTGACCCAGGAAATGGCATTTTTATAGCAAAACAAAGCATTCTGATTGATTAGTTCAGGCTTTGGCCCTTATTAAAAGTCAAAAATGACATTCAATGTTATCATCCTCCAACAAAAGAAGGGAGAAACATTTTCTTTTTAATCTCCCCATGGGGCCAAATTGGTCATTGTAAGGATGTAATATTGACTGTGATTTATCATTCTTTCCATTTGCATTACTGTATTTACTGTGTATGTTGTTTTCTTGATTCTTGATTTCTTGTCAAAGTACATTAGTTCATATAAGTCTTTGCACATTTCTCTGAATTCTGCATGTTTGTTATTTCTTATGGTACAATTATATTTCAATACATTCAGGCAACATAATTTATTCAGTCATTCCCCAGATGATAGGTATCAGCTTTGTCTCCTGTTCCTCACTACCAGCAAAAGTGCTACTATATATAGATATATTTACATATAAGTTACATTATATGTATTATAACATATTATATATATATATATATATATATATATATATATATATATATATATATATATTGCTATGTGTAGAACGTTTCTTTGTATCATTAGCCTCTTTGGCATATGTGAACAATAGGACCTCTGAGTCAAAGGACAATTTTAGTTGCTTTTCCCCCACATAATTACAGAATGTTTTCTAGAATGTAGATCAGTTTAAAGCATCACAACAGAAATCACATGTCTATCCTTACACAACCTTTCCAACATTTACTATTTTGATCTTTCACTGTCCTTTCTTTTTCACCACAGATGTTCAACAGGACCACTAAAGAAAATGAGGCATTTTTAATATGGTGGTAGAATTTTGTACTCTGGCTTGGTATGTATCCAGAAAGTAGAATTATTAAACATGCTATGAGTTGGGCCTAAGAAAAAGAAAAGTATGTCCTCTTCACACCCCAATCTGGCCTCAGATTATATTTTTCCTGCTTTTGGACATCCAAATCTAACACACAATCTATAAAACTTACCTGCTTTCTAACTCATTAATTTTTTTGGTTAGATTTGACAACTTAGGGAGTTTTGGGGAGGGAGGCAGACAAGGAAATTTCCATTGAGAATGGACAGCCTGTACTTCTACACACTAGTCACTTATTAATCCAACTCTTACACTATGTCATGATTTTGAATTCTGACCAAACTATAAATGCCTGGCCTCAAATCATTTTCTCTTGTGCCCTGACACACCTAAGGTGCTAGTTGGAGGTCCTGTTTTTGCAACTATAGCCTTCAGCTGCAAGAGGCACTAGAAGAAACTGTGAAGCCCTGTTATACATTTGGCAGACATGTGCCCTTCTAGGAATAACTTATCATTTTGATGGCAGTCCATGGTGATGACAGCCTAACTGGTGCTCATTTGGGAGAGGAACAACTACTTATGGAACAGTGGTACAAATGTACAGTAAAATACAAACTAATTCACACCTTCCAGAGGCTCTCACAGCTCTCAACACACAGTCACACTATCAAAGAAAAAATGTTTCCACAAGTTGTAATATCTGGGTCACTTAGTCTTCTGAAGACAAATGTAATATGGCATCTCAAAAAAGATATATAAAATAAATATGAAAAATTAAATAAGAAAACAAAACAAAATAGGATGAAAATTTCATTCTGTAGCATATGGTGGCCAAAAAAGACCTATGTGTTCACGGATCTTAGACATGTGTCTGCTCATTTTAGAGCTACCTCTACCTCTGGAAATAGAGAATTATTGTGTCCAGCATGGCTTGGGATTTTCATTTGTCTAGTAAAGTTATTGTGTAACAAAACGGGATGTGGGTTATGTGCTTCAAAAACAACCTTGTTGCATAAAAATATCACTGTGTAATCATAACATCTTAGGAATGGAAATGACTTTAGATAGTGCCAACTCCAGCTGCCCTTTCCCCTCCCCCTTGGGACCTTCTTGGTCAATATCTAGCATAGCCATCAAATGAATTCATGACTAACTTCAAATCAACAATAACCAAACATGTTAAGGACCTGCTTTGTGCAAGGCACTATGCTGGGAGCTGGTCATATAAAGATGAAAACAATGACATAATCCCTGTCCTAAAGGAGATCAGAATCTGATAGGGGGAGAGGAATATAACATGTATGCAAAAATGTAGAGCACAGTGTAGATTTTAATAGATGCAAAATTAAACCAGGGCAAAGTGCTTTCGGAAAATTTAAGGCTGGATATTATTCCTTCTTAAAAGTCAAAGGTTCACGAAGCCCCAGGTGAACAATCCTTTTGGTGAGAAGGATGTTCATTGGCCGTGAGACTAGACTGAGAACTGACGTTTTAGAGAAATGAAGCAAGATTTCTCTAAAACTCCAATGACTTTTTTCCTGAAGGAAATTAATAACTCTTTCAAAATTCTTTTACTCTTTGTCATTCTTTATCTCTTCCACCAACCCAAATTCCTTCATATGTTTTCAGGACAAAGTTGACTAGCAACAAAGAAAACAATAGAGAATGGAGTTGAAAAAATAAATAAAATATAATTAGGCAAAAAATTCTTTCTGTATATAAATTAGTTGGTATATTAACATATTTTAAACTAATATTTATACTACTCACCAGTAATGACTGAGTAATTTTTATTCTGATTTTAAACTTGGACTACATGAAGAAATATCTTTGTTTGATTGCAAGTTTCATCTACCAAGACACAAGTTTAGTAGGACATGAGGATTACAAGTTTAGTTCTATTAGAGGATTCTGAAGATTAGTATGGATAACACTCAATCATGTAGGATCCAAAAAAGTTGAGTTGGTTAAGCTCACAGAGCTAGTTACTGTCAGGTCTAGATCTAGAAGTCATGGCTTTTATAGAGAGGCAGATTTAGCCATTTTGTAGAAAAGAACATATTAAGTACCATGTGTAGGACATGGTTCTAAGGCTGCCAAGAAGCATTCCCTTGCTTTTAGGGGGTCTGCGTTCTAATGGGAAAGACAGCATGTTAAAAAAAAAAAAAAGCTAAGTTCACATATAACATTTAGATTTGATTCGAGGTGGAGGGGAACTTGCCAAAACTTAAAGATGTGAAAAAGTGAAATGGGCTGCCTTTGGTGATAGTGAGTTCCTTATCTTGGTAGGTTTTCAAGAAAAGTTGGATGGAGGAGGTAGAGCCAAGATGGCAGATTAGAGGCAGAAATACAACCAAACTCTCCTAACATTCCCCTTCAGACAATTTTAAAATAATGTTGAAACAGCAGAGCCAAGGAAAGGTCAAGGGGAGACATTTTTACAGCCTAAGACAGCTTAGAAGGTCAGCAGGAGAGGGTTGTGACATTAGAGTAGGGATTGATCTGTAGCATAGCAGCACATAGCAGCACCAGTCATGGATCTTGAAGGTAGCTGCTTCAGATCCTTTCAGTCTAGATATGTCAAGGAGATCAGACAACTGGTCAGAAAGAGATCACAAGAGACCCTCTGCACTAGGTACAGCTGGTGTTGAATGGCAACTTAATTACCCATGCATAGTTCTAGGTCATAGTTCCAGGGCAAAGGGGAATACTTGTGGTCACTCACAAGGGAGGAAGGGCCCTAGTTGAAGTTTTAAGGCAAAGAAAAGTACTAGCACCTGCTATTATAGGTGAACAGGAAACCTGGTAGCAGTTCCAGGGACAGGAGAAACACTAGCATTAGTAGCTGCAAAGGAGCAGGGGCCTTTCTTGGGTAAAAATCAGAGCAGAAAAGATGATCTGAGCCTCCAATCCATGATGCCAGTAAGCTGATGAGATGCTGGTATGAACTGCATAAAGTGATCTCAAGGGAAGGGTGGGAGAGCAGCTGTTCAACATGGGCTGAGGTGGGATTCTCCTGACTCAGTTTCCCCACTGACACCTGGCAGACTTTAAGCCTGACTGAATGCAAGTGGATAATCTAATCCTGCCTGGAATTGACATGAAGTTGAGGAGATATTGTATCCCTGCAATATCCCTATTCTTGGTGGCAATTTCCTATAGTCAAAAGATTTGTAAGCTTAATACCAGATCTATTCAATTATAGATTATTGGTAGGGGAACATCCAAGGTTGTCTAAAATTAAGCTATTAGGCATAGGACTTTAGACCAACATCATTAAATTAGGGTCCTTCAATTCTTAGTAATACTATGGAGACAATTAGGTCAAGAGCTTGTGAAGTTAGCAATATAAATATTATTTGTGTCTCAGTTGGTTATTGTTTAAAAATAAATTCTTTTGTGATCTATATTGTAAATGCTTTAAAAAGAAGTATCACCTGATCAAAAGTTTGAATTGCTTTATCTGTTATGAACTGTGTTAAAAAAAAAAAAAGATCAGAGCAGGAGAGCAATGACCACACTTCTCCCACAATCATACAACCTTGGAAGCACCAAAAAGTTACAGATCCCCAAAACCAACTGAAGATAGCAACACAAAAATGTCTGAAGCCTGGAAGAATGCCTCTCCATATCCAAAACCCACTTTTAGTATAAAGTTCAAAGTCGAGAAATAGACTGAAAAAATGAGCAAGCCACAACAACAACGACAAAGGAGCTTGACCATCAAAAGCTATTTTGGTGGCAAGTAAGACCAAGATACAAACTTGGATGAAGAAAATAATGTGAGAACAGCAATAACCAAAGCCACAAAGAAAACAAAAACACTAATTGTACACAAGCCCAACAAGAATTCCTGGAAAAGTTAAAGAAAGAGATGAGTGGCGCATTAAAAATTGAAAATGATTGAAGAAAATTATGAAGAAAGAATTAATACTTAGTAAAGGAAGCACAAATATAGTAAAGGAAATAAAACCTTTAAAAATAGAATTAGTTTAGCGGGAAAGGCATAACAATTCCCCAAAGTAAAGAACTTCTTATAAAGCAGAATAGCCCAATGGAAGAGGAGATACAAAAATTCAATGAGGAAAAGAACTCCTTATGAAGTAGAATTGACCAAATGGAAAAACAGGTAGAAAATCTTAGTTGAAGAAAATAGTTCCTTAAAAATTAGAATTAAGCAAGTGGAAGCTAAGGACTCCATGAGACATCAAGAAATAATAAAATCAAATCAGAAGAATGAAAAAGAAGAAGAAAATGTGAAATAAATCATCAGAAAAAAATTACCCTAGAAAACAGATTGAGGAGAGATCATTTAGGAGTTATCAGACTATTTGAAAGCCATGGCTAAAAAAAAGAGCCTAGGCATCACATTACAAAAGAAAACTACTCCAGTACCTGAGATCCAGAGGGCAAAACAGAAATTAAAAGAATCCACTGAGCAACTCCTAAAAGAGATACCAAAATAAAATCTCTCAGGAATATTGTAACCAAACTCCAGAGCTCCCAGGTCAAAAAAAAATATTACAAGCAGCCAGAAAAAAAAAATGAATATCACAGAACCATTTAGGATCACATTAGGATCACACAAGATTTAGCAGCTTCCGTGTTAAAGGAACAGAGGACTTGGAATATGATATTCTGCAAGGCAAAGGGGCTAGGATTACAACCAAAAGACAAAACTAAATTCTTTCAGAGTAAAATGAACATTTAATGAAATAGAGGGCTTTCAGACATTCATGATGAAAAGATCAGAACTGAACAGAAAATCTAACATTTAAACACAAGACTCAAGAGAAGTATAAAAAGGTAAACATGGAAGAGAAATCATATGAGATTCAATAAAGTTAAACTGTTTACATTCCTATACAGGAATATGATACATCTAACTCCTAAGGATTTTATCATTATTAGGGCAGTTAAAAGTAGTCTACAGAGAAAGCATGGGTATAAGTCAATTATGCTGGAATGATCTCCACAACAACGGAAGGGATGAAAAAGAGGGATGCACTGGGAGAAGAGGAAAAGGAGAGGTAGAATGAGGAAAGTTTTCTCTTATATATATATATCTATATAAGATATAGATACAGATATCTACTTTTACAGGAGAGGGTAAAATGGGTTTGGCAGACAATACTTGAACCTCACTTTCCATCAGAATTGGTTCAAAAGGGGAAGAATATGTATATACACTCAGTTGGAAATAATTTTGATTGCTATCATGAACTTGAAACTAGCGATTGAGTCTGATTACCTTATCTGGGCTCAATTAGCAAAGCTTAAAAGTACCTGAGAAAGTACAGGCCACAATATCCCACTATCTAATGCAGACAAGACTCCCTTTCTCAAAGAATTTATCATCTGCTGCACATTCAAAAAAAAGTATGTGCCCAATGAGTCTAGTTTTGGCCAAAAATGGAATTTGAGAACTGCCTCCCATGAAAATTTCAACACATTTAGTTTACTCTATTATTAAAAAATTAGACTGAATATTAAAATTTACCAAGTACTTGGAAAAGTATGAAATTTCATTTAGTTTCAATATGTATCTTTTTTTAAGTAAATCAATATATTTTATTTTTTTAAATTTTTATTAAATTTTTTTTATTTTATTGTAATTTTTTTAATGTTCTACAATCACTTCCTTAAAATTAAGATTCTATCCCCCCCACACTTTCCCCCCACTACCCCCCTCTCTCCCCACAACAGCATACAATTCTGTGTAGGTTCTACATATACTTTCCTATTGAGCACATTTTCACTATAGTCATGCTATGTAGTTGCACTAAAGTAAATGGAAGAAATCATATAACAAATCAAAACATAATACACTAAAACACACACACACACAAACATGATCTGCTACATTCTGCGAATGACTTCCATATTTCTTTCTCTGAGTGTGGAAGGCATTTTATCTTAGAAAACCACAAGTGGGATTTTTTTTTCAGTAAGTTCTTGCGTTATTACGAAGTTCCAAGTCTACCAGAAAAAACTCTCGCACACTGTGGTCGTTGCTGTGCACAAAGTTCTCCTGGCTCTGCTCCTTTCACTCAGCATCAGATCATATAAGTCCTTCCAGGCCTCCCTGAAGTCTTCTTGTTCATCATTTCTTATGGCACAATAGTACTCCATTACATTCATATACCATAGTTTATTAAGCCATTCCCCAATTGATGGGCATCCCCTTGATTTCCAGTTCTTGGCTACCACAAAGAGTGCTGCTATAAATATTTTTGTACACGTGGGACCCTTTCCCATTTTTATAATCTCTAGGGGATACAATCCTAGTAGCGATATTACTGGATCAAAGGGTATACACATTTTTGTAGCCCTTTGGGCATAGTTCCAAACTGCTCTCCAGAATGGTTGGATGAGCTCACAGCTCCACCAACAATGAATTAGTGCTCTCCCACATGCTCTCCAGCATTTATTGTTTTCTTGTTCTGTCATGTTTGCCAATCTTATAGGCATGATGTGGTACCTCAGAGTTGTTTTGATTTGCATCTCTCTAATCAGTAGTGATTTAGAGCACTTTTTCACATGATTATTGATATCTTTCATTTCTTCCCCTGAAAATTGCCTGTTCATATCCTTTGACCATTTATCAATTGGGGAATGACTTGTATGATTATACATTTGAGTCAATTCTCTATATATTCTAGAAATGAGGCCTTTATCCCCGAGCTTAGCCATAAAATTTTTTTTCCCAATTTACTACATCCCTCCAAATTTTGGATGCATTGAGTTTGGTTGTGCAAAAACTTTTCAGTTTAATGTAATCAAAATTATCCATCTTGCATTTCATGATGCTTTCTATCACTTCTTTAGTAAAAAATTCTTCCCTTCTCCATAAATCTGATAAATACACTATTCCTTGTTCCTCCAATTTATTCATGGTATCAATCTTCATACCTAAATCATGTATCCATTTGGACTTTATTCTTGTGGATGGTGTCAGGCATGGGGTCTATGCCTAATTTCCACCACACTGTTAACTAGTTTTCCCAGCAATTTCTGTCTAACAGTGAGTTCTTATCCCAGAAGCTGGGGTCTTTGGGTTTATCAAACAGGAGGTTGCTATATTCCTTGCCTACAGTGTCTTGAGTGCCAAGCCTATTCCATTTGTCTACCCCTCTGTTTCTTAGACAATACCAAGTGGTTTTGATAATTACTGCTTTATAATACAATTTGAGGTCTGGTAGTGCTAGGCCACCTTCCCAAGGATTTCTTTTCATTAGTCCCTTTGATATTCTGGACCTGTTGTTCTTCCAAATGAATTTTGATATTATTTTATCCAGATCTAGAAAATAATTATCTGATAGTTTAATTGGTATGGAACTAAATAAGTAAATTAATTTAGGTAGAATTGTCATTTTTATTACATTAGCTCGGCCTACCCATGAACAACAAGCTCAGGGGATGGTGATCCCAGCTTCCCTATTGTCTTTCTGATTCCCCTGGTGTGTTGAGGCATGCCTAGATGTTAATGCATGTTCCCACCCCTCCTGGGGCTCCTCTCCTGGTGCTGAGGCTTGCCTGGGTCCTAGTGTGAGTTTTCTCTGCCCTGGGTCCTCTGTCCTTCTGGTGTGCCTCTGCCACAGTAGGAGGAATCCCCCTTAGCTATTTTCCTAGCCTCAGGTGTTATAAGACTATTGGCCCCTTTGCTGTTCTTGCTGATCTAGGATTTTTCTGGGGAAATACTTTATGGTTCTTTCATGATCATCAAGGGGGGAGGAGAGAGCATTTACTGATCACTCTGCCATCCTGGCTCCTGAAAGTTCAAGTAGGTGACTTACCAAAGTTTGATCTTCAGGCTAAAGGTCTCAGGAGCTGCTGTGCTGATATCTGGCTCTCACTGGCTCAGTTTGGCTTGTCTCCCACCCTCGGTGCTGCTCCGCTGGTTCCACCCGCCACTCTCAGGTTTCTTGGGTCCCTTCCACTCCGCTGTTCTGGCTGTGCTGCGCTGTGTGCTGTGGACTCACCCCCGTGAAACAGATCCTTCTCTTGGACCTTCCAGTCTAACCTGGGCTCCGAATCCATCACAGTCTGTCTCCCACTGGATTCTACACCTCCAAAATCTGGTCAGATTCTCCTTTCAGTGGTATCTGAAGGAGTTTGTCCGAGAGCTTAGGTGAGTCATTGCTCTCATTCCGCCATCTTGGCTCCACCTCGTTCAATATGTATCTTAACACTCTTTCCTCAGCCTCACATGATAAATTTTAGAGTTGGAAGAGTTAGATATGATTCTCAGTTATATCACTTAAGATCTGGGTATCTTAATATCTCTGAGCCTTAGTACTAGACTGGATGAACTCTGAAGTCCTTTCCAGTTTTAATTCTATGATCTTGTGTTGCTGTCTTTTCCTTTTGTGATCCCTAACTTGTCATTCTCACACTGTTTTCATGGGAGCACGAGAAGAAGGAAGGTTTTATGGTGAACAGACCCTACCCAGAAATCCTCAAGTTCCAATTGTCTTGCCCTTGACCTGAAATTGACTTCTGAGAAGAAATTACAAGGCAGTCATTGGGGAGCCCACAGAGGTCAAAGTAAAATGTTTTGTTTTGTTTTACTTTCTAGGACTTAATTCCTGAATCCTTCCACCCTGTAACTGATCATTAGGCAGAAGGAGAGAGTCCCAGAAATGAAAGATTGAGTTGAAGTGGAGGGGTTGGAGAACTCCCCCTGGTACTACTTGGGAGACAATTTAGAGATGGAGAGGCAGAAACGGGGAAGAGCTGATTAGATAGAGGTAATGGACAACTGCTGGTGCTACAATCTGAGTCCCTTTCCCAGCTCCTTCTCCAACTCTCTTCCATTCAGTCCACCAGAATTTCCTTTGTAGGGATCCACAATTCATTTCTGATTCTCCTCCTTCCCTCTTCCATGGCTGCTAGAAAAAGTGACTAGCTTGGGAGTGGGAAAATTTGAACTTATTTTTTCCCTTATCTCCAAATCTTTCCTGATTTGTTTTATAAAATTTCATGGCTATCAATCCTTTGTCAGTTTGGTTATTGGGGTGCATGTGGTTTGGGAGATGGAGATCAAAAATCTGCTCTTAAAGTAGGGTTTTTGAACCTTGGGCCCATGAACTTAAAAAAAAAAGACACAGCTTTTTGATAATGAAATTTCAATATAAGTTGAAGTTACATTGAATTCTTATGTATTTTACTCTATGCATTTAAAAACATTCTGAGAAAGGATCTACAGGCCAAAGAGCTCTCTGATACAGAAAACGTTAAGAGTCCCCTGCCTGTAAATGACAGGAGGCAATTTTCCCAGCACAAAGTTAGGTGGGGGCATCCATAGAGAGAATGCTTGCTGTTTCTCCACTTCTGCGGAGCCAACATGAAGTGTTTGAGACTCCAAAGTGGATACCCCTAGAAATCTTGAACACTAAAGCTCTGGAACTGGAGGCAACAGACACTTTTAGACTGAGAGTCTTTGAGGGTGGGAGCTGGTTCCTTGCCCTGGAGCTAAATGGCTCTTTTTGACCACAATCCCATTGTTTTTATTATCTTTGTTGTTGCCTTTCAGCTGTCTCAGTTGTGTCCCACTCCTTGGGATCCCATTTGGGGCTTTCTTGGCAGAAATAAGACAGTTGTTTGCTATTTCCTTCTCCAAATCATTTTACAGATAAAGAACTGAGGAAAATAGCATTAAATGATTTGCCCACACAGATAGTAAGTATCTGAGACCAGATTTGAACTCAGGAAGATGAGTCTTCTTAACTCCAGATCTGGCATTCTATCCACTGTACCACCTAGCTGCCATATACACTCCCATAAAAATTTTCAGTTGTCTACAATACGTAGACCTGACTCTGATCTTTCTTTTATTTCTAGTACCTGGGATTTGAAGTCAGATTCTGCCTTTTAAGGCCTGTTCCCTCCTCACTACCCATAGTACCTTGCCATTTGTTCTTCTTTTTGGCTCTGTTGTAAACTCAACTGTCTAGAAGCTTGACTCCCAGATAGGTGTGTTGCTACTTCATATTATTTTCTATCTCTTAATTTTCCCTTTACCTCAGAAAATGGTTAGTGATAGCCTTATTATTTCTTGTTTTTTTTAATACCAAATAACTTTGAGAACATGACACGATGTTGTCAACCAAAATCCCAAAGACTGAATGTGTTGCCTATACACTCAATATATTTCGTTTTTCATATCACGAATTTCCAGTCAATAAACTCTGGTCACAACTATGCCTATGGCCATAATGATGATGATTTCTGTATTGTAATCAAGGATAGTCTCTTTAGGGGGTTGCAGTTTCTCAGAGATTTCAGAGTTCAGTGTTGGGGATATCCTTTCCCCAAAGAGTCAGATCACAAACCTTGTATAGAAGGCACTTAGATGTTTTGTTTCTTTTTTTAAAGGACAGTGAAATCTTGAAGAACAAATTATCTCCATCCCTTTCTTGGGCCATTCTCTGAAAGGAGGCCCTAAAGACATGTATTTTTTTTTTCCTGATCACAGGCTGAGTGGGGATCTACAGCAGGGTGACTATCTTTTAGACATTCTTTGGTATTTTGGAAATCTTTCCAGATCACAATAGAAATTCTTTACTTATCATAAGAAAAAAAAATCACTTTAAGAAATTTAGAAATCATTGCTGAGGGTTGATGCCTTTCTCTAAAGTGCTCAGTACAGTGCATGACACATAGTAAGTTCTATATAAATGTCAGTAGTTCCTGTTATTAAATAGTTATCACATGATAGAAAATCTTTCTGAGTGGAAGAATGGAGTTTTGGGGGGAGGGGCAGTCATGGGTTTTAGCATCTGGTGCTTCAGTGACGTTGTATGTTGCCCTATTGAGCAACTGTTATATAGTGAAGTTGGAATATTTTTTCAGTTGAGTTTTTTGCCCTTGGTTGAAAAGAAGCTACCTAGCCAGTCTGACATCATTAAAGATGCTGCTTTTCTGAAGAGTTTGTTTCCCAGGGGACTTTTCCCATTCTTAACTTCAGTGATCATAAACTTCTTTTGGACAGAGGCAGGAGAGTCTTCAAGGTAGGGACTGGAGAACCTCCCATTCAAATGTCAACCATTTCTGTCTAGCTGAGGAGAGTCACAGGAATGCCCATAGCTTCTTCATCCTGAACCTTCTTGTTCCATGAGCTTGGTGAAACATCTGCTGGAGTATTGAATTTTAAGTTCAGATTTCTTTTCTTATCATGGTCAATTCTATCAAGATTCAGAATATTCTCATAGTTGAGTCATCTAATCTAAGAAATAGTCCATTTACTCAAAGTACTTGAGAGTATAGTTTTAAAAATCAAATGTTTAATTATTCAATATTGGCCACTCTAAAAGAACAATATTTCTAAAGTAACATATGTATCTCCAAATAAAATAACCCAATGGAAAGGAAAGTGGTGACAGTGACAAAATATAAGCAAATGGATAACTTTCTACCCAGCCCCCACATACTCAGCCAATAGTGGCTAGTTTTCTTTTGGTGAAATATTTCCCTTTAGTTCAAGTCAGCAGTCCCAATGGCCTGAACATATCTGTTTATATTAGCATTTTCCAAGCTTTTTAGTTTCCTATTAAGGAAATTATTTTTGTCAAAATAGTTTCAGAAATGGTCATATTTCTTGTACTGCTTTTAAGGTAAAGGAACAGGGCTATTTCAAGAACTCTTTATTTTTTAACCCTTGGGACATTAACCCTATAATCTTTGGGTCATTTTTCTTCCCAAGTGTTTGGGGAGGAGATAATTAAGTTGCAGCATTTAGTTAGCTCTTGTTTTGTTGAAACTGAAACCCCTTTCTCTTGTTTGTGAAAAATTGCCTTGAGTTGTTAGATTTGAAGACATGAGGTTCTATACCCTGGCCTTTCTTATTATGTCTTTATGGATAAAATAATCATGAATTTAGAGTTGATGGCAACTTAGAGGTCTATCCTCTCCTCCTTGCTTTATTGTTGTTCAGTCGCTTTGTGATCCCATTTGGGGTTTTCTTGGCAGAGATACTGGGGGAGTTTACCATTACTCTTCTCCAGCTCATTTTATAGATGAGAGAACTAAGGTAAACAGGGTGAAGTGACTTGTCCAAGGTCACACAGCTAGGAAGTGTCTGAGGCCATATTTGAACCCAGCAAGATGAGTCTTCCTGACTCTAGGCCCATCACTCTATGCACTATGGTGACACCTAGCTGCATTCCTCCTTGTAACTCCTACCAATTCTATACAAGTACAATTGAACACTACAAATTATTCAGTACTTCCATAGAGTCTTAGCATCTTAGATATAGAGTCAGAAATAATCTTCAAATGTATTTAATCTGACCTTTCTTTTATAGATGAGGAACCTAGAGTCAAAGTTAAGTCACAAGCAGTCAGTGGCAGAGCTTGGATTGGAAACTGGCATTCATTCCATTATGCAATGCTGATTTTGAGTCAAGTCAATAAACATTTGTTAGCATCTGCTCTGTGCCAGACCCTGAACTAAATACTGACAATATGAAAATTGGCAATAATCATTTTGATAACAATGATGATTATCATCATTCCTGCTCTCTAAGAGGTCACAGTCTGATGGGAGAGACAACATGCAAACAACTCTGTACAAACTAGATATGTACTGGATAAACTGGAGCAAATCACCAGAGGGAAGACGTGAATATTAAGAAAAAGCTTCTTATAGAAGACTGAATTTTAACTGGGACATGAAGGAAACCAAGAAAAACAGGGGGTGGGGGGGTGCAGCTAGATGGCACAGTGAATAGAGCCCTGGCCCTCGAGTCAAGAAGATCTGAGTTAAAATCTGGTCTCCGGCTCTTACTACCTATGTGACCCTGGACAAGTCACTTAATCCTATTTATTTTCATTTCCTCATTTGTAAAAAGAGCTGAATAAAGAACTGGAAAACCACCCCAATATCCTAGCCAAAATAACTCTACTTAAGACCACAAAGAGACAGACACTGTCTGTGAAATGACTAAACAGCAATGAAAGGAAGGTAGGAGGTGGAGATGAGGAAGGAGACAATTTGCGGTATTGGGGGGACAGCCAGTGAAAATGTGTGGAGTTGGGAGATGGAGGGTCTTACATGAGGACAAAGAGGCTGTATCCCTGGAGTACACAGTACACAGAAGGAGCACAGTATAAGAAGACTGGGAAAGTAGCAAGGGATCTGGTTGTGAATGTTTTTAAAAGGCATTTTATTGAAGGTAATAGGGAGCTACTGACTTTTACTGAATACAAATATGACAGGGTCAGGCCTGCAGTTCAGGAAGATAAAATTGATAGCTAAATTGAAGGATGGACTAGAATAGGGAGAGATCTGAGGAAGAGAAACCAACCAGAATCCTATTGCAATATGTGAAGAGATGAGGATGGCATCAGTACCAGGGGGATGGCAATATCAGAGGAGAGAAGAGGGTGAATACAAGAAATGTTCCAAAGGCAGAATCAACAAGACTTGGCCACAGCTCAGACAGGAGGAATAAGAGAAGTGAGGAAATGAGGATGACACATGTTTCAAGGCTATGATGGCAGTGCCCTGACAGTAATAAGAATATTATGAAGTGGGGGAGGAGCAATAAAGTTCAGTTTTGAACATAGTAAGTTTAAGATGTCTTAATTGACTTTTACACTTTCCCTAGCTTCCATTGCATGTTGCTAGTCTATAGCAGAAACTCAAATACTGAACTGAAACACATAATCAATTCTCAAGCAAGTTCAGACAATCATTGAATTTTGAGACTGGAAGGAGTCTTAGAAGTATCAAATCCAATGCCTACTTGAAGCTTGAATGAATGAATAACCATGTAATAAATGCTTACTTTGGGCCAGGTACTGTGCTGTGCACTGTGGATACAAATAAAAAAGCAGCACAATGTCTGCTCTTAAAGAGAATGCATGCCATAATGGGGAAAGATAGCGCATATAGGAGAATGGTGACCAGTGAATGGTGCTTTAGTTAGAGGAATCACAGAGATAGTGAGTAGAAATTGACAGTGAAATTGATTGACCTCTCTAGGAATGATAATGTTGATTTGATCATTGCTCCAAGAGCATGGAAGCTCCCCAGTCAGAAGCTAAGAAACCCAGAGACACTCAGAGGGATTTAGGGTGATATGTGGATCTGGAGAATAGAAACTTAATGTGAAGATAGGTGGAGAATAGTTTGAATCCCATCTTTTTTTTTAATAATAAGATCAACCAGCGTTCAATGTAATAATGGAAACTTATTTTGACAGTCAGTGAATTTTCTTTTCTTCCTTATTATGATTAGTTTCTGTGTGTGTGTGTGTGTGTGTGTGTGTGTGTGTGTGTGTGTGCGTGTATCTAGAGTTGGGATTCAGGGAGGAAAGAGAAGACCAACTGATTTCTCCCCTTCCCCCAGTTCAATTGATGAAATCAAAGACAGCGAACAAATAGTTAACATGTTAGCATAAGTATGAGCAAGTTTTCCTGTTAGAATTAAAGAAGTAACTTGCAATTTGCTGACAAAATATTGACCATGTTCCTGGTGTCCCTTCAAGAGAAAGTTGGTCAGAACGGCAAAAAACAGCTTTGGGGATTGTGACCCTCCTGAAACTCAGCCAGAGAACTGGGAGAGGGATTTGAGACTGTCCTGCTAGTCAGTGAGTAAAACTGCAGAGAAGAGTAGACCCAGGGAAGCCAACTGAATGATCCATCCACCAGAGAGTCTATGATTAGGAGGTAATAGTGTGAGAACACCAGGAGAACAAAAATTACATCAAGGCCCTATTGTTTCGGGAATATGAGTTATCTGAACCACATGTGTTCTCTACATGTGCAATACTATGTGAGTATAGACTCCAAGTTTATGCCTACTTTTCCTCCTTTTCCCACAGATACTACATTTACTGATGAGAGTATATGCTGTGCTCCACACTTATAGGAGAGCTACACAGATGTGCTGCAGTCAACTCAAAATATCTCATAAGAGCTAATGGTTAAATTTTTAATGCAAACATTTATACCTCAGAAATCATCAAACACTATAAATCAAGGCTTGCTTTATTGATTATCTAGACTTGACAAAGTGGTGGGAAATCTTGATAATGCAGATTAAGCTTGAAAGTGCATCATTCATCCTTTTTTTTCCCCAGAGAACCAGGTGTTAACATTTCCCAGCACATTCTTGGTTCTAGAAGTCCTATTTTTTTACTCAGATATTTTATTAAATGCCTTTGCTTTTTGCTAATTTTTGCTACGGGCTGATTATCAAAGTTAGGTGTCTCACTGGGGGCTTGTAGGATAGCAACACTTCTTGAACAATGTTCAGGTTCAGTAAGATCAATTCTGAGGGGAGGGGGAGCAGAAGTTTCATTTAATAAAGATGATCCTGGATTGTTTTCTTTTCCATCGATCTATATAATGATAATCTTTACAATGATTTTTCCACATAGACTTCTCCATAAAACCAGGGAGGAGTTCTCACCATGCAGTGATATTTACAAAAGGCCAGGAGGTTGATGGAGTCATTACCTGGTTATTTTGGCATTTATCTCAAAGTCTGGCTCCCTCATAGCAGGACTGTTCAGACTAACTTAGTGATGATTTCCTGAAGAGGGGAATAAGGGTTTATTTGCAAGTGTGAAATTTCTTCTGTGAGGCTGGTTTTGGAAGCAGATACGATTAAGCCAGCCCATTCTGTTTAACTTAAACATCTCTTCCAAACCAACCTTTGAATTGAGAAGCCAAATTTCCAGCTAAAAGTTTAGTATGATGCGAATTCTTCCTCCCTCTTCCATTTAAAATAAGAAACCCATAGTGTAGACAGTATAAAGTGAGCCAGATTTCAGTTTGCCACAACAGGAAAAAGATGCTTTAAATGCTTCAGAATTCATCTAAACTCACCCTTATAAATCACAGAACCCATTCTAATTTCAGAGTCCCAAGGATTTAGTAAATTTGGGAAAGAAACCAAAGTTCTTCCATTTTCTTAATCCTTATTAAAATTCTAAATTCCTGAGCCTAAAGGAAAAGCCCAGGACTACATAGGGAGAAATAGTTTGTAAAATCTTTAACTGCTGCCAAAAACAACCCGAATCTCTTAACGATGACATTAAAATTATTTTGCAAATTCCAAGGGAACAATTCAGTTAAACTCAATTCAACAGATATTAAAATTCATGTAATGCAGTAGACTATAGACTAAGGGTTACCCATGGTAAAAAAAAAAAAAACAAACAATCTAATTCATAGCCCACTGACTTCTCAAAAGTTAATCCCAGACATCTTCAACTTGTGGTGTAGTGTCTTTATTCACCCTGCTACAACATTAAAGATGAAAAGTGATAGTCTATACGCCATCAAGATATGCTAGATACACAAAAATAAGGATGACACCAGGTCAAATATAATAGGGGGAAAAGATATGCAGATAAAGGGACGGGGAAGAAATTGCTCTTAGATGATGAAATGGATCAGTCTAAGCATAAGGGTTGTTATACCATTTCTTCATATTCAAACATACGTCATAGCCATTAGTTAAAATGAGCCTAAAATATGGCAAAACAGGCTACAAGGAGAAATCTGAAGAGAAGTTCTGAGTTCTTAAAAGCTCAGTCAGAAACCTAGTGCTCTTTATATACTCAATATCCCCAAAAGACTATAGCTGGGTCTCAGGTTAGTACATCTGGGCGCAGTTATCTTAATTTGCCCCAGGTCTGTTCCATAGCAACTTGGGGCGCAACAGTTCTGGTTAGTGATATGGGAGTCTAGGATTTTAATGCAAGCTGTCCTACTTCCATTAGTATCCTAACCCACAACATTTCCACTTCCTGCCCCTGGGTCACCAGTCAACTAGAGAGGCAGCTATCTCATTTTCAAAACATAACTCTCACCCTCTTTTCTTTCCAACAAAGCTGAGGAATCCCCATCAAAGTATTAGCTGGATGGGCCAGAGGCAGTAGAAGCCCCAGCCAATTGAGTGGGAGGGTGGGTTGAAAACAGATACAGTTAAGTCAATACAAATGCTTTAACTTGAACAGCATAATTTATAAACCAATCTTTGAGTTGAGAAGCCAAATTTCCAGCTGACCTAGAAAACAAGATGAGGAGAATTGAAGAGTCATCAGACTCCTTGAAAATCATAACCAAACAAAAAATCTAGTTGTTATATTTCAAGAGATAATCAAAGAAAGCTGCCCAGAACTATTAGAACCAGAAGACCAAGTGAAAATAGAAAGAACCCATTGGTTCTTAAAAGAAATCTTAAATTGATTGTATTCAGAGAAGTCAGTGAATATCTTGAGTTAATGAAGAAAAAATAACTGAAGCAGGTAGAGAGGAAGAGACCAAGTATCATAGGATACCAGTTAGGACTGAATAAGATCATACAAAAAATATCCTAAAGTAAAGGAAGGATGCTATATATCAAAAGGCAGAAGAAAAAGGGCAATCAAGAAAAATTAATTCTGCAAAAAGTGAGTATATAATCCTGTGGGGGTGGGAGTGGGAAACAGGTTTTTAACAGAATAAATGACTTTCAAACATGACTGTTGAGAAAACCCAAGATGGGTAGAAAATTCGAAATGCAAACTCTGGAGACAAGAGTGAATGGTGAACACATTGGAAAATGATGGGTTAGAATGACGTCTAACTGATAATCAAAGGATGGGCTCTGTTCGTCCCTCTGCTGTTTTAGACCTTTCTTTATGGCAGGGAAACTATGATGAGGTTTTGCTATTCTCTGCTGCCCTCTGCTGACTCTCAGATGTGACTTATTTTATTCCACAGGGGAAAAGTGGCTTGTTCATGTTTATAGCCCCAACAAACTAATTTAGCTCTTTTATGATCCAGAGTCCTAGCCAATGACACATTGTTAACCTTATAAAGAATCTCATGCATTTTAACATCGCCCTTTGAACTTTTTTTGTTTGTTTCTGTTTCAATTTTCAATCTAAACTAAAACTATTATTTGACTTTAAATGAGAAAATTTATTTCAATCACTTCCCATTTCCCTGACCTCATTTGTGGTATATATGAAACATTGGTCATTGGTGACCTTTGTCCCATTTTCTCCAAGTAACCAAATCACTGCATTGTATATTAAGGCACAGCAAATAAGGCACTTTTATAATAGTCACATCTCTCAACTTTTGCTACCAAAAGAAAAATCCAGTGGAGTGAGCAAATGAATGTCCCAAATTGGGATGCCCAGGATATTTTTAACCTGGGGTCCACAGAGCTTCACTGTAACAAGAGTTCCATAGATAGATTTCAGAGTATCCTTTAACTTGAATGGAGAAAAATAAGACTTTTATTTCAACATAATTGGTTTCCTTTATAATGCTATATATTTTATTTTATATGTTTAAAACACTGCCCAACAAGAAATCTATAGGCTTCACCAGAATGCCCAAAGACTCCATGACACAAAAAATTAAGAATTCTTAATAAATGAAAAAGAAACTTTGGTCAAACTACCACTATATACTGCTACCCACCACAAACTCTTGTGTCTACTCTTGTAAACTAGTATCCTAGATACCATAGGGAGTTGTAGCAAAGAGGATTATTGATTCTTCAAGTTAGAATGCATCTAAGATACCTTCTAATCCAACTTTTATGAATCCCCTACATAATATTCCTGAGAAGTTTGTAGTTTGGTCAAGCGACCACAGGAATGTTAACACGAATCTACAAGAACTATGTTGGACTTTAGAGACAACTAGGTGGCTTAAGCAGATAGAGTGCTGGTCCTGGAGTCAGGAAGACCTTAGGCACTTGCTAGCTGTGTGACCCTGTTTGCCTCAGTTTCCTCATCTGCAAAATAAATTGAAGAAGAAAGTGGTAAACCCCTTCAGTATCTTTGCCAAGACAACCTCAAGTAGGATCACAAAGAGTAGGACGTAACTAAAAATGACTAAACAACAAATATCGGACATTCACAACCATTCAGCCAAACTCCTGCCCTTGGTAAATGAGGAAATTAGTACAGACAAGTTCACACGTTTCAGGCAGAGCCAAGATTTTTATTCAAATTCTCTGACTTCAAATCCAGTGGTCTTTCCACCTTCCAATGCTACCTCCACCTTCACCATTTCATGAAATAGTTCAGTTCATTCCACCATTGCACAGATATAATGGTTACTTCTTCCTGTGTTGAGTCAAAATCTACCTCTCTTTCAAAATCTTAAATATAATAGCAATAGTCTCTCGAAATTTGTTTTCCAAGTTAAATATGCTCTAATTCCTTCAATATTTCTAGTCCCTTCACATCACTGGCTATTCCACTCTCCAGTTTCTCAAAGTCCTCCCTAAAATATGGCCCCTAGAACTGAACACAATACCCCAAATGTAATCTGGCCAGGATGAAGGATACCAGATTATTACTTTCCTCATTCCGAACACTGCATTTCTGTTACTACAGATGAAGATCTCATTATATTTTTTAAGATACGATTTTTACATTCACATCAAGGCTGTTGCCAACTCCCTAAGAGAGAGCTATCATGACATAGCTCCTGACCTTAGAGAATTTATCATTTAATAATGAAGGTGGAACCTTGTAGTTTTAGTGACAAAAAAACAAACCCACTTCATCCAGCTGTATGAAGATATAAACATAAGAATTAAGTGTTTGGGGGGATGAAAAAGATCAAAACAAAATTGCCTTGGAAGCTGATTGTTAACAGTCCCATTCTATCATTAGCTGTAAAGAAGCAATTATCACAGTTAATAAAAACACATTAAGACACATGACAGACAAAGAAAGCAAACTAGAAAGAATCTAATTTGCCATATTTCTTGCCAGCATTTATATTGGGTGTTATATTATTTATAGGACATATGCTCAAGAAAAACAAATATATAAGCTGGAGATGAGAAAATCTGAAGACATTCAGTAACTTAAGGGGTTGAGGTTTTACTTTATTATGGTAATTTATAGTCTTTTAAAAGCATGCTGTTTCTTTTCCCAAAGCATTTTATAGCTTTTCAAAACTGATCTTTCACAGAATTATTTTCTTTTCTAAATGTTAAGTTTCCACTGTATTTAAAAAATGAACAAATTCCATAATCATGAACTGAAGGAGGTTTAGGCAGAATGTTACTGTAGGTAACTTCATCACTTAGAATCATTCGTCTTGGCTCCCCTCTCCCCATTCAACATCTTCCTAATTCCCATCTCCCCCAATTTATCAATGCCCCCCAAGCCCCTAGAGCTATCCTACCTCCAAGGGTAGCTTGATCCTTTCCTTCATTACCTGTTCCCTTAAAAATCCACCTTCCAAATATTTTCCCCACCTAGCCTGCCAAGTTTCTTGGTCCAAAGATGCTATGGCAGTATATGGCCCTGAAAAATGTCATAAATCCTGCCTCACTGAGAGTTGGAATTTTTTATGATGTAGCAAGACGGATCAGAGCAGTCGGTAAGTCAATAAGCGTTTATTAAGGCTTACTGTGTGCCAAGGATTGTGTCTTGTATTATCTTTTTTTGAAGTTAGTGATGCTAAATGTTATATTTTGTGGTAAGCACTATCAGATTTCCATGGTAGAAAAAAGGTGAAGACCGTCTTCATTTTCACTCTTCTGCAAAATAAGCTACCAGTAATTTCTGGACTTTGGACACTTATCTGTTACAGAAACAGTGATAGGTGGGAAAGAACCCATATGCACAGACAGATACACATATACATACACACATATACATATATGTGTGTATGTTTATGTATGTTTATGTGTTTGTGTATACACACACACATATGCTTTTTTGGAAAGAACCAGAAACAAAAGGAATATGCCTATTAATTGAGAAATTATTGCAAATTATGGTATATGAATGCAATTGTATGTTCTTGTGCCTTGAGAAATGATGAAAGAAAGGGATCCAGAGAAATTTGGGAAACTGGACCCTAACTAAACCACATTGCAGTGAACAGAATCAGGAAAGTGATGTATGTAATCAATGATTATGACACTATAAAAAAAATTGTGAAGGCTGAAGCACTCTAATCAAAGCCACAACCAATCCCTCCAGAAGACTGATGTAAACAAGACAAACATTTCCAAATAAGGACAATGTATGGATTTGTTTTTTTTGACTACTTGCTGTGGGGCAGAGCTTTCAACTAGGACAGAAGCAGCAATGAGATATTTTCTAAAAAAAGAAAGAAGTTCTAAAAGACACATGAATGAATGAATTGGAATTACCAGGATTAAATTAATACATATTTTTAAAAATCTATATATAATAGACATTCACAATTTCTCTCTCTCTCTCTCTGTCTCTCTTCCTCTGTCTCTCTCCCTCTCTCCCTCCCTCCCTCCCTCCCTCCCTTCGTCCCTCACTCTCTTATTTGAACGAGAAATTTTAATATTTGATGTGCTCAACTTCATATTTATAAAAATAATTTTATTTTTAAAGGGAAAATAGTAAGGTATCTAAACTACATTTCTTGGAAACTCTGGTTTATCTGGATGACCATATATTGCTTGAGAAGACACTGGAAAAAAAACCATGAAAAAAGTCTGTGAAAGTTTTTAGATGCTGGAGGTGACTGGTTTCAAACTGTGTATTCATAAGCGTTAGGCTTTCAGGCAGTCATTCAGTCAGTAAGTATCTGTTAAGTTCATACTAAAGGCATTTAGGTGGCACAGTGCATAGAGCACTGGGTCTGGAGTCAGGAAAAGTTGAATTCAAATATGACTTCAGTCGCCTTAACCTATGGACCTAACCTATGTAACCTACGTTTTTCTCCATTTCTTCATCTGCAAAATGGAATAATAAGAGAACCTACCACTCAGGATTGTTGTGAGCATCAAACAAAACAATATCTGTAAAGCACTTAGCATAGTACCTAGCACATAGTAGGTAATTAATAGATACTTTTCTATTCTTTCTTTTGTTTTTCTTTTTTCTTTCTTCCTTGTTTCTCTCCTTCCACTGTATGGAGCACTAGGTGCTTAGGTTTAAAAAGAAAGGCAAAAACATTATCATTACCTTCAAGGAGCTCACATTCAAAAGAAGGAGGAAGCATGTAAATGATTATGTAAATGCAAAACATACACAAAATAGATAGAAAGTAATCTCCAAGGGAATGAGTGAGAAAGGTCTCCTGATGAAGGTAGGATTAGAACTGAATCTTTTTTGTTTATTTTATTTTAACTCAAATGCCAGGACACAAATACAGAACAGAGAAAATAAATGAAAAACATATCATAAACTTAAATATTGGAGTTTAAATACAAAGTTAGGAAGAAAAAGAAATGTATGCATAGCAGAACATAAGAAAGGATTCCAAATATGTAACAATAAAATTTCATTTCAAGAAAGCCTGTATGATAAATAATACACTTTGTGTTGAGAATTGTCCATCCTTGCTTCATTGTGAGCTTTCTTTTGTTCTCTGCTGTATACATTTTTACTGGGTTTTTTTCCCTCTTCCTACTTCCCCCAGAAGGTCACAATAAAGTTTAGCTATGTTTCTCTATAGTTATAAATACATACACATATACATACATACATATGTAGATATATACTTTCCCAAACATATTCTACTCCTGACCTATGTTTTTATGTTTGTGCATATCCCTTATTTCCTATTCTTCCTGCCTCCTCTACTTTACTTCCACCCACTACCTTGCCCTTCTAGTACTTGCCCACCTCGCTTCAAGCATCCCTCCCCTATCCTCCCATTGCCATAAATCTAAACACTCTTCTATACTCCCCTTTTTACCTATATCCTCATTTTCCCCTCTACAGATCCCTCCTTTGCCCTCTCCCTCACTATGCCCATACCATTTTATTTCTTCTGAATTTAGAAGACTTTTTATACTTTTCTAAATATATATGTATCATTCCCTCCTAAACCCATTCCTGATCAAAGTAAGTTACTAGAACTACCAGCCCTCCTTCCCCATCTCATTCCTCTGTATCTCTGTATCGATTTTTCCTCTTGCACTTCATTTGTATGAAATAATTACTCTTTTTGACTGTTTCTAAATGGTTTTACTTTCAAATTCATATCATGCTTAGGTTTATCCCAATTTTCTTATGAACTACCCAATTATTAATCAGAATCTTAGACATATGTGTGTATGTGTGTGTGTGTGTGTGTGTGTGTGTGTGTGTGTGTGTGTAGTAAACAGTCTGTCCTTATGGATCCCTTATTAAGTTTAGATTTTTTTAACAAAACTTGAAAGTCTGAGAGTTTATCAAATGTTCATTTTTTCATTCAGGATAATACTTAACTTTGCAGGGTAGTATATTTTCGGCTGGAGTTCCAATTCTTTTGCTCTTTGATATATTGTGTTCTAAGGTCTGTAGTGTGATTCTAATTGTGGCACCACTATATTTAAATTGTTTTCATCTTGATACTTTTAATATTTTATCCCTGAGCTGGGAGTTTCAAAATTTGACTATGATATTCCTATGAATATCTCTTTTAATTGACTCTCTTTTAAGTGGTGATTGGTGGATTTTTTTTTTCTATTTCTATTCCACCCCTGCCTTTTCTAATGCTTCAGGACAATTTTCTCGTCTCTACCTGAATTAAGATTTTTTTTTTTACCATTACTTTCAGTTAGCCCAAATATTTTTATATTTTCTCTCCTTCATCTATTTTCTAAATCTGTTGTTCTTATGTTTCATTTTCTTTTCTATTTTTTCATTATTCACATTTTGTTTATTTCTTGATCTTTTATAATTTCACTGGCTCCACTTTGCCCAGTTTTAATTTTCAAGGTGTCACTTTCTTCTTAAGATTCTAGATCTCCTTTTCTAATTGGTTGAGTTTCCTTTCATAATCTTCTTGTTTTTCTTGGATTATTCTTATTTTTTTAAAGGTTTTCCTCCATCTCTGTCTTTTGAATTTTCAAGTCTTTTTTAAGATCTTCTATAAATTCTTTTTGGTCAGGTGACAATTTGATTTTGCTCTTTGCAGGTTTCTTTACTTTATCCTCCACTGAAGATGAACCCCAAACATCTATATTCCCATAATAGCTTTTTACAGGTGTATTCTTTCTCCTTTGCTTGTACATTTTTGCGGCAATAGCTTAATTTTTGTAATCACCTCTATCCCTGGGGTACAGGGAATGGTGGCTGTAGCCCCAGACCTTTAGTTCTCCCCTCTTGCCTGAAATCAAAGGCAAACCTCCAACCTCCTGGTAGTGTCCACAGCCAAGGGCTTTCTGCCCCACTGCTTCTGCACTCACCGGGTGTGTGCTGGTTTCTTCTCAGCACAGCTAAGTCTGGTGTTCCATATCAGCAGGGTTTCCCTCAACTCCCCTCACTGTCCATGGGGCAAAAGTTCCTGTGGCTGGGGCTGAGGCAGCCTCTCAAACCAATTAACCCCAGGACTTGCCACTTGTTTAAGTGGCTTGATGTTTGTTGTTAAAACTGAACCTAACTAGAGACGTTTATTCTTCATAGGAACCAAAGCTCTCCTGGGATTTTTCTTCTGATGTTCTCAACTCGTCCCAGGAAGACCCAGGTTGTGCCCCTATTCTTTTCTTCTTTTATCTCTTACACACATTTTGCTTGCCCCAAGGTGCTATTTTAACTCTTTTTGTGGGAGAAAATCTTGAGAGCTTGGAATTTTCTGACCAATTCCACCAACTTCCCAGAATCCCCTCCTGATTTGAACTGAATCTTAAAGGAAGCCAGTAAAATTAATAAGTGAAGGTAAAGAGGAAATAATCTTTTTCCAGATATAAAGGACAAAGAGTGCCAAAACACAGATATGGAAATGAGATGTTGTGTTTAAGAGCAAGTTGACTATAATGGGATCATAGAGTGTGTGAAGGGGAGAATAATATTAAAAAGACTAGGAAAGGAGGAAGGGGTCAGGTTGTGTAGGCTTTTAAATGCTAAACAGAGGATTTTATATCGGATTCTAGAAGCTTAACGGAACCACTAGCATTTATTCGGAGCTGTGGGGAATGGGGAAGGGAGGAACTGAGTGAACTGAACTTTGGGGAAAATCACTTTGGCAGCTGAGTGAAAGATGGATGGGGGTGGTGGAGGTAGAGATAAGACAGGAAGACTCATTAGAAGGCTGTTGTAATTACCCAGGCAAGAGCAGTGAGGCTGCCCTGTCCAGTTATCCATACATCACTACTTTCCCTGTCTCAGTTTCAGTATATTGCAGGTCAGTTTCAGTATATTGCAGGTCAGCATAAGAAATTGAAGGGAGTTTTGCAGAAGTAGCAGATGTCATAGAAAAAAGTTTAGAAACTCAAAAATACATGAAATATATATGTATATATATATGTATAGGTATATATATGTATAGGGTATATATATATGTATAGGTATATACATATATACATATACACATACATACATATAATATAGTGTATAGTATGTAACATATATAACGTATAGTATATATAATATATGTTATATGTAATATATAGAATAGTTAAGATATATATATAGTATTGCATAATATCAAGATCATTTATCTTTTAATACCATAATAAGTCAGACTTCTCTGGTATGAAGGGAGGGTTCAAACTTTTTATGTGAATTTTCAGATCATGGGGGCAACATCCCCACATGTGGATGGTATAACTGTACAAGGATAGTGGTTGTATGAGTAGAGCAAAGGGGCTTTATACTAGAGATGTGAAGTCAGAAACAAGTTTTTACAAAAGATCAGATCTGTGAAGCAAGCAAGATGGAAGAATTAAGGATGATAACAACTAGAGGTCTGGGTGACTAAGAAATGGTAATGTTCTCAACAATAACAAGAAAGTTGGGGAAAAGGGGAAAACTTGGCAGGGAGAAAGAGGAAGTTTGTTGTGGATACATTGAATGTACGATGACTACAGCACATCCAGTTCATCATGTTCAAAATACACTGGTAATGTGGGACTGGAGTCCAGGAGAGTGGGTAAGGCTGCCTCTGCAGAGCTAGGAATCATCTGTATAGAGATGAAAATTGAACTCAAGGGAGGAGATGAGAACACCAAATGAGATCATGTAGGGAAAGAAGAGAGCCCAGGACCAAATGTTGGGAGATAGCCATGGTTAGTTCATCGGACCTAGCAAAGGGGTCATTGGAGAGATAAAGAGTAGAACAAGGAGAGAACAATGTTGGGAAACCTGGAGAGCAGAGAATATCCAGAAGGGAGTAATGTTCTACAATGACAAATGTTACAGAAAGATAACTATTGAGAAAAGACTTGTTATTGTAGTTTTCAGTTGTGTCTGATTCTTCACGACCTCGTGTGGAGTTCTCTGAGCAGAAATACTGGAACAGTTTGCGATTTTCTTTTACAGGTTATTTTACAGATGAGACAAACAGGGTTAAGTGACTTGCTTAGGGTCACACAGCTAGTAAGTGTCTCAGGATAGACTTGAAATCAGAAAGATGAGTTTTCCTGACTCTAGGTCAAGCACTCTATCCACTGTGACATCTAGCCGCCCCCCCCCCAAAAAAAAACAAAAAACAAAACAACATTATATTTGGCAATTTAAAAAAGCATCAGTAACTCTGGAGAGAATACTTGAGTCATCACGGGAAAGCACTTCAGAGGATTTAGAAGAGCAAGAGTAGGGGGAAAGTACTGAGCACAACGCTTAGCACATAGAAGGTACAATGAAAAATCCTTATCTTCTTCCCTTCCCCTTCCTAGGGTAAACAGCATTCTCAAGGAGTTTCACCAAAAAAAGAAGGAGAGATAACAGGTGATAGTAGGGATCAAGATCAGATCAAGCTGAGATATTTTTATGGATAGGAGCTACATGTATGTATTTGAAAGTAGCTGAAAAGAGCAAGGAGAGATTGAATATTAGAAGGAAAAAGTAGAGCTGATAATGTGGGCAACAGAGACTGTTGGGTCTGCGATCAAGGGTGCATGTAGACAGGTTTGATTTGATAAGAGGGCTGTCCCTTCATCAGAAGACAGGAGAAAGAGAAGCTAGTGAGGAAGATAGTTAATTGATGTAAACTGAGGTATATCTTTCAAATATGTGATTCCCACAGAATATCAACAGTGAATATGAATTCTAAGAATATATAAAAAGAACTAGTGAGCTAAAGATGTTTGTGGGATAATGACACTGCCAAGCCCCTGATGATTTCACTGATGGATAAATAGAGCAATTTTTGTTACCGTTCAGTCATTTCAGTCATGTCTGCCTCTTTATGACCCCATTTGGGATTTTCTTGGTGAAGATCCTGGAGTGGTTTGCCATTTACATCTTCAGCTCATTTTGCAGATGAGGAAAACTGAGGCACAGGGTTAAGTGACACAGCTAGCACATATCTGAGGCCAGATTTGAACTCAAAAAAACCTGTCTTCCTGACTTCAGGGCCAGCACTCTATGCGTTGCCCTATCAAACTGCCCAAATTGAACAATAGGGCCACAGGATAATAGATTTAGAGCTGGAAAGTACCCCAGAGGTCACCTTGTACAAGCTCATTTTGCAAAACAGGAAACAGACTTGACCAGCATCACACAGGTAGTAATAGCTGATTGCACCAGGTTTCAAACACAAGGACCTTTAATTCCAAACCCATTGTTCTTTCCAACTAATGAAATAAAAAAAAAAAGAAAGCTCAGAAATGGTGCCCTTTCTCCCCATTCTCCCTCCAAAAAGGGAACAGTACTAATTTAATCCCTTGGTGGAGGCCTGGAGGGGAAGAGGATCAACTCTTTAGCAATCCCAGATTTATTTCCTTTTGGATTAGAGTTGAGAATAAGGTAGGACTATAAGGCAGAAGGTCTGTAAAAGCCTCTGGGATATAAAATGGGACCATTCAGAGGGGAAAAAAAATGCTTTGACTGTTAAGAAAACATCTGAGTCCTTTGTGTTTTCTTAATTCTGTCTACAGGTTAAAGTAAGCGCTATCTTAGGCCTAATAGTGTTAACTTATGTGTTTCTATGAGAGCTGGAGCCTTTTACCCACATCTGTGGAAACCTAGATGAGTTCTAGTTTGAGGTTCCCATAGGAAACCATGAGTGGGGTAAAAAGGAGTCAAAGTGATACAGTTTTAAGGGTTAACACTCCAGATTGAACTCAGTCTATGTAAACCAAATATTGGGCTGCTGGGTGTGGGTATAGTCAGGGGTATGTTGGGTCTCTAGGGGAAAATGTATGCACACACAGTTTTTTTATGTGCATTATTAATACTTTCTTAAGTCTAGAAGAACAAGAAAACAATAAATTAAGCCTGGGTTTGTAGTGTTTGTCAATTTCTAAGGTGTAATTGCTCATAATGAAAATTTAACAATTGGCTCTTGCAAGCCAAGAATTGGCTCTAGCACACTGAGTACATAAATCACTATTGGCATTTAATGATATAACTTACTGATTTTAGATTACATATGTACATAGATAATACATCTAGAAGTAGAAAACTTTAGAACATTTATATGTTCAAGATCTGCCTTTGATTTATATTAATTTTCAAGGAATTATTTCCTTCCTTAAGATTTTGGGCCACTTTTTCCAACTGATTAATATTTTTTCATAATTTTCATGGATGGCCTTTATTTTTCCCCTAATTTATCCTGGCAGATCCCTTAAATTCTCAATGCTCTAGGCAACTAAATTATAGAAAAGGTGCTAATTCCCACTGGCATCAGTATAGGGCATTTCCTTATCTACAACCTCCCTATACCAGTGAAATCATGGATGTAGTTTCTATCTCTGTAGATATGTAGATATTGATAAGACTATATAAATAAATATATAGAGAGATGACAATGTTGATATGTAGATATAAATGTGCAGTGATAGAGATAGCTATAAAGGTGTGCATAAACACACACATGCACTTATTAGTTTGTAGCCCTAGGGAAGTCATTCAAACTCTTTGCGCCTCAGTTTTCTCATCTGTAAAATGGGGACTTTAACTTGATTCGTCAGTCAGTAAGCATTTATTGAGTGACTACCATGTGCCAGATACCGTGTTAAGGTCTGGGGATACAAAAGAGGCAAAAGATAGTCCTTGCCCTCATGGGGCTTACCATCTAATGGGGTTGAGATCTACTGATTATCCCTGAGATGCCTTTCAACTTTAAATCTATGATCCTATCTTTACTTCTGTGATTTGATCTCTACGTGAAAGAGAAGCGCTATTGAAGCCCTCTCAGTCTAATGATATGGAATAAATAAATATACTGAAATATCTGTGACAATTGGGAGAATGGGATCTGGAAGACGAAAAGCTCGTGCAAAGGAGTATAAGAAATTTGAAAGAGAAAGATCACAATTTCTTGGGACCTTAATATCTTCATCTATAGTGTTTGTCACAGTCATGGAGAGAGGAAAGGGCATTAGCATTTATATAGAACCTACTATGAGCCCAGTTCTAGGCTAACCTCTTTACAAATATCATCTCATGTGATGTTTATAGCAGCCCTACAAGGTAAGTGTCATTATAAACTTCATTTTACTATTGAGGAAGCTGAGACAAACAACTTATGTGACTAACCCAAGGCTAAACAGATAGTAAATGTTTCAGATCACATATGAACTCAAGTCTCACGGACTCTAGACTCAATGATCTATCCACCATACAACTTTAATTTCTTAACAAGTGCAGAGTCCAAATCTAAGAAGGAAAAGACTTTGAAGTTCTCCAGCTGCTCTTGTTTGCAGATGATATCATGTTGATTGGCATCAAGTGCTGGAATAGCGCAGAGCCTCCTAAACGAGATCCACAATCACTTAGCAGAATATAGACTGTCCATCCATAAAGAAGAAAGAAAATGAATGAGGGCTACCTACTGTCCAGACTATGATACACAGCTCAGAGAGCTTGTCTGTCAGTACATATGTCTTAACCAAACATTGGATAGACAATGAAGAGAGTCCAGAATTGAATAGGAAGAAGATAGAAGGTTAAATTGAATTTGGAAAATTGTTTAGAGTTTTTAATAACTCAAGCCTCTTTCTAGGAGAAAAAAGTCCATTTTTTAACATTAAAATTGAACTAGGGATCAAATATACTAAAATTTTGGGGTGAGACACTTGTTTTTCAGTTATGTTCGGTCATGTCTAACTCTTTATGACCCCATTTGGGATTTTCTTGGCAGAAATACTGGAGTGAATTGTCATTTCCTTCTCTAGTTTACTTCACCGATGAGGAAACTGAGTCAAGCAGGGTTATGTGATTTGTCACATAGCTAGTAAGCATTTGAGACATGATTTGAATTTGGGAAGATGAATCTTCCTGACTCCAGACTGGGAATTCTAGCCATTGTGCTGCCTAGCTGCCCCTGAGGGACTTAGGACAGATACAAGGGAGGTATGCCTAACAGTCAACTTATTGAGCACCAGAATAGGTTACCAAAGATCTTCCTAGTTTCTACTTTGCTAAAAGATTTTTTTCAAAAGACTAGATGCATGACTTGGCATGGTTTGAAATATGTGACACAGAATGATCCAGAATTTTGTCTTATGGTCCCTTCCTATTATATAGTTCTGCACAAATAATTTCCCATTTTTTTCTTTCAAATTAAACAATTGAAGGCATTTAAAAATAGCTGGTCTCAGGAATTGGAGTCAAGTTGGTTTTTGTTCGCCCATTTAAACTGTGTGTGCAAATCTGGATTTCAGATGGTTTAGAACAAACTAAAACTACCATCTGCCTTCAGCTGGATGGTACCTATAAAGGGCATTGTTTCCAAAAAAGACGAGCTGTCCTCTTCCATCATAATCCAAAGTAAACTATAGAGAAATACAGCATTATTTGGAAAAAAAAATTTAAACCTTATTCCATACTCAAACAGTTCCTAATACCAATCCACTACAGTTTTTGGCCATAGGACCAAAAAGAGTTTGTTGGAACTTGTTTTTGTTTGTTGTAACTACCCCACATTGGAGCTATTTCTTCTTTTCTAAAGTATGATAGTTCATTTCATGCATGGAACAATGGTAATCAAAGCAGTTCTTTACTCAGACTTTGCCTTCTGGCTTCAGTTTGCAATTAAAATAATATTACTCAGACCTTGGCTCTATCTCAGTAACTTTATCTCAGGAACTTGGGTTGTAGAATCTATCTAAAATTCTTTGTATCCTATATAAAAACATGGGAAGCAGAGTAAATCAATTTTAATGAATCTGTTGATGGGAGAAAAACAGATGGTATTCCCAAAATTTAAGAGATTAGGAAAGAATTGGAAGCATTGTCTGTAGCTTCAGGAACAGTGTGCAAAGTAATGCAAAAGCATTTCTGAACTTTGGACAGTCAAAACTATGGTTGGAAGTACAGTGGGTAAACCATGTCAACAAATATTATTCAATTTTAAGGCAATAAAAATTATGATATGGAACAGGTTACTGAGAGCCTTTTCCCTAATCATCTGCAGTCAAGCCAAGTTCAAATTGGAAAGAGAACAGCTTTAGAATCATTGGATGGACAGAAGTAGAAATAGCTTGGAGAGTGTTTGAAGTCGCTCACCTCCTATGAGAATCACCCACATCTAGGGTGTGCATAGTTAACTGGAACTGCCTGAAACTCTGTTTAGCAAATGACTTACCAAAGGGAGGCATAAAGGAAAGATTTAAAACTTGGGGTCATTTAAAAATATTAATCCACCTTGAGAAATGACTCAGTTGGAGCTAAATAAACAAAGAAAAAATCCCCAGAATTCTCCAGAGGCAGCAGCTGCTTCTGCTTAAGGCTGCCCTGATGTTTACTTCTCCCTGACTCCCCTTCCTCCTCCCAACAACTAGAGGAAGAACCAAGCTTATTGGTTTATCTCTGAAGTTTTGCTTTTTCTCAACTTTGTACTAGATTGAACTGGTATGCAGAGTTTTGTAGGGTGGGGAGCATGGAATTTTTCACTAAGTTCCAGCTTTATTTCCTTAATCACCTTCTTGTCTATTCCTTATCAACATTTTTTTTTTACATTTCTATGTTGGATCTCCCTGTAGCCTCCAAAGGAACTGCAAATGGGAAGACAGAAAGCAATTCCTGGCAGCTCTTCCTTTTCTCCTTAGAAAAGCTGAATTCACTGTATTTATTAGTACACATCAGAGAGAGAGCCTGCCACTATAGATAAGGGATTGGCCTTGGAGTCAGGAAGACCTGTGGTCAAGTCTTGGCTCTGACATTTAATAGCTGTGTGACTATGGGTAGGACACTTAACCTCTCTGTGCCTCAAACTAATTTCCAAGACTCTTTTAAGTTTTAGACCAGTTTCAAATATGTAACTCTTGATGAAGTTTCTATATTAGAATTTCCAAACATGAATGAAATCATGAAGAAAGAAAGAAAGAAAGAAAGAAGGAAGGAAGGAAGGAAGGAAGGAAGGAAGGAAGGAAGGAAGGAAGGAAGGAAGGAAGGAAGGAAGGAAGGAAGGAAGGAAGGAAGGAAGGAAAGAAAGAAGGAATGGGAGGAAGGAATGAAGGAAAGAGATGAAAAAAGGGAAAAGATCAATGAAAGAAAGAATTCCTATCCTCCTATTCTCCCTTCTATTCCCACAATAGAAAAACAGAACAAAGCATGTTGTATGCACTTTTCTGCCCCAGCCCAGGAGTTTGCATAAAGCCAGTCATTATTAGAATCCATTAACCTCCAAGTTATACAGGGTTAGGGGATAAACTAAGACACTGTTTTCATTTCTCACAGGATTTGGAGTTAGCAGGCACTTTGGAGATCCCCTAGTTCTCTTTCCTCATTTTAATCATCATTAATATTTTATATTGTTTTTCAGGCTCACAAGACATTTTATACACATTATTTTATTCAGTCCCCACACTAACCCTATGAAACAAGTGGTGAGGCATTATCTCCCCCAATTTACAGATGAGGAAACTGAGGCTCAGAGAGGCTAAATGACTTGTCATTAGTGACATGACTGGTTGGTGTTGGGGCTGGAATTAGATCAAACCTTTCCTGATTTTTGAACCCAGGACTCTTTCTACTAGAGGTAGCTCAATTGCTCAGTGGCAAGAACACTGGATCTGGAGTCAGGAAGTTGTTCAAGTGGTTCAGTCATATCTGACTCTTCATGACATCATTTGGAGTTTTCTTAGCAAACATACTAGAATGGTTTGCTATTTTCTTCTTCAGCACATTTTACAGATGAGGAAAAGTTTGCCAAGAAAACTCTATTGATAGTATGATCCACAGGGTTGCTAAGGGTCGGACATGACTGAACAAACTTGCTACCTCTCATATTTTACTAAGGCCAAGAAAGGTGCTATGATATGTGTAAGGTCAAAGACAAAGTAAGTATCAGGACTGGGATGATACTGCATTTTTAGAGTGCTTTCCTCTGCTTTGTACCTTAATAACAGTAACTTTCCATAAAATACTATTCTCCATCGCTCTTCTTTCTCTTTTGTCTTATCCATGATATTTCTACAAACTAACTCCATCTTCACACTCTGGATGGGTTTCCACATTCATTATCATGCTTGTCATGGTCTTAACAATTCTATGTTTTTATGTTGGAGCTATACAATATTAACTGTTAGTTATGTGGGGATATATGTGGTAGGGGGCTGTGGGTGTGTGTAGGTGTGGGATAATTTTATCCCTAACTTTCTCATTCAGTTATTAAAAGGTTTACATATTTGTGTTTCTGTGTGAGGCTTTGAATGAGGTCAGCACATGTAACATTGATCAGGGAAGTTTGCCACATGTAAGACACACAGGAAGGTAGGTTGTGGTCCCCAAATTGTAGTACTTTGGTGGGGAGGTGTCTAACTTTGAATGAATTCCCATTGACAATGCCTAGCCTTTTATCTCAGAGACTTATCTCTACTAGTTCTGACTATTATCTCTCTATTTACCTATTATTTATCACTCTTTTTCTGTATTTTCTATCAAATGAGAAAATAATTGTAAAGCCCTTAGCACAGTATTGGCACATAGTAGGATCTATAGAAATATTCACTATTATTATTATTCAATCTATCCGTGTATCTATCCATATATCTATCTAATGTCTATGTTTTATGATTTCCTCTGCGTAGAAGCTCTTCTCTTTATCAAAATCTATGCTTACCTAAGGATATGATTTCAAGTGCCTCCATTGCATTGTGTCCATGACTTCTAAATGGAATTGGTTTCTTGGCTTCCTTGCGAATACTTTAGTTATAAAGCAAAGATGTACCTCTCATTCTTCTACAAAGATCCAAACTTCTCACCAGACAAGCATTTAGCAGCCACCAGATTTTCTTCTATATGAAAGCGGTGAGGTTAAGTGGTGGGTGGGGGAACAGGCAGGAGAATGAAAGTATTGAAGAGACAATGAGCAATGGAAAGATTAGAACATTTAATTTGAATAGGAAGACACCAATGACTCAGCTGCCTGAAGTGCAGATATAATCAGCTTCTCCTCTTGATCTTGCTTAGTGGTTTGTGCATCCTTCCTGCTTGAAGACGACCAAGCACCTCATGATGTTGGGGTCAAGGTACAGTGTGTTCAAGGGTGGTTGATCAGGCCCATAAAAGCCTGGAACACTTTGCCACAGATTGGGCACAAATAGTTCATTTGAACATCTTGGATGGAGATGTCTCTTTGCACATCTCACATTTCCTTTGAGATTCTACTTTACTCATGGAGCACAGTACCTTCTTTGATGCTGGCACATCATCTGTGAACTTGCCTAGGGAGAACATCTCTTGGCTTAAAGGAGATAGAATCTTTGAGGCAATACCTTATTATCAAGTAACTAATGGGAAATGGACAGTTACCTCCTTCCTCTTTACAATCTCCCTATACTCTTTTATCTGTTCTCATCCTGAGGAAAAGGCTACTTATAAACTTCTATCTGAACTGCCTCTGACTGGAGCTTACCTGATTCAGGAGGCAAAAGCAAGGAAGCCAGGACCCAGAGATCAGGCATTCCACTCAACCCTACCCTCACTTCCTCTTGAATAATGGGGGCACTACAAAAAAAAATGTCGATTTCACCTTCAAGCTTCTCTCTCATAGAAGTACAGTCTCCCAAAGCCATGTTCCAAATATATCAACAACCATTCAACTCCAAGTGTCTACCTGAGTCTTATCTCTATACAGCACTTGTTCATTTTTTAATCTTTTTAAAAAAAAATTCTGGATCTTTTAAATCATGATGACAGCTAAAGTTTATTATTGGTGCATAGTATGTGTACTGGAGATGCCGTAAAGGTCAGCAATATCAGAGAAAATGTCTAGTCCTCCATCTTGTTTATAACATGACCTAGGTATTACATTTATTGATGTGTTCATTTTTTTTTAGAGAGAAAGGGTATGGATCTATCATTTCATCAGTATAGAGACCTCTTAGTATGAAAACCCCTTCCATTTATTCAAATTCCTCTATTCATTTACAATCATGGAGAGTTGTTTGGGGCAGAGACTTGCCCTTTGTCACACAATCAGTATATGTCAGGTGTTGAACCCAGGTCTTCCTCACTCTATGGTGAGTCCTCTTTCCACAGTATGCAAACTGAGTATGCATTTTATATGTATCAACTGAATATAGTAACAACAAGTCTTTTTCATTCCTCTGCATTCTCTTGGTCATATCCATCCTTTCATAAAAATATAATGTCACCATTGTAAATGAAAAGAATAACTGGACCTCATCATTTTGATTTCCCCAAATAGAGCTAGCTTATATTGCATTCCTTCTGTGTCTAGCCTACAGCACAAACATTCCAGACAGTCACTTTAGAGACTTTCATTGGCAAGTCAGTTCATTATTGATTGGAAATTTCTTCTAACCTCTCCCCAACCTGGTGTTTTTACAGTGTTTCTTGTTACAATTGGGAAGAGTGAATCATCCCCTTCCTCTAGTGGGATATTTGTTCTTTGGACTAAAATAAATTAACACATCATTTGGAAGATATTCTTTATTCTTTCCATTTCCCTCATCACCATCCTTTCAAGCACTTTTTCAAAAAAGAGTTGAATCAGAACCTTTTATGAAGTTGTCAGCCTAACGTCATAGAGGCCCCTACCAAAGAACAACATACAGACACAAAAATTCATTCTTTACTCCCCAGAAACCCTTCCCCCTTTAGCCCAGAACATGTATGTGGTTACCTTCTTTGAACAAGGTCATTCTTTATTATTCCTGCCTTCATTTCTAGGCTTTGAGTAAAAAGAGGCTCAAATCTAAAGTATAGAGAATTTTAAATCACTTGTCCAATACTCTGTGGTATTTCTCACTGCCCAGTATTTATGAAAGTTTTAAAGTTTTAATATTGAGTAATACCGTTACTATCAGTCATTTGTAGTGACAACAGTCAACCACATCCCTATAGAAATACAAATAGTTTATCCAGTCCACGTGTTTGCCCTTCTTTATAATAAACAAACTACTTTCTTTAAGGCAGATTACAAAATAATGTGGAATGACTACCTCCTCCAAGTACACCTAACTTCATAGCCTTAGCACCTACCTATGGAAGATGGTAAAAAGCAGAAATAATGTTGGCTAAATCTAATTGTCGTTTACAATTAAAATAAGACAAAAATGCAACCCTTGATATGTTTGAAAAATGCTGTTAAATTTAATGCCCCCCAAAGAATTAGATGTCTTTCCTTTTTAAAGAAAATCCTACATTTTTTTGTCTTGTAATCCCTTCTCTATCTTCTGCACAATGCATATTTGCTTAATTTCTCTGTTCTTTTCAAATTCCAAAGTGATTTTCCCCATTCATTATCCTGCCCAATGGGAGATTTACACCTCATTCACCTTTCTATAGAGGCATTTATCCTAGGTTTACAAAAAGTGTAATATTTATCTTCAGTTTTGTACCTGTTCAACATTTATTATTTGGTCTCTTTTATGCTTGTTTGTATCTGCCTCAGGCTGTGCCTCCATAAAAAGGAGTGAAATGGTTCCAGGAGCCATTGCAAGTTAGCAGACTCAAGCTAACAGGTCAGAGTGGTCTGTCTGCAAAGCAGAGGATTGGAGTAGCTGACAATTCCAGGTTTCTGGGATTTGAATCTACATGTTCACTCATGTATTTAGTGAGTGGAGAATGCTCAGTGAGCCGTGAGATATTTTCATTATAATTAGCATTTATTGAGTACCCATAGGCATTGTGTGAGATGTTACAGTTATATAGACTGTAGGAAAAATGAAAATCAAAATACTTTTCCCAATAGGAAAAATGTAAAGTGAAATATTGCTACCAATAGTTGCTGCATATAGATAGATGTCAATATCTAGTCCAATTTAGAATGATGGTCAGAATATTTTGATGAATGAATGAAAAGGCAGTGTCAGTTACTGTGCTATGCTCTGGGAATACAAATGTAAAAGAGTCTGTCCCTGCCTCCAAGAAGTTTACATTTAATATAGCAAAATAACAAAAAGAGAAAAGTAGTGGCCAGGTGTAAGCACAAACAAGGTGATATTTTTGTTGTTTTCTTTTTTGGAGTTCAGTTTCCAAGACTCAGGCTAAATTGTGAATATCTGAAAAATTAATCTCTTTTGAACCCCAATAATTCACAGCTGTGCTGAATCATGTACATTTCATTCCTACTGACTCTGAGTCAATCAGAGGCTGAGTCTTTCTTATATATTCTGAGAGGTTGGCATTTTGCTTTGGGGACTGGCTCATGAGAAGAACCTTTGGATTCCCTGGATATGACTCTGAGTAAATATTTGTTAAGAGCCCCCTCCACCCTGACTACTCAGAGGTTGGTGCTTTTCTAGTCTAGTAGTTATATGTAGTTGGTTGTATTACTTTGTTCAGACAGTTGGAGCCCTGTCTGTTTAATCTCTGTGCTAATTTCTTTGCTTATGTTTTCTATACTCACTTCTTTCTACTTATCTATAATTAAATAAATTAAATAAGATTGTTGACCCTTTTAAAGCTTTCTATCCTTTAGAAAATCAGATCAAAGAACCTATTCTAGCAGGCCATCCTCTGCATTAGCGTGGTTGTTACCAGGGAAAGATAAAGTCACAGGGATGGCAAATTGAGATGTAGAGTGAAGGAAATATGTGCTCTTTCTTTTTTCCCATTAATTTAATATTTGTTTTTCCGTAATTACATGTAAAAACAATTTTAACATTCTTTTTTTAAAATTTGAGTTCCAAATTCTCTCCATTCTTCATTGAGATGGCAAGCAGTTTAACATAAGTTATATTTGTGTAGTCATGTAAAACATATTTCCATGTAAGTCATGCTGTGAAAGAAAATACAAAGAAAAAATAAACAAGAAAAATAAAGAAAAAGTATCTTCTGTCTCATTTAGGCTCTACCAGTTCTCTGGAGAGGGATAACACTCTTTGTCATGAGTCCTTCAGAATTGTCTTGGACAGCTGCATTGTCATTGCTGAGAATAGCTAAGTTATTCACAGCAGATCATCAAATAGTATTGCTGATACTATATGCAATGTTCTTCTAGTTCTCATTTCACTTTGAATCATTTCATATATGTCTTTCTGGGTTTTTCTGAGAGAGATCCTAAAGATCATTTTTTAAATAGCACAGTAGTATTCCATCACAATCAAGATGGACCCTTTCCAGAAGCAGTGTTTGAACTAATTTGATGATATTTCCCGAAGAGAAAGGTAGAAAGAAGTAGGAAGAGGAATGAGGACACTCCAGTAGTGGCAGATGGTAAAGTAGGGTAATAGGAGACAGTTAGATATAGGGAACCCTTACCAAGCATGAGTGCCCTAAGACAGGGGCTGGAGACCTAGTGGAGACAAATAGCAATTTCAAGAAACTACTCTACCAACAAAAATGAGGGTTTAACTTTAGGCTGCAAAATCCTACCAGGTAGATACTACATTTTTCAAAATGATGCTGTAAGTTTTGGTATATACCCAAAATTGTTTAACCTGATTTTCATTAGAATGACTTATATGCTATTACTATTTATGGGGTATAGTGTATAGAGTGCCAGGGCTGGAGTCAGGAAGACTCATCTCCTTGAGTTCAAGTCTGCAATTGTATGACCCTGGAAAGGTCACTTAACCCTATTTGCCTCAGTTTACTCATCTGTAAAATGAGCTAGAGAAGGAAATAGCAAACCACTCCAGTATCTATGCTAAGAAAACCCCAAACAGGTTCACAGAGAGTTGGACACAACTAAAATGACTCAACAGTAAGAGCAATAGTAACTACTTTTGCACACTTATTTCATGATTATCCTAATAATATATTCCTCCACTCCCACCTCCATTATTGCCCTCAAGAGGAAGAATATCTTGTTCTATAAGACTCCTTTTACAGAACTTGCTGAATCTATTGACATGGTGATTTCAGGTTTTTTGCTTTCACTTTTTTGCCTCTTAGAATTGATAACAGCAAAGGATTTTATGGCTGTGATTGTCTTATCTATAGATTGATCTCTGTGAAAATGTTCAAATCATATTTTTGAGGTGAATCAAATGAAGTCTACCGAGAATGGAGCAAAATTTCTAGTCAGTGAGTTAGTTATTTTATAGTGTAATATTTTGGATTAGTTCTTGAATTTTCCAGCTGAAAATAGTTATTTGATGACTTCACAACAAAAAAAAATATTCTATTAGTGATGATAAAAATTATCTCATGGCTTACTGAGCATATGTGATTTATTAAATGTAAGAGTATGCATGTAGATTCAATTCAATTGGCACTTAATGAGGACCCACAGGCACTTTGTCAGATGCTATAGACATATAGATTGCAGGGGAAAAACTATAAAGCAGAATATTCTTCCCAATAATGTTTTCATTCTTGATTCCATTTTGATATCTTCAGAATTATATCGTAGAAATCCCTTGCTATTCTTAAATAGATCTGTTAAAATGGAAACATCTTCTATAAGAATTAATATTAGGATGGCTATGTATGGAATCTTCTTGGAACAAAGGGAAAAAATATCTGGAAATCAACATTTCCCTGAGCTAGAAACTGGACACACAGGGAGGAAGTGAAAAGGGTAGATAGGATTTAAGAGTGGATAGCCAAACTATAAAAAGTTTATATGTTGGGAAGCATAGTAGGAAGTCCTAGTCCAGAAATAATAACCTGTGATTGTGAAGAACATTTCAATAAGCACAGGGGATAAAAGTTTTAGGAAATACAGTTCATAAGAATGACTGCAGAAGTTTTGTTTCTACTTACATTTTCATATAAACCAGGGATCTATATTAAATTGTTTGGCAAAGTTTCCATTAATCTCAAAGCAGGAGGAAACAAAATCGAAATGAAAATTTTTTTTCTCTCTTCTCCTCTCCAATTCTCTCTCTGTCTCACTGTCTTTTTGTCTCTATTTTTCTCTCTCCCTCCCTCCCCTTCCTCTATTTCTCTGTCTGTCTCTGTATTTCTCTATCTCTTTCTCTCTGTCTTGGCTGGGGAAGATACAAACTTAATATTGATTTCATCAGTAGAAATTATTTGAGGTGTAGAAATTCCCTGCATTGATATAAATCATGAGTCTGAAACTTATAATCTTTGAGAATTACATGTATATGAAAACAAAACACAGAAATCAAGCTGAAGAGAGAAAGGTAGGAATAGAAGGAGGGGGAGGGAGAGAGAGAAGAAGAAGAAGAAGAAGGAGAGAGAGAGAGAGAGAGAGAGAGAGAGAGAGAGAGAGAGAGAGAGAGAGAGAGAGAGAGAGAGAAAGGTACCAGAGACATTAAAGGGGTCAGACGACTTACTCATGGCCACACCAATAAAGAAATATGCATATACTTAGTGAGTGCTCAAAATTTTTCTGTGGTGGGATGAGTGATTAAAAAAAATTGGAGCACAATGATTCAGATTACTTTGAAACTCAATCACAAAGTATAATCAACAAGTACTTTTTAATCTCCTACTGTGTGCTAGGCACAGTGCCACATAATAGATTTAAAAATAAAAATGAAACAGTCCTTGCCCTCAAGGAACCTATGTTATGTTATATTTAAAATATATGCAAAAAATACAAAATATATCTGTGGGAAAGAAGGTACTAACAGCTGCAGGCATCAAACAATCAATAAATCCATGACTTATTAAGAAGCTACTACGTTTCTGGCTAACTACTGAGAATACTAAGAAAAAAGTGAGAAATTCCCTCAAGAGCTTACGTTCTTATGAGGGAGAAAATATGTACATATATAATATATATGTTAATACACACCCACATATATTAACATATAACATATGCTAAGCCTTGAGACACTGCCACTGGGCATACCTCAAGAAGTACTTTTGCTCTAGTCTCCAGTACCTAATTTGGATTCACTTCTAGGGGAAGGAGAAGCCTGGATTCTAATGAGAAGGTGCTCTACTGCCTATTCTCCTCTCCAGATGATTAAGTTATTCCTATCCCCATCTTGGATCACAGGGATTAAAAAAAAATGTGTAATTATAAAAGCAGGTACTCAAAATATAGCATATTCACAAACACACATTTGGGGGAAAAAAACTAAGCTTAAAATGGGATTCATAACATACCTACTGATACTCTCATTGGCAAGCTTGATCCACCTTATCAGAACATAAAGCAATTGGCAGCAAAGTTAATTAGGCATTTTGTATTTCACCTTAGTCCAGCACTGTCCAACCCAACTCCTAGCACACATCTCAAGGTAAAATGTCAAGGCTTGGGCTTTGTCTCACTGGTGATCATCCTTTCTAAATATACTGAACTGTTGCCTGGAATGCTTTCCTTGCTTCCACTTAGCTCTGACAAGACCTCTATACCCCTTCAAGTGTCACGAGGTTATCTCCAGTCTTAGACACTTCCATCCTTGGATAGGTACTCATTCTTCTAAGAGCAGGAGTCAACAAATGCAAGTCAAATGCCAGCTCAGGTTTGTCTAAGCTTTAGCTGTCGTGCATCTCATCATAGCTGATGAACAAGCTACTTTCTCCTCATCCTCCACCAACTCTTAGGAAACCACTCAAAACAGTCCTGCACAATTCATAGCCAGAAGGAGAAGAGATCCAAATGAGGGGGTAGATGACACTCTTTTATACATCTACTCTGAAGCCAGTAAGGAAACTCTTCATCACATCACAGTATATGAGCAATTAATCACATGTAGTTAGAAGCCCAAACTTCTACACACTCATAGATTTAGGAAGGGTAATTATGAGCATGCTCCATAGACAACGTCAGCACTTACATATGTGTGTACCATATACAAAATGAATGCAAGGTAATTTTGATGGGGAGTACACTAGCAGCTGAGAGAATCCAGTGTGACCTTAGTCTAGAAGGAAATCAGAGATTCCAAGAGTCAGAGGTTGGGAGAATGGACATTCAAGACATGAGTAACAGCCAGTGCAAAGGTAGAAAGATGGGAAATGGTGTCATGTGAGGAGCAAGGCAAGTAGACCAGTATGGCAGCTTCACAAAGTATGTGGAAGACAGTAATGTTAAAGTGGATTAGAAGGGTAGAAGGGGACCAGCTGTGAAGAGACTTTAATGCTAAAGAGGGGGCATATTTTATCCAAGAGGCATTAGGGAGCCACTAGAGGTTAATGAGCAATTAATATTACCTGGGCCAATCTGCACTTGAGAAAAAGCACATTGGCAGGTATGTGGATTATGGACTGGAGAGGAAAGAGAATGGAGGTGGGGAAACATTAGGAAGCTCTTGTAATAGGAGAGAGGTGATAAAGGCTTATACTAAGGTGGTCTCTATATGAGGACAGAGAAGAACAGATAGAAGAGCTGTCATGGTGGTATAAATGGCAAGACTGAATATTAGATGGGGTATGCAGTATAAGGGAGAGTGAGTCAGTGATAGTATCATAGTTGTCATGTTGGGTAATCAGAAGAATCGTGGTATCTTTAGTTGGAATAAGAAAATACAGAAGAAGAGAACGGGGGTTTTAGAGTAAAGAATGAATTCAGTTTGGATATGCTGAGCTTCAGATGCTTACTTGATATTTGGTTCAAAATGTCCAGGTGGGATTTGACAAACCCAAGAATGTAGGGCTGGTTCAATATCAAGAAAACTGTCAGCATAATTGACCATATCAACAGAAATTATACTATTATCTCAATAGATGCAGAAAAAACTTTTGTCAAAATATAAATCCTATTCCTGTTAAAAACACTGGAGAGCATGGGAATGGATGGAGTTTTCCTTAAAATGATAAGTACCACCTATCTGAAACCACCAGCAAGTATTGTGTAGTGGGGATGGGTAGAAGCTTTTTAGATAGTACCTTTTTGTTCTGATTCTTCTTCCACAACACGACTAATGTGAAAATATGTTTATTATAATTGTACATGTATAACCTATACATCAGGTTGCTTGCCATCTTGGGGAGCAGGGAGGGGAAAGAGGGAAGGAAAATAAAAACTTTAAAACTCAAAATGTTATAAAAATGAATGATGAAAGCTATCTTTACATGTAATTGAAAAAATACTATTAAGTGGAAAGAATTTTTAAAAATCAGGAAAAAAGTTCAAATGTAGGATTATATTATGATTACCTTATATTTATATATAATTATATATATATATAATAACTTGTATGATTATAAATATATCTCAGGAGAGAGATTAGGACTTAATATATAGATCCAGGAGTAATCTGAACAAAGATAAACTCATAAATGATAAAAGTGAGAAGAGTAAAACGAGGCAGTCAGATATCCATAAGAAAAATCAAAAGAGAACAGTGTCAGGAGCTCTCGAGGAGGGTAGACTTTCTGAGAGGAAAGGATCAACAGTGTCAAATGCTGCAGAGAGGTAGAGAAGTATAAGGACAGAGACAATGGCTTTAGATTTGGCAATTAAAAAGAAGAGTTGATTACTTTGCAGAGAGCAATTTCAGTTGGTTGATGATGGCAGAAACCAGATTTCAAGGATTGAGGTGCAATGGGTATGGACAGTTTTTTTTTTCCCCTAGGACTCTGGTTGTGAAAGAGAGGAAAGGCATAAAATAATAGTTTATGGAGATGGTTGGGTCCAGGAAAAGGTTTGTCAAGATAAGGGAGACATAGACACATCTGTCTGTGGTCATCTTTTGTTTTCAAAGAAGATCATGACATCAGAGAAATGATGACATGACTTGCACTTGACTTTGTTTTGATTGAGGGAGGGGCTGTGCAGGTCACCAGCCTCACTTCTCCTCCAGAGCCATCTGAATCCAGTGACCAGATATTCTTCAGGATAACTGAAGAAGGCCCAGAATGTAATGGGAGACCTTGGCCTATTCAGGTACTCAGAGATTGAGAGAGATCGAAAATTAAAGGTGGAGGGGCAATAATAATGGGAAGAAATAGTGTCTGTGATATATGTGGAAGTTTTTGGCATTAGCAAGGAAAACAGTCACCTTCTCTTTCTCCTACTGCAACACTCGCAGGTCACATTTGATGAAAGAATGCCCAGAGAGGTAGTGACTTGCTCCAGAACAAGTAGTATGTGACAGAACAGGGATTCAAATCCATTTCCCTTTCCCCTTCAGCAATCCTGCCAAGAAATGAAGACTAAAAAGAATAATAAAATGAGAAGCTTGTCTTGCTGGAATCAGCATTAGCATGCCTCCTAGTTCTACCTTTACCCCCTTCATCTCTTGAAGCCCTCTAATGGAATACCCTCCTTAGCCTTCTTGGGAGGCCAAAACCCTTCCCATGGAAGTACAGAGAGGAATTCATATATGTAGCTTTCAGGTTGAGCATAGGAAATTATTCCCCCTACCCCCAGAGTGTGTGTGTGTATATATATATATATATATATATATATATATTATTCCTCCTACCCCCAGAGCGTATACACACACACACACACACACACACACACACACACACACACACATATATATATATATATATATATATATATATATATATATATATATATAGCTTCAGTGGGTGATATTTGTGCCAGTCAATCTCTCCATTTCAAGGCAACATTTTAACATTTTAGGGATTTGTTCATTAGGACACAGTATATCAGTTGGTGCTAATCCTGTTATAATAGCATTTGTTAAACCTATTTTACACTAAGTGCTCCAGGCAGGTCTTAGAATAATCTAATTTTAAGGACACCCATAGCAGAAATTCCAGATAATACTATTGTGAAGTTGCCTCACACTTCATTAAAAGACACTAGCTTGCCACTGGATGCTAAATAATCACTGGTGGCAGTTTTTCAAAATTTTTTTTCTGAAAACTTAGTTGGTATAGTGGCCACTCCTCAGAGACACAGAAAGTTATAATGAGAACATGCCTTATTCATTCAAATTCTCTTACAAGACAGTCAACAGAGTTATGAGGCAATTTTAGTGTGATAAAAACAATGTCAGACAGAGTTTGAGTGGCAGAGAACAATTTCCTTTCTCATTTATGAAATTGGAATGGAGGTGGTGTGGTGTAATGAATAGAAAGCTGGTCTCTGAGTTCAATTTCCTACCTCTGATACATACAGGCTGTGTGTCCCTGGATGAGTCATTTAAATTCTTGGTACAGTTGTTCAGTCCATTTAAGTCATGTTCTGGTTTTCATGAACCTATTGGGGATTTTCTTGGCAAAGATACTAGAGTGATCTGCCATTTCCTTCTGTAGTTCATTTTACAGATGAGGAAACTGAAGCCAACCAGGTTAGGTAACTTGCCCAGGGTCACACAGCTAGTAAGTGTCTCAGGGAAGATTTAAACTGAGGAAGAGACTTCCTGACTTCAGGGCCAGAACTCTGTCCACTGTGCCACCTGCTTTAGGCAATCCTATAAGACTGTGAGTTGCAGAGAATGTACTGGCTTGCATTGGTACAGGTAAATTCCTCATCTTAGGACCTCTGATACTAATAAAATCAAAAGTCCAGTCCTTATCTCTAAAGTGGAGTTAATACCACTTATTCTTATATCTTAAGGTTAGTATGGGGTGAGTATACTGTAAAGCATCATACAAATGATGATGATGATACAAATATGAGATGATATCATTAAAAAATAAAAATCAACAAACATATCCAAATCAGAGGAAAAATTATTTTTTTGCCACTTGCATGTTTCTTATTATGGCTATGATTGTCAGAAATATTTTTATTATATATTTTTTTAAATACAGGATATTTCTGTTTGGATTATGGGTCATTCCTGGCAGCCACAATTTTCCCACAGAGACTTCTGTGTCATGCAAATATTTTCTATTTATTTTTAGAATTTAAGCTTTACTTTCCTTAGCTTCATCCCAAAATTTTGATAGAAGGGCATTTGATAGAACACTGATGTCAGAAGCTTACCCCTTTTCTCATCCCCTCTCCCTTATTTTCTATCCCTTCTTGTCAGTTAACCAATCAGTTAGCAAGGAGTTATTAAGTGCCTACTATGTGCCAGGCACTGTGCTGTAGAAAGAAAGGCAAAAGACAATCCTTTCTCTCAAAGAAGTCATGGTCTAACAGGGAAAACAATTAGAAGAAATTATGTACAAATAAAATATATGGGTGAGTGTGTGTGTGTGTGTGTGTGTGTGTGTGTGTGTGTGTGTGTGGACACTAGTATCAAAGAGATCAGAAAGGCTTCATGTAGAAGCGGGGATTTTGACTAGGGCTTGAAGGAAGCCAAGAAGACCAGGAAATGTGGGTAAGAAAAGAGAGAATGCCAGGCATGGGCAATAATCAATAACACTGCACAGAGTTGAGAGATTGTCTTATTCAAGTAACAATGAGGATCGTTGGATCTCAAAACATATTCAGCTGAATAAAGGTGAATAAGAAAGTGGGAAAAGGAGAAGCTACTAGATTATGAAGGGCTTTGAATGCCAAATAAAGGACTTTATTTTCGATCCTTAGGGAGTCACAGGAGTTTATTGAATTATGGGTGTGTGTTGGGACGGGGGGGAAAACTGAATGAGAAAGAGATATGGTCAAACCTATGCTTTAGGAAAATCAGTTCGACAGTTTCCACTACTACTGTCCAGATCTCCCCAACTAATTAAAAATCTTCATGTTACCGGATCATTCCCTCAGGCTATTGTTCTATATGCCCTGTCCTTGAAATTCAAGCTATAAGAAAAAAATTCTATATTTTATATGCTATATATGTGTGTGTCCTATATACTTTCTGTATATAGTCTATATACTTTCCAAACTTTTACTTTTTTTAACCCCTTGCAATTTGATTTCCCTCTAATTGAAGCTCCTTCCAAATTTACCAATCATCTCTAAAATGACAAAGTCAGTGGTTTTTCCTCAGTCCTCATGCTTCTTGACCTTCTTGTACTTTTTGATACCGCTGGCCATCAGCCTCTTTTTCTAGACTCCCTTTCCTCCCTAGGTTTTGGGGACACTGTTCTGTCCTGGTTTTCCTCCTCTTCATAATTTCTTTGTCTGGGTCATTCTCCATATGTAAAATAGGCTCTTAGTCTTACTTTGCTTCCCTGAGGGGTAATACCTTGAAGTATGATGGTTTTCTAATATTATTGTTCATGGGCTTACATACAGCATATT